>CM066035.1:672187415-672787415 GCA_033557465.1 Ichthyophis bannanicus | reverse complement strand
GGCACAGTTGATATGTGAGTGGTTGACACAGGATTGTGCTGACCAGCATATGCAAGCTGCCTGGGATTGATCTAGTTGATTGGAATTCCCAGAGGGTGGGGCTAAAAGCTGTTGTTGAGCTATTGGTAACCTGCTGGTGACTATGGCTACCGGCTCTTCTGCTTGATGTCAACACCCCCCCCTCCCCCTCCCCCTCCTCCTGCCTAGATAACACTCACTGCATTTGGGTTCCTAGGCAACAGCTGCCAAAACCTTAGGGTCGACATGAGATGTTATAGGAGAGTCCCTGGCCAACAGGAGCAGGACACAAGGCCCAGATAAAACAGGCCGCTCCAGCATGCTGTATTTGTACAGCATATGAAGCAACTAGCATCACACACTGCGAACAATACCTATAGTGCATTGGCAGCAATAGAGACCTCCTCTAGAACTTGGACAGTTCATCTATTGCAGGGCTTGCTCTGGGAACCAGGTGCTTTGTGCCCTCCCTCACAATCAGGGTGAATGCAGAAATGGGTCATTGGCACATATTGCAGCTGTCATGTGCAGGAAGCACACAATGTCCCAGCATATTACAGTGCTGATGTGATGGATCGCAGCATTCTCCATACGGCCATCAGTTGCATATATGTGCACAGATTGTGCAGTGCATCATGGGTAATGGTGGGGCTAACCGATACCAGCACTCAGGGTCCCAATTGCAGTCATAGCACTGACTGTGATCACTGGAACATTACCCAGTACCTGCTTGACTTCTATGATGGTGAGAGATGTATGCATGGCCCCCCAAGGAGGGCAGGACGGTCAGCGATGTGTTTTGAGTTAGGTGTATGTGCAGATGTACCTATCTTGCAGTGTACAGCAGGTGACAAGGGACTACATGCCTGCACATGTGTTGCCTCAGGGGTTAGTTCCACACTGTGGTGCAGCAGATCTCTGCATGGACTGTCATTTGGCATTGGAGATACAGTAGAGGGACAGGCATCATGACCTCACATATGGCTTGGACTTTGGACAGGGAATATATTCTGCAGCTGTGTGTCTGTTATGCAGCTAGTGTACTGAGTCTGCAGTGCAGTAATTACTGCATGTGCACTACTATAAGCAGGCCCTAGGTGTGGTGTATCACTGTCTCAGACTGTGCCAGCCACGTTGTTTCATGTCCTGGGTTTCACCCATTGCAGGCAGGGAACTGCAGTCTCTTTGGTATATCCCCCTGAAGCAGCGTCAGCGAAACGCTACAAGGGACGTCTAGGGAGGCGTCTGGGAGCCTGGCTGAAGATTGAAGATATGAAATAATGGGGCTGATACCTGAATTAAATCTAGAAGCTTGGCTGAGGATTGAAGACATGAATTGATGGACTCTTGTAGCCTTTATCAAAGTGTTTTTGTTGTTTAAATATTGTATAATATTGATCTGATGTGCTATCAAGAGTCTTATTATATGTCAGGCTCTCAGGCCTATTGTATTTTAGGAGGATGGAGGTGCTATTAACAGACCGTTGATGTAATTAGCCTTGGTTTGAATGCCTAATGCCGATTTCACGGCCTAAGGTTTCCTGTGGCGTTCTGAGGTCTCTGCTCTCCATTTTCATTATGCTAAGATTCTAGTGCTACTTTAAGGTTAGCTAGTAGAACTGTTTTTTTTTTCGATTTGTGGAATATCATTACTAAGCTCTGATAGTGACCTGGGTGAGTTCGTCTTTGATCCTAGACAGTTCTATGGAGAAGAATGTGGAGGTGTAGCCTAATGGTTAGAGCACTGGTTTGGTAAACAACAGACTAGGGTTTGACTCTTGTTCTCTTTGTGACTGTGGGAAAATCACTTCCATATACTGCCAGAAACAGTTTGGGGTTTGCATTGACTGTAGGACACACATTCTTATACTTTTTTATGAGTTACGAAAGTACATTTGGTCTGCAAACATGCACTTTGCAATCATGCCCATCTCACAGCATGACTTTCTTGGCTCTTCTGTAGCCCATTGCAAAGGGTCAGACATGTTTACCCTGCAGATGTATGACACATGAGTTATACATGACTGGAATATTTTATTCTGTGACTGAGCATCACATGTATGCTGTACATGCAGACACATCCCACACCTGGATTGGCCACCTGCAGGGATCATCACACATCCCTACTTACTCCATATGGCCAATTTGAGAGACACTTGTCCAGTTGATATATACACGTGTCCGTGGGATTGTATGGTGGTTATTAAGGCAGACACAGCTGTCATACCCAAATAGCTGGTATTGGGACTTTCTTGCGGCACAACTACACCTCTTTCACACACACCTCAGCTGCATTTGTGCTGTCACCTTGAGTACATTGGGGCATCAAGGCCATACTGCACTTTCATCTACCAACATCCATCCTTCGGCCCTTCCATCAGCATATGCCTGTTATGTACAGTCATGTATTCTCCTGCCTGCTGCTATGCCATAGCCCAAACAGGAACCGTTGAATCATTTGGATGTATCACTCACATCTCTCCTGTGACTGATCTGCACATCACCACGCCTGCTCGGTCATCATTTTGATGCCCACATTGTGGGGCTGCTGGTTCTGCCAAAAGACACTTCTTCCCAATCCTATGCCACACAGACATTACAGCGTATTATGTGGGCACCCCTCACTGATACAATAAACCGAGTTACAATAAAAATGGTGCTGAATATCACGCTCAGCGAGGTCTACGCTGTTAGCACAACAAGTCCAGAAGAAATTGGAAGATCACCAACATATATCCATATATAATTAAATCAGCAGGCTGTCTATCACAGCTCGGTGGTGTGTGTATGGACACAATACACATGTGTATACCCACCCACTCATAGCACAGCAAATAGAGGGAAAGAGGGAAAACAATAGTGCGCTTCCACATCCTGCTTTCATCATCTCCCCCCTCAGCATACAGATGGCCCAGTGGAGAGTATGCATTACATATTTGTCCTTGAGGATGTCAAATGTTAGGGTCAAAGAGCAACATTGTCAGAGCAAGAGAGTTGTGACACTCTGAAGAACTTGGCTTAAACAGGAAGAGAAATGGTGCTCTGGGGGCTGGAAAGAGGAAAGAAAGGAATGGAGGGGAGAAAGGAGGGATAAAGTACCTTGGGTAGAAGGGAGAGAAAGAGTATGCTTTGGGGGAAAGAGAGAATGAGCGTGAGTGTGTGTGTGTGGGGGGGGGGGGGACAAGAGAGGAAGAGAGACCAGTTGAGAGAGAGGGAAACAGAGTGAGAACTTTGGAAGAAAGGAGGGAAGAAAAAGAGAGAGTGCTTAGAGAGGGAAGAGGAGGAAGAGACAAATAGAGTGCTGGGTGGAGGGATTAAGGGATTAAGGGAACATAATAACACAGCAAGAACCATTCTGTATCAAGCCCATCTTCCTCCCTCTTACAGTTGACAATCTGAGTCACAAGTTCCCAGTAAACCCCCAAAACACTGATCATAATTTGTCATAGCACATTTCAAATTCTCCCAAGTGGTCTCCCTCTGATTCATTTCTCTGCCCTTCAATCTGTTCAAAATTCAGTTGCACAGCTAATCTTCCACCAGAGTCTCTATGATCGCATAACCCCTCTTCTCAAATCACTTCATAGGCTCCCTATCCATTTCCGCATCTACTGTAGTTCAAACTTTTACTGACCTAAAAGTGCATTCATTCTGCCGCTCCTGTCTATGTTTCCTCTCCTATCTCTCCCTAAACCCTTCCTCAGGAACTCTGCTCTTCTGGCAGATCCCTTCTAGCTGTCTCATTCTCTGCCACAGCTATCTAGACTTTGATGTTTCTACTTGGCTGCTCCTTATGCCTTAAACAAACTACATGAGCCAGAACATCAGACTCCATCACTGGCCCTATTCAAACCCAGACTAAAAACCCACATTTATAATTTATAATTAAATGTTTTTATAATTAAATGTTTTATGGCCCAGTTAGTCTTCCATGTGTTCTTTAGTTACTGTTTGTTTCCTTTGCCTTGATATGTGCAGTTGTGGGTATGGTGATATGCATCAGTCCCCCTTTTTTTATATATTTGATTATTCTTGTCGGCATTTTGGACCTTCCCTCTCTCTCCCCCTTTGTCTTATCCTATTTTTTAAAAAATAAGTGTTTTCTCTGCACTTTTGAAAGTATCATTTTATAATACACATTTTCCCCTCTTTGGGTCACTATACTGGATCCTGTTCCTTGGTTTCAAGCGTACCTTTTGTGGCACCTGTCCATTATTTTTAAAAAATATATAAGTATTGGTGTCATTCCTCATTGGGTCACTGTGATTGATTTGTTTGGCCCCCTAAGTATCGTGTTATACTCTATGGGATACATTATGTGGATATATCCTTTTTCCCGCCACGAGATTGGTTTAAAAGTTAGTAGCGCATGTGCGGGCGTCTTGTTTTGAAAAAGCGCTTTCAGTCTCGCTTGCCGACGGCGTCTTCACTGTTCGTGTCACAGGTTTGATTTGGTTTAGTTTTATTTTTGTTTTGAAGTGCCGGCATTTGTGCAATAGGACGATTAATTTAAAAAGGGTTATTATATACTGTTACCTTAGCTTCGGTTTCCTCTACAACTGTGCACAGAGTATTTTTATTTCTTGCCATGCCTGTCGGCACAATCTGTTAGTGCTGTACGGCACCAGCCTAAGTTTATATCCACAATTTCCTTCGCTATTGTTGCACCTCAAGTTGGCGGTTTTGCTCATGGTAGCAGTTATATATACTTCCTTTTCCTTAATATTTTTACTGTTCAGTTGTTCGTTTATTTATTTATTCATGTATAGTTTTATTTATGATGGAAGTGACGGGCAGGGGTCCCTTCGGCCCTGTAATTCCGAAGATGGCTAGATTCACACGGGCTGTCACATTGGGGTGTTTTTGATTGATTTGGGTCTGAATATGCTGCTCTGCTCACATCCATAAGATGGTTTTTGTTTTAGGATACTTGCACAGATATGTTATTTTATAAGGTATTTCTTATTATTTATTTTTTATTGTACATAGTTCATTTTACAGCGCATGTGAGGGGCAAGTTGTTCCGTCTGCTTTGCCATCTAAGGAGATCCGCGATCCACATTGGCTGTCAAATCGGTACATTTTTAATTGGCAATTTTTATTTAGCAAGTTTTAGCGTTTTGGTCTGTTGACGTCCATAAGCTGGTTTTGTTTTCCCTTTGATAGGTATCTACACATTTTACAATTTTACATGAGTCCTATTGATTCACTCCTATCTTTGTCCAGTTTTTCTTTTACATGTTCCTTTTATGTTTCCTCTAATTCAACGTTGTTTAATCCCTATGTGTTTATAAAGTAACAATTATATTATTTTATTATTAGCTTGTCCTTGTTGTTCTATTTTACTTGTAATATACTTTTTATACAGTTTTTTATATGATGGACATTGCAATAATTTCTTTGGTTGTCCTCTCTCTCTCTCTTTCTCTCTTTTCTTTGAGTTGAATTGCTTTTATAGTGAACGCGGTATTTTGTGTTGTTGTATATTATTCATTATTTTATGCATTATGTTATTATTGTTTTATGTATAGGGCATTTTATCAATGGTTTATCACACTGTTTATTTATTTATTGTTTTATTCATTATGTGTCATGTGCTTAATTGATTATTATATGCTTGGTTATCTTAATTATTTGTTGTGGTTTTTACTCATCTTTTAATTCATTATGTGCATATATATGTATTTTTAGTGAGCTGTTAACCCCTGAGGAAGTGTTAAACGAAACACGGCCTGTGTCGGGTTTTCAGGCACACTTGACCCGTGGATTAATAAAGGCGTTATTGGAACCTCTTGCCACGTCTCCTTATTGACTTCTGGTTGCCTACGTGGCAATTTGCTGTTTTTTGGTGGACCAGTACTTCCTACATGTATATGTACAGCACTGCATACTCCTTGAAGCCCTATACAAATGATATGTAATAGCAGTAGTACCTACCCTGGCTAATAATTATTTTAATGGACTTTCCTTTATGAATTTGTCCAAACCTCTTTTGAAGCCCTCTGTGTTAGCCATCTTAATCATATACTTTGGAACAGATTCTATTTCTTAATTATGTGCTGCATGAAAAATACCACTGTCATTTCCAAGCTGAAGAGTCCCAACCTGTTTACCCTTCCTTGAAAAGGGAGGTGTTCGTTCCTTTTATGAGTTTTGTCGCCTGGTCTGAAACTTTTCTACTTCTGCTTGAATTTTTATGAGACAGCGCAATCAGAATTGCATGCAATGTTCAAGGTGCAATCACACCATGGCTTCTGATTTTGAATTATAACCAGAAAACTCAGATAAAACACCACTGATAGCGAATTTGGGGTTTCCAGTTATAATCAAAAAACCCTGAAAAGTGGTCTTTTCTGGGGCATTCCAGTAACATCATCTGGTAGTTGCCATTGCTGCCAAATGACATCATTGGATTGGGCATTGGTATGCCACAGTGTTTCTTTCAAGCAGTGACATATCAAAGAGGGGGTCACTTATGGATTCACTTGCCCAGCAGCAGAATCCCCTACAGCATGGTACGAACTTGCTTTTTCACTCCCTCCATTCAGCCTGCCTCCGGCTAACAGCACAACGAAAGCAGGTACTTCTCCTGAGATGAAGGAAGTACCTGCTTTCACGTTTTTTAAAATATATTTAATTAGTTTTATATACCGCCTTATCACAAGGTCAAGGCGGTTTACACATAACTTTGGATCCATGCCCTGTAGAGTGGATCAAAACTACCAAAATTGAGCTTGCCCCATATCTCCTTCAAATAATCAACCAATCCCTACTCCAAGGAGTAATGCCCACCGACTTAAAAACATCCTCCGTTCGCCCTGTACTAAAAAGCAAGAATGTAAACAGAAAGGAGCCTAACTCATACAGGCCGATAGCAAGCATACCGTTTGTTGCAAAAATAATAAAAAAAAATACATCCTCCACCAACTCCAGGACTTCCTAGACTCCAACGCCCCCTAGACACCCACCAATATGGATTTTGCGCACACCATGGAGTCAAAACATTGCTCCTAGCCCTGACAACCTGATCTGCGGCATAGACAACCCTAACCACGCATACATCCTAGTCTTCCTGGATGTTGCATCAGCGTTTGACAACATAAACCACGAAACCCTCATAGGAAGATTAGAATATCTCGGACTTGGCGGCTTAGTTCTACTCTGGTTTAAATCCTACATCACAGGCTGCACACTCCACATCCAAATAGGAGAAGAATCCCCAAACACCTTCCCACAAGAACAAGGCATACCACAAGGATCCGCCCTCCTATTTAACCCCTACCTTCAACCCATCACACACATATTCAAAAAACACAATATCCAATACTACATATATGCGGATGACATCATATTGTCACTCCCAATAGATATAAACAATCCCACCTACAAGAACCTAGCAGACTGCATTAATGAAACTGACTCTTGGCTAACATCCAACAACCTCAACCTGAACTACCAAAAAACCGAAGCACTGTTCATCACTAGGAGCCAAGACACAAACCTACCCCAAACCATCATCCTTAACAACTCCACAATTCCCATCAAACAAGAAGTTAAATACCTCGGTATAATCCTGGATACTTCTCTCGGCATGATCCCCCACCTGAAATGAACAGCCAGAACAATCCTGTTCAAACTGAAGTCCATACAGCATTTAAGGACCATACTAGAAGATAACGACTTCAGAGCAGTCATTCAAGCCATCATTACCCCCCCCCCCCCCACTTCGACTACTGCAACAGCCTATTGCAGGGTCTCCCAGCAAAGAGCCTTCACATACTTCAATGAATGCAAAACATCACCTGCAAAACCAAACTAACCGATCACATCACACCCCTACTATATGGCCTACATTGGCTCCCAATAGACAGTCGGATAAGGTATAAGCTCCTCGTAACAACCTCCTCTCAACCCTCATCCTCGCCCCTGAAAACACCAGATCCCGTAGGAAAAATGCTCTTCACTCCTTAACTATCCCACCCTCCATCTGCAAAACAAAACATGCCACCAGTTCCAGAGCGTTCACATACTCTGCCCCCAGCATCTGGAACTCCCTCCCACTACACATCCGCACAATCAAAGACCTCAAAGAATTTAGAAAGCAACTCAAAACCCACCTTTTCACCATGTGCTATGGAGCAAATGCCCCCCCACCCGAACACACACACGCACCACCAAGACAGATATATATATATATTCCTGTATATAGTTAAACCCTACTTAGTATATTCCTAAACTCCTAAATCACTATTCCCACCCTCAAACCAAGTTTTATGTAAAAAGTTTATTTTCTGTTCTAGCACACTAGCAACATCTAACAGGGCTTTCAGCTTCTATGCCCCAAAATGCTGGAACACATTGCCACCGGAGATCCGTGCTGTCACCGATCTAACTCTATTCAGAAAGGCACTCAAATTCCACCTATTCCCCCACTACTATCAGGTCAGCCAGACACCGACCTAACCACACCTCCTCCAATTCAACCACCTGTACTACAGGACCCTATCCAAACCCAGAGCATAAAGCATACTGTATATATGTAAATAGTTTCAGTTAACAATTCCCTATGTTATCCAAGTTGTCGTACCTGTTCTCTGTAAAACCAAACAGTATGTTGTTCTGGTCTATTGCTTTAATGTAAACAGCGCTGATGCTAAATAGTGCGGTATATAAGAGCTTGTAATAAATAAATAAATTAATAAATAATAAATATGTAAAAAGTTCACATCTGTCAGGAAATACTTTTTCACTGAAAGGGTGGTGGATGCTTGGAATGCCCTCCCGATGGAAGTGGTGGGGGCAAATACAGTGACAGAATTCAAAATGGCATGGGACAGACCCTGTGGATCCCTTTACAGCAACAGAATATAATCAAAATAAACTTAACTAATTTCTCAACAAATAGGGGTGTCCTACATGGAGCGGTGGGTTCACCCCTAAACAAAGACATGGGGAGGGGTGGCCTGCACAGAGCGGCAGATGTACGTACTCTTCCCATCTTACTGGGCAGACTAGATGGACCATACTGGTCTTTATCTGCCGTCTGTTACTATGTTCCATGTAACATGTTTTTGGTTTCTTGTAAACCGCCCCTGATCTCCGGAATGGGCGGTATAGAAATGTAACAAATAAATAAATAAACATAACAATTTATGACAACTTAATGCTATAATGTTTTAACTCCTGCAGAACACCGGCAGCAGTCAGCAGAGAGGCAGGCTGAGCTGCAAGAGTGAAAGAGCATGCTTCCCACCATTGGCAGGGGATACCACTGCTTGAAGCTGGTGGGGGAAGCGGACTGGAGGCTGACAAAAGATTGGGGTTGACAGAAGGCAGGCTTATGCTGGAAGATGGAGCGTGTGGTAGAAGGCGGCTGATGCTGTTGCTGGGAGAAGAAGGGCTTGAATTGGACAATGGAAAATTGAGTTTTGGGTCATTGAGCAGAACCCACCTAAAAAAAGTGAATACACATCTAAACCCCTATTTTTCAGACCCTGAAAAAGCACTTACTACTTACTAATACTACTTATCATTTGTATAGCGCTACAAGTCGTACGCAGCACTGTACACATGTGAAAAATGGTCCCTGCTCATCAGAGCTTACAATCAAGTCAAAACAGACAACACAATAGCTGAGGGTAAGGATATATCTAGGGGAACGGTCAGGAAACACATAGGAGACAAGAGAGGAAAGGTAGTGAGGAGCAGCAGAATGAGTGCTATTAGTTGCCTTAACAATAAACCCCTGAATTTCCGAATGATAAACCCCTAGGATCAAAAGTCCTTCCTATATAGAGGCATAATGCTATGATCAGTGTGTTCTCCAGTCCTTTTTGTGAGCTGTGGCACACTGGGCTTAAAATTTCAATTTATTTTTCACAGTGACTTCAGGTTCTTATTCTTCAGTGTGGACTCTAACTCAGAACCTAGCATTGTATACCTGTAGCTGGGATTATTTTCCCTCTGAACATCACTTTGTACTTGTCTAAATTAAATTTCATCTGCCATTATATAATAAAGGTTTTAAATTATTCACACATCATTTACGACTAATAGAAATAGGAGAATCATAAAAATGACTTTCACAAATACAGACCATCCACTTATTCATACAGGCACACTGAGTGCAACATAACATCCAAATTACACATAAAAAAGCAGAAGCCAAACAGATGAAGAACACAATGTGATGCGAGAAAAACATGATTATGTCTGGCCAAGGTAAATCACGTACAAACTATAACACTCTAGTAAACATATTAGTCAGTGTCCAGGGCAAATACATTTACAGCTTCTTCAGGTATGATGGAAAAATTTAATTGTAGACATGAGAGAAAAAACCCCCCCAGTCTTTCTAGATGGAATTTTAAATGTACGGGCATGTCACTGTTCAAAGTGGAATGTCAATCACTAGGATCACTTCTTCCACTCCCAGGGCTGACCCCAGAATTGGTTCAGGGTGTTGGAACCTTATGCTATTGTTAGCTTTCAATGCCCTGCTCTTTCCCTCCCAGACTCCAGAAGCTGATGCCCTAGGTAACTGCCTAGTTTGCCTGATGGTTGCAACAACCCTGTCCAAACCTAGTATGAACTCAAGTGTAACCCATGATTTCATAATGTATGATCCAGCAACATTACTCACAGTTTGCATTTGGCAATGTTCAGATTTTAGGGTGTGTTGCTGGAGTGATGAGAGCAGATGTGCTGAGAGAGACCTGCTTGTATGGGGGTAATTGTACAAGATTTTCCCGCATATAAGATAAGTTTTATAATACTATTGCAGGCTTACATGAGCAAAAATCATCAACACTGCAATAAATCGCCCAAGAGAACTATTTGATCTAGCAAGACGACTCACTGAATCGCCCACAAACCCCAACCAAACTAACAATCAACGTTACTCACCAATAGCTAGCTACACACTACAAACAAATACACCCAGACCCCCTTCCTCAACATCCCCCCCCCCCCCCCCACCGATACATCTCCTAACAAGATCTGCTGGTTCACATTCAAACAATCAATAGTAAAAATATTGAGAACATCCTAACCAATCTAAACCGCTAGAGCGATGTCTCCCTAATTGGATCAAATCAACAAGTACCGAAATCAGTCCATTTCTAGCCAAGATAGTGAATGAAGCACTCCAACAAGGAATAATGCCTAGCAGTCTTAAGCTCTCCTCCATCCGCCCTACACTGAAGAAAACAAACCTGGACCCATCAGACCCAGCATCAAATCAATCTATTGCCAGCCTCCCATTCCTGGCTAAAATCACAGAGAAAACTATACAGCTCCTGCTACAAAGCCATATTGACGAAAACCATCTACTTGATCCTCAACAACATGGATTCCACCCACTACATGGTGTGGAAACCCTCACGACCTGCCTCATTAACACCATAACCAAAGAAATCCAAGATCATACACAAACCTACCTTTTGTTATTTCTTGACATCTCCTCAGCATTTGACACAGTCAACCACAACATCTTACTACAGAGACTACATCTATTTGGAATCCAGCATACCGTACTCAAATGGTTCAAATCATATCTTTCAGAGAGAAAACAACAAATAAAAATTGGCTCAAACATTTCCAAACCCTACCAACAGATGTAAGTACCACAAGGTTCCACTCTATCCATAACCCTTTTTAACCTATACCTTCAACTCCTATGCACAATTCTCAAAAACACAACATCCATTATCACATGTATGCTGATGATATTATGCTGTACTGCCTACTTTTCTCCAATCAACCTGATTACACACAAATTCAAGACTAACTTCTGTGAAACATACACTGGCTTTCATCCAACAACCTATCCATCAACTTTAAAAAGACTGAGGCTATGTTCATTATAAAAAGATTCCTCCTTCACATCCCCCACCTACTATAAAATTAAACAACATACTGATAAATGTAAAAACTGAGCTGAAATACTTCAGCATCACTATTGACTAACAATTACCCTTCATAACCCAAATAACAAAAGCAGCAAAGACAATCTACTTCAAACAAAGACCCTGCAGCGACTTTGTCCCCTTCTCGAGCCAACAGATTTCAGATCCATACTGCAAGCTCTCACCCTCCCTCATACAGACCTCTGTGACAATATCTACCAAGGTCTACCCCAATCAACACTCCTCCCCCTACAAACTGCACTAAACACCACTACACGTACCATACAAGGTGCAAATAAATACAACCACATCACCCCTATCCTAAAACAATTACACTGGCTGCCAAGTACCAATAGAATAAATTACAAATGCATCCTCTTCACACACAAAGCACTTCATTCCCAACAGGAAACCTGCCTCATATCCCTACAACAGAAACCACAAACTTTCAGGCCACGAAGACAGATTACAATCAACAAACTCAACATACCACAAAACAAGCATAAATACAACCAACGAACATGCCACAGAGCATTTGAGCTCTATGCTCCCTCCCTTTAGAACTCCCTCCCTTATACACTAAGAAATATCACCAGTCTCCCTACATTCCGCAAATCCTGAAAACCCACCTATTCACTGAACATCCCCCCCACCTAACCTCCTCCAACTACATAACTCAATCAAAACAGATTCACAAATGTAAATAATTGTTTATATCAGTTTATATCAGATCCCCTCCCCATTCACTGGCCCAAGGCCATTCAGGACCGCAACAAGACATTTAAATTTGCCATTTAAATTTGGGAGCGCCATCGGGCGTGAAGAAAGAAGGAGCAGCGCTGCGACCTGAACACCACCTCCACCTTCCTGATTCGCATCGGGCAAGAGAGCGGGAAGGAGATCCCCTCCCCGCTCAATGGCCAAGGGCAATCAGGGCCACAACAAGACATTTAGATTTGGGAGCATGAGTCCGTGGCGAGATCAACATAGAACACCTTCTCGGCTGACCAGATTTGCTTCAGGGAGCGAGTACACCTCTATTGTGGTAGGCCATGGCCTATATAATAGCCTGTACATGTATGAGAGGCCTGCAAGCTAGGTCTGTGTCCCCCCCCCCCCCACCTAGAAATAGTAGTGCTGAGAAAGATCAAAGTCAGTGAAGGTCTGAGGATCTGCCTTAAACCGCTCTAAACTGCTTTTGATAAGTTTGTGTTAATCCTTATTCAATTCTTTTATGCTGATGATAGATATGTTCCAGTGTTTTGCATTCTCACATTCTCTGAGCCTAGAAATGACCTTGTAGTAGGGATGTGTTTATGTCTAGAAACTGAGCCTTTGTTAGAATAGCCTGAGAAGGGGGAACAGGGTGTTAGGCCCAGAGAGGGTCCCCGATTGGATAGATGCAGGGGGCGTTGGGACCAATAGAAAGTTTGCCTGTATCAAACTGTGAAACTTATATATAAGGAAGTTGTTCCTGTTCTCCATTGCTCAGTCCTTTTTGAAGCTTGACTCTCTGAGCCTGTGCACAATAAATTGGCTTGGATCTTTGAACTGACTCCTGGTATTATTTATTGCATGCTTATCAGCTGCTACACTATGATCAACACCACATGACTCAACCAAATCCCTGGACTGATCTGTAAGCTGTTGTGACCCCAGCCCCGGCCGAGGGCCTAGAGGCATAGGGCTGCCATTTTTAGTCCTCTAATAAAGGAATTAAACACTATTCTTGTCCACAGGGAGGCATTCTGGGACTTGTAGTTTTTCCTCGTTCAAGGATAGTCGTGTAAGCCAAGGGTTAAAGGCAAAGACAAAAGTTTATTTTTCCCCAAAAAGCACTAAGGTTCAAACACACAATGTCAGGATATTCTTCTCCAAGCAATACTTCAGAAATTATACATAAGCTGGAACTGAGGAAGCTTCATAAGCTTTTAAAACATGTGCAGTTGTTTTCATAAGGTAATCAGCAAAACAAAATACAGCTTCTCTGTTTAAGCAAAGTTAAATGTCCTCATTTAACTTCTGCTCCTTTAAACACAAAAATGTAGAAGCTGGCAACGTTCTCTTGAGTTAGTAGGTATTTCTTAGCAAAACAAAACTAGGTTCAGTCACACTGCTTCTCAAGACCTTTCTTTATCAAGCATTTCTTATCAACAGACTTTCATAGCTTCTGTCTGGCATAATGTACAATCCATTGGCAATTCACCTGATATGGAGTTTTGCTCTGCACAGTCCACTTGCATATCCTCTTGTTCTAAAGCTTATATGTCTGGCTCTGAACTCCCACAATCCGCTCCTCGGTGAATGCTCTGAGGAAATCCCTTGACCTCCCTCCAGCACTGGTTTCTCCGGTAAGGAATGTCTGTACCTCTAGTATGGGATATCTCTCCCTTGTTCAGTTGCCTTGGTCCTCTCCGCTGTTCAGCCACGGTTCTTTGCTCCAGGCTGGGTTCTGGTTACTTCTATCTATAGCCCTGTTCACCCACCTTTGAGCAGCTTGAAACCTTCGGTCCGAGACCTGAGGTAGAAGACTTCCCTGCTTTCTTTCTCTAAGCAAAGCACACGTGGTTTCTTGGCTCTCAGGCTCCTTCCACGTCCTTCTCCTTCCCCTGATGTTTCCTCCTCTGAGTTCCTCTCTCTGAACTCCTGGAACAGCTGAAACACGCTGGACTGGACTGGAACTGGAACACAAACAGTTTGAACCGCAACCTGATCCTGAACCCCCTTCTCCCCTTCTGAGCAGGGTTTATAAGGCTGCTTCTTAGCTAGCCTTTCTCTGTCTCTGCACAGGTGTTTGCCATTACCCCCTAAGCTTGCACTTATGTCAGCAGAGCTTGGGTGTGGCAAACTGGCTCTTTCAACTCCGTGCTTTCTTTCTTTGACTGCAGTCTGGAACCTGTGAATTTCAGGAATGTCTCTTTCCTTAAAGGTGTATTCACTATCTTTTCCTATTTCCATCGGTTCAGCAGGGCTCTCCTCATCACAAAGCTTACAAACACACTCCAAGAAGTACCCATGCCTGAGGACCCTTAAGCACAACCCATTGGCATGAAAACTGAACACTACTACTCCACACACCCAACTAAACCAAAATCCCAGCTTCTTTTATGGGTGACGGAGGTCAGAAATACCCATGATCTATCAGAAAACCAAAGGGTAGAAAAGCAACTCTTCCCAGCTGCTCTGAGAACACCATGAAATAAGCCCCCAGCAATAGCAATCTACCACCCTACTAATCACCAATTACCAACAACCCAAGCTTGCAGCAGCTCCCCGGGGTGCCATCTGGATTCCTACTCAGAGCACACATCCTCTTCATTTCTTAGCCTTCCCTTGGCTTGCCATCATGATGGCAGGGCATCTCGCACTCACGCTGCACCTCCTCTGCTTAGCCCAACTTATTTAATGGGAAGGTTCATTTGCACAACTCCAAGACCTAATACCTACCGTGCGAACCCTTGGATGCAGAAGCTATGATGACTCCCCCACCCCAACAGCCAATTCTGTCTGCAAACCATCGCCGACTGATTCACATAACCTGTCAACCTCTGCAGAAATCCAAAAGACACAAGTTCCCACACAAGGAGAGCCTAAACTGCATGCTAATAAATGCTTGATCCATCCATAATAAATGGCCTGTCCTCACTGATTATATCAACCACCGGAATCTGGACCTGCTCTTCGTCACTGAAACCTGGCTAACTCACACAGACACAGTCATCACCAACCAGCTACTCCCTGGCTATGACCTCTTTAGCTGTCCCAGAACAAACCGGCGAGGAGGTGGGGCCCCTCATAATAGCTAGAAGCAACCTCCACTTCCATTGCACCTTAACTCAGAGTACGACCAATTTGGACAGCATCCTGATCTCTAATAAGACCTTAACAATCTGTCTCCTTTACTGTCCACCATCTTCAAATGCCGATGAACTGGCTACAATCCTCGACCTAGCTTGCAACCATAATACCCAGCGGAAATGGCTCTGGCTCCTAGGTGACTTTAATCTCCCTTCACAGCACTCCACAGCATTCCTCGATGCAATGACTGCGCTAGACTACCACCAACTCATTCACACTCCTACCCACATTGGAGGTAACATCCTTGACCTTATTTTTACCCCGCTATCCCTCCACACCTCACGCAACCAGATGTCACCACTCATGCAACCAGTGCCATGGTCTGACCATAATGCCATACTCTGACATTCCACATGACAGAGAACAGCAGCAGTCTTCCACATCAAACGCTCCTGTTCTCTGCCATTTCAGACACTTCAACAAAGAAACATTCCTCAGCGACACTCTTCATCATCTCAACCCCGACACCAACAACCTGGATAAACTAATGGACAGCTGGAACAACAGCCTCTCCAGAGCTGCGCTCCTACCACCCTCCACAAAACCCACCTACAAAAACCATGCAGCCGCGTGGTCCACTGCTGACCTGTGTGAATCGTTAGTACACCTCAGAAAGCTTGAACGCCGCTGGCGACACCCTAGGCATATCAACAACCAAGCTGCTTATCTGAATAATATACAACATCGAAAAGCTGTCAATCACAAGAGAAAAGAGCACCACACCAGCACCCTCATGCGCTCCTTTAATAAATCGTATGAGCTCTCCAGCCTCATTAAATCCCTTACAAAAGATACATTGACGCACAAACCAATGAACACTCCTAGCCCAGAAGCCTTTGCTACATACTTTCAGAGTAAAATAACATCAACAACGGCCAACTCAGATTGACCTTACCTTAAATGCTCACCCAGACACCTCCCCCCTGCCAATGACACACTCATATCCACACTAGAGTCCTTTTATCCATACTTTCCCAAACAAATAGAGAGGATCATCAGTGGAATCAACACCACCACCTCCCCAACGGATCCTTGTCCAGCATTTTGGATCAAGCAAACACGAACCAACCTCAGCCCAGTCATCGCTAACCTCTCACTGTCTGAAGGCATCCTTCCACCACCACTTAAAACCGCCTCCATCAGGCCACTGATAAAGAACAACAAGCTTGACTCTTCAGAGATCAGTTCCTACAGACCTATCTCCAACCTCCCCTTCCTAACCAAAATACTAGAAAAGATCATCCACCAACAAACCCAGGACCACATCGACTCCTACGCTCCTCTGGACTCGCAACAGCATGGGTTCCGCCAGCAACATGGTGTGGAAACCCTACTGACGACTCTCCTTTACAGACTACACAGGCTTAGACAAGAAGAAACATGGATTCATCCTGATCTTCATGTACATCACCTCTGCCTTCGATACAGTCACCCAAAATCTCCTACTCACCCACCTGCATCAAAAAGGTATAAGGAATGGTTCAAATCATACCTGTCTGATCGCCAGCAACAAGTCCGCATAGAAACTCAATCATTCAGACAATTCCAACAGACGCAAGGAGTCCCACAGGGATCATCCCTCTCCGCCCTGCTTTTCAACATATATATACAGCCAATCTGTACCATTATACAATCGTTCAACATATACTACCACATTTATGCCGATGATGTATTGCTATACACCCCTTTCTCCATAGACAGCCCTGACTACTCTTCCATCGCAGAATGCTTTAATGCAGTCTCAGATTGGCTCACTACCTACAATCTGATGGTCAACAGCAGAAAGTTGGAGGCCTTATTTATAAACAAAGACCACACTTTTATCCCACCAGCCTCCCTCAGGGTGAAAGACTTCGATCTTATGGCCAAGCAAGAGGTACGCTATCTTGGAATCACATTGGACCAACATCTGAATTGGGAAGCCCACATACAAAATGTAACCAAAGCAGTCTACCATAAACTGAGAACCCTCCGGCATCTATACCCTCTCCTCGAGCCCTCAGATTACCACACTGTATGCCAAGCCCTCATCTTTCCTCACTTGGACTACACCAACATAATTTTCCGTGGCCTGACAAAGTATGCTCTCCAACCATTACAACGGGCCATGAACACAGCCACCCGAACACTCCTGTCTGCGTCCAGATATGAACACATCACGCCCCTATTGATTCAGCTTCACTGGCTCCCCATAACAAGTCACCTGATATACAAAGCCCTCCTACTTACCTTCAAGGCCCTTCATGGCATGTCTGCAACCTCTCTCACAAAGCTCATACAATGTACACCGGAGAATAAGGAGATTATGCATGGTGAACTCACTCGCCATCCCCTCGGAAATAAAATCATGCACCCAATCCACTAAGAATTGTGCATTTTCCTTATATGTGTCAACTTGATGGAACGCCCTACCCCCAACGATCCAAGCTTTCCTAGATCTGACATTCTTCAGGAAGGCATTAAAGACATACCTGTTCCAACTAGCCTACAACCAGCCACCCTAAACAAGGCCTAAGCATTATTGCTCAGCCTGCCACCAATACACCTGCCTGTACACCTCCAGTTCATTCCCTCATGCTAACATTTAGTAGCCTAGTGGTTAGAGCACTGGCTTGGTAACCAAGCAACCAGGGTTCAATTACCACTAGCACTCCTTGTGGCCTTGAGCAAGTCACTTAACCCTCCATTGCCTCGGAAGAAAGGCCTGGCAATCTACTTCCGGTCACACTGCCAAGGAAACCCAGGAACTTCTTGGTCACCAGGAGTCAGCATTGACTCGAAAGGCACACATTGCATTGCATCTGCTCTCAACACTTGTATATTACCATTCTCCATTGTTTTCAGCCCAAGTTAAACTGTTCTATGCGAACCTGTTTGATGTTTTACTGTTTCACTGTTCATGTTATTTCCAATTCAATGTAAACTGTTCTATGTAAACCTGTTTATTGTTCACGTTATATGTAAACCGCACTGATTTTAAAAAGCGCAGTATACAAAAAGCATATAAATGAATAAATAAAACATTCTATTAACAAAATGTTGATTATGTCAAATGTTAACTGTTACCGTGTTATTTGTACAACATATGTTCACTGTAAAATGTTCTGTTCTCTGGAAACCGCATTGACCTGGTGAAAAGCAGTATATAAACCTAGCTAAATAAATAAAAATGTGTGGTGAGACTATGGTGTGTATTTTTGCACAAATACACACCATTTGATTGAAATGATAAAGGGGTATATAAAACCTGTTAAATAAAATAAATAAATAAATAGGGTATAGGCATGTTCTGGAATGGAGATAGGGCGGAGCGTGGGTAAAGACATGATTTACACATATACTATACTTTACACATGAGCATTGATATCTGCTCCTAAGCAAGCATAAATGTCTGCAGATTTGATCTAGCCATGATTTCTGCTGATTTACCCCTAGTATTTTATAAAGACACATTGATGCCTAGAAGTCTTTATAAAATAGGCTTTAGGCACCTACTTGGCCCCCTGACCTAGGAGACCTGCAATTAAAAAAAAAATCTTCTATGGGGTGAATATTTAAAAGGGCTTATCTGGTTAACAGCACCTGCTAATTGGATAAGCCCTGCTGAGGGAGATATTAAAGGGTACAACCTGGAGAAGTGCCTCTGAATATCTCCACAGAGCCCCTCAGCACTATCCAGATAGTGCCTGGGTGATCCCGGGCAGGGACTTTAGTTATTTGGACTGTGGCAATTTTCAGTGCTGCTATCCGATTAACTCTCCAGATAATCTAGGTGAGAAAAATAGCTGTTCTGCGTGCTGTATGGATGAGCTGTTGTGATAGAGGCTGAATATGCTCACCAGCCAGTGACAGCACCAGATATTCAGTGGTAGTCACTATCTGGATATTGCCACTAAATATCCCTTTTTTTAAATTTGTAGTAGCCACCATTTTAAAAAAAGGCTGACAGCCGCCTATAGGAGTCATTCCGATCCTTGTTTAGTGGGTCTGGACATCCGATCAGGACGTCCAGACCCGCTAAATGCCCGGATTGCACTGGCAGGAACAGAGCTCCCCGCACGTATAACCGACTTGTGTGAGGAACTCTGTGGGTGAGAGGGGTGGGCTGGGGGAGGAGTGAGGGTGGCAGTGGGCGGAGACTGACCCCAGACGTACAGGGTCGATTCAGAGATCGGCCCTGTACGTCCGTGATCTGCAATGTAGATGGGGGACTTATTCCACCTCCAAGGATGTCAGGGGATGCCAGAGCTGGGGCACCAAAGACAGGTGAGGGGGATCCTTGTGGTCTGACTCTAGCCATGGAAGGTCCGATCAGGAGTCGGGCTGCATGGAAAGGAGATTTCGGGATTTGGCCGACGATCACGGCTCCTGCATGAACCCAAGGTGGCATGGCAATAGGATGCCATGCCACCGCCGCTCCATGCAAGACCCAGGCTGGGCTAACCGGGTAGTTGGCTGTATGTCCTGGGTGCCTGAATTGGGGCATGTTCCGGATGTCCAGTCACTATGTTGCGATTCTGCTCCTGCGGGGACATCTAGCCCCCACGAGAGCAGAATTGGGTGCATCCCCGGGCAGTCCGGATGTCTGGATGTTCGGACAGCCCGGGACACCCACTTAGATTTGGCCTCTATATGTTTTGAGAGACCCATGGAGAGGTTTTTAAAAGATTTCACTGAACTGAATCAACAAAATGCTGAAAATTTGAGCTGTTCCAGCTCCTTAGTCGAGCACCGCTGGCTCTTAAAGAAACCCATAACGCAAACCAGTCGATTTCCTACTCTATTAGGAAGACAGAGTGAAAAAAGACTATGAGTGAATACTGTGGACTTTTCTGTGAGCATGATACATGAGATAATATTCAGAAGAGCTATTGCATGAAGACGATAAATGCCAAGGAGGAGAAGCATTGTTGAACAGATTTTTATTAAATTGGCTCAAAAGAGTTTAATCATGTTTAACACCAAACCTGTTGCAGGCTGTGAGATTTATAAAGGTTTCACTGTAGCAACAAAAAGAGTAGTTTGGACCTTTTTCCAGAGCATGACATGTTTGTTGAAGCCCATTACACACCCAGAAGCACAGTGAAAGATCTGAGGATTCAGAAACAAACATTTTTATAAACATACTATCAAAAACCACAGTGAGTGAAATCCTTATATAACCTCCTACCAAACCCAACTTCTTATATCCAAGCAGGAAGAATGTACAAGACAAATCTTCATTTGCATTCCAAATCTGGCTGCAAATTGTACAAGAAACATTAATTGCACATTTCAGGGGCTGCGGAACAACTTTTTGGATGGAAGGGCTAAAGAAAACAATCTCTCAAACCCCCCCCCCCCCTAGATCTCTAATTGCTGATGCTGTGTTGGCAAAATATTGGTAGGGCCCTAGCCCTAGTGGCCCCACCCCATTCCGCTGCCCATAGCACATTTCTCTTATACTGAAATTTATATTAACTGTGCATTTGTTACTTAAGTTTGTTCACATGAGCAGAATTTGGGTGGACTGTGGGCAATGAGTGTAACAGAATATTCTGTATTAAATGCATGTGCTTACTCTCATTGCCCACGGCCCACCCAAACTCCGCCCATGTGAACAACAGTTAACATAAATGCACAGTTAATATAAATGCATACTTTGATATGTATATTTGCAAAAAGAATATGTGGTCATTTACAGCTCCAGGCCTGGTGTACGTCATTGAGCCTAGGGGGTATGTTTACTAAGCAGCGGTAGCGGCTTCCAAGCGATATCGGAGCTGTGGCTCCATTGAATTCAATGGAGCCACATGCTCTGGAAAAAGGTCCAAACTACTCTTATTGTTGCTACAGTGAAACCTTTATAAATCTCACAGCCAGCAACAGGTTTGGTGTTAAACATGATTAAACTCTTTTGAGCCAATTTAATAAAAATCTGTTCAACAATGCTTCTCCTTCTTGGCATTTATCGTCTTCATGCCATAGCTCTTCTGAATATTATCTCATGTATCATGCTCACAGAAAAGTCCACAGTATTCACTCATGACTCCGATATCCCATGGAAGCTGCTACCGCTGCTTAGTAAACATACCCCTTAGATTAAGGTGCGATTTTTGCACATTAACTAAGTGCAACTTTTTAATTTACCCTCCATGGGGTAATTTTATAAAAAGCCACCTTGATTGAAGCAAGAACTATGTGCATGAATCTTCATGTTTTAGTCAAGTGCATGTGTAAAGAGGCACTTAAACGTGCGTAACTGGAACAGTCACTATTCTGAAAGCACACCTGCTGTGGCCTGATCGTGAATACTTTCACTGTAGGCATGTAAAGGGATGGAATTGCTCAGAGTATGGGAAGAGAGCACAAGTCCATGCATTTTCAGCCATTTACACTAGTATTTTATAAAATCAGGTGTGGGCGTACTTGACTTTATCAAGTAGGCATGAAATACACAGACAGAACCGCACGTTAACTATGCAGGAGTTTATAAAATTGCCCACCACGTGTATAGGAGGTCATTTTAGAAAGCTGGTACTGCTTTTACACATTTAAACAGTGGTGTTTCCATTTGTAAAGGACTAATGCATGCACATGGCTATTTAAAAAAACAAAACATTTTATTTAACATGCACATGGCTATTTAAAAAAACAAAACAAAACATTTTATTTAACAACTGTACATACAAAGAACACCAATCCTGTAAGCATGGTCACATGCTTAAAATTCAGCTGTAACATACCAGCTACTACAAAGAAATTCTGGCCCCCAGACAAGCCACTATTTACATATGTAAATCCCCAGGGAGTATGTTCTGGGCAGGCCAGAAAAGTATGAACATACTTCCAGTTTTACAACAGCAATAAATCTTTGCTTCAAAATATCTGGACGTTAGCACTGATACCTTCTCCAAGGCAGGCATGTCAACTGACTGCTGATTTGAACTTGGGGTTTGTATGAGTGAGCAAGGGGGAAATTACATAGTAACATAGTAAGTGACGGCAGATAAAGACCAGCATGGTCCAACTAGTCTGCCCAGCAAGATGGCAAGAGTAGGTACACCTGTCACTCTGTGCAGGCCACCCCTCCCCATGTCTTTGTTTAGGGGTGAACCCACCACTCCATGTAGGACACCCCTATTTGTTGAGACGTTAGATGGTTCAGAAGTTAGATGGTACCATTTATTTTGTTTTTATCCTGTTGCTGTAAAGTGATCCACTGTGTTTGCCCCATGCCGTTTTGAATTCCGTCACCGTGTTTACCCCACCACTTCCATCGGGAGGGCATTCCAAGCATCCACCACCCTTTTAGTGAAGAAATATTTCCTGACATTGCCTTTCAATTTACCACCTTGCAGCTTCATGTTATGCCCTCTAGTTTTACAGCTTCCCCGTCTTTTGAAGAGGTTTGTTTGTTCATCATTTCTCTTTAAGTATTTGAAGGTCTGAATCATATCTCCCCTGTCCCTCCTCTCCTCCAAAGTGTACATATTTAGGTCTTCAAGTCTCTTCTCATAAGGCTTCTGACGCAAGCTCCAAATCATTTTGGTCGCCTTTCTCTGAACAGTTTCCAGTCTTTTAACATCTTTTGCAAGATATGGTCTCCAAAACTGAACACAGCAGTTCAGCATTCCAAGTGAGGCCTCACCAGTGACTTGTACAGTGGCATAAGTACCTCTTCCTTTCTGCTGGTAATCCCTCTTTGTATGCAGCCCAACATCCTCCTGGCTTTTGCCACCGTCTTGTCGCACTGTTTTGCCACCTTGAGATCATGAGAGATAATCACACCAAGGTCTTTCTCCTAAACCATGCATACCAACCTCTCTCCCCCATCGTGTACATTTCCCTTGGATTTCTGCTACCCAAGTGCATGACACTGCACTTTTTCACATTAAATCGTAGTTGCCAAGCATTAGACCAGTCTTCCAGCTTTTGTAGATCTTTCCTCATGTTAACCATTCCCTCGGGGGAGTCCACTCTATTGCAAATTTTTCTGTCGTCTGCAAAAAGATGGACTTTTCCATTCAGTTCTTCAGCAATATCACTCACAAATATATTGAACAGTGCCGGGCCCAGGACCGAACCCTGGGGCACCTCGCTAATCACCTTCCTCTCATCCGAGTGAGCTCCATGTACCATCACCTTCTGTTGTCTGTCATTCAACCAATTTCTAATCCAGTTTACCATCTTGGAACCCATCCCCAAGCTACTGAGTTTATTGACAAGCCTCCTATGAGGAACAGTATCAAAGACTTTGCTGAAATCCAAGTAGATGACATCCATCGCATGCCCCTGATCTAGTTCCTTGGTCACCCAGTCAAAGAACTCAATCAGATTTGTTTGGCAAGACCGTCTTTCGGTAAAACCATGTTGCCTCGGATCTTTCAACCTGTTAGTTTTGAGAAAGTTCACTATTCGCTCTTTCAGGAGCACCTCCATTACTTTCCCTGCCACTGAGGTAAGGCTCACGGGCCTGTAGTTTGACACTTCTTCCCTGTCACTACTTTTGTGTAGAGGTACAAATCAGCCATTCTCCAGTCCTGAGGAACCTCTCCTGTTTCCAAGGATCTGTTGAAGACATCCTTTAACAGTCCTGCAAGAATCTCTCTGAGCTTTTTCAGTATCCTGGGATGTATCCCATCCGGTCCCATGGCTTTGTCCACTTTCAGTTTAGCAAGTTGTTCTAACACCTCATCTTCTGTGAATGGTGTGGTATCTACTTCATTCCCATTTTTATATTTGGGAGTCACAGCTGGTCCATCTCCAGGATCTTCTTTAGTAAAAACAGAGAAGTATTTGTTTAGCAATTTTGCTTTTTCAGTGTCACTTTCTACGAGTCCTTTCCCAGCACTTCTGAGTCCTGAAATTCCAACTCTGATCTTCTTCCTTTCCCGAATATACCTGAAGAAAGTTTTGTCGCCACCCTTAACATCTTTAGCCATCTTTTCCTCTGCCTTTGATTTTGCTATCCTTTTTTCTCTTTTAGACTCTTTGAGCTTGATCCTGTATTCATTTCTGTGTTCTTCTGTTTGCAAGCTTTAGAATTTTGCGTAAGCTGTGTTTTTTGCCTTTATTTGAACAGCCACCTCATTGGAAAACCAAATAGGTTTCCTTCTCCTCTTGTTTTTATTTACTTTTCTTACATATTTATCTGTTGCCCCTTTTTTTGCCACCTTTAGTTTAGCCCATTGCAATTCCACTTCCCTTATCTCCTTCCACCCCGTCATCTCCTCCTTTAAGTACTCGGCCATTTTATTGAAGTCAGTGTTTTTGAAGTTTAGGACTTTAAGCTTGCTATGATTGGCCTGTACCATGGCTTTTATCTCAAACCACAACGTGTGATGGTCGCTGTTGCTCACAGGGGCACTCACGCAGACATTCGACACACTATCGCCGTTGGTGAGCACTACATCCAGCATTGAGCTTTCCCTTTTGGTTCCATCACCATTTGTCTAAGTAATGCATCTTGGAGAGCATCCACATTTTTTTTTTGCTTCTTTCCAGATGTGCAGAAGGAGTAATCCAATCCACATCAGGTAGATTAAAGTCACCCAATATGATCGCTTCCCCCTTTGTTGCTATCTTGGCAATATCTATAATCAATTTGTTATCTCTCTTCAATTTGAGTTGGAGGTCTGTAGACTACAGCAATATGGATGACAGTGCCATCTCCTCTTTCCAACGCAATCCAGAGGGCTTCTTCTTTTCCCCATGTCCCCTTCATTTCAGTAGCTTTAATATTGCTTTTCGTAACTAAAAAAATCCACATTCAATAGCTTGTTCGCGTTCAGTAACTTAGGATTAGACAACAAAAGCCTCAGAACTAACCTTATGGCACTTGATTCTGGGTACTGTGATCTCCCCAGTTATGTGCCGGTTAACATCAACGGCTAATGTTGAGAAAAATCATATCACTTGTAACTTAACTCAGTTCATGAATAATAACAAATTGTACTTAGCATTTTCATGTGATATGAAGCTGTTCTCTCGATGTATTCAAAAAATTCTTGTCCCAATTGGTGTCCCAACGTCAACTGTATAGGCGCCTGTGCGTTTCTCCTTATGGGTTTTTCAAGGAACAGATAATGCTGATGATAGTTTCGTGTACATCATCTGTAAAAAATAATGTCGATTAATGACTGAACTCTTGTGAAAAAATCACAACATCACGCACTTATGAAGATGGAAAACGAAAGCAATAAATAATACCATATATACGCGCCAATTCTCTTGTCTTCAAAGATATGCTCCCTTCAATGCCCTGGGAGATCCAAAAAGACGCCGTGCATGCATGCCAGAAGTCAAGGTAGCCATATTTAAAGAGACCTGTTTAAAGAGACCTATAGTCCCACCCCACTATTGTGGACACTCCTCCCTAATTGCTTTTGACATACAAGGCTACTCCTCCTCCTTTTCCATTTTCTCTGTCTCTTCTGAATAGATTATAGCCAGCTATGTCTATATCACAATCATGCGATTCATTAAACCATGTTTCTGTAATGGCCACGATGTCCAAATCCATTTCCACCATTAGGGCTTCCAGGTCCAGAATTTTGTTGGCTAAGCTTTGAGCATTTCTGCTCATTGCTTTCCAACATTTACCTGGCTTGTGTGTATTTTGCATTGATTTTGTTCTGCCCACTTCTTCCCACTTGTTTTTGATGTGTGGTTTAAAAATGTGTCTGTTTCTGATGTTATTCTGCTTTTGCAGGGGGTGGCATGCAGATGTTGACCTTCCACATCCGTCACCCCCTTTTCCTAGTTTAAATGCATAATGCAAAATGTACATGCTCATTTTCATAGACATATCAGCAGCCTTTGACTCAGTACATCATTCCACACTCCTGGACAGACTTGCTTCCATAGGCATATCAGGGACCCCCCTGAAATGGTTCTCATCCTACATAAATAACAGAATGCAACAGGTCCACTTCAACAACACAAAGGCCGCCGCCTTCCCTCAAACTCAAGGCATACCACAAGGCTCTGCCCTATCCTCACTCCTGTTCAACCTATATCTGCGACCCATTTGTGAAATCCTACAGGACCACAAGATCAGTTACCACATCTATGCAGACGACCTGATGCTCTACACTCACCTCGACATAAACAACCCTGACCTCACCCAACTCGAAAAATGCCTAAGCGAACTACAAACCTGGCTGCAACGCAACAATATGTCAATCAACCATAAAAAAACAGAAGTGATGTGCATCTCCAGGAAACAAGACTTCAACCCTCCACCAACGGTTACCATGAACAACAACGTTTATACCACAAAGCCCGAAATAAAATACCTAGGAGTAATGCTGGACAGCAACCTAAATATGGACAAGCACCTCCGAATTACCAATCGGGCCATTTTCCACAAATTAAGAGTCCTGCAACCGCTACGGAACATTATTGATCACTCCAACTTCAGAACAGTGGCACAAGCCCTCATCATTCCCCACCTGGATTATTGCAACGCCATTCTACAAGGTCTGCCTAAAAAAAACCATTAACATTCTTCAACTGGCACAAAACGTAGCAGCCCGAGTCATCATGAAAAAAGGTCTAACAGAGCACATCACTCCCGTCCTAATTGAGCTACATTGGCTCCCCATCACGGCCCGCATCCAATATAAGATATTAGTAACCACATTCAAGCTTGTTCATAATGTAGCACCCTCTTACCTCAACACCTTAATCTCAGCACAACCAATCAACAGAAGCAGAAGAACAGTGAATAGCAATACCCTTCAAGTCCCGAGTAGCCTGAGAAATTTCAATGCTAACACCACTAACAGAGCATTCTCCTTTATGGCTCCACGACTCTGGAACCAAATGCCCCACGAACTGAGAGCAAATAAGGACCTGAAGGACTTCAGGAAAAAACTAAAGACTCACCTATTTCAGACTCATTACAACCTAACCTAGTCAATGTAATCCTTTCGAACAACATGGCTACTAAAAATCATATTCAACAAGAAATGCATCCTGTAATTATGTAATTTATGTATATATGTAAAGCCTCCTCTCAAGAAATCAAATGTAAATCTGTAACCGTTTGCTGTGACTTTCACCCTCCCCTGCAATCCTACTGTATGCTTAAATTTTGGTCTGTACAACCGCACCCTTTTGTATAGAAAACCGCCACTGATCACTGGAAGTGGCGGGATACAAGTGTACACTAAATAAATAAATAAATAAAATAAAATAAATATCCACATACTGCCTGAATTTTTCACTTAGGTTTCTTTTCCCTGCGACAGAGAGATGTAGTCCATCAGCACAGTATAGTCTCTTGTTGGTCCATCTGTTGCCCCAGTTGCCAATAAATCTGAATCCTTGTTTGCACCAGGTCTGGAGCCATGTATTAAAGCTGTTAATGTGATGCAGCCTTTTTGTCTCCTTACCAAGAACAGGTAGAACTTCTGAGTATGCAACAATGTTAACAATGGGCTTGAGTTTCTCTCCCAGAGATTGGAAGTCCTTTTGGGCTGTAGAGGCACTGTTTCTAGCCAGGTCATTTGTGCCCAAGTGGATAATAACATCAAGTTTGAAGTGTTCACTTTTTGCGCTAAGTATTTCAACAACTTGGTTTGTATTCCTGCTGGCTGAAGAGCCTGGTAGGCACATGACTATCTTCTCTTCTTTGAACTGTGCTCCCAAGTTGGTGCCTCTGATGATGGAATCTCCAAGTAGTAGTAGTTTTCTGTTTGGTGAGGTTTTCTTCATATTTGGTGCTTTACCAGGAGATTGGGCATTGTCTGACTCATCTAAGGGCCCTTCAGTTTCTTTGGATTGGGCATCCTCATTAGCCAAGGCAGAGAAGGCATTGTGCAGGGATATCTCTTGATGTATAGGATGTCTCTGCATTACAGGCTGCAATCTACCAGAACCCACTGTGATCCATTTGTTCCTGTGGTGTTTGATTCTTTGTGGGAGAGGTGGTGGACTTTGTTCAGTTTGTATCCTAGAAGAGGTGCACTTCATTGCAGCCAGTTCCTCCCTCAGTAGACACATTTCTTTATACATGGCAGCTAGGTCTTTCCTTAGTATAGTCAGTTCTTCATGCATGGCAGCTAACTTTAGGCATATAGGACAAGCTCTTAGGCTCCAAATAATTCATCTTTGAATGAAAGTACCACAGTTATTGCACTGAATACATGACATGTTGATTAAGCAGTCCCAGAAGAGGAAGAAGAAGAAGAAGAAAAGATGTGGGCTTTAACCCAAGTTAGGAATGATAGATGGCACGTATGTGACCACTGTATAGGCAATGTAGCCCATGGGGTTGGTGGGGTGAGGGGTAGGGTGGGCGGGAATTACTGTATGCTCATTTCCTGGTTTTATAAACACTTAAATGGCACTTCCTAGGCATCTAATTTTGTAAAATCTAGCATATAGGTACGTACAATCTTCATGTACACCACAAGCATGTATAAGGCTACCAGAGTTTTTGCAGGCAAATCTTGGACACTTGTTATCCAAAGCAAGTCAAGGAGGAGGAAGAGGACACTTTAGTTCCAGGTTTGAGCTCCAAGGCAGAGGAGTTATTACTCTGTCCCACCTCATCCTTCCCATGACAGCAACAATATAATTTCCAAGTCAATAAATCAACAAAGAAATAGAAACAGTGCAAAATATAAAGATAATGGATGTAAATTCTACAAAATTGATATATGAGTATTTCAGTCACTAACACTGGGCATCAGAGGATTGATCCTGTCTTACCATTAACCACTCAGAGAAATATTGTGAGGAGTGGGGCCAGGACGGTAGGTGGATACGTCTTTCGGAGATGCTGTTGCTGCTTGTGATCAGAGGGTGGGAGGGAGAATTGGGGTAATCACTACTGGGATCAGGGGTAGAAGACACATTGGCATGGTTATTGTAATTGGGAGGTGGGAAGGTGGCAGAAGATGCTTCTTAATGGGGATCGTCCATATTTCCCCCTGCAGTAACACAGTATGTGCATGCCAATATAGCAGGTTCACTGACTGCCTCCTCTTAAAGAGGCTGCACTATCTGC
Source organism: Ichthyophis bannanicus (assembly GCA_033557465.1). Taxonomy (NCBI): domain Eukaryota; kingdom Metazoa; phylum Chordata; class Amphibia; order Gymnophiona; family Ichthyophiidae; genus Ichthyophis; species Ichthyophis bannanicus. The sequence goes on along the minus strand of CM066035.1, from coordinate 672,757,634 downwards.
AGTGGTGATACTACACATTAATTTACCCTGCACTACCTGAAAGCACTGTCTATGCCCATAACCCACCCATTCTCTGCCCTACCTCTCCCAAAGTGGTGAGCAATCACCATGACAGTGCAGTAACTAATACAATGTGATAATTCCCATGGTACTGCTTACTGTAGTCTCTTCTCCTGAGGAGTGAATCAATCCTACTACAGTATTACCCTTAAGATGGTATTATTGTAGTCAAAAGGCCAAGTAGAAACCTCGGACCAAAATACTCACTCAGGTGCGAAATTTCAAGAAATAAAACAAGCCACGTCATATTCTTCCTCACAATGGAGTGAAGAGAGAAGAATAAGAGGCGAATAAGTAAATAATTGTTTATTTAAATCACTGTGATATTACAGATAAAAAGTTCACAATATTGCAATAATTTCAGATGACACAATTAAAGTAGCTAGAACCAGTAGGTTGGAATTTTCTTTTTAAATTTATTAGTTAACTAGAATAAGTTACTAAATAGTTTAAAACTAAATATATTCAGAAGTTAGAGGGACAATTTAAAATACTAGTGTTAAAAGCTGTTTAAAAACATTATTGCACAAAATAAGAAGAATGACAACATGGGAGCCATTTTAAAAGAGATGGATGTCGTTTAGACATTCAAAATATACGATGTGGATGTCTGAATGGCAGGGATCTACAAAGTGCAATTACAGAACTGGGCAGATCTGAATGCCCCCATGGACGGAACATCAAAGTCCAGCATCCCAACATGGGTGTGTCTGGGAGCATTCTAGGGCATGCCCAGGGCAAAGCCAGGGTGCAGATGTAAAAGTATATTTCATATAGCGTTTTGGATATGCCGGGCACAGAAACCAGACATCCTAGCCTAGACCTGCTATAAAGTACGAAAAAGTAAGGGACTTTGCTGTCCATACTGACTGTGAATGAGATTGTATTACTGGGATGCCTCAACACAACATCCTGTTGTGGGCAGCCGCCTCTAGTCTTGCCTTTGGGTCCGATTCTCACTCTGGCCTTACTGCTCTGGCCATCCATGTGTCAGAGGGATATGCTGGGCTCCTCCACCATCTAGCCCCTGCCTGTCACTGCACACCTTGTACATGTATCACTAGCACACCTGCTTTCTGTTCTGTGAGGGCATGCTACCTTTGACCTGCATGTCCCTTGTCCCTTCCTATGCCTTCCCACATCATCACCAGTATATTTGCTGTGGTCTGTGCTATGGTTTTAGGGGACGTTGTTTCCGTTCCTTGAAGACTGCCTGTACCATCTCTCCCCCCTTCTCTGTGTCTGGTCCCACTCCCTTATTTCTGCTACCTGCTCATTTGCTGCCTCATTTCCTCAGCTACTTTTGCCCTCCTGCATCTGCTACTGCCCCATTCTCCATGCCCTCTGTCACACTTACTTAGCATCTGGTGGATCATTCATCGGATTGCCTGCACCTCCAGATGGCTTGCTTTGTGCCCACGAGGTGGGTAGAGGCACTCCTTGTGTTGTAGCACCAAACAACAGAAATGCTTGGTCTCCATCCGGGAGACATTGAGCATCCTCGTGGCCATCATCCCAGCTTTTCAACATTTCCTCATGCTCAGCCCTTGAATGTCTGTATGTGATTGCAGATCATCACTGGTGCCTGGACATCCATGGGCCCATGTTTGTGAATGGCACCTTGGCCGTTTTCTTCACTGTATTCCACAAGGGTTGGATGTGTAGCTGCTTTGTTCGACCTGTGCGTTCATTCTCCCCATGATCAGATTACCATTTTGCACCTGCCTCGCATGTCCATGGGCCCAGTTCCATAACTGCCTACATTTGCTGCACATCCACTTTTGGACGTTGATCTTGCACCTGGCACGTCCTTTGTAAAATGCCCCTCCACATATTTAAAGGTGTTCTTTAAATTTTTTCAGTAAAATTATCCAAAATTTTCAGGAACTTCAAATTATTAGATAAGTAATTATTACTCAATAAAATGCCTTCAATAAATTACTTTTTTACAGCTTAAAATGTAGATTTGTTTCCTAAAATTCTCTTAGTTTGTTACAAGTTATTTAAAGTGAAAGTTTTCAGATAAGTATGAATTTTATTCAGTTTACTGTAAGCTTTCTTAAGTGTTCTTTTAAAATATTCCTGCAAAGGAATGAATTTTACTCTCCTTTTGCAGGTATACTATCTCTTCAAAGCAGCAAAGGTAAGTTTATTTGTGGTAAAGGTCAGTTTTTTTTAACACTTCAGTTTTAGTTATTTGAGCTCTAATAATGTATAAGTGTGGTGCATCAGGTACCTCTTCCAGAAGCTTTCTCGTGAGGAGTGCAATGTTGTGCAGGTCCTTTTCAGGTTCTCTCTTCCAAGGTCTGATCCAGGTCCAGGTCTCTTCTGCCTAGCACAGCATCACCCTACTTCCTAACTTTAAAAACTTAACAGGAACTAATTCCTCTCAGTCCATTAAAGTTCAGACTGAAGAATTATTTTTAAAAACTGCCCAATGCTTATTTAAATAAAAGAATTATTATAAATTCCTACATAATTTCTACCCACCCCCCTTTATAAGCACGCTTCAAACTTTCAACTTGCAAACCCTGGCCAGTGTCACTCACTCCTCAATCAGTCTCACAATCACCCTCCCAGAGTCAACAATGCTCCAAGCCCAAAGCTGCAAAAATTATAAAGGGACCAATAGTGGAAAGGCATTTACACGGTTTACAACCCTGTAAACCATGTAAATGCCTTAGACGGGAAAATTCAATGGCATCTACACGGTTAGTGCCATTGAATATTTCCGTCTAGGTCCCCTATGTACCCCGATGCTCTCCAGTTAGCATCGGGTCATATTGGGGGCATTCCAGGGCGGAACGGAGGCGGGGAGTCCCAGTAACCGGGTAGTGGTGATATTGGACCGATACCCAGTTAGCCATCCATGGCTGGAACTAGTTCTAGCCGTGGATGGCTAACCGGGTAGCAGTCCAGTATCACTGCTACCCGGTTAGGATCTCTGGTGAATCCCCTTGGCGCTTAACCCAGATATTCAATGCCATCTCCGCGGCACTAAATAGCTGGGTTTAGAGGTCAGCGGGCAGGGCTATGTGCTGACGCAGTGCATAGCCCACCCAACTGAATTTCGAGCCCAAAGTTTCTGTAATAGCTTTAAACCAAAGATTCTTGAAAAGAATCCACTTTCAAATCTTTTCTGTGTTTTCTTTTTCAGGTTCCACTGAAGAAGCTCGTGGAATACCACGATCTCCGCAGCAGCCGAAGCATCAACAAACAAAGTCATCACCAGACCTCCTTCCACAAAAGCCAGATGGTTTACTCCCAGTCTCCGGAAGCTAAAAACAAAACTCAGAAGAACCAAAAGAAAATGGAGAAAAACCAAAGACGAAAATGACAAAACAAAATACTTAAATGAACTCAATGCATATCACCACGAGACCGACAAAGCAAAGAAAATCTACCACATGAAAATCATAAATACCTCCATAAACAAACCTCGTGAACTCTTTCGGATTGTCAAACAACTGACAAAAGCACCCCAGAACTCGGACCAACTACTGAAGATCCCGCCAGAGCTACTGGCCCATCAATACAAACAACTACAACGTCCGCAGAACTCGTAGCTAAACGTAGAGACAACTACAACAGACCTCCACCCTAACTTACACAGTGACTGGACCACATTCAAAGAAACTTCACCAGATGAAATATCAACCACCATCTCCTGCCTCAACACCACCACCTCCCCGCTAGAACCCTGCCCCACTGACTGGATAAAGAAATCCAAAAACGAACTGAGCACGCCATTAGCCCATATCGTCAAGGAATCCTTCTCCCAAGGACACATGCCAGATGCCCTCAAAACTACAATCATCCGACCATCATTAAAAAAGCAAAACCTAGATCCCCTAGACCCGGCATCCTACAGACCCATAGCAAGCCTACCCTTCACTGCCAAGATAATCGAGAAGATCGTCCAGCAGCAACTACAGGAACACCTGGATCTCAACAACATACTTGACCCACAACAACACGGCTTCCGCCCTCAACATGGAGTTGAGACCCTCATGACCACACTGATGAACACTCTCCTCATAGGAACGCAAGAAAAACACTCTGGATATGCCATGATCTTCCTTGACATATCCGCAGCTTTCAACACCATCTCCCACAACATCCTCATACACAGACTACGGACAATTGGGATCAAAGACACTGTACTAAAGTGGTTCCAATCATACCTAACTAACAGAGAGCAATTAATCCGTACCAGCACTTCGACATCCCCCCCATTCCAGCAACACCAAGGAGTTCCCCAAGGATCCACACTGTCAGCCATGCTCTTCAACATTTACCTTCAACCACTCTGCTCAGTCATACGTACTCACAACATCAGCTTCCACATATACGCTGACGATATCATGCTCTATGCCCCCATTACAACCACGAACCCAACAAACACCCATCTATCAACATGCTTCACCGAGGTGTCCAACTGGCTACAAGCAAACAACTTATCCATCAACATAAAGAAAACAGAAGCCCTCATAGTCACAAAAGACCCGGACTTCACACCACCTACACACCTCAACATAGGTACCACAAGCATTCAAATACAACCACAAATAAGATACCTGGGCATTATTATTGACCAAGCCCTCACCTTAAAGCAGCAAATCACCAAAACCTCCGGAACTATATTCCACAAGGCAAGAACAGTGCAACGTCTCAGACCCCTTCTTGAACATCAAGACTTCCGAACTGTAATGCAAGCCATGACGCTCCCACATCTGGACTACTGTAACATAATATACCATGGCCTTCCAGCCACGCAGACCAACCCCCTCCGAACAGCACTGAACACCATAGCGAGAATCATTCAGAGAGCAAAGAAATCCGACCACATCACCCCAATTCTGAAAGACCTACACATACTCCCCCTCGAAGCAAGGACTAAATACAAAGCCATCCTACTCACCCACAAAGCCATCCATCAAACACAGAACTCCCAACTTCACACCCTACTGTCTCGACCAGCCCAGGGCAGAACTACCAGACAAGCCTCCAGCAATTCCCTCACCGTCCCTCACAAACGAACCAAATGCTCGCAACGGACCTGCAATCGAGCCTTTGAACTTTATGCTCCATCCTTATGGAACTCTCTACCGAGTTGTCTCCGAAATAATGCCGATCTACTATCTTTCAGAAAACAGCTGAAAACCATTCTGTTCCAGGAATACCTTAACACGACCCCCACCAAAAAAGCACACTAACCTTTGTTCTCGCCCACCATGACCCCCCAACTCAAACCTGTACTAACCTGATCATGTCCAAAGTCTGTCCCATGTCCAAAGTCTATCCTATGTTGAAATCATCAATGTCGCCTCCCCGGTGATGGCCCCACCCTTATAATTAAATTCCCCCCCTTTTATGTAACGCCGCTTTGACCCGGTGAAAAGCGGGATATAAATATAGCTAAATAAAAATAAAATAAATAAAGTCAGTTTCTCTGTGAGAAAATCACACAGCACAGCACGCAAAAGAATTAGCTACCATCCTTCAACAAAAATGTTTTTAGACGCCATAGTCAAACTTCAAATTAAAATGGTCAGAGAAGAACAGCAGTCCCAGTTCAAATTTATCACAGGTTTCTCAGATATGTTTTTTCCTTTCAGCTCTCAGACAAGCAGCCACATTCAAAAGAGCCTTTAAATTATCTAACAAATCTCAGTTTAAATTTTCCTAATTTTCTTTCTAGGTCCAGAAAGCAGTTCAGTTTTTAAGGACCAAATTTAAAATTTAAATCTCCTCAAGAGAAAAATAAAATCCTCTTCAAAATATTAAACAAAGCCTCTCATATATACACTACCAGCTCTGCCACACTCTTTTGATTCTAACTCACAAAACTTGGTTTTATTTTCAGCAGACAACACATGTTTAAAACTAAAGTCTGGTAAGTTTACTTCCTCTAGCAGCTATTCATAGCACTGATGTCAAACACTTCAGCCTCTTCTCAGAAGCTGCAGATTTTCTAAAAGTCATATTTCCACCTATCACTTTTATTTTACAGCTTTCAATATTCTCAACTCTTCTCTACAGCTCCATTCAAACAATTAAACAGCATATTTCCTCAGACGAAGCCACTCTCTCAGATTCTCACACACATACTGTGGCAGGCTATGGCCTATGATAGCCTGCAAATATGAAAGGCCTGTAAGTTAGGCCCTGATTCCAACCCCCATCTAAGAGAAAGAACCAAAGTCTTTAAAAGTTTGAGAAAACTGGTTTAAACTGCTTAATAAGAAGTTTTCATGAATGCATAAATCTTTCATTATTCTCTTGTGCTGTGAAGATAGAAATGTTTCAATACTTGCATTCCTAGAGCCAGAAACGACCTTGCAGTAGAGAAGTATCCAAACCTAGAAACTGTACCATTGTTAGAACAGTCCTAGAGGAGGGATCTGGGTGCTAGGTCCAGGAGGGATCTCCGATTGGACAAACGCAGGGGGCGTTGGGGCCAATAGAAAGTCTGCATGTATCAAACTGGAAAGAAATGTATAAATGAATATGTTTCTGTAAGAACTTTGCTCAGTCCTTTTTGAAGCTTGACTAACTGGGCCTTGTGCACAATAAATTGGCTTGGACCCTGTAAATTGACTCCTGGATTTATTCATTGTCTGCACTTCGCTGCTACATATTCTTGGTGCATTGGCCAGGAACGTGCGAGTAGTGAATGGTATTCAAGCGAATATTCCACGCAATTCGCCTCCAGGTTTTGCCCAGTTGGAACCGTGTCTGTCCGACCGCAGGGGAAACCTCAGGCGCCACCGGTCCTCTTGTATCAGAGAGGGTTCCGCCTTGCCTTGGCGGGCCACTGGGTCCAGCCGGCCAACACCTCCGAACCGGAGGGGAGTCCAGGATCCAACCCAAGAACTGGTTTTGTATCGGGAACCGGATCCGGTGAGTAGACATTTTCTTGTTTATTAGTCAGTGAAGCCTGGGGAAAGTCTTGCATGAGTGCGCGAGACTGATTTGGTATAGACTAACCAGGAAAATCTTGCATGAGTGCGTGAGACAAGAGAGCTTGATCACCTCTCATAAGGGCGGTCCTAGTACACTCCGCATAAGGGTTAGCGGAAGCCGAAGCCATCGACCCTTTGGTTGGGAATAGTCAGTTAATCAGAAAACCTTGGGCATTTGAAAAATATTTTCTTGTAATGATATGAGTGCCTGTGTGATTGAGAGGTCTTGAGACACACACCGAATGAGAGCGGACTCCTGAGTAGCGCAGTTCCTGGCCGGGCGACCGCGCCCAGGTCGCGAAAAGGAAGAAGCATGTGGTGTTTGTTCCCCTCAGTGTTTTGTGGGCTGTACGGACCCCGTACATACAGCCATACTACCTACCCTTACTATTTGTCGTCTTGTACGTCATTACGTGTACGCCATTACGATTATGGGAGGGACGGAGTCCACGCAAACTCCGTTGGAATGTATGATCAAGAATTTCCGTAAAGGATTTTCAGGAGATTATGGCATAAGAATGTCTCCATCTAGATTAAGAATGTTATGTGATAGGGAGTGGCCTGTGCTAGCTACTTCATGGCCCCGTGGGGGCACCTTTGATGTAGAAATATTTTCCCGTGTTCATCAGCTTGTACAAAAAGTGCACCCTGACCAGTTCCCCTACATAGATTCCTGGTTGGGTGTTTGCGAAAGGCAGCCCTCTTGGGTAAAGCGCTGCTATGAGGAACAGTGTAGAATATTAGTAGCAACCACTAGGGGGACCCAGAAGTTTGAGGAGAGGAAGCCGCCTGTGTATTCCGCCTCAGAGTCCCCAGAAATCCTGGCCCGTTTACCCCAGTACCCGCATAGGTTAGTTCCCCCAGCTCCGCTACCTGAAGCTGAACCTGATGAAGTACCCCAGCAATTACCGCTGCAGCAGCAAAAGAAGCCAACTTCCCCGAGTGATAGCCCCGAGTCTGGCCCAAGTACGTCGGGAGGGCCAGGGTCCTCCGACGATACAGAAAGCGGAGGCTCTCCTGCCAGTTCAGGGTCACCCACCAAGGAAGCTTATACCCGGGAGCCGTATGATTTAAGAAGTGTAACCCCGAAGAAGAAGGAGAAAGCAGGGCGCCTAATGCCATTGCGTCAAGTGCCTGGTTTACCTATCCTAAATGATCAGGGCCAGATGGCGCCAGGACCAACTACACTAATCTACGTGCCTTTTTCCACTACTGATTTATTAAACTGGAAAACGCATTATGCATCCTATACTGAAAAGCCCCAAGAGTTGACAGTTAATGTCTAGTATAATGCAAACTCATCAGCCTACCTGGACTGATTGTCGCCAGCTCCTGTTCACTCTCTTTACTACTGAGGAGCGAGCGCGGATTGTGCAAGCAGCCATCCGCTGGTTAGAAGAGAATCCCGTAGAGGCGGGGGAAATGAATCTCCCACAAGCAGCCGCCGCAGCTTTCCCAAATGAAGATCCTAGATGGGATCCAAATGATGAAAGGGGGGGCGGTGGCCCTAACGCGATTTCGCCAGGCCTTGCTGCAGGGCCTGAGGAAGGGAGGCCAGAGGGTCATGAATATCGGGAAGGTATCTGAAGTTATCCAGGGTCCAGATGAGAGCCCAGCGGCCTTTCATGAGCAGTTGTCTGAAGCCTATAGATTATATACCCCATACAATCCCGCCGCTCAGGAGAATTTGCGCATGGTAAATGCAGCCTTTGTTAGTCAGTCCCAGAGAGATATAAAACGAAAATTACAGAAACTGGATGGATTTGCGGGCATGAATACAGCACAGTTAATGGAAGTTGCTCAGAAAGTGTTTGTGAATCGTGAAAATGAACGTGACAGAGAAAGTGAACGAAAAATGAAGAAGAAAGCAGATCTTCTGGCTGCCGCTTTAGTTGAACAACGTGGAGAAGGTTTTCTTAACCAAAGGACCAGAGAACGTGGAAGAGGCCGCGGAAATAGCAGGCCTCCATTGGGTGCAAATCAGTGCACCCATTGTAGAGAAGAAGGACATTGGAGAAGTGAATGCCCGCATCTTGACTCCACCCCCAGGAGGGGAGGAGGGAGTCCCTGGAGAACAGGAGGCCGATTTCAGAGTCGTGGAGGAATGAACCGAGCACAGTTCCAGTGGGAGAGAGAAGAAGCCATTGAGGGAGTGGCAGTAGCAACAGGCTATGACATGGATGAAGTAGATGAAGACTAGGCCAGACCGGGCTCCAAGTTCACCCTGGGTCCCCAGGAGCCTATGGTCAGTTTGAAAGTAGGGGACCAATATATGGACTTTATGGTAGATACAGGAGCAGAACATTCAGCGGTGGCAAAGCCAGTGGCTCCTCTTTCCTCTCGATCTGTCACCATTGTTGGGGCCACTGGGAACAGTGCCACCAAGCCATTCCTGCAGAACCGTATGTGTGAACTAGGGGGACAGAAAATAACGCACCAGTTCTTGTATATGCCTGTGTGCCCTATTCCACTTTTGGGCCGAGATATGCTTGCAAAACTTCAGGCACAAATATCCTTTGCTGAAGGGGGAGAAATGCAAATGACTGTGAACCCAAAGCTTGCTGGATTGATGGTGCTAACTGTCCCCAGAGAAGAAGAATGGCGGTTCTATAGTACACCTCCAATCAAGTCAACCAGTTCCTGTATACCCACCAACCTTATAGCCCCGCCTGAAGTATGAGCAGAAGATAATCCACCTGGCCTAGCGAAGAACATAGCCCCTGTCATTGTCACCCTCAAGCCAGGAGCGGAACCAATGCATGTGAAGCAGTATCCTCTTCCCCGACCAGCCATTGAAGGAATCCACTGCCATCTGATGAAACTGTTGAAATATGGACTTCTCAAGGAGTGCCAGTCACCTTGGAACACCCCTCTTCTCCCAGTTAAGAAACCTGGGACAGGGGATTACTGCCCAGGACAAGATTTAAGGCGGGTAAATGATGTAGTTGAAACTATACACTTGTTACTGATCCCCGCTGAGGCTACTCATTTCACCGTCCTGGACCTGAAAGATGCCTTTTTCTGCATACGCCTAGCCCCCATCAGTCAGCTTTTGTTTGCTTTTGAATGGCAAGACCCCACAACAGGAAGGCGGGGCCAGCTTACCTGGACTCGATTACCTCAAGGATTCAAGAATTCACCTACTCTCTTCAGTGCTGCCCTGAATCAAGATCTTTCAAGTTACTCAGTGAACCCAGGACAAAGGGTTCTCCTTCAGTATGTGGATGACCTGCTCATAGCCACCAATTCAGAAAGTGAATGTCTACAAGCCACCAGTGAACTTCTGTACCTTCTGAATGAGGCTGGATACAAAGTCTCAAGAGCCAAAGCGCAACTATGTCAAAATAAAGTTAAATATCTAGGGTTCCAGTTGTCCAGTGGAATTCGACGCTTGGGACCTGAACGCAAAGAAGCTGTATGCAGTATTCCCACTCCAACCACCAGGAGGCAAGTAAGAGCCTTCCTGGGGGCCGCAGGATACTGTCGTATATGGATCCCCAATTTTGCGCTGCTAGCAAAACCATCGTATCAAGTTACCAAAGGAATTGAAAAGTCTCCACTGGAGTGGGGACCTGAACAGGATGCAGCATTCCAATCTCTGAAAAGCGCTCTGATGTCATCACCAGCTCTGGGTCTCCCAGATGTCCAGAAACCTTTCCATCTCTACGTCCATGAGTCACAAGGAAATGCGTTGGGGGTATTGACTCAATCTCTTGGATCTTGGCAACGGCCAGTAGCCTACTTGTCAAAACAGTTGGATGTGGTAGCAAGAGGTTGGCCCCCTTGTTTGAGAGCTGTTGCAGCAACAGCCCTTTTAGTGAGCGAAGCAGACAAGCTCACTCTGGGACAGAATCTCCAAGTGACTGTGCCTCATTCTGTCCTGACCCTCATGGAACACAAAGGAAGTTTCTGGCTAACGAATTCACGAATGTTGAAGTATCAGAGTATGCTGTGTGAAAAACCCCAAATACAGTTAAAAGTCAGTCAAGCCCTGAATCCGGCTACATTGTTCCCGATTGGTCCTGAGCCCCCTGATCATGACTGTTTAGAAACTATGGACACTGTATTTTCAAGTCGCCCAGATTTAACTGATGTCCCTCTGGAGGACCCTGAATGGACTTTCTTCGTAGATGGAAGCAGTCTTGTCATCAATGGACATCGTTGTGCTGGATATGCAGTGGTGACCCTTGATCTGGTAGTTGAGTCCTCAGCTCTGGCCCCAGGAACTTCAGCACAGAAGGCTGAACTGATAGCTCTCACTAGAGCACTGACATTAGGAGAAGGACTCCGTTTAAATGTGTACACAGATTCCAAGTATGCCTTTACCACTTTGCACGCACATGGAGCCCTGTATAGAGAACGAGGGTTGATCACCTCAGGAGGCAAGACCATTAGGTATGGGCCCGAGATATTGATATTATTAGATGCTGTATGGGCCCCTAAGCAAGCTGCAGTCATGCACTGTCGAGGTCATCAGGCAGGAGCAGGAGAAATTGCCTGAGGGAATAGATTTGCTGATGCCACTGCCCGAAAAGCAGCCACAACTGGACGAGTTGTGACCCAAGACACATCAGTGCAGGCAGCCTTATTCCCTGTGCCCCTTAGCTCATGGGCTCCCCGATACACTACAAGAGAGTGAGATTATTTCTGTGAAAAGGAGGGAGGGGTCCTAACAGAAAAAAGTTGGATAGTGCTGCCACCTCCAGAGGGTAGCTCACCTCCAGGTCCCACAGTCATTCCTGAAGCATTAGGGCCAGCCTTTATTCATGCTTTTCATCAGGCCACACATTATGGGAAAACTGCCATGAAAAGAGCCCTAAGACCCCATTTTTGCATCTCACTACTAGGACCCCTGTCTGCTTCAGTGGCACAGCAATGTTTGACATGTGCCAGGAATAATGCTAAGCAAGATCCCGTTCCACCCCCGAGAGTTCAGTCAGTGGGGGTGACCCCTATGAGTAATATTCAGGTGGACTTTACTGAAATGCCACAAGCAAACGGATATCACTACCTGTTAGTTCTAGTTTGCACATTTTCTGGGTGGGTAGAAGCCTGTCCTACCCGAACTGAGAAAGCTCGAGAAGTCACTAAAATACTGCTCCATGAGATTATTCCTCGATTTGGAATACCATTGACTATAGGATCAGACAATGGACCCTCATTTGTGTCCCAAGTGACTCAACAGTTAGCTCGAGCTCTACAGATACAATGGAAGCTGCACACTGCCTACAGACCCCAGAGTTCAGGGAAGGTAGAACGCATGAATAGAACCCTGAAATCTCAGCTGACCAAGCTTTGTCAAGAAACACACCTAAAGTGGCTCCAGGTTCTCCCTATAGCCCTTCTTAGGATACGTTCTGCTCCAACCAAGTCTTTAGGAGTTTCCCCTTTTGAGATTTTGTATGGGCGACCTTCACCCATTGTACAGGGAATCAAAGGAGATATGAAACAAATTGGATCTGAAATAACTAGACAAGAACTATTGGCTTTAGGTTCTGTTTTGCAGAGTCTTCATACCTGGGTGCAAGATCGATTGCCCATCAATCTGACAGAACCTCTACATCCCTTCAAGCCAGGAGTGTCAGTGTGGATCAAGGAGTGGAGAAAGACCCTGCTGGCGCCGCATTGGAAGGGACCTTATGTTGTCATCTTGTCAACCCCAACTGCAGTAAAAGTTGCAGAACTCGAACCCTGGATCCATCACAGTCGAGTGAAGCCGGCAGCTGCTCCTGAACCCGGTCAATGGACCTCAGTATATGACCCTGAGACTCCATTGTGACTTACATTGCGGAGACAACCAGCGTTGTAAGAGTCTCTAGATTCTATCATCCTAGCCCTATCGCGCAAGGGTAGCAGTTAAAGCAGAAGAAGAAGAAAAGACTCTACAAGCTCATCGTACTCGATATTTCAGTTGACTTCTAAAGACTGTAATCATGATGTTCCTCTACTACTGTTTTATGGGGGTAATAACCCTGGGATTCCTGGAAAAGACTTTTGCCTTACCCCCTTGTGCAGCTTGTATAACTACCACCCGAACTGGACTGAAGGTCACTCAGACTTTACTTTATCATTCCTACTATACTTGCACTGGTATAGTTATCCGGTGTGTATATAATGGTACAGAGTTAAATATCTGTACCAAGGGGAAAAGTAAGACTTGTTACAACCCCTGGCAGACCCCCTCTTATTATGTACTTGAGATACGATGGAATGATGAGGATGGAGCCCTCATAAATGCCACACGACAGCTCCCTGATCCCACGAAGCATGTTACCCTGAGTTTTGATGCTTGTGATGTGATAAACAGAAATACCTATCACAAGTGTGGATATTGGGAGCAAGCCTACTACTATTATGATAAATATATGTGTCCTGAAGGAACATATGGATGGGGAAAGTGTACTGGGAAATCTTCCCCAACCGTCTACAGTACATCATCCAAAGATGCTTACTACTGTCCAAAGTGGGAATGCGTGTATTATGCCACCTGGTCTGGTGCGCCTACTGGACGAGAGGGAGATAAACGCATAGCCAGCCTGGAAAAATTATCCTTACCAGAACCTCAGAAGTGCAAGAAAGGTGCCTGTAATCCGGTGCGGCTCATCATACTTAACCCCAGCCAGTGGAAGCAGGGGTACAGATTTGGGTTACGAATAGCTGGAGGAGGCATAGATCCTGGAACTTTTATACATATACAGCTAAATACTAAGACTCATGTATCTGCACCTTATCGAATACATCACTCTTTTTATGAAGCCATGAAGGCAGAGTTTGAGATTCCTCATGCCTCCCAAAACTTGTTCATTGAGCTCACCGGGGCAGTAGCATCTAGTCTCCACATTTCGGACTGCCTCTTCTGTGGAGGAACTAAGATGGGAGACCAATGGCCCTGGGAGGCACAAGAGGTGAACTATTCTATTCCTTATAATCAGACTGATTTACATAATGCTACTAGTGAGTGGGTACTGGCCCACCCCATTGTTGGTAACTTGTGTTTTGTTCGCTCTGGACCACAGTTTGCCATGGAGGTTGGACAGCTGGTCTGTCTCAATCAGATGTTCTACAACAGTACTACCAAGAAGACGTCCTGGTGGTCAGGAATCAACGCTCCAGAGCCCACCAACCCTTTAGTCCGTTTCCCTAATCTTGCCAGCATCTGGACTAATCTAGCATCTTATAATACCTGGCAAGCACCACCTGGACTGTACTGGATTTGTGGAACCCGAGCATATGCTAGGCTTCCTCACCACTGGGGAGGAGCATGTGCATTGGGAATCATACGACCTTCCTTTTTCCTGTTGCCTACGTCCCATGGAGAACAACTGGGTTTTCCCATGTACAGGAGACGACAGAAACGAGAGGTCTTGAAAATAGGCCAATGGGATAAATGGAATGATGAGGAGTGGCCACCTGAGAGAATCATTTCATACTATGGACCTGCTACTTGGGAGCAAGATGGTACATGGGGATATCGTACTCCTGTGTATATGATAAATCGTATTATACGCTTACAAGCTGTTGTTGAAATAATAACCAATGAAACCAGTAAAGCACTAACTCTTTTAGCTAAGCAGAGTACACAAATGCGTACAGCTATTTATCAGAATCGTTTAGCTCTAGATTATTTGTTAGCAGCTGAAGGTGGAGTGTGTGGAAAATTGAATTTAACCAACTGTTGTTTGCAGATTGATAATAATGGGCACGTTGTTGAAGATATAGCTACTCAAATGCGCACACAAGCATATGTGCCTGTTCAGACCTGGCATGGCCTGAGGCTCGATGGGTGGTTTGGTTCAGCATTTTCATGGTTGGGTGGTCTGAAGACCCTTGTGTTTATTGTATTACTCATATTAGCTGTATGCTTGTTGCTCCCATGTCTCCTACCCCTTTGCTTACACATGATAACCTCAGTTATTGATAACACTGTAGAACGGAAGGCAGCTACGAAAATATTAGCTATGTGGCAATATTACCCTATATCCCAAGATGATGCTGTTACACAAGTTTAATATGTGATTTAATTCTCACCCTTTCTCACTTGCGTGTGAGAATAATCAAAGGGGGGAATGTGGCAGGCTATGGCCTATGATAGCCTGCAAATATGAAAGGCCTGTAAGTTAGGCCCTGATTCCAACCCCCATCTAAGAGAAAGAACCAAAGTCTGTAAAAGTTTGAGAAAACTGGTTTAAACTGCTTAATAAGAAGTTTTCATGAATGCATAAATCTTTCATTATTCTCTTGTGCTGTGAAGATAGAAATGTTTCAATACTTGTATTCCTAGAGCCAGAAACGACCTTGCAGTAGAGAAGTATCCAAACCTAGAAACTGTACCATTGTTAGAACAGTCCTAGAGGAGGGAGCTGAGTGCTAGGCCCAGGAGGGATCTCCGATTGGACAAACGCAGGGGGCGTTGGGGCCAATAGAAAGTCTGCATGTATCAAACTGGAAAGAAATGTATAAATGAATATGTTTCTGTAAGAACTTTGCTCAGTCCTTTTTGAAGCTTGACTAACTGGGCCTTGTGCACAATAAATTGGCTTGGACCCTGTAAATTGACTCCTGGATTTATTCATTGTCTGCACTTCGCTGCTACAATACTTCCCCACAAATATCCTGTCCTTTATTTATGCCACCCCTATAGGGTTACCAACTTTTTCACCGAGAAAAACCCGACACCTGTGGCTCGCCATGCTCCACCCATTCTCCGCCCCTAGTCCCACCCCTGCCCCGCCCCCAGCCCCACCCACAAAAATTACCGAGGATACGTGTAGGCTAACTTCCTTGGTCAGATAATAATTAAACTGGGAACCCCAAAATCCAAACATGAAATGTACAACACTGGAGAAATAAAACTATAAAGTAATTTCCTCTTGCACTAAACAAAAACGCAAAGATGTTATCAATACACACTTCCCAGACCAAACATATTCCAGCTAATAAATTCAAAATAAAAAGTATTTTTCTACCTTCTGTTTGGGCGTTTTATTTTTCAGTTGCAATTGCTCCAGTCACTTTCTTCTGGTTTCTTCGTGTCTTCTGCGAGCTATCCATTTGTCCTTTTCTTCTTTTAGATGTTTTCCATTCTCTCTCTATATCTGCTTTAACATACTGATTGTTTCCCTTTTGCTCTTTCCCCCAATTCTTTCCTTATTCCTTTATCATCCATTTAAATTTCACCCTTCCATTCTCAAGCCCCTCACTCTCCCAATACCCAGCCCATCATAGACTTTTCTTCCACACAAAATATTTTTCCCCTCTCCACTCATTCCCCATCTATTCTAGTCCTCCCCCAAAATCAGTTCCCTTATAGTTCTAGACCCACCCAGCATCCACTCCCTTCTAATCCCATTCTCCCATGCCCCACATCAGCCCATTTCCAGTCCTATTCCAGCTCTTCATCAGCCCATTTCCCGTGCTAGCCCTCACATCACAGATCATTTCCAGTCCTAGCCCCCCCCCCATCACAGCCCATTTCCAGTCCAAGTCCCCCATCACAGCCTATTTCCAGTCCTAGGTCCCCCCCCCATCACATCCCATTTGCAGTCGGAGTCCCCCCGCACCATCACAGCCCATTTGCAATCCTACCCCCCCCCCCACCATCACAGTCCATTTGCAGTCCTAGCCCCCCTAATCACAGCCTATTTCAAGTCCAAGTTCCCCCTCCCTCCACCATAGCCCATTTCCAGTCCAAGTTCCCCCCCCCCCCATAGCCCTTTTCCAGTCCAGGTCCCCCTCCCCATCACAACCCATTTCCAGTCCATGTCCCCCCCCCCATTAGCCTTTTTCCAGTCCAGGTCCCCCTCCCCATCAAAACCCATTTCCGGTCCATGTCCCCCCCCCCCATAGCCCTTTTCCAGTCCAGGTCCCCCTCCCCATCACAGCCCATTTCTTTCCAGTCCAATGCCCCCCCATAGCCCTTTTCCAGTCCAGGCCCCCCCCCCCTTCCCAACCCATTTCCAGTCCAAGTCCCCCTAATCGCAGCCTATTTCCAGTCCAAGTTCCCCCTCCCTCCGCCATAGCCCATTTCCAGTCCAAGTTCCCCCCCCCATAGCCCTCTTCCAGTCCATGTTCCCCCCCCCCAAAGCCCTTTTCCAGTCCAGGTCCCCCTCCCCATCACAACCCATTTCCAGTCCATGTACCCCCCCCCAGCCCTTTTCCAGTCCAGGTCCCCCTCCCCATCAAAACTCATTTCCAGTCCATGCCCCCCCCCCCCATCGCCCTTTTACAGTCCCGGTCCCCTCCCATCACAGCCCATTTCTTTCCCGTCCAAGTCCCCCCCCCCATAGCCCTTTTCCGGTGCAGGTCCCCCCCCCCCATCACAACCCATTTCCAGTCAAATTCCCCCCTCCTAGCCCTTTTCCATTCCAGGCCCCCTCCCCCATCACCGCCCAGGCAGTCCTTGGCCTCCCCCCCCCCCCAAAACCGCGGCTGTCTGAGGCTTTAGAGGGAGCCGGGGAAGCCGGCGCGAGGCCCCGGCTCCCTCTGAACAGCCGCCAGCGTGAAGAGCCTTTTCCTTCACGCTGGCGGCTGTTCCTGTGAAGCCGCGAATGCTGGGAAAGGTTAAAGGGCATTGCCTTTAACCTTTCCCACCAATCGCGGCTTCACAGGAACAGCCGCCAGCGTGAAGGTAAAGGCTCTTCACGCTGGCGGCTGTTCAGAGGGAGCCGGGCCTCGCGCGGGCTTCCCGGCTCCCTCTGAAGCCCTCCGGGTTGGGAGAAAAGCCGTTTTTTTTGCTCTGGCCGCTCCCGATCTTGCGGCCAGAGCAAAAAAACCGGCTTTTCAAGGGCCGGTTTTGCCTCTGCGCCGGCAGCCGGCCTGGCCATGGAAAAACCGGCCAGGCCGGCTGAAAACCGGCCAGTTGGCAACCCTACACCCCTAACTGCCAACGTTTCTGCCTAGCAACAAGATCGGAGCTCTGCTGAAGAGTGTTCTTCTACTACAATTCTGGAACAAATAATCTTAGTCACTAGCACTGAAGAAATCCAAAGCTCAAAATAAACGATAACGTCCCCTTCTCAGCCCTATTCAAATCTCAATTAATTGTTACTATTAGACAAATCACAAAATCTTTCTTTACTCTGAAACTGCATCGCAAATTCAAGTGTTTCCCAGGTCTTCCCTCGTTTGTGGCAGCCTTATCACACTGCCTTAGCAATGATACCACTGCTCCTCTCATTCCTGCTCTGATTCTGCACGCTTTTGTTACTAGGCATGTGCAGAAACTAGGCCTTTTACTGTCCGAATCTGGCCAGATCCCAAAAATTAATTTTATAGTTAATTTTGGTTCCCTGGAGTCTCACAAGGATCACCCTAGCAACCTTCTACCAAACTGAGGAATCCAGAACTTACTTGGAACCTTAGACATATTCAAGTTTCCAGTCATGAGTCACAGCTACTTTTTATTTAAAAAGTACCTGCATGGCCCATTTTGGAGTGGAGGAGTAGCCTAATGGTTAGAGCACTGGCTTGGTAATCAAGAGACCAGAGTTTGATTCCCACTAGCACTCCTTGTGGCCTTGGACATGTCACTTAACCCTCCATTGCCTCAGAAAAAAGGCCTGGCAATCTATACCTGGAGAGATCTATTGCAGCCCAGCTGGGCTGGCCTCATTTTTTTGAGTGGGTTTTCGATGCTTCGGCCTGCAGAAGTGGCCAAACTGGGCAGCAGCGGTTTCCTGCCAAGAAAACCCAGGAGCTGCAGGGTCACCAGGAGTCAGTATTAACTCAAAGGCATACACTGCATTTTTGCATGACCCTTTTATTTAAAACATGCCCCCTTCCATGCCTCTAGAGCTGAATTCCACTGCCTGCCACACTTCCCCTAAAACCCAGGCAACTTATGCTCCCAATCGGCCTAGGCCGCCACTTGTGTGACTCAGCCCTACTCCTTTAAAAGGCGTGCACCCTCCTCTTGGCATGGCCCAAGTCTTGCACCTCACAAGGCCCCCTTGATCCCCCCTAGATCTGGACCTGCAGCCTCTTAGGAGCTATCTACAATCCTCGCGGACCACAGCAGCATCAAGACCCAGGTGTGAGGACCGTAGCACTAGGTGCAGCAACTGATCCAACTGCCAGCCGTGCTTCTCCCACTGTGATTGGGAGCAGCCATGGTTCACATCTGTTTCCAATCCGGCGTTCAGTGCCCTTCAGCACCATGGGAGCCAGTGGAAAAGGGCCCGGTGACTGCTGCCAAACCCCAACTCACTGCAGACCTCTGTGGCTCCAGCACAGCTTTTGACTTTAAGAAAAACTGCTGCTGCTGTCCAGTTTGGCCACTTCTGCAGGCTGAAGCATTGAAGACCCACTCAAAAAAAAAAAAAAAGAGGCCAGCCCAATTGTGCCGCAGTAGCTCTCTCCAGCCCCAACCGGCATAAAAGCTTTTTAAATTCTATTTACTACTGGGTTACATTACCACTCTTTAGTAAAAGGGCTTCTTAGAATGTAAGACCTCCATTGAGAGGTTACCGTACCTGAATGTAACTTGCCTTCAGCTACTATTGGTAAAGTGTGAGCAAAATACAAATAGGTAATAAAATAGTGGGCCTTTTTCTTTTTTGGTACTTGCTCCTACTTTCTATTGAAATCTCTGCGCCTCCCTCTCTTGCATCTTTACAAGCTTTTTATAAACAGATAAAGGAATTAAGATCCCTTTAGGTTTTTCTAATTTCAAAGCTAATCTGGCGTTGAGAAGAATTCCACCTTGTAGTCTGCTCAAATGTTTCTCCCAATTGAGTAGCACATCAGCTGCAACAGTTTAAAACATTTAGGGGTTATTTTAGAAGCTCTAATTGCATTGTTAAGGTGCATGTGGCAGCAGAAAAACACAATTTCAGTAAAGTCACACAATCCACATTTTCACACCTGGAGAATGGATCTCTGCACGTTTTTCTAGGAGGCGATCTGCGCATGTAGCAGGGCATGGCTTGGCAGCACTGACGTCCATGACATGTTTTACATGCAGGGCGGAAGTTTTTGAATGTGCCAGTGTACACCCGCGATAAATCATGAATAAGGCCCAGAGTTTATTATCTTTTGGGACTGCCTATGACAATGGGGACTGAGGGAGCTGTGCTTGTGATGCCTTGGCCTGATTGTTGCCTGTGTCCACATAGATATGTTTTCGACTACCTTTGGCTTTCCTCCATTAAATCCTGTTCCTTTCTCAAACCTATCTTCCACCCTCTTTCCAAGACCCCCTGATCCCCTTCCCCCCAAATATGCCAATCACATATTCCTAGTGTCACACTCCCTGGCTTTTGATGCGTCAGTCTTTCTGTTGCATGACTCCTTGGTCCCTACCCAGGGCCGGATTTACCTTGAGTGAGGCACTACGCCAACAAAAATTGTGGGCCCCCAGCAGGGGCGGCCCAAGGGGTGGGTGGGGGTGGGGCCTCATTTGCATAAGGGACCTCATTTCCATAAATATTTGCATAATGTTACCATATACTAACTTTTAGTAAACGTGCCTCTTAATGAGTGTATGGATAAAGAAAGACTAAAAGATTTCTACATTACTATAATCCAGTGCCAACTGCCAGACACATTAGGAACTACTACAAACACTGCCCATTTAGAACCCATAGCAAACCCGCCGTATCCTAACAGCACTACCAGGACTCACAAAGCACCATACTCTACCAATCAAAAGGCAACACTGCAAATATTAAACCAATACATTTCAGAGAACAACAATACATGACCTACTGGGGAAAGAGAACAAGTGGCAATGTCAAATAGGAATTATATAAACAGAACACCTCAGCTCAGTTACACATGCAGAACATAGACCATCACCAAACAAGTAATCACAATTTAGAAACAGGAAGACAATAATTAAACTGGGAATCCCAAAAGCCAAACTTGGAATGTACAACACTGTAGAAATAAAACTATACATTAATTTGCTCTTGTACTAAACAAAGCGCAGACGTTAATGATGCACATCTACCAGAGCTGACATATTTCAATTAATAAATTCAAAATAAAGAGATATTTTTCTACCTTTTGTGCATTTTTTTCAGCTGCAATTGCTCCAGCCACTTTCTTCTGGTTTCTTCGTGTCTTCTGCTAACTCTCCATCGTCTGCTGTCCATTTGTCCTTTCTTCTCCTAGTTTTTTTTTTCCATTCTCTCTCTACATCTGCTTTAACTTACTAATCTTTCTCCTTTTGCTCTTTCCTCATTCCTATTTCATCCACTCAAATTTTACCCCTCCATCCTCAATCCCCACTTACTCTCCCAATACCCGGCCAATTGTAGATTTTTTATCCCTCCCACACAAAATATTTTTCCCTTCTCCATTTTACTCTTCCAGCCCCATCCCATTCTAATCCTCCCCAACATCAGCTCCCTTCTAGTTCCAGCCTCACCCAGCATCCATTCCCTTCTAGTCCCTGCATCAGCCCATTTCCAGTCCTAGCCACCCATCAGCCCATTTCCAGTCCTAGCAACCCTCAACCCAATACCAGTCCTAGCCCCCCCATCAACCCACTTACAGTCCTAACCCCCCATCACCCCATTTTCAGTTTAAGCCCCCCCTATAACCCATTACCAGTCCTAACCCCCCATCAGCCCACTTCCATTCCAAACCCCATCAACCCATTTCCAGTCAGCCCCCCATAGCCCATTGCCAGTCCTAACCCCCTCCCCATCAGCCCACAGCCCACTTCCAGTCCTAACCCCATCAACCCATTTCCAGTCAGCCCCCCATCGCCCATTACCAGACCGCCCCCATCAGCCCACAGCCCATTACCAGTCTTAACCCCCCCATAGCCCATTACCAGTTCTAACCCCCCCAACAGCCCACAGCCCATTACCAGTCCTAACCCCATCAGCCCACCTCCAGTCTTAACCCCCCCAGCCCATTTCCAGTCCCAGCCCCCCCAATAGCCCATTACCAGTCCTACCCCCCCCCCCCCCCATCGGCCTAAAGTAAAATTTAATAAAAAAAATAAAACGCTGGCTGCTACCGCTGCCGCCGCAGCAGCAGCAGCATAGACTGACCCGCGGGGCCCCCTCTGCCTGGCTGAATCCCTCCCTCCCTCCCTCCGCGACGGCTGAGCCCTTCCGTGCAGGCTTTGAGAGGCGCGAAGGGAGAGTGTCTCCCTCACGTCTCTGTTAAGCCCGCAGGGGCTGATGGGAAATTTCCCATAAGTGAGGACTGACTTTCTGCTTGGTCCTGGAGAAACAGCTTTTCCTTGGCCTGCAGGAGGTATTCTCTTGCTGGACACATTTCCTCACACACTCATAGAAAATTTCACAGGTTGCCCAGGCCTGCCAACTTTTGATATATGACAAACTGATCTTTAATAAGAGCAACATTGCAACTCTGACTCTCCTGATCTACCAGGTTATCCTATTTACATAATAACGTCTCTGTTGAAAGCATCAACTCCTAGCTGATGGCCTACATGCAGACTAAGATCCCCCAAGCGCGCTCTCCCTAACCTCCATGTCTCAACTTTCCAAAGGAGCACTTCCCAAACACTGACACAATTTGACTCCATTCTGACACTTGAATATTCACAAGATTAAAAAAACTAGCAGCCTCCCATCCCAACAGCAGTGGCATCAACGGCAGCTGGAGTCAGCTCAGGGCCTGTGAGTCAGAATGCAACGACTGACCGCAGCCCTCTGCATGCCATGCAGAAGGGGGGGAGGGGCGCGGTTGCGCCTGTAAACACACGCCAGCTCATAGGCCCTGATTTGACTGCCACTGCCAATCGAAGTGAAGATTCACTTTTTAGGACGCTATTCACTGACAGTTTGGGAACTGGTCCTCCGGAGTCTTATGAAATCTAAGTCTGATTTCACCGATCTGCTGTGATTTCACCACTAAAGGCTGTAGACCCGAAACGGAAGAATGACATCACTGCTGGAGGGGGAGATAACCGTGATGCCATCAGCGTGATGACTGCTGGCTCTGCCCTGATGTCATGTCATCACCTGGGAGATGGGACAAGCATTAGCCATAGCGGTCACCCAAGATGTCTGTCAGCATATGCAGTATCAATAAGAACCTCCACTATCGCTTCCTACTTACCCCTTCACATCTCTTGAAAGGCAGGACACGAAAGGGAGTTTCCTGCTGTGTTAATGGCTTCTAAGAACAGGGTTGCCACTTCAGCCCAGGTCAACAACATAGGCTGAGCAAGTCCTGGATTCGATCAGTGCATGCAGGGAGTTGTAGTTCTGAGGTTAACGTGGCTTGCACTAAGAACATCAGAACCACAACTCCCTGCATGCAGTGAGGCAAAATCAGGATGGATCAGCCTGTGCAGTTGTCGCGCCTCTCAAAGCCGGCACGGAGGGAGGGAGGGAGGGACGGATGGACGGATTCAGCCGGGCAGAGGGGGCCCCGCGGGACAGTCCATGCTGCCGCGGCAGCAGAGGGGGCCCCGCGGGACAGTCCATGCTGCCGCGGCGGCAGCCGGCGTTTTTTTTTTAAATTTAATTTTAAGAAGGTTTCAATTTTTTCAATTTTTGTGGGCCCTTGTCAGCTGTGGGCCCTACGCCACGGCGTAGTTGGCGTATAGGTAAATCCGGCCCTGTCCCTACCATCTGTGTGTGACTCAGTGTTCCCTGCAGCCTTTGTGTCTATGTGGTTCCCTGCTGCTGGAATGTGTGTGCCTTAGTGTTCCCTGCAGCCCATTGTGTGTGTGTGTTAGTCAGTCCCCAAAGTTGTGTGTGTTCAGGTGCATGTGCAGTAGTGTAGGTACTGGTGGAGGGAGGCAGGAACCATGGATGATATGAATACATGGTTTGCGCTGGCCATCCTGCATGAGGCCTTCAGAGATCTCAGAAGAGCTACCAAGAGGCATTCATACCAGAAAGTCTAAAGGACCAGGGATGAGTAGTGCCTCACCAGGTGCTACTTTGACAAGGCCGCCATCCACCATCTCTGCCAAGAGCAAGAGCTGCTCCTACGCTCCACCACACAAAGCGGCCAGCCCATGCCAGTGGAGCTCAAGGTCACCATGGTATTCATCTTCCTAGCCACTGTCAATTTCCAGTCTGTATTGGCTGTTACAGCAGGTCTCAGTCTGTCAGCCATCTCACAGTGCATGCACAATTGCAGAGGGCTTTTCTAACCCACATTTCAGAATATGTAGCTTTCCCTCCAAATTGTGCAGCAAAGGAAGCTAACCATGACCCATTTCTATGAAGTGGACAGATTTCCATCCATACTGGGGTTTGTGAATTGCACAGATGTGGCCATCAGGCCCCCCACAAGAGTGAGAGGCCATCCACCATGAAAGGAAGACATTCTACTCACTCAGCATGTAGGCAGGCATCAGTTCAAAGGGGGAGATAACAGATGTCTGAGTTCCAAGGATCCTATCATGACTCATACATTCTGATCCACTATGGCATTTATCAGGGATTTGAGAGCACAAAAATCATT
Source organism: Ichthyophis bannanicus (assembly GCA_033557465.1). NCBI lineage: Eukaryota > Metazoa > Chordata > Amphibia > Gymnophiona > Ichthyophiidae > Ichthyophis > Ichthyophis bannanicus. The sequence goes on along the minus strand of CM066035.1, from coordinate 672,733,206 downwards.
GTTGGATAACTGTTAGGTAAGCCCTGCACCAGCCCACTCCATCACCTAGGCATGTGCATGCTAGGAGATCTCAGTGACCTATGGGAGCTGCAACCAGGGCCTCCTTTTATGTTTTCCGTATTGGGCATCACCCTCCATTTCCTACTTGACAACCCCTCCCCACCTCAGGCCCTGTTAATCTGATGCTGTCAGCCCACTGCTGCGCTTTCCTCCTCATTGCTAGGTAACGAGAGGAAAGCTGCAAACTCTGTCCTCTTTTTGGCCCCATGATGCACCCTCCTACCTTCTTAATGGCTGATGAAAGTGTGCAGGTGGTATCTTCCTCCTTCTGACCCTTGCAGGCTGATGCAGGTGTGCACAAGGTGTTTTCTTGCTTCTGGTTTGTGCAGACTGATGTGAGTATGATGTTAAAAGCTTTGTGTTATGGGCATGGCAGATACAAGGAGATCAGGAAACCTAGATGAACCTTAAGCCTTGTACCCTTTCAATTAACTTTTTAATGTAAACAGTATGCTCAACAGTAGTGCTCACCACATAAGGTCTTGTTAAAATAAAATATATATCTTGGCAGTTATATGCTCAAATTCTGGCTGAATAAGTTGCTATATGGACAAAATTCTAGCTATATAATGAGAGTTGGCATTTTGGCCTGGTTGAGGGTACTCAGCCAGTGAATGGGTTATTTAAAATTATGCTAGAATATTTAATCACCCATTTTAAATCCATAGGGTGTCTGAAGACATACCCACCTACATTTATATGTTAAACCCTGTACAAATATATAATACAGATATCAAATCACAGTGTCTGATGAATGTCTCATCTGTTATTTTTTAGGGAAAATGGCAAACAAAATAAATTCAGTACATACATTTATAAACTGAAAGAAATGCATACTGTACTGCTTGAAAGTAATCCCTGAAATTCCTGCCTGACCTGAACTAAGATAGAAACATAAAAGCATGATGGCAGATATGACATGTCCATTCTGTCCTTCTATACCAACTACTACAGTCCTGTGTTTGCCCCATGCTTTCTTGAATTCAGATACGGTCCTTGTCTACTACTTCCACTGGGAGATTATTCCACGCATCTACCACTCTTTCCATAAAGAAATATTTCCAAATATTACTACTGAGTCTAACCCCTTTTACCTTCATCCTTTGCCCCATTGTTGTAGAGTTCTCTTTCAAATGAAAGATGCTCTCCCCCTGTGCATTTATGAAAAATATAGTAATTGAGAAAGGCAGCCCAAGAAAGTTACATTCAGGTGCAGTACACATTTCCCTATCTCCAAAAGGCTTACAATCTAAGTATTTATTTATTGAACACTTTTTCTATACTGCCTTATCTTTAAGTCTACGCGTTTTACATTTAACTACATTTTAGGGATTATACAGTTAACAAAAACACGGAAACATTTCACTTGCGAATATAGTGTTTAATAAAGAACTGGGGTAATCACTTTTGCTCATAGTAATTGTATGAGGATTTGCTTTAGCTAATATTGACCTTGATAGATCTATAACATTTGTGAGACTGTGGACATAAATTAGATAAGTACAAAGTTGCTGCCTTTATCTAATTGTCTTACTGTATATCCGTCTATCATTTGGTATTGTCGGTTCTGAAATGTTCTAGGAAGAGGTAGGTTTTAAGTCTTTAAAACTATTATCAATGGACCTTAGTTCATTTGGGAGTGTGTTTCATAGAGATGGTGTGAATAGAGAAACTATTTTGTTGCAGACAGTATGTTTGCTTTTGTCTTTGAGATTGGAATGATGAGTAAATTATGGTTGTTGGATCTTCCTGATCAGTTGTCAGGGGCTTTGTGTATCAGAGTTTGTAGATAAGCTACTGATAGATTATTTCCTTCTTTCAATCAACCTCTCTTCTAAGCTGTCCTGTCAATTAACTGGCGTTTCTGTCCTTTCTCCCTGATGTTTTTATTATTGTAAACCGCTCTGACGCCTTGCTGCCTAGGGTGGTATATCAAATAACAATAAAGATAAAGATAGATTGTGTAAGATCTTGAAAATACAAAGTATTATTTTGCATCTAATTCAGAATTGTATTGGGAGCCAGTGCAATTGTTTTAGTATAGGTATAATGTGATCATGTCTTAATGTGCCTTTTATTATACGAGCAGTCATGTTTCCGGACCATTTGCGGCAGCTGAAGTACATTTCTGGGGGTTCCTTGATAGATTGTTGCAGTAATCTAGGTGCAGTGTTAGTATGGCCTGGCATACTGTACAGAAATGACTATGGTCAAGAAGTGGGCGGAGATTTTGAAGGATCTTCATTTTGTGTTAGGTATTTTTTGTAGTTCTCTTGATATGTGATTGTAGATATAGTCGTTGGTCTAGAGTTATCACCAGGTATCTGACTTCAGTTTTTGCTTCAAGTTCAGTGTCTGAGATTCTTAGTACTGGTGATGGGGTGAAGTTCATATCTCTCATCACGTAGAGGACTTCCGTTTTTTTGTAATTTATGGACAGGTTATGCTCTGATTGTGCAACTACCTCGAAGCATCTTGTTATTGATGTATAGATGGGGTTAGCTGTAGAGAATGGTGTGTATATCATTATGTTGTCTGTATAGATGTGACCCATTCTGAACCTCGCTTAATGGGTCTGGACGTCCGGCAGGAACAGAACTCCCTGCATGTATAGCCGACTTGTGTGGGGAGCTCTGTTCGTGGGCGGGAAGGGGTGAGCTGGGGAAGGAGCGAGGGCGGGCAGTGGGCAGCGACTGACCCCGGACATACAGGGCCAATTCAGAGGTCGGCCCTGTATGTCCGGAGTCTGCAATGTAGACAGGTCATGCCAGAGCCAGAGCACCAAAGGCAGGTGAAGAGGTGCAGGGAAATCATGGCAGCCTGACCTTGGCCATGGAAAGCCTGATTGGGGGATAGGCTGTGGAGAAAGAAGATTTTGAGGTTCAGCCAGCAATTGCAGCTCCTGCATGGAGCCATGGTGCCATGATAACAGGATGCCATGCTATCACTGCTCCATGCAGGAGGTAAATAGCAAAACACAGCCCTTGTCAGGAATACATAAACCAATTAATATATAGAAACCTGAACAGAAAAACAGAAAAAAGTTTATTTTTGTCAGAGCAGTCATGACAAAGGAAGATAGAAGGAACCATCTTCCCGCTGCAACCGCTCCTTTTTAATAAGTTTTGTTCACTCTAAAAAGTAACACTTAGCTTTTTTTCAGTCGATGAAATGAAGTAAAAGGAAGTCATATACAACACAATGTGTCACGTTTCGGGCCCTCGCCTTAATGACCCTGCTTCAGTCTAAAGAATTCCCATTGTCATCCATCTCCAATTTCAGCCATGCAGGAGGTAGACTGGGCTAGCCAGGTAAGTGCCGGGACATCCAGGATACCTGAATCGCGGCACATCCTGGGCATCCCAGCCTAATGCTGTGATTCTGCTCCCATGGAGAAAGGTATGCTGAAGATGGGTCTATAGGAGCAGGGTGTTTTAGGGTCAAGTGAAGGGCTCTTTAGTATTGGTTTGACTGATGCGTTTCTAAGGCTAGCGGGCATGTATTCTTGGGACAGGGATAACTGGATGATTTTAAGTAAAATTGGGGTTAGTTCAGCTCTCACAAGCTTGATCCACGATACTGGGCATGGATCTAAGGAAGATGTTGTAGTGTTAAGATTTTAAATGTGTTTTCAAGCTATTCTATGATAATTGTTTCAAAGGTGTTCCAGTTGTTGTTTTCATTGAGGTTGTTGGTTATTGCTTGGGACATGCCTATGTTGGAACTTTTGGGGTTGAATTTCATCTGGAGAAAGCCATTTCCTGTGGTTTTTAGGTCATTGTGATCTTTCCTTTGGGTGGGATCCTTTGTTAGTTAGTTTGCTATTTCAAATAATTCTCTTGGTCTGCTGACGAAGCTCAAGATGAGGTTTGTGTCATAATATTTTTTACATTTGTCTATCAGTAAACTATTCTCTTTATTTATTTGAATGAATGGGATCTTTGTTTTCCATTTTTGCTGTAACTTTCTTAGTTTAAAGTTCAGATTCTTTAATTCTCTGGAATACTGTGGTGTACAATGGTTTCTACATGTGGTATATTTGTTAGGTGGTGCTAAGTATATATTTCAGACAATTGAGGGATAAGCGATTTACCCAAAATTACAAGGGGCAATAGTGTGATTTGAACCCTGGCTTTTCTGGTTTTCAAGCACTGCAGTAACCACTGAAGTTTTACGGTAAGTGCCGCAGGACCGTTTGCAGACATTGCCACAGCTGCAGGTCTTGGATAGGGGCAGCAATGATGGCAATACTGCCCCTGTACTTTTGGAGCTCTAGGCGGATACCTAGTTTGTCTGATGGTCATGCCGGCCCTGTATGTGCATTAATTGGTAGGTTTATACACATCCAATTGACCTTGTGCACTCAGAGTTTTAAGGCACCCTCATTTACTGAATGCACTAATAAATGCACATCTCTACTTTTAGCTTAATTTAAGATCTACCTCGTTTCCATTCCTATTTATGGCAGTTTCCGGTGGTCCTACTCCTGACCCTTCTTCAGTGAACAGAAATATTTGTTAAACAATTCCACTTTCTCCTTATCATTATATAGCTATTCCTCCTCCTCAGCTACGATTCTCACAATGTCCTTTTGCACTTCCTCCTAAACCCTTTTTTGCTACATTGCTATGTTTTCTTCCATTTGCATCTTCACTTCTCTGACTATTGCTCCAACGTCTCATAGCTTTTTCAGATATTATTGCCCAACTTCCTCTTTTTATGATATCTTTGTTTATGAATGCTAATCTGAACCCTGATGATCACTCACTATGATGTCAGAAACAGTCTCCCATTTAAAAGCACAAAGTCCATTGTCAGCCACTTCTCTGTGGGTTCTGTTACTACTTTCTGAAACAGTTCATTCTTCCGTGTCCAGAATCTCCCTGCATCTAAATCTGTGGTTCTCAACCCAGTCCTTGGGTTGCAGATTATTGTATACACACCTTCCTTTGTATGCAGATCTATCTCATGCATAGTCATTGGGGATATTTTGAAAACCTGACTGTCTAGGTATGACCCAAGAACTGGGTTGAGAAACAGTGTTCCAGATGACCCTGGAGCCAGGATGTCCCAGTCAAGATCAAGTAGATTGAAATCAGCTAGCACCTCTCCTTTTTGTCAATGTTTTCATTTAAAACTCTATCCATTTCTTTTGTCTGCAAAGGAGATCTGCATATCACACTAAAAGAAATAGATATTGCATTCCATCTTTCCAGATTTACCCATAGTGCCTACTTCTTACTTTATAAGCTCTACAGTTCTGTTGCTTGGTATTATTTTTTTTATTTAAAGTGCCACTCATCTTCCCTTTCTTCCCACTCTGACCTTCATGAAAAGATTCAAGCTCTGTATATCTGTGTTCCTTGACACAATCCAATGCATGTGCAGTGCTATTTTTCTCTTAGCTCCCCTTCCTCAGGCCAGAAACATTTAAAATGAGAGCTACCACATCCAGAGCATTGTGTTTCTTGCGTTTCCCTATTGTTCTCTTCCTATTGTTTAGTATTTTTGAAGGTCAGTATCTGTGTGCTCGCATCTGTCTGTCTCAAGTGTCTTCAGTTTCTGTGTTAGAGTTTGTAGGAGGATGACGGTGCATGAGAGTAGAGAGAATGATGCATGGGCATTCTAAGAGTATAACTGCAGAAAGTGTAAGCAAGAGGTTGAAAGGTGAGATAGCAGAGAAGGCTGAGTTGAGCAGGAAGACACAAATCTCTGGTATTATAACAAGAAAATTAGGTAGGAAGTATGAGTCTCATGGTTCCTGTCTGCCGCCATTGTCTGGACTTTTGCATTTCTACTTGCTCAGAACAGATGATCATGGACACTCCTAACCAGTTTGATTTTCAAGGTATCTACAAAGAATATACATAAGCTAGATTTGCATACAATGGAAACAGTGCAAGGAAATCTCTTATGCATATTCTTTGTGGACTGAATCTCCTGAAAACTGAAAGAGTATGTTCTCACAATAAACCTGAGAATCTCTGCCTTACAATGAGATTTACTATATTTTCTCTTTCTATAGAAACAGAACGATAGTTACTGTATTGATATCGAGGTACATGCAATTGTATATGAATTCCATAGCATGAATTAATGTATTCTGTTAACAGCATTCAGTTTGAGATTGTGATCATTTAGATAAATAAGAATGTCCATGGCAGATAGCATTATCATAAGATCCTCAGCCAAAAGCAATTACCTCTTGACAATACTTTCTTCTGAGGACACAGTCAGTATTAGCAAATGGAAACCCAGTTTTAAACTTTCTTTTCAACTACTACATCAACATCAGAATTCAACATACTTCTGGACGGTAATTTCATAAGAGCCCATCTATATAAAATTTCTAAAAAACAATGCCGCCTTTATAAAGGCCATATTAATTACCATATCTGATATAAATTTCAAAGCAATGATCCCCATTCATGTTCATTGTCAAAACCCTTAGGGCACATGAAGTCCAATTTATAAATCCATTGTTGTTCCTTATAGCTGAAACGTTGCTCTCGATTACCACCAAGGCAGTTACTTGTTACAGAATCAATGACTCTTCAATGGAAATCCAAGTTAGTATATGGTCTCTCTTAAAAACGAGCTACTAGTGTTGCTGACATGGTGCCAGTGTTACGTTTGCTAAAATGCTCATCAAGCCATCTTTTGCTTTGCTACAGGTGATATCTGAATAAAATATATATTTAATAGGAGTCTGTAGGTGGGTGCAGAGCATGCAGATGGGTCATAGGTGGTGGCGCCTTGTGGTTAAACAAACGCCAAAACCATATTGTTCTTTGCAGAGGCGAGAGGCTGGCAGCAGACAAGTGAATGCTGGAATGAACGCTGCTTCACTGCCCTATCCCTTGATGCAGAATGAACTATTTGAAACACAAATTTATGTCGGGATCAATTACTGCAGATAAGTAATAAGATGATCGATTGCCTCAGGATTCTTTAATGAATTATGGATAAAGTCTGAAAAGACCAATGATTACAACATAAGGATACAAAGATTGAAACAAACTCAAAGTCCATTTATGATAGCCCTACCAAAATCCTTCCATTGGAATTTTCTTTCAATAAAATTTCAGAAATATACAGTATAAGGAGATGGTATATCAAGGGCAGTTTGTGTGACTACTATAATAAATATGCAGTAAGAGCTGGTAATTAATTACTGTGTTGTTTCTGATCTTAAAGGGACCTATAGGGCACCTCTGTGCCTTTGTAAAATAACCTCTCAGAATTATCCCTAATAGTTCACAAATTCTATTGTACAAATTTACACCCACTCTAAAGAAGGTGCAGATGTGTGCATCACAACTACATCCCAGCTGTGTCAAAACAGTCCTGGAAATATCCATGCAGGGAATGCATGTACATACATGTGTTTTGTGAGCACATGTACTTGCAGAGCTGGCCTTAACACTAGAGGGACTAGGCATCTGCCTAGGGCAGTACAGTGCTAGGGATGACACCAACGCTGGTGCGGTAAAACAGCAGCAGTACAACTACAGACAGTGAGGCACGTAACCTTTGAGCATATGCATATGCTCAGGCCTGCTATGTCCCCCACCTCCAAACCAAGAAATTTGGAGGGGCCCCGTGCTGCATTGACTGTCATAGTGTGGTCTAGACAAAGGCAATATTGGAGATGGCAGCTACAGTAGTAGCAACAGCAACCATGCTGAGGAGAGGAGGCAGGCTTGGCAAGAGGAAGGCAAGAAGGGGATGGGGCCTGTAGGAAGGGAAAATAGAAGTGGAGAACTTATAACAACAAGTTTAGAATTATTATATAGTGTTCTTCCAATCAGAGGCCCAGCTTGACTGGTGTTTGTAAGATTTAAATAAACTTAATAGCTAATTGTTTTGCTAATTCTGTTATTTCTTCCCTGTGCATGCCTGTGGATTCTCACTCATTCCTTCTAGTCATCAGAATGCTTGTCAAAGTTTGATGGAGACAGATTCTGGACATTTACTTTCATATTTCAGCACTTTTTGCGCATTTGGATCCGATAATGCAGTTAGATGGACCTGGAGACCTATGATAGTAGCATTCCATGTTTAATCATTCTTTATGAAGCCTATTCCTCCTTCAGCTCTAGGGATGTACAGTCTTGTCATACACTTATTCTTGCAAATTAATTCATGGGCATGAGGAGTTTTCTTGTTTACACATCAAGTTTTTCAAAATCTTTGAGAGGCCAGTCCACAAACCCAAAACTGTATGAGAGTACAGGAATTGCCAGCTAATTAATGGCCTGTATCTTATTCCGAGATGTTAAAGCACTTTTCAATAACGATTTTAATCTCCTGTAGAAAGCTAATAGAATGCTAGGACTCATAAGGTAAGAAATGGAGAATAAAACAAAGGATATTATAATGCCTCTGTATCATTCCATGGTTCGACTGCACCTTGAATATTGTGTGCAATTCTGGTCGCGGTAGCATAAAAAGGATATAGCAGAATTAGAAAAGGTACAGAGAAGAGCCACCAAAAAGGTAAAGAGGATGGAAGGATATGCCTAAGAGGAAAGGCTTAAAAGGTTAGGGCTCTTCAACTTAGAAAAGAGAAGGCTGAGGGGAGATATGATAGAAGTCTATAAATTAATGAAATAAGTGGAACGGGTTAACGTAAATCGGTTGTTTACGCCATCAAAAAGTAGAAAGATTAGAAGACATGCAATAAAGCTATAATGTAACCTATTTTAGATTAATAAGAGAAAATACTTTTTTCACACAACGCGTAATCAAACTCTGGAATTTTTTTATCAGAGAATGTAGTAAAAGTTGTTAGTGTAGCTGGGTTTAAAAAGGTTTTGGACAAGTTCCTGGAGGAATTGTCCATAAATCATTGTTAAAGAGGACCCGGGAAATCCACTGTTTACCTCAGGATGAGCATTGTGGAAGCTGTGGACTTTGGGTACCTGCCAGGAACTTGTGACCTGGATTGGCCACTGTTGGAAACAGGATACTGGGCTTGATGGCCCTTGGTCTGACCCAGTATGGCATTTCTTATGTTATTATGTTCTTATTCTTTACTGATCTTTTCTCTCTGTAATTTCTGCTTAAATATCATTCCTTCTTCGAGATACTTAAATATACCTTCCTCTTCAAGATCCTTGATATCACAGTCCTCAGCCAGGGAGACATTTTATATTTTGTGCAATTTTCCTCTAAAAAAAGATCACCTTAGTATATTTCTGCTCGTTGTTGGTCGCTGGAATTGTAGAGCTTCAGATTGTCTACAAATAATAAATAATATGTTGTTTCTGGGTTGTTACCTTCTTTAGGATTCAGGCTAAACCGTATCCCAAAGAGCTGATAAGAGTACTCATTGGATTAAGCGCCACACAAAGCAGAAGGGGCATCGGGGAATCTCCCTGAAATATTCCTCATTTAATGTTAGGAATGATGTACTGACCATCTTCATATCTCAAAAAGAGGGTGACTTGCCACTTTGTCATGGTGAACTTAATGTACTCTATCAAACCAGGATTTATTTTATACATTTCAAGGCAATTTATTATCCATGAGTATGGGACACTGTCAAAAGCTTTTTTTTATAATCAATCCATGCTATACTGAGATTTCTGCTTTTCTTAATGCTGGCCATGATGGCCTTCTTTAACATTAACTGGTCCTTGGTTCCATATGCCCCCCTCTTATTGATCATTTGCTCTATTGCCATGATGTTATTGGACTCCTATCTCCTCTGCTTTTTAACATCTTTCTCGCCCCTCTCCCCCTTTTAGCCCAACAATTTCCGGTCTCCACTTATATCTACGCAGATGATATCATTTTCCTCTTTCACACCTCTCCGCTCAGTATTGACATTTCCCCACTTAATACCTGTCTCACTCATATTGCAGACTGGCTTTCCTCCAATTTTCTCCACCTTAACCCCTCCAAATCCACAGCCATGTGGGTCTCGCTAGGTACATCTTGTCCAGACATTGCACCCCAGATTAATTCTGTCCACATTCCACTTACCTCCTCTTTCCGGTACTTAGGAGTTACCCTGGACTCCTCCATGTCTTTCCATGAGCACATTTCCAATCTTTCCCGTCGCTCCTTCTTTATATTGCGTCAGCTCCGCTCTGTTCGTTCTGTTTTGCCCTCTGACTCTTTTATCACTCTCGTACTTGCGCTGGTCATATCAAGACTAGACTACTGCAATGTAGTCTATGCAAATCTTCCGGCTTACCAGCTCCAACGCCTGCAGCTTTTGCAAAACACAGCTGCCCGACTGGTTACCTCTGCCCGTAGATCTGATCATATCACCCCTCTTCTGTATCGCCTCCATTGGCTTCCTCTGCGCTTCCGATTTCGATATAAGTTCCTTATACTAACCCACAGAGTCATTCATTCCTCCAATCCCCTATACTTAGCTGACTTGATTTCTCTCCATACTCCCTACCGACAGCTTCGCACCTTACATGCCAATCGTTTATCCCTTCCGTCCCCTACACAAGCTCATCTGGAACAAACACGTCACGCTGCTTTCTTTTTCCTAGGACCTTCCCTATGGAACTCACTTCCTCCCTCCCTCCGGCTAGAACCCTCTTACCAGAACTTCAAGACATTATTGAAGACCCACTTATTTCAACAGGCGTTTGACCTCCCCCCTTGAGTGTCCTGTATAGTTCTCTGTCTGTCTGTATGTTTATTGTCTTACCACCCAGTTTGATTATTGTTTGACTTTGTTGTCCTTATTGGTCTTTTGACATTGGATTTGTCTGGTTATTGTTTGAATTTACTGTTATTTATTGAATTTACTGTTGGGTTATTGTTTGATTTTACTGTTTTGTCCGGTGGCCCCTTTGGTCCTTCTTTCTCTTTATTTTAATGGAGTTCCTTTCTTTTAATGCCAGCATTTACATTTATTTTATTGTAAACCGCCCTCATGTTTCGACAATGGGCGGTATATAAAATGTGCAATAAAGATAAAGATAAATATAAAGATATATTCTGTCTGCATCTATTGCAGTGAATATCTTACAGGTTGTAGGAGACAAGTTATTGGCCTGTAATTATTGGGAATATTACTCGGGTCCCCCTTCAGAAGGAGAAATGTTCTTCCTGTAGTAAGCTATTGTAGTGTTAAGTTCCAATGCTTGAACAATTGATTTTTGCAGTTTGCCAAGTCTTGGTGGAGTGATGTGAACTGTTTGAGCCAAAAGTTGGTTACTCCATCTGTGCCAGAGCTCTCCCAGTTTGGGGCTCATTTTAGGCTGATTTCCAGCAATTTTGCTGTCACTGCAGTCCGTTCCATAGGTTTGATGTCTGCTTTTCCAAAATGCTCCTGAATGCAGGGTAACCATACTGCTTCTTGATTGTGCTCTATAGGGTCCTCATATAGGCTTCTCCAGAAGGTTTATGTTTCTGCTTTGATTGGTGGTACTTTTACCATATTATTGCTATTTCCCATTTCCCTGTAGAATTGTTTTGGATTCTCTCTAGTTTATTTTGATATCTTTCTTTTCTATTTTCTTCATATCACCACAATTTTTGCGCTTCTGCTGCTACTTTCAATTTATTGTTGGAATCTATAAATTTCAGGTCTTCTTCTGTTGATGCTGTTCTTTCATGTTGAGGATATGGCCAAAACTGGCTTTGTCTAACATTTTCCACAGGAACAGAAATTTCAAAATAACAACAACAAAAAAACCCAACAACAATTAAACCTTTTTTCTTTGTTGAATGATGAACAAAGTTTGAGACAACTGTAGGTGAAAATCCTATTCGAAGATCTAACAGCTTTGTTTTCACATCTGTTCAGCAGACCAGACAAAAAAACCTGAAGGATCTGTGAAGACCATTATGTGCTGCCCATGTTCGCAACTTTATAGTTAGTTCTGAGCTCTGGGAGCGCTGTTCCATCCTGATGCCATCAGATGATGACACCCAGTTGAACATCTGACTCAGACCTACTTGCTGGTCTACAGTTTTTTAAAAGTTGTCTGCTTCAGAGACAAAATCTGCCAATTCTTATGGATTTTGATGCACTGAATTAAAAAATGACAATTAAAACCACTGATTGGGTACTGTTTCCAAGAAAGCTTAGCTGTTCCTATATATGCATATATATAATAGCATGTTGGTAGAGTTTTAAGCGCAAATTTTTATAAATCTTGGTCTTTTCATGTGTTTATGATTGCCACATATATGACCTTGATAATATTTCACCTGTTGTCTTTGTTTAAAAGTTTAAAAACCAGCCAAAGGGTTATTTAAATACAATTTATTTAAAAAGTTAGTATGAAACAGAAAGCAAGAAATGATTAAGTATGCATTAGTATTCATTGCAGACCTTATTCAGTGCTACTCGGAAGTTCTTGGTTTGTCTCTTGTATTCTGTAAATGAAGTATCTCTTGTCACTGTCCAGCAATAGTCTGCAAGCATCGACGGGCTCCGTTTGCCTTGGTATCTTTTTTCCATCATTGCAATGTCCTGATGAAATCACTCGTCATGCTCATCACTCACTGCTCTGCAGTTTGGTGGGAAAAAAATCAAGATGAGAGTGCAAAAAATATATCTTTCGTGATATGTTGTAGCCAAGACTTTTGAATGCATTGAGGAGTTTTTCTACCATCTCCTTGTAGTTGTCTGCCTTGATGTTTCCGAGAAAACATGATACCAGTGACTGGATGGCTTTCTATGCCACTCTTTCTTTGCCATGTAGTACATGGTTAAATGCATCATCTCAAAAAAGTTCACAAATCTGAGGACCAAGAAAGACACCTTCCTTTATCTTAACTTCACTTAGTCTTAGAAATTTCCCACTGCAATTTCATTTTATTTGGAACTCTGGAACAGAAGTGTGCCCATAGCTTTCTGTTTCATTACAAGGCCAGAGACTTAGCCCCCCTCATATTGCGGCATGAACTGCTTCAACTTTGTGTTTATTCCTGCTTGTGGATGGCCTTCCAGAACATTTGTCACTGTCAACACTTTGGCAGTCCTCTTGGAAACATTTGTACCAGTCATAAACTCGAGCACGACTCATGCATTTATAGCATATACATATACATATTTAAATTGCATTTCTTTACTTTCATAGTTCCAAAAGGAAATTACAGAGTGATCATTCGGACCTCCGGAACTGAAGTGTGCCTTCAGCTTTCTGTTTCGTTACAAGGCCAGAGACTCATCAGCTCCCCATTGTAGTAAATGAAGTCTACATAAAGCACCTATATTGCTTGGAACTATGAAAGTAAAGAAATGCAATTTAAATATGTATATGTCAAGTTTCTAACCACCCAAGCATTTCTTCAGAGACTATGTTATGATGTCACTTAAAGAAGCAGATGAACAAATTGCAAGTTCCCTTCTGAACATTCCCTTATCAGAACTTACGTAATATACAGTAGAAACATATTTGACTTAAGTCATAAAATGGGTGCTTTTGGTCATGTTCAGATTAATTATTTATACCTGCAAATACAATTAAAATTTAACTGTCAAATAAGATTGCAATGCATTATTTAAGCATCAAACACATTTTAAGAAAACGTTTTCTAAATCCTAATAAAATGCACTAAAGACTCATTTAATCAAAAGTTAAATGAAGATAGTCCTGGAGACAAATTTACAAAGTTGAAAGTTTTAAATATTGTGTCATAAATGTTCACCAATGCTGTACATTTTTAGGAAACTACAATAAGTTAATGATGAGCTGGGTAATTTTGCTAGATTTCACTGATTTTCTGCAGCTGACACAAGATGCTCTTCCTACTTCATGGTCACCTACAAACATGCTTTGTGATCTGCCTTCTTTTCTGAAGATAAGGTACTTCCATAAGAGAAAGAAGATGCATAGCATAATTAAGGTTACATTACAGAAGACCATACTCGTCTTATGTATGATAAATACTTACATAAAGAAGCATTCCCAAAACAGAAAGAAATGAAAAACCTCTAAATTGCCAGCTTTAGTCTTTACCAAGGACCTGCAAGCATGAAAGCTAGCCTGAGGGAAATCATCATGGTAGTGATGACAAGACTGGTGACAAGAATAATGATGTTGATGGTGCTAAGAAAAGACCAGCATCACATTACGTGTCTGGTAATATTTTCACATTGGTTTCGGAAACAAATGTTGATCCGTAATTTGTGTCAACAGCAAATCAGCAGGAGCACAGCGGAAAGACAGTTTCAAACTTCTCATAAGAAATTACTTAAAGAAAGACCATCTAATGCTAGCTGTCAAGGGGAAGGCTAGAAAAGCAATACACTATTCTCACTGAGCTTAATTCAGGGCTTAGAAACACCTCCTGCAAAAATATATTAATTTCAGAAAATAAGAATAATCACATCCTCCCCACATCCCAGAAAAGTAAGACTCTACATGGGTTTTAAATCTTTCTCTCACCCTCAACTGTGAAATAATAATACAAATAATTTAGATTTTATATTCTTTCATGCCCAGGGCACTCTATAATGAACATATTGTATGATATAAACAATTATGGGTCTGATTCAGAGACGTGAATAGCGGGATGTGCAGCCCCGCTATCCATCTGGCCTATATTCCGGCACACATTCTCCCTGCATGCACACAGCCACAGTGTGGGGAGATTTGGATGGGGGCATCACAGGTGTTGAGAGTGGGTGGAGCGAGGGTGGGCCAGCCACCAAGATATACAGGACCAATTCAGATCACGGCCCTGTACATCCGGCAGGCGAAAGATGGCCATGCTGCTTATTCCACCTTATCAGCTTATTCCACATTATCAGTTTCATTACAATGTCTCGATATGCATACTTGATATGCAAAGTAATATCCTTATGTTGCCAACATTATAATTGAGTGGAGGAAATGCAGAATATTATAAGAACATAACATAAGAACATAGGGACTTAAGAAATGCCATACTGGGTCACACTAAGGTCCATGTAGCCCAGTATTCCAACAGTGGCCAATCTAGGTCGCAAGTACCTGGCAGTTTCCTAAAAAGACACATAGGCTACACAGTGCTTCTATTGGGTCAAGCAATGGATTTCTATAATAATGGTTTATGGACTTTTCCTCCAGAAACTTGTTCCAAAACGTTTTTAAATCCAGCTACGTTAACAGCTTTTACTACATTCTCAGGTAACGAATTCCAGGGTTTGATTACACGTTGAGTGAAAAGTTATTTTCTCTTATTAGTCTTAAACGGGTTATACTGTAGCTTCATTGCATGTCCCCTAGTCTTTCTACTTTTTGATGACATAAACAATTGATCTACGTTTACCCGTTCCAATGCATTCATTAATTTATAGACCTCTATCATATCTCCCCTCAGCTATCTCTTTTCCAGGTTAAAAAGCTCTAACATCTTAAGCCTCCCCTCATAGGGGTATCCTTCCAGCCCCTTTACCATTTTGGTGGCTCATCTATATATCTTTTCCAATTCCGCTATATCCTTTTTAAGATACGGTGACCAGAATTGCACACAATAGCCAAGGTGCGATTGAACCATAGAACAATACAGAGGCACTATAATATCCTTTGTTATATTTTCCATTCTTTCCTTATGATTCCTAGCATTATATTTGCATTCTCGGCCGCCGCTGCACACTGGGCCGAGGGTGTCAACATGTTATCCATGATGATGCCTAAATCTTTTTCCTGGGTGGTGGTTCCTAACGTGGAAACTTGCATCGTGTAACCATAGTTTGGTTTGTTCTTTCCTAGGTGCATAACTTTGCACTTGTCCACATTAAATTTCATCTGCCATTTGAATGTCCAGTCTTCCAATTTATCAATGTCCTCTTGCAATTTTTCACAATTCTCTTGGGTTTTAATAACTTTGAATAATTTTTGAGTCACCTTCAAATTTGATTACCTCACTCACCATTCCCATTTCCAGGTCATTTACAAATATGTTAAAAAGCAGAGGACCCAGCACAGATCCCTGGGGTACTTCACTGTTCACCTTTCTCCACTGGGAATATTTGCCATTTAGCCCTACCCTCTGCTTTCTTTTAACCAGTTCCTGATCCACAATAGTACACTGTCTCCTATCCCATGATTTTAATTTCACCAAGGATTGCTCATGAGGGACCTTGTCAAAGGCTTTCTGAAAATCCAGATACACTATATCAATCGGCTCACCTTTGTCTACCTGTTTATTCACACCTTCAAAATAATATAACAGATTAGTAAGAAAAGACCTTCTTTGGCTAAAACCATGTTGGCTTTCTCCCATTAAACCATGACTATTTACATGTTCAGTAATTTTGTTCTTTATAATGGATTCTACTATTTTGACTGGTATTGATTTCAGGCTCATTGGTCTGTAGTTTCCTGGATCACCTCTGGAACCCTCTTTAAAAATTGGCGTTACAATGGCCATTCACCAATCTTCAGGTTTTACAGATGATTTTAACAATATTTCACAGATTACTAATAGTAGGTCTGCAATTTCACATTTCAGTTCTTTGAACACCCTCCAATATATACCATCTGGTCCAGGTGATTTGCTACTCTTTAGTTTATCAAATAGTTGTAATACATCTTCTTGGTTTATATATATTTCTTCCAATAAATATTTTTTTTCAATTCTTCTGATGCATCACCTTTAAATGCCATTTCAGTCATAGCTAACTTCTCTACATCTTCTTCACTAAAGAACAAAGCAAAGAATTCTTCACTATGTCTTTGTCCTTTCTTTGTGCCCCCTTTTACCCCTCTATCATCTAATCATCCAACTGACTTTCTCACAGGTTTTTGCTAGAAATATACTTGAAAAAGTTTTTATTATGCGTTTTTGCTTCCACAGCAAGCTTTTTTTCAAATTCTCTCTTTGCCTGCCTTATCAATGCCTTGCATCTGATTTGCCATTGCTTATATTGTTTCTAGTATGTCATTTGGCTCCTTTTTCTATTTCCTGAAAGATAACTACAACAGCCTCTCTGACCTCAGCTTTAAACCATGCTGGCAGTTTTTTGGCCTTCCTTCCACTTTTCTTAAAACATGGAATACAGCTAGTCTGAGCTTCCACAATAGCTTTTTTAAACAACTCCCATGCTTGAAATAAATCTTTAACCTTTGCAGCTGCTCCTTTTAGTTTTTTCTTAACTATTTTCCTCACTTTATCATAGTCTCCCTTTTGAAAGTTAAAAGGTAGTAGTGTGGATTTCCTTGCTGTTCTTCCTCCATTTATTAAATCAAACGTGATCATGCTACGATTACTATTGACAAGTGGCCCTAACACTCTTATGTCTTGTACCAGATCCTGTTTTCCACTAAGGGCTAGGTCCAAAATGGCTTCCCCTCTTGTTGGTTCATCAACCGGCTGCTCCAAGAAACAGTCATTTATTTAATCTAGAAACTTTATCTCCCTAGCATGTCCCGCTGTGACAATGACCCAGTCGATATCGGAATAATTGAAATCACCCATTATTAGTATTGTGTTATAACTTTTGTTAGCTTCTCTGATTTCTTTAAGCATTTCATCATCCATTTGTTCATTCTGACCAGGTGGTCAATAGTACAACCCCACTCTCATTGCCTTTCCCTTTTTACCTGGAATTTCAATCCATAGGAATTCTATAGTGTATTTTGTTTCCTGCAAAACCTGTGTGACTCAATGCCCTCTCTAAGATAAAGTGTAATCCTTCCACCAATTTGATCTACTCTATCATTGTAATATAATTTTCACCCAGGTATCAGTGTCCCGCTGGTTGTCCTCCTTCCACCCTGTCTCTGAGATACCAATCATATCTAACCTTCAATTGTGATGTAACCACTTTGATTGTAGGATAAGGTGGTATAAAATCTGTCTAAATAAATAAATATATCCTAACTCTCCCATCTTATTTTTTTAGACTTCTAGCATTTGCATTCAAGCTCTCCCCAGCACGGGGATAGAGCCTCCGGCAGGGGAGCAGACACCAGCGATCTTCCGCCCTATCAGGGCGCAGCAAGAACTGTTCAAAGTTCGCGCCATCGGGCGCGTGCACCTCCCTGCTCCCACCACCATCTACAGCTCTCCCCAGCACGGGGATAGAGCCTCCGGCAGGGGAGCAGACACCAGCGATCTTCCGCCCTATCAGGGCGCAGCAAGAACTGTTCAAAGTTCGCGCCATCAGGCGCGCCCGCGCCTCTGCGGGCCCGCGCCTGAGGGCCTCGCCAGAGGGCCCTTTGGCGTGGCCCTTAGGCGGTGGCCCAAGTGAAGCCTAGGAACAATTGGTATAACAGCCCTCAACCTCCTAGGAACAAGGATGAATAAAACACCGCCACCATCCGGTCCTGCCTCACTAAGATCCTGAGTCCTTTAAAGCCCTGAATTCCAGCAAGCGGGGCACCGAGGAGTCAGAACACCTTTCCTAACAACCTTCCTGGAGACCAGCCACCTGGAAATCACTCGCCTGGAGACCAGCCACCAAACCTCAACCACATAACCTCAACCACAGCAAGTATACATGCTGCATATCTGTCTCAACTGACTTTTTTCTCCCAGACACTGATTGATAATACTATACAGCATAATTTTTGTTTTCTGTTTTCTATCTCCTGCTCAACCTTGTAATGTTGAATAGGCTCACCAATACCAACGGCTACACTATATAGGAAGATACTAATACTGTTGTCAGTAACATACCATAATAATTATTACATTATATTATTACTATTGCTTTCACTTATACTGTCACCAATAGTATCCATTTATCATTGTTGCATTCAATTTTACCATTGCCTGTACCATTCAATTATCACTGTTACCTCCAATTATTACTGTTGCCAGTAGGATCCATTACCTCCAATTATTACTGTTGCCAGTAGGATCCATTTATCAGTGTTGCAGTTATTGTTACTGTCGCCAGTACCATTCAAATATCATTGTTGCATCAGTTTTACTATTGCCAGTACCATTCAATTATCACTGTTGCTTTCAATTACTACTGTGGTCGGTAGCCTCACAGAAAGTACCAGAACCACCAGAAGCACAGAATTCCTCAAAGAAAGTACCTCATCCACCTCAACAAAAACCCCAATGGCTCTACCATTAAATACCCTGGCTATCTGCCTCTTCCTTCTTATAAGCTGTCTCAACGAAGCCCTTGCCTTATATCACACAGCTCACCAAATTCCAATACTTCTAAGTCATGGAAAAAGAAGGGCAGAATCTCCCTATCCCAACTCAAGAATATGGACCCCCACACGCCACTCGCACCTAATACATATAGCCCTTCAACAACCAAAGAAAAATAAACAAGAGGAACCCCCTCAACCCTCTTACTTAAACTGTGCTCTCATAAATGCACGGTCTATCCGCAAGAAATGGCCAGTCATCACTGACACAATTTCCTCTCATAATCTAGATGTCCTCATGATAACCGAAACCTGGTTATCTGACGCGGATAATGTAATCCTTAACCAACTCATACCCCCCAACTTCTCTGCCCATTCCCAACATAGAGAGAGCAAGAGAGGAGGAGGCATTCTCATACTTACCAAGAATGACCTAAATTTCCACACCGTGGACTCCACAAGCTCAAACAGCATGGACGTCTTAACTATCACAAATGAACAATGCCTCATCAATCTGATTTACAGAGCACCCTCACCCTCCATGGATGACCTACCTTACATTCTGGACCTAGCAACTAACTCACGCAAGCCCAACATTCCCAACTGGATATTAGGAGACCTCAATCTCCCAACACTACATCCCAGCCACTCCTCAGCCCTCCTTGAAGCAATCAACGAGCTGGGATACAAGCAAATTGTCGACACCCCCACGCATGAGAGAGGAAACATCCTGGACATGATCTTTGCCCCTCTTACAGCTCTTGACTCCAACAATAAACTTGACAACTCTGTAACCCCAGTACCTTGGTAAGACCATAATTTAATCACCTTCTCCATCCTCATCAATGGCAAACAGTCACCACACAGAAACAAAAACTCCATTGACTCGACAAGAGTAACATCTCGGAAATTCAAAACCTTCAACAAAGAACACATAGTTACAGAAACCCTCCCTCTCCTACATGACACCTCTCTCAATCTGGAAAATCTGATCACATCCTGGAACAGCACTATCAGTACCATTGCACTGCAACCAGTCCAGGGTAACAACCCAAAGAAAAGAAAATCTTCTTCTTGGTTCTCCCCTGACCTACGAGCCTCCCTCACACACCTAAGAAGACTGGAGAAACGATGGCGTTGCTCACACTCTTCAGAAGACCAAGCAGCCTACAAAGCACATCTATCTGTGCACAGAGAGTCAGTCATGGCCAAGATGAAACAATTCCATACCGATACGCTGAAAAGATCACTAAATAAACCACGCGATCTTTTCAACTTAGTCAAAACCTTATCTAAAGAACCTTCACCAAAACATCCTGAACCCATTCATCCCCAAGCTTTCGCCGATTTCCTGCAATCCAAGTTGCTTCAAACCAACAACATTGCAACTATCTCTTCTCAAGTCACCATATGCATATCAAACCTATCCATGTTCTCCACACCATCCAGAAAACATGTTGAGGACACCATCGCTGCTCTTAACACGACTACTGCACAAACTGACCCTTGCCCATCCCACTGGATAAAGGAACTACGCCAAGATCTCAGCCCCATCATCACTAAAATGATGAATTTATCCTTTACAACCGGCTCCTTCCCACCAGCTCTCAAGAGAACATCCATAAGACCCCTCTTGAAAAACCATAAACTCGACCCACAAAAGGTTGAATCTTATAGACCCATAGCTAGCATACCCCTACTAGCGAAAATAATTGAAAAGGAAGCTCAAAGACAGTTACAGGACCACATTGACACCGTCTCCCCTCTGGACCACTGCCAACATGGCTTCAGAGAGTTCCACGGTGTTGAAACCCTCCTTACCACTCTCTGCAACAACATCATCACAGGCATTGATAACATCCGCCAAGGCTTTGCTCTCATCTTCTTAGACATTGCTGCGGCTTTTGACTCTGTACATCACGATCTGTTAATAGCGCGACTAAAAGAAAAAGGCATCAATAACACTGCCCTAGAGTGGTGCAAGTCATACCTCGATCAGAGATGGCAGTACGTTACCTCAGGGACCGCAACATCTACACCTTACCACCAAAAGCAAGGCGTACCGCAAGGATCATCCCTATCCTCACTCTTTTTCAATATATACATACAACCGGTTTGCAATATCATCAAGTCCTTCAAGGTTGAATGCTTGATATACGCAGATGACATCCTCCTATACATGCCTTTCTCCACAGTTCACATGGACCTTTCCCCGCTAGCTAAATGTTTTGATGCAGTATCCGAATGGCTGCAATCCCAGAACCTCCGAATTCAACATAAAAAGACCGAGGTTCTCTTCATCACCAGGGACCCACTTTTCTCCCCCCCATCCCATATAAAGGTGAAAGAAGCCGAGCTCCAATCAAAACCTTCCATTCGTTACCTTGGAGTCACTTTTGACCAACGCATGGATCTGAAACTACACATATCCAACGTAGTCAGGGCAATCTACCTCAAGATCCGGACTCTTCGACATCTTCGCCCCCTGCTTGATCTTGATGACTTCCGAACTATATTTCAAGCCTTAACCTTACCACACCTTGACTATGCCAATGCCATTCTTCAAGGCCTCCCACACTCCACATTAAACCCTCTGCAACTCGCCATGAACACCGCTGCTAGAGTCCTCTACGGAGCATCAAGAAGGGACCATGTAACACCCATCCTAGAGCAACTCCACTGGCTCCCCATACATGGCAGAATATTGTTCAAAACATTATTACTAACCTTTAAGGCCACTAAAAGCATCACCTCCTCCTCTCTAATAGACCTCATTCAGGCCGCTCCACCCAACAGATCCAGGAGAACGATATCAACAAATATTCTAATCATCCCTAAAGCAGCGACAAAATGCCTATCAGTGACATCCAACAGGGCTTTCAGATTCTATGCCCCTAAATGCTGGAATGCTCTACCCCCAGAAATTCGTGCTATCACTGATCTATCCCTTTTTAGAAAGGCACTCAAATCCCACCTCTTCCCCCATTATTACTTAACCAACTAGCCAATCTTGATCACTACCCAAACTAAGAACAAATCCTGTCATGTATACTTGTAAATACTTTTGTAAATAGTTGCAGTAATGACTTCCCATGTTTTATCCAAGTTCTCTGACCTTGTTCTCTGTAAAACCAAACAGTTTGTTCATTATGGTATGTTGTTATATTGTAAACCGCGCTGATGCTGAATAGAGCGGTATATAAGAGCCTGTAATAAATAAATAATAAAAATAAATTTTAGAGGTTGTATTTTATTCATATTAATCTGGCTACTGGTAGGCAGGGGTAATTTGGAATCTTTAAGCTCTGTCTGCACTGTACTCTAGGTCATTTCAGTAACTTTTGTCTTTATTGGAACTTCTCTGTTGATATGCGCTAACTTCAGTTTTTGCCAGTATCCTTCAAGGATACATCATTCTGAACCTTGCGCTCTTGGGCAACTGTTGTCTTTCCCCTATTATCTAATTTAAAATTTCTCTATCTCCTTTTTAAAGGTTGATGCAGCAGCTTGGTTCCATCTCAGATTAGGTAAAGCATATCCCTTTGAAAAAGCCCCTACTTTTCCCAGAATATTGCCCAGTTCCTAACAAATCCAAAACCCTCTTCCTTGCACCACTGTCTCATCCACACATTGAGATTCTGGAGCTCTGCCTAACTTTTGGGTCCTGCGCATGGAATGGGAAGCATTCCTGAGAATGCTATCCTGGAAGTTCTGGATTTCAACTTCCTATCTAAAAGTTTAAATTGGTCCTCCAGAACTTCCCTACCATACTTTCCTATGTCATTGGTACCAGCATGCACCAAGACAACAGATTCCTCCCCATGCTATCTAAAATCTTGTCTAGGTGGCATGTGAAGTCCACTACCTTTGCACCAGGCAGGCATGTTATGAGGCAAATTTCATGTCCAACAGCCACCTAGTTATCTACATGCCTGATGATCGAATTACCAACTATAATGACTGTCCTAACCCTTTCCTCATGGGCACATTGTCCTGGAGAAATCTCCTCGGTGTGAGAGGGTTTTACATCACCTGGAGGACAGGTCCTAACTATAGGCTCATTTCCTGCCACACCAGGGTGATACTCTCCTATTATGTGGCCTCTCTCCTCCTTAGCTTCAGAGAGGTGCCAGACTGGAGGTGGGATTTCTGTACTACATCCCTCTTGGTGTTGTCTATATACGTCTTTCTTCCTTATGTCCTCCAAGTCTACTACTCTAGCCTCCAGAGATCAGACTCATTTCCTGAGAGCAAAGAGCTCCTTGTACCAAATGCACACATAGCCCGGTATATAAAAGATTGTAATAAATAAATAAATAAATAAATAAATAAGACCCCTCACCAACTGGGAGAAAATCATACATGTAACACTCAATGCAAAAGACTGGAAAGCACCTATCTCACTGCTGGACTGCTATCTGCATCCTAGTTTTAAGATTTTGTTTATGTATTTAAGTTGTTTACTTACTTAGGTTTGCTGGGGATATCTATACTAAACACAACTATACCTAATACATTTAATTAACCTCAGGTCCTTATGAATTCCTGATGAGGATAACTAGCCACACCTGAAAGTGAAGATGGGCACCTCCTTCCCTTTAATAGGTTTAAGAGCCTATAAAGCTAAGATTCTCCCTGATGTGGGAGGGAAAGAAGGCAATAAAAACTGGCTTCCTACACAAAGCCCTGACCTGTGCTTCTAAGATAAAGTCTTACCAATTTCCTGGGCGATTCACACAGCCCTTGGTTTGACAGAGGGGGCCTTTCAAATTGCCCCTTTGATCTGTCATTTGCCATTAACACCTATTTAAGACAACTTCACAAATCTTGGCATCCTAACTGGAAGGCATCTTTGTAAAGGTCTCTAGAAACTAGTTTATTTCTTTCTACTCAGAGACTATTTATTCTACTTGTATGCTAAGCTATACTCTGATTTGATTTAACTAAAAAAGCTCTCTAGAAACAAGTTTATTTCAGAGACTATTTACTTTACTTTCTATGCTAAGCTATACTCTGATTTGATTTAAAATAAAAGCTCTCCAGTGGTACATGCTGGGAGGTCACTCTCACCCTGACTGACTCAGCAGAAACACTGAATTTTAAAAACCCAGAGGCAGCTTGGTCGCTCTGAGTCAGCACTGACTCAATGGCACTAAAAAAAATCCATCTTTAACCCAAAGAATTCCCTTTTTCACCAAGATTTAGGAGTATGTTTACTAAACGGCGCTAACATCGCAGCTGCGATCTTATCACGTGATATGTGACGTCATCACGCGATAATGGTGCATTACCGTGCGAGAACATCACGTATCGCGCGATAACATCTGCTGCGGCGGTAAGGTGCGCCGAGGGTGGAGCAAGGCCGCCCAGAGAGTGGAGGAAGGCTCCCCAGGGGCAGAGAGAAGGGGTCAATGGGTGGAGAGTGGGCGTGGAGTGGCTCCTTGCACACTAACACCGTGAAATGAAGCTCAAAAAATTAGCGCCAGTGAAAACCTGGCACTAGGCACATTTGCAGGTCAGAGAACCATTTCAGTCAGCAATGTACAGCAAAGGCAGGGAAACCCAAAAATGTAATAGTAGTGATACATGTGCAGGAGCCAAAAAAGCAAAGAAACAGATAAAATGACCAGAACCACATTTGAAATCCCAATAACCAAGCTGGCCAATAGTGATATTAATGAGAAACATAAAGCAACACTACTGACAAAGCATAAGAAAGAAGATATCATGTTTGGAAGGGTCTATTCTCAGTCCCCCTACAAAGTGAATGATCCCACATTGAAATACCACTGATCAGGGTGTTTGTCGTTTATATTGGACAGGTTTGTTATGGCGTGCAAATATGCAGCAACAGCAGAGTGGGCATGTAGAACAGGGCAACTGTACTGATGCTGGAAATGGGATACAGAGGGCTGCAGGCAACACATGCTGTGGTCCTGCTGGGGCACATTGCATACTAGGCAGATGCCTAGGTGGCACATAGGAATGCCAAAACTATAAAGCAGCAAGACAGCAACTGACGAGGGACCAACATGGGCATGAGTGTGTGTCCCAAAGTGTCACAGGGGATATTACTCAGCAGGTACCCCCAAGGGCACAGAACATTGGCAGGCGGTACCGGGGGGAAGCGCACATGTCCATGTAGGCACCCCCACCTGAGAACCCACACCATAGGCAGCTGCCTAGCGGCACACTGGCTGGCCTGGGACTGCGCACCACCAGCACCACCAGCATAAGGGCATGTCAGCATGGTGGCAGAGGGGTGCTGGTGGTGGAGGGGGCAGTGGCAGCTGCCCACAGCAGACCATGGCCAAGCCCCATTTAGGTGTGTGCCGTGCACTGCAACAGACAAGATCTGTCTGACATACAGCCATGGTATCCCCAGGGAATGATCTGTCTCTGTGGCAACAGTGTGGTGCAATACACACAGCCAGTGTGTTCTGGGGCAGAGGGTCACAGGTTCAAGTCCCAGCTGTGGCCCCTGCAAACCATGTCCCTATATTTTAAGCAGTAGTAAACCATGGTAATAAAGACAGAACCTTTCTTGCAGAGAAATGAAACATGCCATAAACGCCTATATGTCACCCTATAGAGCGCAGACACCATAAACATGTGCAATCCCTAGAGCAGAGTCTCCCACCTGCAGTCCTGGAGGGCCAAACACCATTCAGGTTGTCAGGATGTCCCTAATAAATATGCATGAGATGTATTTAGATGCACCACCCCCACTGTATGCACATGTATCCATGCATATTCTGTAGGGACAGCATGAAGACTTGAACCGTGTTTAGCCCTCCCGGACTGGAGTTGGGAACCTCTGCCCTAGAGCAGCGGCACAAACACCCACACCCACAGGCTCCACTATCCAACGCCTCATGGAGAGTCAGGCCGTTGGGCCCTGTGCAGACTAGCATCTCCCAGTACTAGCACCTGCATACCTTAGCAATGCCATTCTAAACTTGGGAACACGTTCCACATATATCAAAAGGTCACTATGATCAATGTCAGATAACACATCCTATGTAAACACAATTTGTTGACAGAGATTCATCATAGCAACCTTCATGATATCTGTGGAGTGTGCTTCAGTGTATGTTCCAGACAGTGTTTACCACCTTGGGGAATGACCCCAACAGTATTGAGTACCATAGCAATGCCTGCACTGTGCCCAGGACTGGTGTGGCGGCCAGGGCTGCAAACCACCTCTGTCCTTGCACAATGCTGAAATAGGTGTGGGAGTGTGTGTATGTCTACCCAGTGTGTTGTGGCTGCCTACACCTTACTGAGCCCACAATGCTTGCACTGTTTCCAGTGTTAGTCTGCCAATGTGCATAATGAGGAGCAAGGTACCGTGGGTATGGCCCGGACAGGGCGACCTGGGCAGGATGCATCTGCACAGGGCATAGGGCAATGGCTGGGACATTGTAGTGCCCGACCACCACCTGCAAGGACAGGGTGGCCACAGCATGTCATGCTGGGAGGTCACTCTCACCCTGACTGAGCAGTGACAATGGCATGGCTAGGTTACCCCATAGTGCCATACAGTATGTCTTTCAGGTGATATCTATGGGTTCCCTGTCCTGGGATCCAATCACTGACATACCTGCTTGGTGTGTGTGCTCATATCCCATTTTGGGTGCACACAGTTCCTCCAGGAACATGCACTATGTACTAGCTAGCAGACCGTCTGCCGTTTGCATGTGTAAGGCTGGAGTACCTTGCAGGGTGAAGACTGACAGTGCCCACTTCTGGTCAATGTCAGATGGTGGTGGGGGGCATCTGAGCGTATACAGGCCTACTGCCAGTGCCCTGTGTGATACAAACAGATCTGCACCCAGTGCTTTGGAGGGTGCCCTCTCCCCTGCAGGACCAGGGTAGCTGGTCCCACAGCCATTCATCATGTCACAGCACTGCCACCATTGCAAAGATGTAGAGTGTGGGGCTGTTGGAGGCATATCCTGTCCCCCTACCCTGGCCCCAAGAGGGTGGGTCTGTAGGCGCTGCCCCCTAATCCACATGTGGGTCCAGACACCCCCCATGCCCTATAGGGCACAGTAGGTGATGGCAATGAAGTGAGGGTGTTTCTGTTGGCAGCACAGATTATAGAGACAGCCATAGCAGATGAGACCCCTGAGGGATTGAACCCATGAGCTCTGGCTTGTTGGTCATTGTATTAACCAGTAGGCTACAGCTCTATACACCTTCTCATA
The DNA here is from genome assembly GCA_033557465.1 of Ichthyophis bannanicus. Lineage (NCBI taxonomy): Eukaryota > Metazoa > Chordata > Amphibia > Gymnophiona > Ichthyophiidae > Ichthyophis > Ichthyophis bannanicus. Next base: position 672,705,914 of record CM066035.1, on the reverse strand, counting down.
GCACTGTCACGAAGTTAAGGTTACCGCACGTAAACAGCCAACGTGCCCCCTATTGTGCGATACACAGTGCATGCTATGTGGATGCCGGCATGCCGACCTCCCTATATGGCATTGCTCATGTCATGGCTGGGGGTTTCGCTGCCATCATTAGGATGGTGCACACATACCCCATAGCAAATATCAGTGTGTCCCCCAAAACAAAACCACCACCACAGCTGGGAAACCTAAGGTACCCTGTAAAGTGCCATAGCTGTGGGTCTACCCCATCCCGGTAAGCACAGCTGACATTTACTGGGTTGACCTGCAGTTGCTGTGTAGTCAGCCTGTGCTATGAGAAGAGGCATAGCACACTGATTAATACAATGCCCTTAGAGTCACTGCTCGTGGGTTCAAATACCCACTGCACCAACAGTAAGATGAGTGTTAGTAACAGTCAGACACATCCCCACAAACAGTGACACAAGCCGAATACACTATAACCTTTGTCCCGTGCCCCAAAGAAGAGGCCTGGCATGGCATTGCATCTCCGAAAGCGCAACAGAAGGCACCCACAGCTGAGGTGCAGCAGATGCAGCCCAGGCCAAAAGGCATAAGTAATGCGATGCTGTAAACCAAAGCCAGCCACCATAGCTACCAATCTCAGTATCCATTGTGTAGTAATGCAGCCCCAGAGATACTTTTCCATGTGGCGTCCGTGACACGCGCACGTCATGTGTGCGGCGTAGTAGTGCGTGGTACAGCATATGCACGATACTACGCATGTGCAGCGTGCATCACCAACACATGGGCATCCCTCAAAATGGTAACGCGATCCCCCAAGCCAGCCTTTAGCCACCACGACCTACAACAGCTGGCAGCCCTAATATGCACCAGACAGCCACACCTCTTCCCAGGTGCCTCAAAATGCCAGGATCTGGAACACGTAAGGAGGGCGTGGGTGTGCATCACAAGGCGCTTTAACCATGCAGCAGACTACCCACATGAGGCATGTGTATGGGGACAGGTCACTAAATGGGAGGTGTGCAACACAATATCCAGCAATCAAAACACATAAGATATGCACCACATGTGTGAGACACGTGTAGGTGGGCAAACCTGTGATCAAGCTATCTGTGTATGTTGCTGTGTGCACGTATGCCAATCCCCAGGAGGCATAGACATGAAAGCAGAGGTTCAGAGGGTAGCACGCTGTGATGTAAGCTGCTCCTGTTGCAGTGCACACCTCTGCCCAACCCCCAAGAGTTGCAGCCCCCATGACATAGCTATATTAGGCATCCCTGTGGCATGGTGGCTGATGCTATGACACATTACCAGCACTGGCCAATCTCCAGGAGAGATCTGACCTGATCACAGAGGCCAAGTAGTCATCATGGTGCACTGGTAGCTGCTGCAATCGGAGTATCACAGGCCTGCCCCATCCCCAGGAGGCATCAGGTCTGATGACAGAGGTCCAGCAGTCATCCTGGTGGTGTGTTAGTTGGTGCTGCTGATGTGTGGAACATCACCGTTGGCCCCGAATGCTCGCAGACCTGCGCATAGGGGCGTATCAAACACCCTGGTGTTGTGGATGTTGTTGTTGTTGCAGTTTCTCAGCTCTGCCCTAACCCCAGGAGGCATCAGACCAGCTGACACAGGTCTATTCTACATCCTGGTGTTATGGTGGGTGCTGTTGTTGCAGTTTCCCAGCTCTGCCCTAACCCCAGGAGGCATCAGACCAGCTGACACAGGTCTATTCTACATCCTGGTGTTATGGTGGTTGTTTGTGTTGCAGGTTCCCAGTTCTGCCACATCCCCAGGAGGCAGCACAACAGATTCCAGTGGTCCAACAAGCAGCCCGGTGTAATGGTAGCTGACGCTGGTGCAGGTACCCAGCTCCCCACCCCCCAGGTGTCTGAGCATGCACCACAGAGGCTGCATCAGCGCCCATGCGTCATGGTGATGGGTCCTGTTGATGTGGGATGGCCTGCCCAACACCGAGGTGTCTGCTGGACTGCTGAGTGTATGGAGTCACACCCCCTGTAGACCACAATTGCAACGCCCCACATGCTATGTTGCCCACATGTTATGCCAGGAGATGGCAGGGACATGGTATGGGGTGGCTCTGAGGTGGTACACAGGGCACGTAGGTGTCGCAACACAAATGCTCAGCCTCATGCCCACACATGCAGGTGACACTGCCAACAGTAGGTATGGGACCCGCTGCCCATAGCAGGAGCGGCCACCATTGCATGCAGACATGTGTGTCATGTGGCTCATCATGGGCAGGGATACAGGGCACTAATGTTTGCAAACATTGCTTATCCCCCCAGGTAGAGGATCTATGGAAGAAAGGCAGAGAGATGCGGCTAAACTGCCCGGGGTACCTCTGCCGCATGCAGCGGGAGGCAATGGCCGTGGGTGATGGTGAGTGTCCCAGCCTATGCATTGTGCCACACCATGTCCCAGTGGCATGGCAGCCTGTGATGCCACACATAATCTGTCTGTGCCATAACAAATGCATGACACCCTGTTCATTTCTGCCTTCTCCACAGAGGCTGCAGATGCTGGAGAGGGGACCTCTGTGGCCACACAACCTGGTGGCAGCCCCCCCCCCCCCCCGTGACCACTGGAGGTCCCGAGGCGGAGGACATATCTTCAGCAGCGGAGGACACCATGGATGTGGGGGAGGAAGACATGGAGGGTGGGGAGGTGTGGGAGGAGGGGATGGTGGAGGGTGCTGGGGAGGTGGAGTGGGAGGTCGAGGAGGGTGGTGGGGATAGTGAGGGGGCAGCCAGGATGGGGAGGGCCAGTGCGGCATGGAGGGTGGGGAGGGGGATCCTGTGCCTGAGGGTGGTCGCATGCCACCACAGGGCACTGGGGGCCCCTGCCACCTGCCCCATGTGCATGGCCACGGTGTCAGGCCGGGTGTGGGCCCCCCACACATTTCCACACACAGGGCCCACACAGATGCCACCAACCAGACCACAGCCACATGGTGCGGATGTGGTGGCAAATGTGTGGGTCTCCTGTGTGTGGTGATGGGCACCGTTATGCGGACCCTGGGCAAACATGGCCATGCCATCAGGCAGCTGATAGCTGCTGTGCAGGGTATGGCTGAGGTGATGCGCCGCCAGCATTACCATGGCATGTTCACGGCACACCCCCAGCCATACCCCCACGGCGGGCCCCCAGGTGTGTGACCCACAGTTATAGCTGTGGCCATCTCCCAGTGGCAACCCCAAGAGTAAACTGTGTAACCACTAATGTTGGAGACGGATTCCATGCTGGGATAACGCCTAATGTGAAACAGTTTATACAGTTGATCCGCCTGTGGGAGAGTGTTTCTGTGTTCCAAATGTTAACATTTGAATGGCACCTACCAACACATACCCTTATTAAAACACTGTGTAAGCAGCCAAATTCTGCGATGGTCATGTGTCCTCTGTACATACATGCTGTAGCGGTGAGTGTGCCACCTGTGTGTATGTCTCAGTGTGTATTTGTGATACATACATTGCCCCTGCCCCACAACAGGCTGTGTTGAGCACCATGTGAACTGACGGATGTATCCCCTGCTGACACCATGATATAAACATGTGCTGCACCGTCCACCAGACATTGACACAGGCACGTTGTCACAGATAGTCAGTCTGTAGCAGGGGTGCAGCACATGATAGGACGGTGAGGAAGTGCGGGTGTGGTACCCATGATGCAGCATATATGTGATGTATGCGAGGACCCACGTATCAGTCAGTGCGTTAGTCGGTGGGACACACTAAGATGGGGTTTGGTGGGGTGAAGGAGCAGCAGCGCACTACAAGCACTGTAGGGGGGTAAGCAACTGACAGTAGCTAGGTATATCTGTACGTCATGTCTGCCCACCAAGCATGTGTGTTTAGTATGCCACCATGTCCCTGGTGTGTGTCTGACAGATGGGTCACCCATGTAGATAGCCTGATGTGGATGATATGCGGGGACAGAGGGGTGACATACCCCACAATGTGGGCTGAACAATCAGACATGTACAGCAAGTGGCAGGAGGAGTGAGGGTGTAACACCAGGCATATGTATGGCTGTGAACTCATGGCACGGTGCATGGGACACAGGGCATGTGTGAACCGCTCTGTAATGACTGATGCTGGTGCAGACACCCCACCAGCCTGTGACATGGTAGAACACAGGTGACCATGCTAACCCCAATTGGGACAGCCCACTCAGGGAACCCCCAACACAAAGGAAAGAAACATGCACATTTGTGAACAAAAGTAATGTGTCATTTAATGAGGTTTACAGTCCAAATTGCATTCACACACCTATGGCCTGCATGACCACCCACGCCCCCGCCCCCTCCCACATCCCCCCACACCCCTTGCTGCTGCTGATGCTGCCGCCGCCGCCTCTGGTGCCGCTGCAGGCCACATGATATGTCCCTCCATGGCCTCAAGGGCATCCGCTGCCCGGCCTATGCCAGCTGCGATATCCACAGTAGTCCCTCGCAGCTGCCATGTCTCCTGGGTGTGCTCCCTGGTGTCCCTGCAGAGCCAACACACTGCCCACATGAGGACCCGCACTGCCTGGATTTGTGCACGCTGGAGCTGCTGCTGGCTACGCATCTCCATCCGCATACCAATCAGCACCTGGCGTGTGTCTGTGGGAGGGGAACAAGGTGACCTGCGAGTCATCTGCTGCCCAGACCCCAACGTGTATGACCTACCTATTCCCCACTGAGCCACACCAACCACCCCAGGCATGGCCAGGGGGGCATATGTATGTGTGGAGGCCCACTGTCATCGTGCACGTGTGTGGCCCCACCGCTGTGTCTGGGTGTTGGTGTGCCACAACAGCACATGCAACCATCCTGCCAGTTGCCTACCTGAAGCATCCCTGTGTGCAGACGCCGTATGTGCCCGCAGCTCCCGGAGGACAACAGGCACTGCTCCTGTTGTTGCAGTGGATGGCCCTGGCGGTGGCAATGTGGGGCTCACCCCCACAACCTCGGGCCCCTCCCCAGCCACTGTGGTGCCTGTCTCCCTGCTCTGCTGGGGTGACCCTTCATCCTCCTGGGTGGCCACCTCCTCAGACAGCATCTCGGCCCATGGGGTGTCTGGGGCGTCGTTGATGGCAACCTCTGCATGTGGTGCCTCATCAACCTCTGCAGGCTTTGGCTCACTGCCACTGTCCTCCTCAGCTGCCTCGATGGCCTGGATGTTACCTGGGGGGGTAACAAAGTACACAGTAGATATAGGGTGTCACAGACAGAGACATAGAGCACATTGTAACGTAGACACATATTTGTGTATGTAGCCCTTGCGTTCCTCTGTCTCTCTTACCTGGTCAGCCATGGGGACAGGAACTCTCCTGCTTGCTCCTTCTTCACCCCCTGTACCCCCTCCACCATGCATTGTATGCACAGAACTAACCCATTTGATGGGGATGCCCCATTTTCTAACCCACATCTGGGGTGCGGACATCCAAGTCTGACCTGGAGCGTGGAGTACGCATGTGTGGGTTACTCCCCGATCTTGGATGTCCTCACTGCATCTCAGATATGTCCATGACATCCTGACCTATATCCACACCTACATCTGCCCAGGGCAAGAAGGGGTGATGGGAGGGAGCTCATTCTGTCAGATAGATATGTGGAAGGTTTTGGGAAGGAGGTTTGACTCTATCCCCTATAATGTCCACGTGCAAACACTAACAGGGAATGTGCACTCAGGTATATGTTTCCCTAGGTCAGACACACATGCTCCTAGGACATGGGCCCGCTACCCCCGTGGCATGCCCAGCATGTGTGTGGTAGATAGCTGTATGTGTGCTGCATGTCCCAAACGTACCTGTTTGGGGATCAGCAATGTCCAGCACCGGTGAGAGGCCATGGATATAGATGGGACATAGGCGCTCAGCCAGCTGCTGTTCCAGAGGTGTGAGGCTGGGGATGAAGGGACCGCCCCTGCCATTGCCGCTAGCATGTCAGCGTTCTGCAGTCATGTGTGCATGGACCCCCCTCCTGATATCATTAAACCTCTTACGGAGGCTGTCAAGGTCCCTTGGTGGCCCCCCAGCCTGTGCCACGGCCCCCTGCACCTCCACCCACACCTGGGTCTGTACACTAACTGTTGTGCATGAGCTCATGCACCCATACAGCTCCTCATAGTGTTCAAGGACACTTGCAAGCAGGTTGTGGTTTTCCTGCTGACTAAACCATATCGCCCTCTTCCTCTCCCCATCCGGCACAGGCGTCCGCCTATGCTTCCCTGTGGTATGCTCCTCAGGCTGCTCCTGGGTGGTGCCAGCCATACCCGATGAGCCGGCAACCTCAGATGCAGGGTGTTCCAACCCTCCCGTCTCTGGGGACTGCAGCCCTGCCGTTTCTCCGGACACCCCACCTATCATGTCCTGCCGCAGCATGTCCCTGCTTTCCCTGTCCTCCCTCTGCATCCTGGACCTCTCTTACCTCATGTGGCCTTGCCCCTCCCCCATCACCTTCACCAGCCCTCAACACCTTAGCCACTCACCAGCCCTGCCTGCTGTTACCTCTGCCATGCACCAACCCAGCCACTCACCACCACCACCACCGCCGAACACCCTTGCCACTCCCCTCCCCCACCACACACCAACCCAGCTACCTACCTCCCACACTGCTCACCAACCCTGCCACATTCCACGCCTAACCTGCCTCTGACCCTCCTTTCGTTTCAACACCAATAACGCACACCTCCAACCTCACTCGCCAGCACTAACCATGTGTGTACATTGATTTATGGACCTTCGGACGTCTGCGCATGTGTGCGCGCATTGTGCACGTGCACAGGCGATGTGTAGGGTGCATACGTGGAGCCATGTGCCGCACATGCACAAGACATGTATGTGTCTGTGCATGTGCGGCACACAGTTCCGCTAACCCCTGGTGCCTTTGGGACGGCCGCGGAACCATGCGCCGCACATGCGCAGACATGTACATGTTTTGCACATGTGCGGCGCACGGCTCCGCTAACCCCTGGTGCCTATGGGACGGCCATGAAGCCATGCGCTGCACATGCGCAGACATGTACACGTCTTGCGCATGTGTGGCGCACAGCTCCGCTAACCCCTGGCACCTATGGGACGGCCGTGGAGCCGTGTACCGCACATGTGCAGACACGTACATGTCTTGCACATGTGCGGCACATGGTTCCACATACACACCCTATGCATCGCCTGTGCACATGCGCAATGTGCGCACACACGCGCAGACATCCGAAGGTCCATAAATCAACGCTCACACATGGTACACGGTGAGGGGTTAGTGCTGGTGAGCGAGGTTGGAGGTGTGCGTTATTGGTGTTGTAGCAAAAGGAGGGTCAGAGGCTGGCTAGGCGTGGAGTGTGGCAGGGTTGCTGAGCGATGAGGGAGGTAGGTAGCTGGGTTGGTGTGTGGTGGGGGAGGTGAGTGGCAAGGGTGGTGAGTGGTGGGAGAGGTGAGCAGTGGCCCTGATGAGTGCTGGGGGAGGTGTGTGGCTGGGTTGGTGTGTGCTGGGGGAGGTATGTGACACGATGGTGGGTGGTGGGTGAGGTAGGTGACACGGTTGGTGGGTGGTACGGTTGCACGGTTGGTGGGTGTGCTGTGTGGCTGGGTCAGTGTTTGTGGGTGGAGGTGAGTGGCAGGGCTAGCGTCAGGTGGGTTGGTGAGGGGGTTTGGGTTAACAGTGTCTGCTATAGCGGCCTTTGTGGTTGCTTCAGTTACACTGGGGGATGTGGATGGCTTGCGGTTGCCTGACGAGGGAGATGATGTCCATGGGGCTAGGGCTGGGGCATGGGGCGGGGAGGTGCAGGCCCACTCCAACACCGACCTGCAGCTGTGGGGGCAGGCCAGGCAGGGGCTGTTCTGGCATGGCGCAGGAGGCGTGCCGAGTTGCAAGCCCGCCAGCCTCGCCTTTACAGGCCCAGGGCCCAACTCCAGGGCATGCGTGAGGACCAGGTCATCTCCCTCTACCGCCTGAGCACAGGGGCTATTAGGGAGTTCTATGAGGATCTGAAACCTGACCTTGAGCCCCTGACTGGTCTGTCACATGCCATATCGGGTTTGGTCAAGCTCCTTGGTGCCCTAAATCTTTTTGCCTCTGGCTGTTTCCAGTCATCTGTGGCCACAGCAGGTGGCATGAGCTGCCCCACCTTCTGACGCTGTCTCCACCAAGTACTGCCTGCCATGATCAGCCGGGTTGGGAATTACATTGCATTTCCCAACACTAAGCAACAGTGGGGGACCCTGCACCAGGCCTTTGAGGCATTTGCCGGGTTACCACACATGATGGGAGCTATTGATTGCACACATGTTGCCCTTGTCCCGCCCAGAGACAGGGAGGCAGTGTTCCGCAACCACAAACACTACCACTCCCTTAATGTTCAGGTTGTATGTGATGCAGGTATGCATATTCTGAATGTGGTCCTGCGGTTTGCAGGGTCCACCCATGACTCCTATATCCTGAGTCACTCGGCACTGTTCAGACAATTTGAGGCAGGACAATTTGAGGACTGTGTCCTGCTGGGTGGGTATTTGTCATCTCTGACATGCACATCGTATACCCCTGCTATCCGTCTGCACACATGTCTGTCCTTGACGTGTGTCCCGAGTTGTGTGTGTGTGTCATCTGTGTGTGTTCGAGCTGCCGGGGGGGGGGGGGGTTGATGCCAGGTCCTCTGTGCTGCGGTGCTGTGTGTTGCTGGCACACTGACATTTGACGTATAATGCCATTTGGCATTGTGTGTTTCGGTTGGCTTGGTACGACACACATGTATGCTTCCCATTTATCAACAGTGTGGTGTTGTCTATGCCTTCCTGCCTGCCATGGTGGGGTGGCTGTTCCTGTTACATCATCTGTTTGTGGGGAATAGCATGACCATCACATGCTTGCACATGTGTGCATCTCTGCCCTTGTCCAGGGTGCATTGCATGTGTGTCTCTGATGTGTTCAGGCCTGCCGCAAGTACCTTTCAGCCTCTGGTGTCTGCCCATGTGTCTGCTGTGGTTCAGGTTACTGTTTGCACTCGGTCTACCTCACCCGTGCTCTGTATCTCACACCTCCAGACACTTTCTGTCTGACCTGTAGGTGCTATGGGTCTGCATGTATATTCATGTGTGCATGTGTGCGGACATCAGGTACTGTTTTAACGTTCAACATTTCTTTCTGCAGGTGACGCAGGATATGGGTGCCGGATGTGGTTGATAACCCCTATGCATCTACCATAGACACGTGCAGAGATGAGGTACAATGAGGCCCATGCCTCCAGTCGCTCCGTCATCGAGCGCACCTTTGGTGTTTTGAAAAGTCATTTCAGGTGTCTGGATAGGACCGGCAGGGCCTTACAATACCAACCCATGACAGTGGCAGAGATCATTATTGCCTGTTGCATCCTGCACAACACTGCTCTCAGGCACGATATCGATGTTGAAATTAATGAGGATCTGGAAGACGATCCAATGTGCCCTCCTGTCCGTGGCCGTGGTGAAACACTTGAGGGTGCAGCACTCAGGCGCCAGCTGATTGAGGAGCTATTTGCATGTGAGTAATGGATGTTTCCAAATGACACTTTTGTATAGATATCTGTACTGCTACTACTACTACTGAGCATTGGTATCGCACTACCTGTCATACACAGCACTGCACTGACATTGCTGACACAATGCCTGGCCATCTGAGCTTAGAATGTGGTCCAACTGCTAACACAGACGGTGTGGGCAGGGGACAACAGCGGGAGGAGGTGATTAATGTGCGCAGGTTTGTTAGGCTTAGGTGATGTGGTAGGCTGACACACAGGATTTTGGATGGTTGTTAAGGGTGGCTGCCCTGCAGCTACAGGTAGTTAGTTCCAGGTGTTGGGTGCTGCAAGGTGACAGGTGTGTGGTCCCACATTAACAGTGGGTGAGCGGCCCATAGATAGGGCCAACTGGCTTGACGTGTGGGGATGACATTTGGGGAAATGAGGGGATTGAATGGATTGTATGCTCTGATGAGCAGGGACTGTGTGTTATAGGTTTTGGTATGGCAATGCATACAGGTGTTAGCACTGTTTACATGCTCAATAGTAGTAGTAGTAGTATTTATAGCACTTGGGTTATGCGGGTCAGGGCAACCACAGTGTGACTCCATGTATAGATCAGCAGGTGCGTCTTGACCTCGCCTGGGGCCTGTGAGGTGTCGTGGCAGGTAGGGTGTTATTGTCATACTGTGCATGTCGGTAGCTTAGCCATGCAGCGCAGTGTTGCATACATTGCGATGGACATAGATGATTTTGAGGCAGACCAGCAAGGTGTAGGCTACAGTGACCAGGTTGGCGGGTGATGGAAGGGGTCATTAATGCTTTATGTGTGGGTTCTGGGTGGACAGCAGGGACCTTGCGGATGTTATCTAGGGGGACACCGCAGGCCTTAGCTACATGATGGGTATGTGTGGGGATGGGGAGCGAGGAGTCATAGAGACCTGCTACCTTGACGACCACGTTGACAGAAGGTGTATATAACCTATACACAGACACTGTAAGGGTTAGAGAGGGTTTAGGGGCAATGCCCAGATGTCTGATCGTGGCCATGCTCAATTCATGCAGTGGGGGTACCTGCAGCCAGCAATGTCAGGGGGCAAACTGAGGTCGGGGTGTGGTCTGCCAAACATAGCTCATGGGTCACATCAACGTACAGCTGCTAGGGATAACCAGGGGCTGTGCCTGCTGCACCGGGGAACTTGGTATGGGGCCAGGGGAATGTAGCAGCCCCTGCATAGCTCCCTTTTGTACAGCACCTGGGAGTGGGTTAGCAGGGGAGGTGGACCCACAGGAACACACACTGAGGGTGCTATGGGAGACATATGGGGGTGGCAAGCTTGTACCAAGACCTTTGGGACGAGCACGTACAGGGTAGCACAGTGACGGTTGTGGTCAACGGTCTTGAGGGCAGCAGACAGGTCCCATGGGGACAGACAGGCTACAGGCCCTTGGACCTGGCCAGGAACATGTCAGTGGCATGTTTGGGTAGGGACAATTAGGTACCGTGTCATGACGAACTGCCAGACTGTGACAGGTCTAGGGGGTTATGAGAGATGTTAACGTGAAGCTGATGTGTTTGTTGCACAGCTCCAACATGACATATGTATGTTTCCCTTGTGTTTCTCGATCCACAGGACATGCTTGGTGACGTTCCAGGTACTGTAGTGCAGTGTCAGCTGTGTGTACCTCATTCAACATGCAGGACACTGGGGTAGGTGGACATACAGGTGATTTGTGTGTGTGGACAGTCAGGAGCAACACATGTCACAAGTTATCTGTCTACTGCACATATGTTGTGGGTGATCTATTTATCGGGCTCCCCGGTACCCCATATGTTGATGTTGGCTACACATATCCACATGTGTTCATGCGCAGTTTATCTTCTCCGGCATTGTCTCTGGGACACATCCAACAGGGCTGTGTGTGTCTACAGGTCCTATGTGTTCTGGTGGTGGGCCCCACTTACACTCTTCCATGACATTGTAGCATTGGCCAACAGCAGTGTATCATAGCATTTGCCAGGCCTTTATCTCCACTATTCGCCCATTGTGCACATACAGGCCGTATGTTACTGGTGCCACGCTCACCTTCTCATACTGTGTGTGTGTGTGGCTCTGTTATGATACAGTGTGCATGCAGTTTGCACTATCATGTGATGTGAGGGGTCTGTACACCTGGGGAACGGTGGTGACTGTGCTATCTCTACCTTACTGCTGTTTACCTTGTGGACATTGTAGACATGTGTTGTGAGCTGACATATCTCTTGTGTGCTGACAGACCACTGCTCAACAGCATTTTTGTATCACAGATATCGCCATAATGTGGACATGCATCAACAGTGGCTTGACATGGGGACATGGTGACTACACATTTCAATGACATCTTCTCCCTTCACTGTGACGTGTTGTGGCTTTTGAGCGCCTCAGGGGATCCCAAACATACACTTGCTGCAAACACACGGTAGGTCGCACCTTTGGTCTTTTGTGAATGACATCAGCCTTTACATGTTAATGATTTACTGTCTGTCTTATAGACATTTCCTGTTGGGTCTCTGTACACGAACACTGATGCACATGGGGTGGAGCTGTGAAACGCCTGTGTAACATGGGCATGGACATGACCATATCCATGTGACACCCTCGTCTACGGTTCCAATTCAAAATGTCCCCAACATGCAGTGTGTTCTGTGTTGTGATCATGTTAAGTTTGCATGTGTGATGTTTCCTTACGTACATATTGATGTTTGACTCTCTGCAATTTGGGCTGATGTTGCAAGCAGCATATCAATACATTGTTTATTCTCTTCTGACACAGGGCAGTGAACACACAAAGCACATCTACTACAGTGCATCCGGCATCACCATCAAACACCTGTTGGAGGACACAACAACACCACGGAACTATCCCTGGGAAATGGTGCCATAGGATGTTTGACCTCTGCGAGTGGGACACATGCCTAGGATGGATAGTATTATTGTTGGACTGCTACTTTGGGCATGACAGGCCTGTCCAACACACCGTTGCTGCTGTGCTCTGGCTGGGTGTCATGTTCATCGCAGGGGACACACATGACCTTTCCAGTACTGTAGCATATTGGGATGTCACACTTGACTATGCATGCCCAGTGTTTCAAGGACAGTCGTAACATGACTTGTTGGATTGCAGACACCCTTTGCACTTTGGACACTGTGTACTGGTCCCCATGTGTGCAGCAGGGACTGACATTGTCACTGTATGTTGTACATCCTTCTGACATTGTGTTGTTGTGTTTTGCCCATGTGTGTGACATGGAACGCAGGATACGCTCATCTGTTTGTTTCAACACGAACATACAGACATGCATGTGGCACAGGGGGAGCAATGGAGAGGTCCTCTTGTCCATGTCTACCTAGCCTCCACTTGGACATGACACAGTATTTGCCACGACACCACTTTACTTCACACCAGCATCTTGGATTGCTGTTTGCAATCACCAAGGGTGTAACAGTGCATGTGTGGCATCACTGTATCATATTTCAACGTACACGGTGCATGTGCATGTGCCTGACTATGTTGGTGCAACACTGCATGTTGCAATATGGCTTCTGTGTGGGTTACTGTACCATGTTTGACCTTTCTTTCCATCTCTATATACAGGTTATTGTGTCTGTTTACTGTACAGACGTGATGCTCTGCATTGATTTGCAAACCTAGCATTGCATGTCTGTGCAGTCCTATTTATCCCCTGAGGTAACGACACTCACATTGCACCATTATATTTGGAGTGTGGCAGTGTGAGTGTCCATTTTCTTCCTTCATTTGTGCATTCCATGATGGTGTACCGTGATATATGTAAGGACACTGTATCCACACCAAACAGTGCGGGGGGACCTTCTGCATAGTGTTATCTCTGCATGTTTCTGCAGATGGTTTCATTTGAATTCTCTGTGTTCATGTGCCTCTGCTACCTGTTAGCATATCCTCATTGTGCATTTGCAATTGTTTAGGGTTACATTATTGCAGCTTTGATTCCTATATCAGGCATTATGTGACATCTGTAACATATATTTCGATATGTGTGTTTACACTTTCTTACTTTTAACAACATATGCTGTTTCATTTGTGTGCCTCCTGTGTTGGCAGACAGATATGTTTTAAGGAACAGATCATGATTGATGTGTGTTGGGCCCTCATCATGCACCACCTGTCTACATGCACACATATGTAACTAACACATTTGGGGCATGCAGCAGCATGTGGGGGGTGGAGGCCTGATGCATACTGCACACCATGCACCTGATGCACAATATCTCTCCTGCCCATCATCTGTGGACGGGCCAGTGACTTTTCTGTAACATGTGGGTTGCTGCCCTGCAAAATGTGTTCTCAGATTTTCACCTGGGATCCAATCACCTTGATATTATGATAGGTGGTATCTACACTATCTCTGATGATTAACCAAAATAAAAATATGTGTTGGACGTACATTTGTCTCTGCTGCTGCTTGAACACACTGACATACGTATTTAGTGATTTCCTGGTCAAAAATGGCCAAAATGGATGACGGAAGAAACTCTAAAAATTGCCTAGAAATGCAGAGAAGCTAAAGACGGAGTAGAAAGAAAGACAATCACAGAACTCAACAGAGATTTCCAATGTGCAGCAAGACAGGACAAGGAAAAGTACTACAATGACGCATGCAAGGAAATAGAAGCAGAAACTATTAGAGGAAGAACAAGATCGGCTTTCCTAAAGCTACGAGAGTTAAAGAAAAAGTTCCAGCCTCGAATTGGAATGTTACAAGATGCTCAAGGTTCTATGTTGAATGATGCTGAGAAGATTAAGAAAAGGTGGAAGGAATATACAGAGTTTTTATATGATAAAGATCAAGTGGACCAACAGCCGTTTCAACCTATACCTTATGATCGGGAACCATTGGTGATGAAAGAAGAAGTTAAAGCAGCATTGAAAGCCTTATCAAAGAACAAAGCACCAGGCATTGATAGCATTCCCACAGAAGTATTACAGCAATCTGATGCAGCTGTTACTGTACTTACAAGGCTCTGCCAAGAAATATGGAAGACAACATCATGGCCAACTGACTGGAAAAGATCTGTGTTTATACCAAAACTAAAGAAAGGTGATCCAACTGACTGTGGAAATTATCGCATAATCGCTCTGATCCCACATGCCAGCAAGATTCTACTGAAGATTATTCAAAAGAGATTACAACCATACCTGGAACAAGAACTACCTGAAGTGCAAGCAGGGTTCAGGAAAGGGCGAGGAATGAGAGACATCATTGCGGATGTGAGATGGATCCTTGAAAAGACTAAAGAATACCAAAAGCATATCAATTTGTGCTTTATCGACTATAGCAAGGCTTTTGACTGTGTAAACCATGAGAAACTCTGGGCCACATTAAGAAGCATGGGTATACCAGAACACCTGATCGTACTCTTGCACAATCTGTACATTGATCAAGAAGCAACAGTTCGAACGGAACTAGGAGAAACAGAATGGTTTAAAATAAGCAAAGGTGTAAGACAAGGCTGCATACTTTCCCCCTACCTGTTTAATTTATAGGCAGAACAAATCATCAGAGAAGCAGGATTGTATGAAGACAACAGAGGTGTGAAGATTGGTGGAAGACTCATCAACAACCTTCGCTATGCTGATGATACCACATTACTGGCTGAAAGTGAAGATGATCTGAAACATTTGCTTCTCACAATCAAAGAACATAGTCTCAAAATGGGCCTGCACCTTAATGTAAAGAAGACAAAGATCATGACAACTGGCATAATCAACAGGTTCATCGTTGAAGGAGAAGAAATTGAAATCGTGAACAACTTTAACCTATTTGGATCAACTATCAATAAAGAAGCAACAAGCAGTCAAGAAATCAGACGACGCATTGCTCTTGGCAGAATGGCTATGAAAGACCTAGATAAGATTCTCAAGAGCAGAGATGTCTCTCTCCATACAAAGATTCGACTTGTTCAAGCCATGGTATTTTCAATAACATCATATGGATGTGAAAGCTGGACAGTGAAAAAGATAGACAGGAAGAAAATTGATGCCTTTGAATTATGGTGCTGGCGGCGAATACTGTGTATACCATGGACTGCCTGAAGAACAAACCAGTCGGTACTAGAGGAAATCAAACCTAAGCTTTCTTTAGAAGCTCAGATGACAAGACTTTGACTTTCATACTTTGGACACATCATGCGAAGAGAGAGATCATTAGAGAAAGACATCATGCTTGGCAAGATAGAAGGTAAACGCAAAAGAGGAAGGCCAGCAATGAGATGGATCGATACAATAACAGCAGCTACGGGTACCAGTCTGTCAACAATGAGCCGCCTGACTCAAGACCGAACACAATTTAGGATAGCTATCCAGAGGGTCGCCATGAGTCGACTCCGACTCGACAGCACTTAACAACAACAACATAGGGAGTTCAGGGTGAATATGTTAAAGATAAGAGATCTTCATTGGAGCTTGGAAAGTTTGGATAAGAGCACTAGATTCCTTGATTTAAGGGTTTGGAACTTTCCAGAATTATCCATAGTGCCACCTTTGGAGATGTTTAGAAGGTATTTGAAAGAGGGCCTGGTTATTTCAGTCAGCATTACCACCTGTATCTAGCTGTTATTATATCTCAACTTCCATGGGAAATTGAAGAGATTCAAAAGAGAAGATAGATGAAATATCTGTGGACAGTTTGGGCCCGATATTCGAAAAGCATTTATACAGTTTACAGCCCATTAAACTGTAAACGCCTTAAACGGGAATATTCAATGGCACCTTCATGGTTAGTGCTGTTGAATATCCATGTCTATGTCCCCTACACACCCCAATGCTATCCAGTTAGTATTGGGGCCTGTCAGGGGCTTTCCAGGGTGAAGCAGAGGCAGGGAGTACCGATAATCGGGTAGCGGCGATATTGCGCCACTATCCGCTTAGCAATCTGCGGCTAAAACTAGGTGAGCTTTTGGCTTACCTAGTTTTAGCCACAGATGTTATCTCACCACTATCCAGTTAGCCTAGGACTTGTGCGGCAACCCTGGATATTCAATGCCGTCGCTATGAATATTGGGCCCTTTAAACTTAACTATCTGGAAAACTCCTTGGTGGGAGAACAGCAATGAGGAATTCTGTTTGTGGCCTTTGTTTTTCCACAAGAGAGAGACCATGTTCTGAGGCTCTTCTTTGGTAAATGGGACTTTTTGTTTCTTGGTTCTAAAGTATGGATTTACCCTGATCAGTCTAAAGAAAGCACACACACTCGCAAGTATCAGAGGAATGTGTAAGGAGCAAGGTGAGAAGAGCTTACTGAAGCAAATGGTGATCCTACAATACATGGCCAAGTTCGGCACAGGCCTTCGTCAGGAGTGTAGGGACCTTAAAAACATAAAAATTACATTAGAATAAACAAATATATAAGAGATGTAAAAGAATATATATTTAAAATATAAGAAGAGTCATAAATAATTCTAAGCAAAGAGGAATATAAAAAAGGAGGAATGGATTACAAATAAAATGAAATATGAATATAAATAAATGGAACATTTATAAGGCATAAAGCATAAGGGAATACATAATAACAGAAGAAGACAAATTAAGGATGAAGAGGTAAACCAGAGTAAAATGGATTAAACCAACAAAAAATGTTGACTTACAATATGTAAACCTCTGTCTGTAGGACGATAATTACAAACACTTGACCGCAGCATGCACTGCAGGTAATACATGCTTTTTGTTTCGGGATCCTGCTTCCTCAATAAGCATTTGCCTCGTTACATTTTTTAAGATACATTATCTGATGATGTTTTTTTTAGAAAAACCCTGCAGCGGAATTTTTAGTTGATGATATTCAGTTTCCAAACTCCTTAATAAAAACTGAATTGGCAAAGTATTTATGTTTTTAAGGACTCTACAACCCCAACGAAGGCCTGTGCTGAAATAAGGCCATGTAG
This sequence comes from Ichthyophis bannanicus, assembly GCA_033557465.1. NCBI lineage: Eukaryota > Metazoa > Chordata > Amphibia > Gymnophiona > Ichthyophiidae > Ichthyophis > Ichthyophis bannanicus. Next base: position 672,688,456 of record CM066035.1, on the reverse strand, counting down.
GGTAGGACCACCATTTGCTTTAATGAAGACCCTAGGGGCCCGATTCTGAGATGCAGGTTGTGGGGCTGCACATCTCGGTAGGATGTGCATGTAAGTCGTCCGGACCCGATTCCCCTTCTCTCTACTCGCCCTGTAGGTCCTCAGCATCAGGATATACAAGGTCAATTCAGGTCATGGCCCTGTATGTCCTGCCAGGCCCATGGGGATATGCTGCTTATTCCACCTCAAAGATGGAATAAACAGCACAAAACCGGCAATTGGGCCCAGGGATCCACCCCCCCCCCCCCCCCCCCGGGGCCAGGGCAGGGTGTCCCTGCCACCCAATCCAGGTTACAGCAGGCCAGCCATGGGTCAGGTGGCCCAGAAAAGGGGGGGCCAAAGCCATGGGAGTTGGGGACAGCTACGGAGGGGAACATCCTCGCAGGCGGCAGGGGCATGCCGGGCAGTCCTTGGGCCCGATTCTAGTTACTGAGGAACATTTTGTTCCTGTGGTACAGAATAGAGTCCAAATGGGCCCGTCTTGTTTGGGGTCGTTCGGACGGCCTGGATGTGCCCCTACTTGAATCGGGCTTTATACATTTCTATTATCTTCAGTGGGCTTTTCTCACCTCACTCCTTACATGTTCCATTTATCCTGATCTCAGCCCTGCAACTCAGACTAGAAGAAAAGATTTCCTATTGATGAGAGAAGTTATTATTTCCTTGGGTGGCAAATTTTTGCTTAGACTTCCTTGTCAATGTTCCTTGCTAAGAACATATTTTTTTTATTTCAACAGCTACATTTTCTTTTAGATATAAAGAGGTTAGAGCTACCCATTGTTTTATGGGCAGAAGGATGTAAACGGGTAGAGTGTTGGGCAGTAATATTTTGGGCTGAGCTTCTCTTGGGTGTTTTTTCCTTTGTCTTTTGAGTTAACTGAGCTTCAGGTTTTTCCTATGTTACACTCCCCCTATTGAGTAAGAAGTGCTCTCTTTTTTTCTTAGAGGAATTTTTATTTGTATTTCTATGTGTACATTTGCCTCAGTGAGCATTTTGCTTGTACAATCTTGTTTTTTTGATTGTGTTAATCCAAAATGCATAAATTAAAAACAAAATAAAAGAAAGAAATGTGTTTAGCAATAAGGCAAAATAACTGTTTTATAAAATGTTATGGAACATTTTGGAATCACAGCATTTCCATTATCCCACAGATTTTTAAGGACAATTAGAGATCAGGAGCAGGACCTCAGAAATCACCCACAAATAAGAACAGAAGCGAGGGACATCTTGAACAATTTTCAGAAGACTGTGTTCGAGAGAAACTAGCTCAACTTAAAGTAGACAAAGCGATGGGACCGGATGGGATACACCCTAGAATACTGAGGGAACTTGGGGACGTTCTAGCAACTCCACTGACTGACCTTTTCAATGCCTCGTTGGAGTCGGGAGTGGTGCCAAAGGACTGGAGAGAGGCTCATGTGGTGCCTTTACACAAAAGCGGAAGTAAGGATGTGGTTGAAAACTACAGGCCGGTTAGTTTAACTTCGGTGGTGAGTAAATTAATGGAAACGCTGTTGAAAGAGAAAATAGTGAGGTTTCGGGGGGGCGGAGCCTGATGTCCAGCGGGATGGTCGCATAACGCTGAGGCTCCCGAGAGGCCTACTCAGAATCCTGAATTAACACCTCACATACTTGGAACTTCTACTCTGATCTTGCCGGGGCACATTGGTGAGATGGCGGGGACCAAACCAACGCGCCTGGAATTTGGGTCTCCAGCGGCTTCTCACGGCAAACGTTCCAAAACTGAACCTCCGTCCCCGCAGAAGGGGCCGGCCTTGTGCGAGGGCCCCGAAATGCAGCAGGAAATCCTCGTAGAGATTAGAGGGGTCAAAAGCCTTGTGCAGGCAAACGGTGAAGCACTCCGAGCGCTGCGGGACGATTTTGGTGTGCTGCAAAGCAAGCTAGAAGGGCTTTCTTCGCGTCAGGACAAAATGGAGAGCATATTGGACTCCCATGCGGCCCGGTTGTCCAAACTCGACAAAGTTGAACGACAGGTGCGGGCCTTGCAGAAAGAGGTGGAAGATGGCAATAATAGAGCGCGCCGCAACAACATACGACTCGTGGGCATACCGGAGGGAGCGGAATCGGGAGACATGAAAGAGTTTTTATGCAAAATCCTCCCTTCCCTGCTCCAAATCACCTTTACCAAAGATTTGGAGATTGATCGCGCTCATCGTGTACCCACAAGCATAACGCTCAACAGGAAGACCCCGCGGCCTATCATTTTTCGACTATTGAGATATCAACACGTGGAGCAAATTCTAAGTGCCTCTCGGGCAAAGGGCCATATGGAGTTTGAGAGCCACAAGATCTCCTTCTATCCCGACTTGGCTAAACCCACAGTCGACCGCCGAAAGCGCTTTCTGGAATTCCGGCCGAGGCTTCAACAACTACAAGCACGCTATGGCCTGATGTACCCGGCCAAGCTCCGAGTCACGCTTCACAATCAGACAAGAACATTCGAGGACCCTGATCTACTAGCGGAGTTTTTGGATTCCAAAGAAGCCGACTTGATGCGCTGACTTCCAGAATATTCCTGCAAGTCTCCTCATATCCGCTGTACCTGCCATATTGGATCTGCCGCAGCCTAGCAAAGAGTCTGGCGTGGGCAGTCTGTTGCCTTACTCTTGATGGTATCTGTGACCCGACTCCATCTACCCACAGTAGCCTCGATGAGTATCAGAGACAGTGTTATTATGGACTCTGGTGTTTCTTTTCTTTTTTTACATGTCTTCTATTTCCTCTCTAGGGCCTCCTCCCGCAGACATATGGTCGCCATATTCTTTGGGGGTTTTGCTTCTTCTCTAAGATACGTTGGTACATACTTTTCAATATGGGGTGTATTAGCCAGAATACCCGGTGATTATGACATTGTTGTACAGATTCTGCTTATGTTCTATGTTATCAAGCGCCCTTACCTAAAATGTCTATTACCGATTGATGGCACCATGTAAGATTTTCACAAAAAGCAAGAAGCCAAAAGTCAGGACGATTCAAATCCAATTTATTGAAACAGACCCCGACGCGTTTCGGCAAGCAGCAGCATATCTTCGAAGAAGCGAGCCCTAGGGTCAGGTGGTTTCAGTTCAGAAGAGCTATCCAAAATCTGGAAAGGACTCTTTTACTGTATGTGGATGCAGGATAAACCTCTGCTGCAGTTTAATTTAGGCGATATCAAGTCTCTTTAATATAGCGAGACAGAACACGCCCAACTCTGGACTTAACATTACATTATCGGTCTATGAACAGGGTCATATCTGCTACCCCCTGATGAAGGCAAATTTTGCCGAAACGCGTCGGGGTCTGTTTCAATAAATTGGATTTGAATCGTCCTGACTTTTGGCTTCTTGCTTTTTGTGGCTCCCTTGGACTATTGCAAGAACAGCGCTCCTTGCCCCCTTTGTGACCATGTAAGATTTTTTCATTGAACGTAAAAGGCATCAATAATCCGATAAAACGGAAGAAAATCCTAAGCTACCTCAGTCAGGAAGCAGCGGATCTGATTTTTCTCCAAGAAACGCATTTAAATTCGAAGGAAACTCTTAAACTCAATATTAAACCTTACATGGTGGCCGCTTATTCCCCAGCCGTTTCTAAGAAATGTGGGGTTGCCATATTGGTTAGGAAATCTTTGCATGCTACTGTTATTGCGACTAGCTCAGATACAGAAGGTAGATGGTCTAGAGTTCACCTCAAGATAGGTAGCCTAGAAGTTACATGTATATGCCTTTACGCTCCTAATGTTGATGACCCTGCCTTTTTTGCTACCATTGCTCAGGTTGCGCAGGCTTCTGCTAATACTTCATTGATCATTGGGGGGGATTTCAATCTAGTCCTTGATCCCCTGATTGACAAACAGCCGCCTAGGATGAGTGGTCCCCCAAGAGTCACGCCACGCTTACCTCCCTGATCAAGGATCTTGCTTTAGTTGATCTATGGAGGTTACTACACCCCAATGAGCTTGACTTCACCTTCTTCTCCTCCCCTCATAAATCTCAGTCTCACATAGACTTCTTTCTAATCTCAAAACTGTTAGTTCCTCAGGTGGACACTGCAAAGATTCACTCCCAACATATTTCAGATCATGCTGCCATTTCCTTTCAATTACACACTACTGCACCCCAGGGAAACCCGGGAGCCTGGTTCTTTGATAGAGCCCTGTTAACTCAGCCAGAGTTCCAGTCAGAAATTCGAGTAGCCATACAGGATTACTTCCATTTTAATCTACCCCAAGATACTGCGAATTGGGCTTGGTGGGAGGGCTTCAAAGCGGCCATTCGGGCAACGATCACTAGCTATCAAATCCGCCTGCAGAAACAACGTAAACAGCAGCTGCTCATACTAGACCAACAAATAAAAGCAGGCGAACGAGTTCTAACTTCACGCACTGACCCATGTGTATTAATTCGATTACAGCGTCTCCGTTTTCAATATAATTCAATCCTCTCAACTGCAGCTTCTAAGAGTATTGAGCTTCAGCGAGGGACATATTATCGTGAAAATAACCGAGCCGGTCGACTCTTAGCCAATGCCTTGAAAGGTCAAAAAGAAGCCAAACGCGTTGCGGCCCTTCGAGCTCCACAGGGAGGGGGCATAGTGACCACAGACTCCGACATTGTAGAGCTCTTTCGGGATTTCTATACTCGCCTATATCAATCTGAATGTGAGTTCTGGTCAGAGACATTCGAGCGATTGCTTTCTGGCATTCAGCGGCCGACCCTCTCTGAAGATGATAGGGATGCGATGGATGAACCCTTCTCTACTTCAGAGATCCAATCTGCCCTAAAACGAACAGCCTCGGGCCGTGCCGCAGGGCCCGATGGTCTCCCGACCGAATTCTACAGAACGTTCAGTGCAGATTTAGTTCCCTATTTAAAACTCTATTTTACTGCCCTTGCGGTAGATACATCCTCTTTGGGATCCTTTTCTGCAGCTAATGTGGTTGTATTTGAGAAAGAAGGCAGAGACCCGCTACTGACCGCCAACTACCGTCCAATCTCCCTACTTAATGCCGACTATAAGATCTTCGCAACGATCTTGGCCACCCGGCTATCTGACATGATGGCTACCCTAATTCACCCCGACCAATGCGGTTTTATACCCGGCAGATCAACTGCTGACAATGCTCGGACCTTGTGCCATGTGTTATCTAGTGCTGCCAATCTCGACCATCCATGGGTGGGTCTTTCCCTGGATGCCGAAAAAGCCTTTGATCGTCTAGAATGGCCCTTCTTATTTGCAGTTCTCCGATGGTATGGTTTTGGAGAGGGCTTCCTCCGATATCTCCAAGTCATGTACACTCAACCCGTCGTCAGTATTTGTGTAAACGCCATCAAATCTCAGCCATTTAACCTCCAAAGAGGCACGCGTCAAGGTTGCCCCCTATCACCAATGCCTTTTGATCTCGCTCTTGAACCCCTAGCCCTCCTTATTAGACAGTCTGCACGTATTCGAGGTGTCCCCTTTAGTCATAGGGAGATTAAACTCTCTGCATATGCAGATGACCTTATGCTCTTCGTTTCCCTCGATTCGGTACCAGCTGTCTTGGATCTGATTGACGGATACTCACAATTATCGGGCTATAAAATTAACTGGACCAAATCTGTAGCATTCCCACTGAACCGCTGGGTACATGAGGCTGACATGCAGGCCTTTCCCTTCCTTTGGCAATCCCGTATGGTGAAGTATCTCGGGGTCCATTACTGTTCTCCTTTAGAAGACACTATCAGTTTTAATGCCAAAGAGGTAGTCTCCAAAGTCCGTGAACTCACAAATCGTTGGTCTCCCTTATCTCTCACATGGTGGGGCCGCTTAGAAACTGTGAAAATGATGATAGTCCCCAAAGTGAACTACATTTTAGAAATGCTGCCATGCTTACTTCCGTTACATACTTATAAAGATATTGAGGGCCTTCTCGTCCGTTATCTCTGGCAGGGCAAGCCACCAAGGATAGCTAAACATAAACTGCAGTCTGCAAAGGAACGAGGGGGTACCAGATTTCCTGATTTTCTTAGATATCATCAAGCCTTTCTACTTAAGCAAGGTGCCCGATGGCTAGATACCTCAACAGACCGCCGACCAGTTTGGCTTGACATAGAAGAGGAGCTTAGTAGCCCAATTCCGTTGACCCATCTCCCTGGTATGTCCTATCAAGTAGACACCCGCCATCCACCAATGATTGTCGATACTCTTGCGGCCTTTAACACTCTCATTCTATCACTGGGCCCGAATGTATGTCCTCAGGACGGACTCCCGCTATGGAATAACCCCAGAATTCAAGTCCTAAATAGAACAATAGCCTGGAAACCCTGGTACTCCAGGGGGATCTGGACACCCCAACAGCTTTTCTCTGCAGCTCGTTGGAAAACCTTTTCTGATTTACAAAAGGAATTTGCGTTACCAGCGAAACACTACTTTCAATTGATGCAGCTTCAACACTGCCTCAAAAGTGCTCGAATCATGCCGCCCTCTGCCCCTACTGAGGATGGGCTATTAGAGATAGTTCACTCCATTAGTAGTACACATGGGGTAGCCTCTAACTTTTATAAAATAATTTGTCAGGGTACAGATACGGACACTTTTAGAGCCCAACAAGCCTGGGAGCGCGAACTGCAAACCACTATAACCCCTGTGCAATGGAGCGTTTTTTGGAGTAAAGTAGTGCGGGTTTCCCGGTCTGCCTCTGTTACCCAAACTCTCTTCTTCTTTGCACACAGATGCTTTTATACCCCAGAAAAAATAGCCAAATGGAACCCAAATGCTAGGGACCTGTGTTGGTCTTGCCATACTGCTGTGGGAACCTTCGCTCATGTTATTTATGAATGTCCTCAACTGCAGGTCTATTGGGGGCGGGTCTGGGGTCGTATTCAATCTATCTTACACTTTCAGGAACCTCTCTCTTGGAAGGTCGTGGGACTCCGCTCTGTGGCGGAGGTCCCCTCTCTTCCTAAGAAGGGTCGCTTTCTCCTTGATTTCATGCTGGGTATAGCCATATGCTTAATCACGAGGAATTGGAAGGATAGCTCTCGACTTACTGTCAATGAATGGTGGAACCTCGTCTGCTTATATAGTAAATATGAGCAGATACCTCGGAGAGCTATTCCCCATGTCCAAACTCACTCTTGCTTGTCTAAATGGCAGATGCTTAATGATTATGTACAATCTGCTCATTGCTCCAACATGCCTGTATAATGTGCACTCATCATGTTTTAGATCACCGTTAGGTTTTGTAATACAATAATGTAAGTACACGCCCGCTTCGGGAATGTTTAGTTTTCTAGAGAAGAAGCAGGGGGGAGGGGGGTGGTAGGGGTTTACTTTGGTGTATGTATTACACGTTGTGTATTTGTCTTTTAGCTGTATGTCTTCCTTTCCTTTGTTGTTATAAAACGAAAATAAAGAATTTAAAAAAAAAAGAAAATAGTGAGGTTTCTGGAGTCCAGCGGATTACAGGATCCGAGGCAGCATGGATTCACCAGAGGCAGGTCTTGTCAGACAAATCTGATTGATTTCTTTGACTGGGTGACCAGGGAGTTGGACCGAGGGAGAGCTCTAGATGTGGTGTATTTAGATTTCAGTAAAGCCTTTGACACTGTTCCTCACAGGCGACTTATAAACAAACTGAGCACCCTAGGGATGGACCCTAAAGTTACTGCTTGGGTTAGAAATTGGTTGGGTGGGAGGCGACAAAGAGTACAAGTAAATGGAGCTCACTCTGAGGAGAAGGATGTTACCAGTGGTGTGCCCCAGGGATCTGTCCTTGGTCCGATTCTTTTTAACATCTTTGTTAGTGATATAGCGGAAGGGCTGTCTGGTAAGGTTTGCCTCTTTGCGGATGATACCAAAATCTGCAATAAAGTAGACACCCAGGAAGGTGTAGATAACATGAGGAGGGATCTAGCTAAGCTTGAAGAATGGTCTAGAATTTGGCAGCTGGGATTTAATGTTAAAAAATGTAAGGTCATGCATTTGGGCTGCAGCAATCCAAGGGAGCAATACAGCATAGGAGGTGAAGTACTTTTGTCCACTAAAGAAGAGCGGGACCTAGGCGTAGTTGTGTCCGATGATCTTAAAGTAGCTAAACAGGTAGAAAAGGCGACGGCAAAAGCTAGAAGGATGCTTGGGTGCATACGGAGAGGAATGGCTAGCAGAAAAAAGGAGGTGATAATGCCTCTGTATAAGTCTTTGGTGCGACCTCATTTGGAGTATGGTGTGCAATTCTGGAGACCGCACCTTCAAAAGGATGTGAACAGGATGGAGTCGGTGCAGAGGGTTGCTACTAAGATGATTAGTAGTCTTCATTATAAAGCATATGAGGACAGACTTAAGGATCTTAATATGTACACCTTAGAGGAAAGGCGGGATAGAGGTGATATGATTGAGATGTTTAAATACCTCCGTGGCATAAATGTTCAGGGAGAGAGCCTCTTTCAATTGAAAGCAAGTTCTGCGACGAGGGGACATGGGATGAGGGTGAAGGGAGATAGATTCAGGAGTGATATGCGGAAATATTTCATTACGGAAAGAGTAGTGGATCCGTGGAATAGTCTCCCAGTGGAGGTGGTAGAGATGAGGACAGTAACTGAATTCAAAAAAGCATGGGACCAACACAGAGGATCTCTAAAGGTAAAAAGTGGACTGTTGTAGTTGTTGTTATGGAAGGACAGACTAGATGGGCCTTGTGGTCTTTTTCTGTCATCATGTTTCTATGTTTCTATGTTAAATGTTTTCCATTACATACTATGTAATAAAGAGATCCAAAATATTAATTCCAATTTTGAGAAAGCATGCATTATTAGTGAGGCAATCTGATTTTACAACACTAATAATATGTTTTCCAATTAAAACCTTGCAGCACACAAATGAAGAGTAGTATTTATCACATTAGCATTTAATTCTGCCATAAAGTTATTCTATAAATGTGGCAGAAACATGCTATAGTAAGACCCATTTTCTCGGGTGGCAATGGATATAATTGGCTCCTTAGAAAAAAGTAACCACAGCTACATCTATATCTCATAGTGATTCTTGGCCATGCTACTCAATTCCCATGGGCTTTTGCTTTAAGATCTATTTCAGTAAGGTCACAGCATGGGAATTAATAAAACTGTTCTGCCAGGAAGTTTTTACAGACTGGGTTACTAATTTTCAGGTCTATTCTGAAGCATGAATAGCGGGGATGGACGTCTTGTTGGGTCAGGCAGCGGGAAAGGGTGGAGAGGGTGCAGGAGATTCCCGCAGCCTGACCCTGGCCATGGGAAGCCAGATTAGGGGTCGGGCTGCGGAGAATGCATAAAGTCATCGGCGGCTGGGGATTGCGCCTCCTGAATGAAGCCTCAGTGCCATGGCAACTAGATGCCATGGTGCCGTGGCTCCATTCAGTAACCTGACTTAGTTAGATGGGCAGAAGCCTGTATCTGCAGATCGACTGGAATCGGGTCCCGGTCTGCACATACAGGCTTGGATGTGATTCTGAGGCCGTGGGGCATGCAGAATTGGTTCTACCTCTGCGTCCAGTTCCGACCGGACACACGGAGGCCTCAGATGCACAGAGGCCTGGGACGCATATCTTAGAATGTGCCTCCACATGTCCAGCATCCTAAGGCAGGTATTGGAAACCTTCAGGATTCGGCATGTTAAAACCATGGCTTAGCGCCCCCAGTGAATGGATTAGCAGAGAGATTTAACCAAACCCTTAAAAATATGCTTAGGCAGGAGTTGGCTTGCGATGTAGGGAACCTTTTGTCATGTTCACAGCTAGGCTTGGTAAATATCTGATAGTTTATTTAGAACTGGCTTCACAGAATTTCTGGCACAAGAACAAGGCAGAAGAAAACTCTTTGGAGTAAGTTTATAAAAGAGCAGGAGTCAATAGATTTGCAAAATGCAATGTGTGCCTTCGAGTCAGTCCTGACTCTTGGTGACCCAGAAGCTCCTGGGTTTTCTTGGCAGTGTTACCGGAAGTAGATTGCCAGGCCTTTCTTCCGAGGCAATGGAGGGTTAAGTGACTTGCCCAAGGCCACAAGAAGTGCTAGTGGGAATTGAACCCTGGTTGCTTGGTTACCAAGCCAGTGTTCTAACCAGCAGGCTACTCCTCCACTCTGTCAATAGATTTACAAGGCAACAAATCCAGGAAGGTTCTGCATGGAGCTCTAGACCAGACAAACTTTGGGCCAATCAAGGAAAAGGAATGAAGATCACCAGCAATTCAAGACATACTAGTTCTTTCTGCAATATGTCTGCCTTTTAACTCAAAGGTCACTGGTTTAAAGTCAACCTGCCTATGATGGGAGAGACAGAATTTTGGATTTTTAAATGTTATGTTTGGATTACAAAGGATATGAAACAATATAGGAAATGTTGATATTTCCCATTTCATTTCAAATGAATGCATATCCCTACTACACAGTGATGCCATTTCATGGTGCTATTACAATAAGAGCATAATAAAATCCTGGAAATAAGAGTTGCAAGGTCAAAAAAGGGAACAGGAAGAGAGAAAGGACAAGTTGCTCTGTAGGCTACACAAATGATTTTGAGATAAGGGGAAATTCCTGGGCAGATGCCGCAGAGGACCCTCATCCTTTGAACCCTGCTTACCATATCCAGCACTTCTATGCTCTCTTTTTATTTTAATTATTGAGATTTATATATGTACATCAATGTTGTTAAGTGCCGTCGAGTGTGTTGACTCCTGGCGACCCTCTGGATAAATAAACCTCTCAACCTCAGTCCTCTTCAATCGGGAGTGTTTTGAAGATTGAAGAGGGGCTGAGGTCAAGAGGTTTATTGGCTGTTCCTGGAAAGTCACATGCATGACATTTAAAAGGACTATTTTTCTGATGTATCCTCTGTTTCAATGTGAGGGATTAGGTAGTCCCTTAGGTTGGGACAAGGCTCCTTAGTGTTTGATAAGTGGGTTAGCATTGTTTATTGGGCAGTTTTGTATAAGTCTGAAAGTTAGTGAGTGATTGTGAATTGGGTATAAACTAATGTGAGTGAGAGTGAATGGGTATGATGTTTGGAAACATTTGTCTGGTTTGTAATTAAGCATGTTCTTTTAAAAGAGTTTCATTTTAGATTTGATGTATAGTATGTGCAAGATATTATTGAATGTAGAAAATCTTTAGGAAAATTATTTGTATAATGGTTTCAGAGATATGATTGGACTAAGAGTGATTTTATATTAAAATTGAAAATTATAATTGAAAATTTGAGATTATATGTAGAACTTAAATCGTTTTGTAACTACCAGGGAAGGTATCATCAACGTTAGAAGAAGTGAGAGGCCAGTGTTGGTTTTATGTTACATTGTATATGTACATCAAAGCATAAGAAATGCCATACTGGGTCAGAGCAAGATCCATCAAGCCTAGTATCCTGCTTCCAACAGTTGCCAATGCAGATCACAAGTGCCGGGCAGGTTCCCAAAAAGCCACACAGGTTCCACAATGCTTATCCCAGGTTAAGCAGTGGATTTCCTGGGTCCACTTCAATAATGGTTTATGGATCTTTTCTCCAGAAACTTGTCTAAACCTCTTTTAAAACCAACTACACTAACAGTTTTTACTACATCCTCTAATCAGACTTTGAAACAGAAATACACCCAAAAGGTATACAAGAGAAAAAACTAAAAAGAAGAAGGAAGCTTCAGGTTAATTATTCCATAACGAAGCAGGGGATGGAAACAAGAATCCACCTTACCATGGGAAGATGGAAAACATAGGAAACAAACAGAAAGAGAAATTGGTTAAATGCAAAGACACAAAGATACATATATAGTCGAGCAACTCCTTGGACTAGTCTTTCAACTGCTTAGCATCCAGAAAGAAACAGAGTTGAGAATGCTGAAAGCAATTATATAAATTGTTCTGATACAGCACTACACATTTACAGGGAAATCGTAAGTGAAAGGAAGCTCCCAGTGCTAAAAATGCAGAACGAAAACCCAAGGAGGACATGTGTATCTGCTGACAGGTAAAGCCAGAGGAGCCGTTTTACAACTCCATACATGGAAAAACACAGAGGCAACTCAGCATCTCACTCATATAAGTGCCAGTAAATTGGTATTCTGCAGCTTCCATGTGTAATCTATGTCTGTCTTTTACTAGAGGGCATTAGCTGACAATGCATGTTCTGGCATGTGCTGAATGCGCATTGGGACACGCATTGCCAGTTACAGTTAACTGTCTAACTCACATTATGGTCACGAGTGGGTGTGGTTTGCTCCGTGCAGTTAGTGCTGGGTTCGCACCACACGCTAACCATATTAGGGCGGGATCACTTAACACCACCTCAATAGGTGGAGTTAAGTACACTCACACTAATGTGGCATGCGCTAAGAGACAGGGCTCTGTGTTAATTGCCGGGGAAATGCTTCCCATGCCCCTAACAGTCTACAAAGTGGTGTTGCACCTAATGCATCATAGTGTCAGTGCTTTTGGCATATTCAGTGCAACACCCTAGCGCTCTTTAGAAAAAAGGGCTCCTATATGTATAAGTGCTCCCAATTAATTATGTTAACAGCTAAATTTATTTTATTTCAATTTGGAGAGTGAAATAAACAATGGAGAATTAAGGATATCCCTCTTAATCTCTCCTGTAGAGCGTTGGCCTAAAAATCTATACATGCAAGGGAGCAGTTAAGAATCCCAGCAGGGACATTTTTGGTTTTATATATATATATATATATATATACACATATACACACACATTCCTTAAATGAAATGGGGAAGACGTGTAGATTTTTGACCCTCTCAGGCACTGCTCCCTCTAAGCTGTGCGCATGCACACCCCTCACCGAGCGAGCGCACATACTTTACAACAGAGCACACAAAAATTACGGTTCTGATTCTGATAGAAAATACAGACGTCTTAAAATTTAAAATTTGTTATGTATTTACGGTTTTCACAAGTTCTACAATGTTTTCTAGTGCAATCAATGTGGTGTACATACTGTATTCTGATGTGTAGTGTCATGAAGCTGAAGCTACTGAGAGTGCAGACTTAGGAAAAAAACCTGTCTTTCACAGAGCTGGTGATGTGCAGAGGATGCAATTACCTTGCAGCCCAACTAGAGGGAGCAGGAGCAAAACTACTGAGGCTGAGTTAACACACCCAGCCACTGATTATGTAAGAGCTAATCAGCTGCACCTGACGACAAGCCCGGGAAACTCAAAGGTAGAACGCCTTTATAAGAGAAAGGCAGTTCAGAGGAAAGCAGGCCAGCAGGAGGAACCAGTCCAGAGGAAAGCAGGCCAGCAGAAGGAACCAGTCCAGAGGAAAGCAGTCCAGAGAGGGACAGTCCAGAGAGAGACTGCCAGGAGAAGCACTTCAGATGGAAGGAGTGACACCTCCAGCCCAAGCAGCATAGCTGGGTCAAGCAGAACGCCCAGAACAGTAAGTGCTGGAAAAGGAGCAGAGAAAGTCAGAAAGAAAGACAGCTCGAGGAGAGTCAGTCTGGAGAGAGACTTGGTAGCAAAAGACCACAAAGGCAAAGAGCTTGGGAGGAGAAAGCCATGCTTTGAGAGAGGCCTACGCTCACCGGAGGAGTCTGAACCAGGGTTAAGAGGTACAAGAAGGAAAGGTTCTGATAGCAGAGCTACCTTTACCCAGAAGCAAGGAAATCCGATTCCTCACCAGGTTTTCCTGAACTACAGAAAGGTAAAGCACTGCTCAGAAGGTTCCAAGAGAAGGCCTGTCTCCAGAGAGAGGTGCCTCAGAGAGAAAGCTCCAGTTATACTGGCTACAGGAAGAAGCCCAGGTATGGTGCCACTTCATTTATAAAAGAAAGTTTATCTCCTAGAAGCTCTGGTGAAACGGATGCTCAGTGCAGGAGAAAAGGAAACAAGTCAGAGCTTTACAAACCAGTATTTAAGGGCAGAAGAACAGCCCTTCTGTTCGTTTGGGAGCCTTAGAACAGCCCTATTGGAAACAAGCAAACAGAGACAGAGTCTGGGAAAGTATAGCAGCAAGGGAGACATCCAATTCAGAGGGCGAGGCCAGTGACCTAGAGTCCATGGAAACAGACCTAGAGAATCCTATTCCCATGCCTCCAGATGAATTCATGGATTGTACCTTGTGTATTGCTAGCAGCCTTGAGTCATTAGCAGAACTGTGAATTGAACAGACCTTTTTGCTTTGAGAATGCTCATGTTTTCTGATAAGTGCCAGAGAACTGTTTTGCTTAAGTTGCTCTGAAGTAAGAGAATCTTTCAGTTAATCTCTCCAATCAACTGTGAAACTTGTAACAGTTTTTCTTCTTGCTTATGTTTGCTGGAACCCTGAAAGAAAGGACTTTCTTTATATCTGTGCCTTATTGAGCCTTTGCATTAAAGGGGAAATAAAAGCCTTAATACCCTCTATTTGGCTTATACAAATTGTTTATACAAGGAGCTGGACTACAAAGACCAACCTGCACTTGGCCTTAAAGAGCCCATTCCTCCTTGAAACAATAAAAATGCTCAGCCTACCCTTACAGCCACTGGCCACCAGGGAGTGCTGACGACAGTAGTCAAATTTTAAAGTATATAACTCTGAGTGTCGTTATGTGGCGCACAAAAATTTAACCTTCCTTCAAATGCTGCACAGCTGATATTTTATGCGCACACAGCCTACAGAAAATTAGAGGGACCATTGCTCTCATGCCATGCCCTAAGCTCGACCCCAATATGCCTCCTTGCAATTTCTACCTAGTTTGGACATCCCCGTGTAAATTTAGCTCTTTCTAAAATTGCCATTTACACATGGATGCTATTTTCACAGGTAAATGCAGGATTTTCTCCATAGAAACTGTGAATCCCCATTGTGTTTCAAATAAACAAAGCAAAATAAATTACGAATACGAAGAAAAAAATTTAAAAAATGAAACAAATGTCACAGTAAGTTTAAGAAGTGCAAGGGCAAACTCATGTCAGAGGCAAGTTCACTAAAACACTAAGCACTTTAACTTTGTGTGAGACTCATTTATCTATCTAGCATGCCTCGCAGTTTCTGTAGATGATTGAGCGTTGGTGAGGAAAGGATCTCATAAATAACAAAAGTTATATATTCTATATGGTTTTTTTTCTGCATATTTGATCATTTTTCTGTATCTGCTTTCTGATCAATTTTTCCTACTATTATGTTCTGCATTCTATTATGTTTTGCAATTCACAATGCCTCAGGGTTGGAGGAGTTCAAACATTTTCAGCATTAATGTTTCATACTTCTACAGACTGATGACTATGGCACATCAAACTTTGCTATGAAACAGAATCCTTGAAAACTTTAAATAAAAGTCTCACTCTTTGACTTTTCCACTCAATGACTTTTATTCAAATTTTTGTGTTTTGAAGAAGATAAAAAAAGACATAATTGATTATGGATCACTGTCAAAAATCAGAATATTATCCTGCTTACAGAATGCCAAGGTGGAACAGTCATAGTGCCCAACCTTGTTGATGGTTAGGGATGCCCATATTTGCTCCCTGCAGGACACTTGATTCTGCCACTGCCAGGGCAGCAGCAAGGTTTTTATTGTTTTTAATTTCCTGGGCTGATGGGGGGGAGGGGGGTTAGGACTGGACATGGGATGATGGGGGGTTTAGGACTGGTAATGGGCTATGGGGGGTCTAAGACTGAAAATGGGCTGATGGGGGCCAGGACTGGAAGTGGGCTGATGGAGGTGTTAGGACTGGTAATAGGCTATGGGGGGCTAAGACTGAAAATGTGGTGATGGAGGGTTAGGACTGGTAATGGGCTATGGGGGGGGGGCTAAGACTGAAAATGGAGTAATGGGGGAGTTAGGACTGGTAATTCTCTATGGGGGGGCTAAGACTGAAAATGGTGTGATGGGGGGTTAGGACTGGAAGTGGACTGGGGGGGTTAGGACTGGTAATGGGCTATGGGGGGGCTAAGACTGAAAATGAGGTGATGGGGAGGTTAGGACTGGAAGTGGGCTGATGGAGTTAGGACTGGTAATGGGCTATGGGGGGCTAGGACTGGAAATGGGGTGATGGGGGGTTAGGACTGGAAAGGGCTGAGTGGGAGGGGGGCTTGAACTGCAAATAGCTGATGGGGAGGGGGGCTTGGAATGGAAATGGGTTGTGAGGGGAGGGAGCTAGGACTGGAAATGGGCTAAGTGGGGGGGAGCTAGGACAGGAAATGGGCTGATGGAGGGGCTAGGAAAGGACTGGAAATGGGCTGTTGGGGGTGCTAGGATTAGAAATCAGCTGTTGTGGGGGCTTGGATTGAAATGCTCATGGAGGGGCTAGAACTGGAAGTAGGCTCATGGGGCTTGGATTGGAAATGGGCTGAGTGGAGGGGAGCTAGGATTTAACATGGGCTGATGGTGGAGCTAGGAAAGGACTAGAAATGGGCTGATGGGGGGCTGGGTTTGGAAGTGAGCTGATGGAGGGAGCTAGGACTGGAAATGGGTTAAGTGGGGGGGGGGAGCTAGGACAGGAAATGGGCTGATGGAGGGGCTAGGAAAGGACTGGAAATGGGCTGTTGGGGGTGCTAGGATTAGAAATCAGCTGTGGTGGGGGCTTGGATTGAAATTCTCATGGAGGGGCTAGAACTGGAAGTAGGCTCATGGGGGCTTGGATTGGAAATGGGCTGAGTGGAGGGGAGCTGAGATTTAACATGGGCTGATGGTGGAGCTAGGAAAGGACTAGAAATGGGCTGATGGTGGGGCTAGGATAAGATTGGAAATGGGCTGATGCGGGGACTAGAAAGGAGCGGATGCTCGGTGGGGCTGGAACTAGAAGGGAACTGATGTTGGAGGATTAGAATGGGATAGGGCTTGGAGAGTGAAATGGAGAGGGGGAAATATTTTGTGTGGGAAGGAAGAAAAATCTACAATTGGCTGGGTATTGGGAGAGTAAGTGGGGAATAATGATGGAGGGGTAAAATTTGAGTGGATGAAAAAGGAATGAGGAAAGAGCAAAAGGAGAAAGATTAGTATGTTAAAAAAGATGTAGAGAGAATGGAATAAAACTAGAAGAAAATAAAAGGACAAATGGACAGAAGACGATGGAGAGTTAGCAGAAGACACAAAGCAACCAGAAGAAAGTGGCTGGAGCAATTGCAACTGAAAAAAAATGCACAAAAGGTAGAAAAATATCTCTTTATTTTGAATATATTAACAGGAATATGTCAGCGCTAGGAAATGTGCATCATTAACATCTATGCTTTGTTTAGTACAAGAGGAAATTAATTTATAGTTTTATTTCTACACTGTTGTTATACTTTCCAAGTTTGGCTTTTGGGGTTCCCAGTTTAATATGATTGAAGGATAAGGTGGTATACAAAACTGTCTACATAAATAAATAAATTATTGTCTTCCTGTTTCTAAATTGTGATTCCTTGTTTGGTGATGGTCTCTGTTCTGCATGTGTAACTGAGCTGAGGTATTCTGTTTATGTAATTTCTATTTGACATTGCCACTTGTTCTCTTTCCCCAGTAGGTCATGTATCTTTATCTTTATTGAAAATTTAATATACCACTCATACTACAAGCATCTGAGCGGTTTACAAACAAATTTTAAGACTTCTTCTGGGAAACAGAAAGGAACGCTAATTCATGGTAGACAGGAAAGAGAGGATAGAAGCAGAAAAGAGCAGTCAGGGCTACAAGGGGGAGGGGAAGAAGACAGTGTCGTCAACGAGGGGGTGGGGATAGGGGAGAGGAAGGAGGAGGGAGATCATATGCACAGAAGAATAAGTGAGTTTTTAGCCTGGTTTTAAATGTTTTGTAGGAAGGTTCCAAACAGAGGGCGGTGGGGAGCGGGTTCCAGAGCCGGAGACCCAAAAAGAAAAAAGCTAAGAAGCATGTAGATTCAAGATGGTACTGGGATGGGGAAGAGAGAAATAAACGATTAGCGTGGATTGACCTAAGGGAACAATGTGGAGTATGTATTGTTATTCTCTTAAATGTATTGGTTTAATATTTGCAGTGTTGCCCTTTGATAGGTAGAGTATGGTGCTTTGTGAGTCCTGGTAGTGCTGTTAGGATACGGCGGGTTTGCTATGGGTTCTAAATGGGCAGTGTTTGTAGTAGTTCCTAATGTGCCTGGCGGTTGGCACTGGATTATAGTAATGTAGAAATCTTTTAGTCTTTCTTTATCCATACACTCATTAAGAGGCATGTTTACTAAAAGTTGGTGTATGGTAACATTATGCAAATATGTATGCAAATGAGGCCACGCACCCCCCCTCCCCCCCTTGGGCCACCCCTGCTTGGCAGAATGACTATGAAGTACCTAGATAAGATTCTCAACAGCAGAAATGTCTCTCTCCATACAAAGATTTGACTTGTTCAAGCCATGGTATTTTCAATAACCTACAATTCAACTAAATCCCAATAACTCTCACTCATTACAAACTGAAATAACAAGAGCTATAGAGCCACATTTAAGTTAAGGAGGAACATATATAAACCTAGGCAATGTGCACATTCAAACACTTAATTACTACTGCCCGGTTCAGGAGTATAAGAAACAACCTAGAGGTACACCATGAATCTAAGGAAGCCTCAGACCAGGGAGTGGAATTTGCATCATGGCTATAAACCAGTGAGGTCCAAATCACTTCAACCCTGTAATATCGTTCATAGGCCTCTAAGTGTTTATCAATTTTTTTAAATACATTTAAAAGAAAAGAAACACTAAACTAAGCCTGTCTCCCCATAGGTGCAAGAGGAATTTAAGTGAAGCTGGTGAATTTGTCCTGATGCAGCCCATCTGAAATTACAGGGCGAAACTCGAGTCAACATAGATCCAGCATTTTGGGAGTTTTGATATTTGCTCATATGGGGAGCCGTGTTTTCAGTCAAGTGTTTCTTTTCCTTTATATACTCCTGAACCAAGCAGTAGTGCTTAAGTGTTTGAATGTGCACATTGCATAGGTTTATATACTGTATGTCCCTCCTTAACTCAAACATGGCTCGATAGCTCTTGTTATTTCAGATGGTATTTTCAATAACATCATATGGATGAGAAAGTTGTACAGTGAAAAAGATAGAAGAAAATTGATGCCTTTGAATTATGGTGCTAGTGACAAATACTATGTGTACCATGAACAGCACGAAGAACAAACCAGTCAGTACTAGAGATGATCAAACCTAAACTTTCCTTAGAAGCTCACATGACAAGACTTCAACTTTCATACTTTGGACACATGCAAAAAGAGATCGTTAAAGAAAGACATCATGCTTGGCAAGGTAGAATGTCAACGCAAGAGAGGAATGAGATGGATCATTACGATAACAGCAGCTATGGATACCACTCTATCAACAGCGAGCTGCCTGACTGAAGTCCGAACATAGTCTAGGACAACTATCCAAAGGGTCACCATGCGTCAACACTAACTCAATGGCACTTAAGAGCAACAACTTATCATTTGGAGATGTCTCTGCTTTGGACATCTCTATGTTCATTTTCAGACACCCAAAGCACCAATAGGGTTCCAAAATAAACTCCATAATGTTGCTAAATATCACTTTCAGTGGTACTTCTCCAGTTAGCAGGTACTGCTAATCAGCTTTTGAATATTGACCCTTTTATTCTTCAAAATGTCATCAGGGTGCAAAAAGCTATTTGATAAAATAACCGATTCTTAAATCAATTCAGCATGCACTAACATTTCCTGCTAAAACAAATGTGTGACACTAACCAAAAAGTACCCGAAAATCAGGAAAACTTAGTGAACCCCCCTCCCCCCAGAAGGTAACACATTTTTCTTGTATGTGCACATCCCTAGCAGGCCTCATTATCATTAGACTTTGCATCTCTGAGGGTAACTTTTTATTTATCTATTTATTTGTGCTTATTTACCGCCTTTCGTGAATCAAAGCGGTTTACAAAGAACTCAAAACAGGTAACAGTTACATTTAATGGTAACTTTTTTTTTTTTAAACTGAGATTATATATAAATAGTCCACATACTTTTCCCTCTGCTTGAACTGTGCAAATTTTGGAAACAAAAACATGCATCTGCTTCCATTTTGAAAACTACCTCAAGGAATGTATGTGCTTTTTGTGAAAAGGAAAAGAAACCCCCTAAGCTGGACAAGTCCAGAAGCTTTGTAACTCACAGGTCAAGGAACAAGGATAGGAGAATTGTATCTCCCTACATCCCTTGGGTAAGGGCAGGTCCCAAAGGGAATGCTGGGATGAGTGAAGGTCTGTGGATGGAAGCTTTAAGAGTAGCGTGGGCAGGGCTTCTAATCAAAAGGAAGTTATAACTTCCAAAAAGGTCAGCTGGAGCTAGCTGGAAGTGAGGGGATGGATGAACTGCTCTTTGGACAAGCTGTGTTCAGATTCAATGCCCATGGAGCCGGAGACTTCAGAGACTGTGGATCCAATAAAGGTGAGTCTTTAAAAGGAAGCCATGGAGGACTGTGCCATGGCAGAGTA
Source organism: Ichthyophis bannanicus (assembly GCA_033557465.1). Lineage (NCBI taxonomy): Eukaryota > Metazoa > Chordata > Amphibia > Gymnophiona > Ichthyophiidae > Ichthyophis > Ichthyophis bannanicus. The sequence goes on along the minus strand of CM066035.1, from coordinate 672,668,020 downwards.
AATCCTGAACAAAGCCCATCAGGTAGAAGAGATTGCTACTTTTGGATTGGTGTTTGAACTGTAAACCTGCTTGTTGAGAGGAAAGCCTGTTCTGAACATATGTGATGTCCATGCTGAGACATTAGACTATCATGAGAACTGTTATAAGAAAGTCTAACTGCAGAATTCTTTCCTTACTGTAGAGAATACCCAAAGGTCAGAGGGTGGTGTGTAGCCTGAGAGAAAAGTGCTACCGAGGGAAGTGGCCCTTCATTAACAGCCAGCTGCTGATTAATGTGAGAGAGGTATAAATAGGGTCGGTGCAGAAAGTTGGCGTTAAAGTCACAAGCTATTAGCCATGCACTAGATTTCATAGCACATAATTACCACAAAAGTTATATGCCGATATGCAGCAAAGGAAGTACATGCAAATGAGGTATGCCTAAAACGTCAACGCAAAATGAGAGGGTCACACATGTACAAATGATAGACATGCTACCAGCAGCGCCTTATGCATGCGCATAGATTTTGCGCTCTAACGATAGCACAGTGATATGCAAGGATGTCCTCTCTCCTCCCTTCTTCTCCTGTGTTCTCCAGGTCTCTGCCGCTCTCTTTCAAGTACACCTCTAGTCCATGCAAGGGCTAAGAAGCAAAACATATTTCTATTTTCTCCTACACACAAAACTTTTCTTCTATATGCACAAGCTCCACGCCAAAGATTTTTCACACAGAAGGAATTACTGTCTACAAGCATACATGCCAAAATGGTATTTTCCTACATACCAATGCCAACATACAAAATACCCACACTAGGGAAGTACAATACCAGATCTAAAAAACCTTAGTCCACAGAACTACCAATTCAAAAATTGAAAGCTTTCTACTTTTCAAGGGGGACCCTACTCAATCCCTCACCACAAAATACAAAATTCCATCTCCTGAGCAAACCCTCTCACCAAATATACTTAAACCAAATTTTTAAATGGGAGAAAAAGGTCTCAGTAACTTACAACAGTGTCACTCTCTACAGCAATTGCTTGCCTGAAGGGGGAACTCATTGCTCTTTATCATCACAGGCCTAAAAAAACTCCCTTTTACAAGCACAATCACTAAATCCTTCAATCAACTTTTTATAAGTTTTCACAACATTTTTAAATACTTAAAAAGAGCTCCTACAAGCCTTAAAAACCTACTTCATTCAACTTCAAGAGCAATAATAACAATCTCTCTAGGCCAATGCCTTAGCGCAATGAGACATTTCTTTCAGGCCACAAATTTTAGCCAGCACAATATTTTTCCTTAGGCAACAGCCTCAGCACAGTAGTATACTCTCCTCAGGCAATAGGTCTTTAACTGGCCAAACAAACAACACTATCTTACAGGACTGTCACATAAGCTCTTAACATCTTCCATCTTCATGACATTCCTGAAAGAAAAAGAAAGCTTAACTGGAGAACAATGAATAACATCAGCACACACACTGCTCCAAAACTTATCTTCAATCGCCAACTCTTCAGATGGAAGAGTAGCCCAAGAAAGAGTTTTGTTTCACCGGAACACCAGCTTCTTCAGGAGCGTGGCTAGAAACAATCCACTGTTAAAACGTGCATCTCCTAAGCTGCTTCTCTCACTGACAGTGTTGTGCTGACGCAAACTATAGATAAATACTGATGATGCATAAATGTTGCTGCAAACTAGATTAGGTAATCTCAGTGCACTCAAAGATATAATAATAGCAAATAGAAAGTGATATGTTTGTCATTACAAACCTTGCATCACATGGCAATATACATGGCATATACATGGCAGTAGAAGAATCCTTAGTTATTCTTTCATTGGTCGTCTCTAAAAACTGTCTTTACAATGCTAAGTGTAGACCTTACCAGCATCACAGAATATGGTGCTTTTGGACATGTTTTAATGTTGTTTGCACTGCTGAATGTTCTTATTCTGAAGGTCAAAGGGATATGTTTTGACATTTAGCTATGGAGAACCTTTTGTGATTTTTCTGCCCTATCACATTGGCACCTGGTGACGCTGTGGTCATCCGTATGGTCCAGGTACTAGCCAGACATTCATGTCCCTCCTGAATTGCAGATGAGCACATCAGATCCTCCCGTGCAACCCTCAAACCACACACACATACACTTTCTCACTTTCAGTGACAAAAAAATAAATCTGCCAAAAAGATGCCCTGAACTATAAATAACAGCTGGTATTACAGAACAGCAAGGAGTCCCAGGACTAAAAATATGATCATCCAAACAAGAATCCTTTCCATACTCACTCACATACTATTCCTACATCAGCAGTCCCATTTTTCAGGACACAGGAATTGTTAGAGTCCCCTAGATTAGCTCATTTAGCCCAAACAGTAAATGTCAGCATGGCCAGAATAATCAATATTGCTCTTCTTGATATTTCTTTCAGGGTAGTTAATAATGCCTCTTTAGCTTACAGGATACCCACACCTCTGATTTCTGTTCTTTATAAATGCATCTTGTGGTGTTTTTCCATACTGTAGTCACCTGTATACAAACACAACAGAATATTGTCTAAGTACTAGACTTATTCCATGTCTCCAGCAGGTAGAATAGGCATATCTGCAGGGACCTCTGAAAATATCCATGGGCCTTTCCTGAATATGCTTTGTATGTCACCTTCAAATATCAATCCCAAACCAGAGTCCTCTAAATATCCAAAAATGCAGACCCTGAAGCAGTCCCAGTGTGAAAACGTCTTGATTCTTTTTGTCGGATCGCGTCCAGGAAGGGAAAGATGAACCACTTAACCCCACCAGCTGACACAGTCCATTTTATTCAAAAAGTTCCTTCTTGTGATCTAAAAACCTATCTCGTATTGTAGAAGCAGCATACTCATGCTTAACCGCACAGCATTCTCCAAGTGCAATGAAGCGCAGGTGGGACTGTTCACAGTGGGACTGCTTCAGGGTCTGCATTTTTGTATGTCACCTTGGGAAACCATGCCCCCGATCCGCCCCTCCTGGACATGTTCTGAGATCCCCATGTTAACATCCGTGGGCGCTATGTACCGGAATAGGCTCGTAGATAAACATCCCCAGCACACGTACAAACCCTTACTCAGTTTATGCTCGAGGCCGCGGGCCGGGTCCCGCGGCCGTCAGTAACCTGGGCCCGGGCCCGGCCTCGGCCTCCAGCATGTGACGGGGGGCGGGGGTGAGTGAGAGGAGGCCATGCTCGCGGCATTCGAAATCGCTCCGTCATGATGTCGGAGCGATTTCATTGGCCGCGGGCTGAAGAGGGGGGGCGGTGCAGTGTCTGCGAGGAGCCGCGTGGCCGTCTCCTTCTTGCCGCGACTCCTCGGGAAACGGACGCGTTCCCGCCCTCCCACCCATTATGGAGGTGGTTTTGAAATGTTGCAGCTGGCGGGGGCGGGGTACAGAGCCAGCGCTCGCAGGAGCGGCGCGGGCTTGAACTGGTTTACGAGCAGTGGGGGCGAAGTGCTCCTCGGGGTGGGGCGAGACAGCCCGGTTGGGGGTCTCGGCCCGGTAGCGGGGGGGTGGGAGCCGGCCTTTGCTACTAGTATGGCGAGGCAGGCGGAGGGGTTTGGGGGGGAGGAGGATGCTCCGCCTTGCTACTAAGATGGCGGGTGGGGGGGCATCCTCCGGCAATGGGGTGTGGGGGCTGGGTTATGTTGGATGGTTTTATATTCAGGCCCGTGTTGGGCCGGTTGTTACAGGTGTAAATAAAGCTGCGACCAAATGTTTGTACCAAACTACAGTTGTTTGTGAATTTGTGGGGGAATATTATTGTGGGATGCTAAGACTGGTGATGGAGGCGAGGAGGGCCTCCGGGTTACCAGAGTTACTGGAATGATCTACAAAGTGACTACAAATTTTATCCTCTTTCATGCGTTACAGAGAAGCAACAGATAAAGACACATCTGATCAACTCTTTTTTAAAGATGAAGGAACTTAAATACAAGTGGCAAACTTATATTCATGGGTGATTTACAAAACGAGCAGAATCTGCACTCATCTGAAACTATGAAGGGCATTTTTCTGCAAGCACAATATGTATCCTTAGAGCAGCTCAATGTCGAGCAGTATATCACTGACTTCATTCTTCAGGGAATTCAAAGAAAGTCCATTATCTCCTAGAAAAAGAGAATGTCTGCAGTCATGGCTTCACCGTTATCAGTATCTTGGCTGAAAAAGAACAGCAGGAATAGGAGAAGACTGAAAAATACCAACTCCATCCTCTCTTGTTGAGATTTGAAAGCACTTATCCTAGCAGTGGCAGTTCTGGCTGCATAAGTGAGTCTACCAATACATTTATCCACGTTGTAGATAAAACACCCCAAATCAGCCATTTGAAGATGTGCACAGTTTGAGGATAGGGCAAGGGCAGAAAAAGTGTATAGGATTAGCAGAGAAATTATATTTGCTAAATTCAGAACTTATCCATCTAAGTGCCAGCTTCAATATAGCAGGTTTAACTTCTAAATGAATTATTGTCCATCCAAACATATGCAATGATTTTCAGCGGCCCTTATATGCATATTCTCCACTGAAAATTTGCATAATCCTTCTTCCCTTCTATTTAACCCTCCCTTACTCTCCTACTACTGAATATTGTAGATAACAAATGTTCATGTACATAAGTTATAATAGTTAATTATCATGTAACGACCTGCCATTTGTGTGACTCATTTTGTATATAAGTTCCACGGTTCATTGTAACACTCTGTTGTTGAAATATTCACTGCTTTGCCCCGGCGAAAAGCGATATAAAAAAGAGCCAAACAAAATAAAATAAATAATGTTGGATGGCCATATACATTTAGAATTCAAATAGCAACTGTGTCACTGAATATTTACTCAGACCTGGTGCAAGTGTATTGAGTGCCAAAGGTCAATCTTCAGTGTTATGTCATCCCCTCCTCCCCAAAATGTTGATAATTAAAGTCAACAATCATGATGATTGAAATACTACTCCTCCCACAACAATCATGTAAAAAAAGCAGAATTGGACATCATGGGTGTCATTTTGGAAGCCGTATTCATGCTTTGGGTATCCAAAAATGGGCATAGAGACCTCTCCAGAGCCATTTTAGAAGCCGGGTCGGTGAACATCCAAGTCTGAATGGGTGTGATGGAGGCATTGCTGGGGAGTTCCCTGCCTAATCTTAGAAAGGTCCTGGACATCTGGAAACTGGAAAGTGCTCATTTTGACTGAAAAACATCTCAACATATCTTTGCTGCCCTAGGCGACCACTTAGTATTGCCAAATGGTTGGGCCAGCCCTGTGTTAACTCCTCTATATCACAGGGGTCTTTTGAAAACAAAAGAAAACTATAATACATGGACCCTTCTTTCAGCAGTGCTTTATCCCATTGGCAACCTCCATAAGTTCTTTTACTTGCTACAAAAAATCTGTTACTGGGAAAGCTGTCGAGGTGATTTAGTTCATTGACTGCTCTTACATTTCACATATCTATCATGTACTCTATGCACTCTTGAATGTGCTCTTGAATACATTCTATGCACTCTTATACGAAGAACAAAATGCTTCGTTATTCATGCATCACCGTAAATAGTCCAAAGTAGGTAAAAAACAGATTTCATTATAATTAATTTATTCTGAATAGTACACAGTTAGTTTTTGGGTCACTTAACCACTTTAGAACTGATAATTCTGAATATTATCAAACCTGGTATTAGTCAGGAAGAAGTCTGCAGTATTCCCTTAGAGGTAAGGCACATTAGCTGTCTTTGTGGCACTAACACAGGATCGTCATGCCACAAAGACAGCCAACGCAGGAGAAATGCATCTACTGTGGGCCTTTTTCCATGGTAGCTGCATTTCTCACAGTGACTGCTCGGATGTGCGGGATGTGCGTGGAGAGTGGGCCTTCCAGATTCCAACAGCCACTGCAAACATTCACATCGCATGGTAGTAGCTCTTTCTGCAAGCTTCATGGATTCAGTTATTGCTAGCTCAAGGAGTGACGTTAGCTGCATGCATGAAGCTGACTCTCCACGATCCCAGCACTTTCTCCACGTTATCTGCAGGGGAAATACTGAGAATGCCCCCTGTATATACTGAGGGACTTTTGCAGCTAATGCCATCTTTTTGCAGCTATCGCCTAGTGTTATCTGCAAAAGTCATTCACGCTTTAGTAAATAGACCCCTTACATTTCAAGGAATGGATCTTTCTGTACGGAGATCTTATGAGTTGATGTCCCTCATAATTCTGCTTAGGAACAATAAATAGCTCTCATAAGGGGTCAAAACAGACTATTATTTATTTTAAAACATTAGACCGCCTTATGCACTAGCATTCAAGGCGGTTCATAACAATATAAAAATACAAAAATAATACAAGTACAATCAACCACCAACCCAACCTGCTCCAATTTAAAAATAAATTAAAAACAACCCAAAAAAAAAAAAAGAAAAGGCCTGCAAATCTGTAGGTAGTATGTGCCGTCAAGTCAATGCTGACTCCTAGTGACCCAGCTACTGGTTTTTCTTGGTGGTCAGAAGCACATTGCTTGGCCTTTCAAGCAGTCACTCCACAGCAGCTGGTATTTTGAGGTGATCTCTCATCCAAGTACTAGCCATACCTGACCCTGCTTAGCTTCTGAGATCAACCAAGATCAGGCTCATTCAGGGCAGCAAAACTGTAGGTAGTCTGTAATATAAAAAAATCCTCTCCCTCTTTAAAGCTTGAAACTTGACGGGCTGTCTTGCAGAAAAACAAAAAAAACCTTAGGTGCTTTCTCCTTTCAACCATGTACATAGCAAAGGGGTTTTTGAGAACAGATGCCTAATTTATTAGGCTTATATTGTATTACATTAGTACCAGTGTAATGAAAAAGAATCAAAGCAGTACTCGAACAACATTTGTGAAACACCTGGGGTTTTCTATTCTATTTCTATTAACTTTTTCTTTCTGCTTTGTTATAACCTCATTTGCAGGGTTGTAAACAATAGACAAAACAGAGATGTATGCAGTAAGTACAAACTAGATTTGCATTTAGATAAAAGGATACCAGTGCGGGAGCAACATGGGTTATTATCTGCAGTATCATACTACTATTGCTGTCTTCCAGTAAGTTACCATGCTGCGTGAGTCAATTTATCTCCTTGTGTCTCAGTTTACCCAACTGTAATTGGGAAATAATAATAAAACTGTTCTTTTGTAGCTCATTCCTCTGGACACTGTCACATGGTTCAGGCACCAAAGCTGTTAGTTAAGCTTTCTGCCGCAGAGATTTACAATTTTTTTAAACTTTCATTTTATTTGAATTACATTCTGGAGGTCATTTTGGAAGTCTTGCACCTGCACAAATAATGGTGTTTACATCTGTAAATGCAGTGCTTCTGTTAAGTGTTAATTTTACGATGTCACATTGCCATGTGTGGAAGCCTAGGGATGTCCAGGTTTGCAGGGGCTCTGCGGAGGAAAGAGACAGCCTACAGCAAGGGCAGACCCCTGATGCAGAAATGAAACATGCTGCTGTATGGGGTCGCATTGTGATAAGGGCTCATATTGTATTTTGAGACTACTGATGGATATTAACATTGATAAAGGTGATGTGGGTTTTTTCACATGTACGGAGGTTTAAGAAAGAAATGTTCAACAACCGACTACCTGAAGGTGTGGTTACCCCTCTATTTTTAGAGTATGATGTACACATATATTTTGGATATAAAAGTACTATTAACAATTTGGGAGTGGTGATGATATCAATATGAATATTGGTCTGGATGCAAATTGTTCTCCAATGAAACATATATGATGTTCCAGTGCAAGAATGTTTTCTGATTTGCACAATTGCAGTAGGCATGTTCTGGGCATGATTTGAATGATCCAAAGAATAGGATTAACAGATTTTTTGCCGGAAAATCTGGGACACTTATCTGAAGTGTGGTGGAGGAGAGGGGATAATCCCTGAATATCAGGGACATCTTACCAAAACATAAACATGCATTTCCCATTTTAGAAGAGGACTACATATACATTTTCTAAAAATTCCGCTATTGGCATTTACACTTGCTCTGAGGCAGGCATAAGAGCCAGCTACATCCTCATTTGGACCTGAGGGCAATTGTGCTTACCTCTGTGGTGCTTATCTCTGTGGTGTCTGAAACCAATTCAAAATGTGAAAAATAAAGAGTTGTTTCACTTGGCTTCTTAATTGGCTGTCGCCACTGGGCATGACGGCAGATACACATGTCCGCATGATTCTCAGGCTGCTTTTTTTTTAACCATCAGCCACCGTGGCCAAAATGAAACTGGATATTCATCAGGTACCTAGGTAATAGCTTCCACTGAATATCTGGTTTCAGCATTGACTTCTTCTTTCTACCCGGATAGCAGTGATATTCAACCACTACCCAGATAGCAAATGACAAAGTTAGACTTCCTTTCTTTGGCCTAACTTTATGTGGTTTCTTATACGGTTAGTGGACTGAAAATCACTGGTATTGGAGCATCCTCGCCCTACCCACAGATCACCCTGGCACTATCCAGATTGTATTCTGGTGGTTAGAGTAAATAGTCAGTGGCATTATTTAGATAGTGTTGCTGAATATTGGACTCAGCGAGATTTACATCTATTAGTAGGTCCTGCTAACTGTATAACCCTTTTGAATATTTCCAGGCATCCTTATACATATTTTACAAAAGGCTATATGTCAAAAAGAGCCTTTTATAAAATAAATCAGGGAATTATGAACATCTCAACCTGGACATCCCAATGCTTACTTAAAGCCCTAAGCAAAAATCAGGCTTCACATATCATAAGTATAACACTTGTGCCAGAAAAAAATCAAAGCAAAAAACAAATATCACAATATTACACCAAAGATAAACATAGTTATATCATAGACCAACTGAAAGGAGATCCAAAAGAAAAAAATAGATTTCAGAACATATCAGAGAGAAATCTATAAAACACCATAAGATGCAACTCCCACCCTTCCACAAGTTGAACCAAGAAAGCCCTCACACAAAAGAAACAGACCCTTCTTAATTTAGAAGCCCCAGGAGACTTAGGGGTATGTTTACTAAAGGGCAATAAGGGAGCAAGTGTGCTGTTAATGCCTGTTATTGGCACCCTTGCGCCCTTAATGCTGCAAAAAAGCTGCCTTAAACTGGCATTAAAGGTTCATTCAGCGTTAAGGATGCAGTAGGCGGAGAGTGGGTGTTAACAGGGAGAGTGGGTGTTAACGGTGAGGAGAGTGGGTGTTAACAATAGTTGTTACCATAACGCCTGTTGCGCTAACATATGTTAAAGCCCTTAAACACTGGGAACCCTAAAGCTAAGTAAAACCAAGGGTGTATTTAGAGGGAAGAGAGTCTATTTTAATGTCTGCAATGTGATACACAGACAGGGGAACCTAAGATAGTGATAGCAGTGCTTCATTAGCAGCAACAGCATAGTGCCCAAGTATGAAAGGGCACCATGTTGACAGTGCAAATGGGGCAAAGGAGGTGGCACATCAATCATGCAGTGAGTTTCTGGGGCACAAGGCAGACTAGGCAGCAGCACTGGTGGCATTTTCTGTGATGTCCATCATGATCCGACATTGACATTGGTGGCACACAGACATGCTGCTGCTTTGAAAAGGTGATGCGCCAATGGGGCAGGCCAAGGTTTCTTGGCACCCTAGGCAGGGACTCCAGCCATCCCCCCCTCCCCCCCCTGCTGCTGAAGCCAGCTCTTACAGTCCCTGTTTTTTTATCAGACATTACAACTTTTTTGGTACATGGTATCCCAACATGAATGCACTGATGCAGCGGTATACTAACAGGCAGTTACATGCAAACAGCTGTAACCTGCTTGTGCAACATGAGTCATGTATGCCATAATGACTGTGACTGTGTAGCTTTGGCTCCACCACATCTGTGCAGTACATGCACACGCATCCTACCCCTCGGATAGCCACCTGCAGGTATCACTGCAGGTCCGTACACACCCCATTAGTCCAGTTTGGATGATACCTGTCCAGTTGTTACCTGCACTTTTATTTGGGGTGTTGTATGATGACTCTGTAGCTGGGACCCACGTCTGGTATCAGGCCTTTCACATGGCAGTGGTGCACATTTTCACACACAGTACAAATACATTTGGGATGGCACATAGGGCATATTGGTACTGCCTGGCCATACCACCCTCTCCTCTGCTGCCATCCTTTCTTCAGCCCATCCATCCGCCTCTGTTGGCTGTGTGCAGTCATGTTTTTTTGTGCAGGCTGCTACTTAATGGTCTATACTGGTACTCTTTTCCACATTTCGGCTCTTCATACATGCCTCTCCTATTCCTGATCTGCACGTCACCACTCCTACTCTGTCCTCCTGTTGCTGCACACACCCTGCCATTGCTGACTGCTGGGGGACATGTTTTCCCCATTCTATGCCACACATTGACATTGCATCGTTTTACTTTGGCACCCCCACCCCCCCACCCCATGCATTGGTACTGCTACCTCCCACATGCTCGTCCATTTTACTGACTGCCATATAGAGTGCCCACGGATCTGGCAGGTCCATCAGCTCCTACCCATCCTTCCATCTATCACCTTTACATTGACTTTCCTTGGTGCTCCTTTATCCAGTAATTACAACCGTTTTCAGACATTAAGGTGCATGCTTGACACCTTAATGCCCGATGACCTGTTAACACACGTTAAATGGCCCATAACGCCCTTTACGCTGAAATGCCTCCTACCCACCCAACACCCTTTACGCATGTAACACCCTTTATTGCTGAGCTTAACGCCTGTTGCCCTTTAGTAAACATACCCCTTAGAATCCAAAAAAGATTTTCAACTGGGAGGGGTTATGAAAAATAAAACAAATGATTCACTTTAGCTAAACATTTATATTGAAATTATAGAATTACTGTTGTGGTAAAGGACCACACCACAGCTCTCCCCCCCCCCCCCCCTGCTCCCGCATACAGCAATTGCTCAAATCAGGAAACAGCCTAATTCTAGGCCCCAGAAAATACATTCATATTGCAAAAATTGAGTGGAGGAGTAGCCTAGTGGTTAGAACAATCAGCCACTGGCACTCCTTGTGACTTTGGGCAAGTCACTTTACCCTCCATTGCGTTGGAAGAAAAGGCCTGGCAATCTACTTCCAGTCATACCTTGCCAAGAAAGTTTAGGGGCTGCTGGATCACCAGGAGTCAACATTGACTTGAAAGCACTTAAAAATAATTGCAAAAATACAGATGGAAAATATTGCCACAATCTTGCAAAAAGATGAAGAAAACTAAAAGGGGTCTGTTACCATTTTCTTACAAAGATGTTCCTCCCCAAATCATGGAGAGATCTAGACTATCTAAAGTAAGATTAGAAGTTTCTACCCCTTCCCCAGTGATCTATCTTTCCTACAGAAGGCAGGAAGAAGGCTTTCTCTATCTATTTATTTATTTAAAAGCTTTTCTATACCACGCTCTTTACAATCAGAGCGGTTTCCAATTAACATTTCCTTGTACTATGCAGGAAGGGTAACGTAGGTAAAGGTGACGTAACTTGGATTTATAACTGGGGCAACTATGTAGAGGCTGAGCCCTTTGTCGCTATGGCAGAGTTTTCCCAGATGTCTTCAGAATGTCATGTATACTTCTTTTAAGTGTCTCCACTGGGAAAATGGAAAACACTTTGGGAAAGTTCAGAACACAAAGAAGGTCTTTTACTAAAGGTTGCTACATAGAAGCGCATGTTCTGGCAAGCATTTAATGTGCGCTGGGACATGCATTACCAGCTAGCGCAGGGCAATGATAGGTATTTGTGTAACCTGCATTAGGGTCATGAGTGGGTAGGATAGAGGCAGAGAGTGGGTATGAGTGTGCATTAGTGTGGGATCACCAAACACTACCTCAATGGGCAGAGTTAAGTGTACTCGCACTAATGTGACATTTGCTAAGGGACAGGGCACCACATTAATTGCTGGGGAAATGCTTTCCACACCCCCGACAGTTAGCACAGTGGTATTGCATCTAACGTGCCATAGTTTCAGCGCTATTACTGTGTTAGGTGCAATATCTTAGTGCCCTTTAGTAAAAGGGCCCCAAAGTTTCCAAGCCCTGGTAAAGTGCTCTAAATTCCCAACTTCCTAAGAAGCATAGTCTTATCTTGAATCTACTCTACTGAGTCAATGTTAACTGTTTCTGGAATGAGCAAGAGATACTTTTTCCAAAGCCTGCATCTTCTATAAATATTCGCAGTAAGAGTCGTAAAAGAAGAAATAAATTTCCCCAGTATTACAAGAGCTGACTAAATTGGATCCAGGGTGATTATCTTCTCCAGTCTCTGTAGAGTGGCCTTCTCCACCAGCTTCCAAACTCCCAGAGGACACCACTGGTGCAGTTGCAGGCATTCAGTGGCATTCAAAGCCATATAGGGTTTCTTTAACCCTCCTGCACAATGGCTGCTTCTCTTGCCACTGGAACCAAAGCAGCTGCAGCCATAGGGGAAAATCTGCCTCCCTGCAGAATGCCTGATGCCTGGTCCCCCAAAGCAAGCATGGATTCACTACAGAGGCCTACTTCCACTCTGGGTCAGTGGCTGTACTCACTTTTTACTGGTACTGGCAATGCAACTCGTGCATCTAGGCCAGTGGTTCTCAACCCAGTCCTCTGGGACCCCCAAGCCAGTCAGGTTTTCAGGATATCCAAATGAATATACATGAGATAGATCTGCATACAATGTGCATGTAGATCTATCTCATGCATATTCATTGTGGATATCCTGAAAATCTGACTGGCCTGAGCGTCTCAAAGTACTGCATTGAGAATGATTGATCTAGGCTAAGGAAATCCTCTCCGCCATGCCTGTTTACTGGCTCCAATCCCATGCCAATAAGAGAAGCTCTAGATGCACTAACAGAAAAAGTCACCAAGCGCTCCAAAATAGGGAGGGAGGAAATCTCTGTCCCTCCCCTTCCCTTTGTGATGAATATCAAGGGGAACAGATGCCTGGCAATATTCTGGAATTTAAAAAAATTGTGAAGCTCCACCAATGGCAGCTATCTTGGATCTTAAATGTATTACAAATTTAGCGTACGCTGAAACCATTTTTGGATAAAAAGTGCTATATTTCATTACTACTGCTTTTCATTTCTAAAGTGCTACTTGATGTATGAAGCACTGTGCAGATATACAGGAGACAGTCCCTGCTTGACTGAGCTTATCATTTTAGTCAATTTAAGCTATTAATATGAAAGCAACCTGATTATACCATTAATTTTAGATTATGACGAACTTAATAACTATCTATCAAAGGCCAGATTATATGGACTCATATTCAGTATCAGTGGAAGTAGGTAGAGGAGCCATTATCACCCACAAAATAATTGCCTTTTTTCCAAAGATACTATTAGGCATGTGGTACTTTAGGAACAAGAGTTAGCAGCACTGAGCATACATGCTTTGTGGCTCTTAATCACGAAATATCAAATAAGTCTATAGGAGAGGTCAATATTTGGTTAAAGATAACATATCCAGTATCTTTAACTGGATGTACAGTTAAACCAAAGACTTATTTGGTTTGTTTGGATCACTGAATATGTTGTCCTAAAGTTAGCTATTTAAACTATCTGGTTAACTTTAGGGCAGTCATTTATATGATCTCATGTAATTGAATCACTACATACTGACACCCTTAATAAAAACCATTTAACAAAAATATTCAAAAATCTACCAATAACTCCTTTAACATATACTTATACTTACTGCACAACTCAATAAGGTATATATCCTCTTCCTGCCTGCAGCCCTCTGGCCCAGCATCTGCTCTCCCAGGAGGGGATGGAGCAGCCGGAGCACCGTTCCACCCCCCCCCCCCCCCGGAAGAGAGATCAGCCCTATCAGGGCTGACCGGCGTGCTTCAAAAGGAAGCACCATCGGGCGCACCCGCGCCTTGCGGGCCCACGCCTGAGGGCCTCGCTAGAGGGCCCTTTGGCATGGCCCTTAGGCGGGGTCCTCAATACGACAACCACCGGCCCTGAAGATCAGGTGTCTTCGACGACTTTCATCTAACCCTATCAGGACCCGCCCACATCCCCTTGATCATCGCCGAGAGACCTAAACCTTTGGCTCCAGGAGATTACCCTGCCGATACCGCTCTACATGCTTATTCACAGTGAAGTAATATTCCAAAGTGCCTGAAAATCACCGAATGGACACAGCTGTTGTGAGTTTAAATTGTCATACTGGAAGGCACACTGTTATTCTTTATTAAAACCAAGCTGCTACACCTATCTAAGCAAACTATGCTTGACCCCATACTCAACTGTTTATTATCTGATACAATTGTTAGGATACAGCTGTTGTTAGTTAAGCTGTTACATTCATATGTTACACTGATACTCTATATCAACCAAGTTGCTACACCTACCCAAGCCAATTTTACTTGATGCTACACTCAACTGCTACTATCTAACAGTGTTCTACCTGAACTGATACACTGTCACCAGAAACACATCCAAACCATTCACCGACCTCAACCAGCCCTACTAAACTGCCCTTTTGAGCTCCCTGCCATCACTCGCCACCATGACTTCATGAAACACAATCACATCCTCCCACGCCTTTTTCAGCTGCTGCTTGATACTCGCCCTGACACAAGGTTCCCAAGCTGTCACCTACACCCATAACTCCATCCCAATCCTACACAGTTCGTGGAAGAGACACTATGCCCACACCAATTACCAAACAGTCAGACCCGGGCACACACCACACCCTCACCTCATCTACGTTGCCCTCCACCAGGCCAAATCCCCTCAGCATAATCCATAACCCCCCTCATGACCTGAAGTGCGCCCTAATAAACGCTCACTCAATCCAAAAGAAATGGCCTGCCATATCTGACATGTTATCTACTCTTGACATTGACATCCTATGTGTCACAGAGACATGGATGTCAGAATCAGACACTGTTCTCCTTCACCAGTTTGTCCCCCCTAACTTTTCCACCCACTCATGCCACAGAACCGACAGAAGAGGGGGAGGAGTACTTATCCTAAGCAAGACCGACCTACAACTCCAGACGATAGCGTCTAGCAGCACCTCCCACCTCGACTACATCTCCATAGCAAATAAACACTGCATCTGTTATACCGAACACCCTCTCCATCACCAGATGATCTTTCCACTATCATCCACCTCGCCTGCAACCCCATCAAGACCCGAACATCAAACTGGATTTTAGGCGACTTCAACCTCCCCTCACTTCAAGACCCTCAGTCCAGGGCCTTCCTAGATGCACTCGAAACGTTAGGCTATACCCAACTGATTAGCACCCCCACCCATGTCAAGGGGAACACGCTTGATCTTATATTCGCACTACAAAACACACTGCCCCACGTCCAACTTCAACCTTTCACTATGTTCAGTACCATGGTCTGACCATAGCCTAATTAGGTTCTCTATGCCAACACACCCCATGCCCACTACCCCCCAATCTTCAAACAAACCACCAACATTAAACTCGAAGCGCTACCGACCATTCAGTAAAGAAGAGATCTTAGAAAGAGCACAATCTCTTTGCAACCTATCTGAACAAAATCTTGATGACATGATTTTGTCATGGAACTCGAGTCTCAATGCTGCAATTGACTCACCCCCCATCAATAAATCACCCGGCAGGAGAAGGAAGGCACCCTGGTAATCGCCTGAACTAAAGAACTCCCTCCTACGACTCCGACAGCTTGAAAGACGATGGCGCTGCTCCAGATCAGCCAAAAACCAGGAAGCTTACTTTGCCCAGTTGGACACCCACCGTGCAGCAGTTGCAAGGAAAATGAAGCAATACCACGCTGAAGTTCTACATCAATCCCTAAATAAACCCCATGAGCTCTTCAACATTGTCAAATCCTTAGTAAAAGAACCTGCCGCCGACCATTCAACCCAGCCAGACCCACACGAATACGCAGACTACTTGCGAGCCAAAACAAGCCAATTCATTTTACCCTCAAACACTGGGTCCCCAGATAAGACGCCGAACCTTTCCCCCTCATCCTTGCCCCTACAAGTCCTAACAGACGTCTAACATACCATCTCCACTTTCTCCACCCCAACCGAAAGAGAGATCCAAGACATCATCATGAATATTAACACCACCACAGCTCCAAATGATCCGTGTCCAGCATTCTGGATAAAAACCTTACGGATCGAACTCAATCCCTTTCTGGCAAATCTGATAGGAACCTCATTCCAATCAGGAATTTTCCCCCGAAGCCTAAAACAAACTTCAATCAGACCGCTGCTGAAAAACAATAAGCTAGATCCTGCAAAGATGGACTCATACAGACCTATCTCCAGTATCCCACTCCTAGCCAAAATCATGGAAAAGATAGTCCACCATCAACTGAACCAACACATAGGAGGACAATGCACCACTCGATCCCTGCCAACATGGATTCCGGGAGAGTCACGGCGTCGAAACCTTGTTGACAACCCTATTCAGCAAACTAACGTTAGGGCTGGACAACATCAGACATGGTTTTGCCCTCATCTTCCTGGACATTGCGGCAGCCTTCAACTCCGTCAGCCACGATCTACTCCTGTTCCGCCTTGCCGAGAAGGGAATCCGCGGCACCGCTCTTGTCTGGTGTGCTTCATACCTAAAGGACAGATGGCAGCATGTCCGCTCTGGCACTTCTATTTCCACCCCATTCCCACAAGAGAAGGGCGTCCCTCAAGGTTCTTCACTCTCCGCCCTATTTTTTAACATCTATATGCAACCTATCTGTAACCTCATCAGATCCTTCAGCGTGAACTGCCTAGTATACGCAGATGATGTCTTCATGTTCATTCCAATATGCACGGATCACCCAGATCTATCCCAGTTATCCACCTGCTTCGATGCAGTTACAGACTGGCTACAAACACAAAAGCTTAAAATAAACCTCAAAAAGATGGATGTACTCTTCATCAGCAGAGATCAAGCATTCACCCCACCTGCTTCACTGAAAGTACGCAATGCCGAGCTCCTCACTAAGACAAAGATACGATACCTTGGAGTAACGCTCGATCAACATCTCAACCTTAATGCCCAGATAAGCAAGACAGTAAAGGCGATTTATCACAAAGTCCGGATGTTACGTCACATGAGACAGCTACTAGAGCCAGAAAACTTTCAAACAGTCTTTCAAGCTTTAGTTATGCCTCACTTCGACTACGCCAACTCCATACTCCACGGCCTTCCGAAGAGCACATTACAACTCGCAATGAACACGGCAGCCAGAACCCTATATGGAGCTTCGAGAAGAGACCATATCACCCCTATCCTGAAAACCCTGCACTGGCTACCAGTCCACTATAGGATCACCTTCAAATTCTTAACAATAACATTCAAAGCCATCAACAAGTGCACGTCCATCTCCCTCTCCGAACTCATCCAAATTACCCCCCCCTAACAGACTGAGAAGGTCTACCGCCACCAATACCCTACTACTCCTGAAAACCATCACCAAATGCTCAAAGGCCAACAGAAACCGGGCCTTCAGGCTATCTGCACCTTCCTGCTGGAACACCTTACCAACCAACATCCGTGCCATCGACAGCCTTCCCCAATTCAGAAAGGCACTGAAGCACCACCTTTTTCTTCAATGCTTCGCCAACTCAGAAGACATCACGTAGCTGCACCTTTATCCAACCTAGCACCCACTAAGTAGACACTCCACGCACCTCTTCTGATCTCCTAACCCCCCCCCCCCCACCCCGGTAACTACCCCTGACTCACTCATGACTCCACACATCCTTTCGACTTGTAAATATTATGTATATATATGAGTCACACCATTCATTCATTCTTTGTACATTACCAAACCCCATGCTAAACTGTTACTAACTTGTATATAGTTTTATCTGTTCTCCAAGTTAAACTCCCCTGTTTTACTGTAAGTCCACTGTAGATCCCCCACACCGGACATTTATGTTATCTGTGAACCGCACTGATGATGAATAGCGCGGTATAGAAAAAACTCTAAATAAATAAAATAAATAAATATATGACCTCAGGATGGCCTCACCCCTACATGTGGCAAAACTAATCACCATAGGGTTAAAAGCAGACACTCACATCATAGGTCACTATCCTTCTTGTTCTTATTGTAAATTTATTTATATATTGCACAATTCCCACTTCCCCTAATATAATCAAAACTGTCAGCATCCAAAAAATTACTTTTAAGGATTCTCCGAGTTAATATTAAAAACTCAAAACGCGTCTGCATTCCAACATGAAACCAAAGCTCATATCAGTTCATTCCCTGTAAAAAATAGAAAAAACTCTCCTCAAATGAAATTATCTATACACCATTTAGTAAGTAAGTATTTATCCACTTATCTGAGTAATCCAGAGATTTCAGCACATGTCGGAACCTAAACGCCTGTTTCAGCTGCAGCTGCCAAGCTGTAATCACGATCAATGCGGCAAAATATACCAATGCCCAACAAAAGCTTCTGTTTTACCAAAAAGGCTTCTTCAGGGTTTCCTGATAATACAATTGTTGAAAATATTGCCAAAATCAGACACACAAAGTGTCTACATACATCTCAAACATCGGGCAAGAGAAATGCCTCCCACCGCTGTTACAACAGCAGCATCTGACGTCAGCTGCTTTTAAAGAGACTTCCTTCCAGTTGATTTGCTTACAATAGCTGACGTAATTTCTTACAAACAACTTAATTCTCGACTCCACAAAACACATATAACCCATCAATTGCTAAAAAAAAGAAATACTAAAAAAGAAATCAGATTGGAACTTCAAGGCTACCTGGCTTTTAATCATATAAATAATGTCCATTCAATTTTATCATTCAACCCATGTGGGTTCAATGTGTTCAAATCACATATCTATTTCTGTTCCTTCTGTAACAGCAACCGTCCTCTGTCCCCCCTCCGTATATCTGGAGGGACATACTCCAGTACTGTACACCGTAATTCCTCAAAAGCATGGCTACAGATTCTACTATGCCACCTATTGTATCATCAATTACATGGGTATTGCCTTACTCTAGTCTTTCAAGTCGAATAGCTGCTTCCATTCGTAAGAGGTGAACTATTCTTATGACTCACCCAAAACTGTCGGGTAATTCTTTACGTATGGCATACAGCAGAGGTTGAAATCTGAGAGATCAGCTATGTTCAGCAGTTCCAACAGAAAACTTCTGTTTTGAGGTAAAAACACAAGAAATGTGGACATTGCTCATACTGTAACATCATGGAAAACAAGATTTGCATCAAATATGAGAGTAAGAGTCATCTATATAATCAAGATACAACCTGTAATACTTCTTTTGTGGTATATGTCTTATGGTGTTCCTGTTTTAAGGTGTATATTGGTAAAACTACACGTCCTTTGAGAACATGGTTGGCAGAGCATAAATGTAGCATTAATAAAGCAAGACTTGAAACGCCATTAGTACAGCATTGCATGTCCTGTAGCCACACCTTTGAGGAATTACGGTGTTAAATTATCTAATTCAGAGTTTTAAATAACTTATCTTCTGAATCTGGAGGTTTCCACTTTTCTAGTATCGGAACTTCACAGGCTGTCTCCAGGGCCGGCCCGTCCATTGAGCAAGAATGTTTTTTGCACAGGGCCCCGCATTTCAGGGGGCCCCACGCAAAAAACATTCTACATTTGCAGAAAGATTTTAAAAAAAAACTGGCTGCTGCTGCTGCTGCCGCCGTGGCAGCGGCAGAATCAAATGTCCTGCCGCGGGGCCCCGCCTGCCCGACAGAGCCTCCCTGAGCTTCCAAGTCCCTTCCAATGCGTGGGCTTTCAGAGCCGCGAGAGCTTCTCTGACCTCTCGCGGCTCTGTTAATCCCGCCGGGGCTGATGGGAAATCCCATCAGCCCCGGCGAGATTAACAGAGCCGCGCGAATAAAGGGAAACTCACGCGGCTCTGAAAGCCCACACATTGGGAGGGACTCGGAAGCTCAGGAAGGCTCTGCCGGGCAGGTGGGGCCCCGCAGGGGGCATTTGATTCTGCTGCTGCCATGATGGCAGCGGCAGCAGCAGCAGCCAGCTTTTTTTTTTTTAATCTATCAGGGCTGATGGGGGAGGGGTTAGGACTGGAAATGGATTGATGGGGGGTTAGGACTGGAAGTGGATTGATGGGGGGAGGGGGTTAGGACTGGTAATGGGCTATGGGGGGGCTAAGACTGGAAGTGGGCTGATGGGGGGTTAGGACTGGAAAAGGGCTGTTGGGGGGTAGGACTGGTAATGGGCTATAGGGGGGGCTAGGACTGGAAATGTGCTGATGGGGGGGTTAGGACTGGTAATGGGCTATGGGGTGCTTAGACTGGAAATGGGCTGATGGGGGGTTAGGACTAGTAATGGGCTATGGGGGGGCAACGACTGGAAATGGGCTGATGGGGGTTAGGACTGGTAATGGGCTATGGGGGGGCTAAGACTGAAAATGGGGTGATGGGGGGACTTAGGACTGGAAGTGGGCTGATGGGGGGCTTAGGACTGGTAATGGGCTGGGGGGGTGGCTAGGACTGGAAATGGGCTGAGGGGAAGGAGGGCTTGAACTGCAAATAGCTGATGGGGACGGGGGCTTGGAATGGAAATGGACTGTGTGGAAGAAGGGCTTGAACTACAATTAGCTGCTGGGGAGGAGGGCTTGGAATGGATATGGGCTGTAAGGGGAGGGAGCTAGGACTTGAAATGGGCTGATGGGGGTTAGGACTGGTAATGGGCTATGGGGGGCTAAGACTGAAAATGGGGTGATGGGGGGCTTAGGACTGGAAGTGGGATGATGGGGAGCTTAGAACTGGTAATGGGCTATGGGGGGCTTAGGACTGGTAATGGGCTATGGGGGTGCTAGGACTGGTAATGGGCTGGGGGGGTGGCTAGGACTGGAAATGGGCTGAGTGGAAGGAGGGCTTGAACTGAAAATAGCTGATGGGGACGGGAGCTTGGAATGGAAATGGGCTGAGTGGAAGGAAGGCTTGAACTACAAATAGCTGATGGGGAGGGGGGCTTGGAATGGAAATGGGCTGTGAGGGGAGGGAGGTAGGACTGGAAATGGGCTGAGTGAGGGGGGCTAGGACAGGAAATGGGCTGATGGAGGGCTAGGATAGGACTGGAAATGGGTTGTTGGGGGCTGGGATTGGAAATGAGCTGATGGAGGGACTCGGATGGGGGAGCTAGGACTGGAAATGGGCTGATGGTGGGGCTAGGATAGGATTGGAAATGGGCTGATGGGGGTCTAGGACTGGAAATGGGCTGATGCGGGAACTAGAAGGGATCGGATGCTGGGTGGGGCTGGAACTAGAAGGGAGCTGATGTTGGGGAGGATGAGAATAGGATAGAGTTTGGAGAGTGAAATGGAGATAGAAAAAATATTTTGTGTAGGAGGGAAGACAAATCTACAATTGGCTGGATATTGGGAGAGTAAGTGGGGATTGAGGATGGTGGGGTAAAATTTGAGTGGATGAAATAGGAATGAGGAAAGAGCAAAAGGAGAGAGATTAGTATGTTAAAGTAGATGTAGAGAGAGAATGGAAAAAAAACTAGAAGAGTGAAGAAAGGACAAATGGACAGCAGACGATGGAGAGTTAGCAGAAGACATGAAGAAACCATAAGAAAGTGGCTGGAGCAATTGCAACTGAAAAAAAATGCACAAAAGGTAGAAAAATATCTCTTTATTGAATTTATTAACTGAAATATGCCAGCTCTGGGAAATGTGCATCATTAATGTCTGCGCTTTGTTTAGTACAAGAGGAAATTAATTTATAGTTTTAATTTTACAGTGTTGTTGGGCTTTTGGGGTTCCCAGTTGTCTTCCTGTTTCTACATTGTGATTTCTTGTTTGGTGACGGTCTATGTTCTGCACGTGTAACTGAGCTGAGGTATTCTGTTTATGTAATTCCTATTTGACATTGCCACTTGTTCTCTTTCCCCAGTAGGTCATGTATTGTTGTTCTCTGAAATGTATTGGTTTAATATTTGTAGTGTTGCCTTTTGATAGGTAGGGTCTTGTGCTTTGTGAGTCCTGGTAGTGCCGTTATGATATGGCAGGTTTGCTATGGGTTCTAAATGGGCAGTGTTTGTAGTAGTTCCTAATGTGCCTGGCAGTTGGCACTGGATTATAGTAATGTAGAAATCTTTTAGCCTTTCTTTATCCATACACTCATTAAGAGGCATGTTTACTAAAAGTTAGCGTATGGTAACATTATGCAAATATTTATGCAAATGAGGCCCTTATGCAAATGAGGCCCCGCACCGAGTCTCTGCACATGGCCCCGCACCCCCCTTGGGCCGCCCCTGGCTGTCTCCAGCAACCTGCCAAACTTTAAACAGCCAGCAACCCCAACGTTGATAACGTGTTAATTCACAGGTTTTTTTGGGGGGGGGAGGGGGGTTGTATGTAAGAGGTAAATGATTATATCTAGAGAAGCAGATGTTCAGTACCTGAATATTTGATATTATGCTCATAATAATATGATACCTCTTAAAAATTAAAAAAGATTTTTGATTTACATAGATATACAATAGTTTGTTTGCTGTGGTTTCACTATTCACCTTGTTTATTGTTGTGTTGAGTAACTTCTAACCATACCCTGGCACATCCCTCACAACTCCTAACTTCTATATAGCCATCATGACAACTGTCTTAAATTGCTGCAGTCAGTAGCCTGGAATTTCCAAATTGTAATATTTTTCTGATTAACTTGTGAAGCTAGCCAAATAAATATTTTGACTATTGACTTCTGAATGCCCAGAAGGAGGAGAAATTAAGACAGAGCAAAATTGATTTGGAGTGTCTTTGGGAGAGATTCTGGATGCTCTTGTTCCTTCCATGCCATGTCTAGTGAGTATACTGTACCTCAGCCCTGGCTGTCCTCGACTACCCGCTCCCTACGTTCTTGTGCCCGCTCAGCTTAGCAGATTTGGCTCAATTCCCGCACCTTTTCAACACTTCAAATTCATGCCTGTCTCTTTCCAGTCCGCCATAGCACAAGACTATTAAGTCCACAGGGCTGGCCTGAGGGTGATGCGGGGCCATGTACAGAGACTCATCATGGGTCCAAATTTGCATAAATATTTGCATACTAGTGGGCCTTATTTGCATAATGGACTTATTTCCTCAGTGCTATGATCAGGTTAATGTTGAAGGAGGAAGATATAAAATGAGAAAACAATCCTGGTAGCCGTGAATTCAAGATCATGGTGCACAAGCCAGATTACCATGTGCAAGAGCTGGAAAAGCCAAAACATAAGCAATAGTGATCTTCCTTGAAAATGAAATGATTAAATATTAAATTTAAGACTGGCAGCATCAGGAACACAAAACTGCACATCTTAAAGACTATGCTACGAAGGTACATAGGATGAGGGAGAAAAGGGATAGACTCAGGAGTAATATATGGAAATATTTCTTTATGGAAAGAGTGCTAGATGTGTGGCACAGTCTCCCAGTGGAGGTGGTAGAGACAAGGACACTATCTGAATTCAAGAATGCTTGGGACAAACATAGAAGATCTCTTAAGAAAATAAAGGGACTACTGTAGTTGATATGGAAGGGCAGACTAGATAGGCCATGTGGTCTTTTTCCGCCATCATGTTTCTATGTTTCTATCCATATTCCAGTACCCCATTCAACACCCTACAGTTGTCGCCACACAGAAACAAAAAGAGCAAGAACCATAGTACAGGACCTATAGAGCACATCTACCATTCCATGACAGCACTAACTTCCAAAACTCACACAAGGATCCTACCTATAAAAGGATAGCACCATAAATATTGCCACGGGCCCTAGAAAACCCATACACCTGCTAGGAAAACTGAACCAGCCGGATTCCTACCTAGAAACTCCCTGCTATTAGAACGCATGGCCTCAATCACACACTCAAAACATAGATTAACTCTCACCAAGTACAGAATAAATGACCACAATATGTAGACAAAAACTATACTGAAACTACAAGAAGCCAGACTCTGCATGCAGTGCAGCACCAGATAAATAGAGAGAGATACATATAAAGACAGCACATATCTTAACTGATACATTCCAACAATTGCATTCAGACAACCACACAACTTTATTCAAGAAAATCTGGAAAAATACTTACGGGTATGTTTACTAAGCTAGGCTAACAGTTAACCCGGGCTATCTGCAACTAGGTCCCATTGAATAACATGCGACCTAGTTGCAGATAGCCCAGGCTAAATATACTGACTCAAAGGGCCCCTTTGAGTCAGTACAGTTAGTGCACCCCGATTTCTACAGTAACCATGCTGCATATGTTGGAGTGCTAAATGGGCAGGTTGGATTGGCAAGTGAGCAAAGCGTGGGTGGGTGTAGTTACTGTCACCTCCAAAGGTGGAGGTAAATGCATCCATGCTAATTTTAGGTTATGTAAGAGCAGAATGCACTTTCTTAAGAGCCGGAAACATGCTTTCCACATCCCCAAAATTTAGCGAGGTGGTGCTGCACATACCATGTCATGATTTTGAGCGTTATGGACTCATTAGGTGCAACACCTAATGCCTTTAGTAAAAGGGCCCCTTTCAGTCAGCCAGGTATTATTCCTCACCCTCCTAGAGATGTGGAAAAAAATTGGAAAAAATATATTTTCCAGATGTCAGAAACAGAAACATTGGAAAAAACCTGAAAAAGGGGGTTTGCTCCGCTGGCTGTGAGCACCAGGTTTTTTTTGGTCCCAGGAGAAAAACAAAAACCTAGTGTGATGTGCAGAGCCATGATGGTTTGGGTTTAAAAAGAGAGGGGGGAAAAGAAAAAAAAAACATGCTACTTCCCAGGTTGAGAGCCTCTGAAGACTGAGGTCTCCAAACAGGCACCTGTGTGCAACCATTGACCCAGTGGCAGAGGTAGCAATCAGGAGCAACGGGAAGTCATGGTTTACAGCAGTAGCCACAATGTCAGCTGGAGGATGCTGCTGGCTGCCAGTTGCTTTCACAGCTCCAGAACTGACTCTGATGGCTAACAGCTGCAACAGGAAGCTGTGGTTTACAGCAGCAGCCATGATGTCAACTCGTGGATGAAGCCTGTATTGGCCAATGCTGCGCCAAGGGTGAGCTGTGATGGGTCACTATAATACCTCACTGCTTTAAAGATAGCATATACTGCATGGCCTGTTGACTCCATTGCTACCTCACTGCTTGTAAAATAACATAATGCACAGCATATAGACTCCATTACCAGTCTAGAGCTGCATGAGAGGAGGAGACAGTGACCAAAGACAACAAGCAAGTTTAGAAATACAAGAGAAGGGTCAAACACCTACCACCACTGAATGACAACTCAAGCCGATCCCAAGTCAGTAATTGGCAAAAATGCACTCTACTCCCAACTACCTCATTGCATATCTTACACTCCTCTATACATTCACACTTTGCACACAGGGCATCAGACCCAATGAACAAATCCTCTTGCCCCACCTATATAACACCCAACCTATACGGACACCAGGCCCATCCCTCTCTAAAGAACACAAGCATACTAAACCTGCAACTCACAAAACACATAATGATACACGCACTACTATGCCCACTAATCCCACAACTATGGTATTCACCAATCCAATCATTACAACCAACATTATTCACCAATCCAATCATTACAACAATCAAGGAAGCTAACAAAAGTTACAGCGCAGTAATAATAATGAGTGATTTCAATTACCCCGGTATCGACTGGGTCAGTGTCACGGCAGGACATGCTATTTATTTATTTTATTTATTTACATTTTCTTATATACCGCGCTATTTTCCATCAGTGTGGTTTACATGGAACATTTTACATACACATTTCAAATGACTTGATTTGTGTTTACAAATAACGGGAATAGGAACTTGGAAAGAAACAGGGGTAACTATTTACATCTGTACAATGCGAATTGATTGGACATTTGCGTAGATTTGCCTAGCTGGATGGTGAGTGATCAGTGGTGCTGTCATCCGGATAATGTAAGAGGAAGAGATAATGCTTCACGGCTTTTCTGAACTGGGTTAGATTGGTGATATCACGGATACGGTGTGGAAGGGTGTTCCAGCTTTTAGGTGCGGCGAGCTTAAAAGCCCTATTCGTTGTGCTTTGGCAACACTTGGTCGTTTCTTTTGGGACTACTAGTTTATTGGCGGCATGAGATTTTCTAGATCTATTATCAGTATGAGATCGGATAAGGAAGATGGGGCGAGTCTGTTTATGATCTTGAAGGTCATTAGTATGGTCTTGAATGTGATCCTGCCTTTTATAGGGAGCCAGTGTAATTGTTTCAGGATGGGTGTCATGTGTTCCCTCATGGCAGTGCCATGCTAGGGAGATAAAGTTCCTAGATGACATAAATGACTGCTTCTTGGAGCAGCTGGTTCATGAACCCACCAGAGGGGAAGCCATATTAGACCTAGTCCTTAGTGGAACACCAGATCTAGTACAAGAGATGAGGGTGTTGGGGCCACTTGGCAATAGCGATCATAGCATGATCGCCTTTGATTTAATTAGTGGATGAGGGATAGTACAGAAATCCACAGTACTACCTTTTAACTTTTGAAAGGGAGACTATGATAAAATGAGGAAAATAGTTATGAAAAAACTAAAAGGAGCAGTTGCAAAGGTTAAAGACTTACATCAAGCTTGGGTGTTGTTGAAAAATACTGTCTTGGAAGCCCAGACCAGCTGTATTCCATACTTTAAGAAAAGTGGAAGGAAGTCCAAAAAAACTGCCAGCATGGTTTAAAGGTGAGGTAAGAGAGGCTGTTGTTGCCAAAAAAGCATCTTTCAGGAAATGGAAAAAAGAGCCAAATGACAAAACCTGGAAACAGCACAAGCACTGGCAAGTTAAATGCAAGGCATTGATAAGGCAGGCAAAGAGAGAATTTGAGAAGAAGCTTGCTGTGGAAGCAAAAACGCAAAATAAAGATTTTTTCAAGTACGTTCGTAGCAAAAAACCTGTGAGAGAGTCAGTTGGTCCATTAGATGATAGAGGAGTTAAAGGGGCACTAAGAGGCGACATGGCGATAGCGGAGAGACTGAATGAATTCTTTGCTTCGGTCTTTACTGAGGAAGATGTAGGGATGTTACCCATGACTGAAGTGGTATTTAAAGGTGCAGAAGAATTGAAGGAAATATCGATACATCGGGAAGATGTATTACAACTATTAGATAAACTGAAGAGTAGCAAATCACCTGGGCCAGATGGTATACATCCAAGGGTGCTGAAAGAACTGAAATATGAGATTGCAGACCTGCTATTAGTAATCTGTGAACTATCATTAAAATAATCTCTAATATCTGAAGATTGGAGGATCGCCAATGTAACACCAATTTTTAAAAAGGGTTCCAGGGGTGATTCGGGCAACTACAGACCGGTGAGCCTCATGTCAGTACCGGGAAAAATGGTAGAAACCATCATAAAGAATAAAATTACTCAACATGTAGATAGTCATGGCCTAATAGGAGACAGCCAACATGTCTTTAGACAAGGAAGATCTTGTCTTACTAATCTGTTATGTTTTTTTGAAAGTGTGAATAAACAGGTGGACAAAGGTGAGTCGGTTGATATAGTGTATCTGGACTTTCAGAAAGCCTTTGACAAGGTCCCTCATCAGAGACTTTTGGCAAAACTAAAGAGTCATGGGATAGGAGGCAGTGTACTACTGTGGATCAAGAATTGGTTAAAAGATAGAAAGCAGAGGGTTGGGCTAAATGGCCAATTTTCCCAATGGAGAAAGGTGAATAGTGGTGTACCCCAGGGATCTGTGCTGGGTCCGCTGCTTTTTGACATATTCATAAATGACCTGGAAAGTGGAATAACAAGTGAGGTTATCAAATTTGCAGATGACACAAAACTATTTAAAGTTGTTAAAACCCAAGAGGATTGTGGAAAATTGCAAGAGGATTTTGATAAATTGGAAGAATGGGCATCAAAATGGCAGATGAAATTTAATGTGGACAAGTGCAAAATTATGCACCTAGGGACGAACAACCCAAACTATGGTTACTGTCATCAACCCCACCTGGTGGCCTGTGGCTGCAAGGGCAGGTTGAGCATTTTATTATTAATGGAGGTAAAAGCCTCTTTAAGCCAGATGCATCCTGGGTATTGTAGTCCTCCTCCTTATAAGAATGAGTTGTGTGAGCCAAAATGGAGGGTAAATAAGGCTTTTATTTCCCTTTTATGCACTGAGGTTCGCTAGGTAACAGAGAAATGAAAGTATTTCCTTCTTTTCAGGTTCTTCTACCAAAGCCTAAGGTGAACAAATAAACTGTTACATTCTTTCACAGCTTCTTTGTAAAAACAACACAGGCTTTCCAACTTTGGAGAAAAAATAACTTGGTGAGATTTTCTCTTTCGCTCAGCACAAACAAACAATATTAGAGCTTGTCCATATACAATTACAGCTCAGGGAGTGACTCAAGGCTTCCTGCCATACACATAGAGCAATCCATTAAATCTTCCTGGGACGATATAACTGAATCCCCATATTCCACCTGCATGGGCTCTGGGTCATTTGTGCTTCCCTCAGCAATTGACCTTTCCCTGGTTGCAGTGGTTTGAAAGTTAATATTCCTTCTCCCTAGCCTCCAGCTGGGCTGTTCTAGGGCTTTCAAGTAAACAGCAGGCTTGTCCCCACACCTCTAAGCAATGGCTTGTAAAACTCCTGCCTGCTTTCTTTTCTCTCAAACTGCTTATCTGCTCTCACAGACGCTCTATGAGCTGGGTTTCCCTTTAGACAAAAAGAGTCACTGTACCTTGGCTTTGTAACGTCTTTGTGACCAGTACTTGCCCATGCAGGCACCTCTCTCTGGTCACGGTCTCTTTTGTAGACTCCCTCTGGAATCCTCCTAGATAGTGCTTGTCTTCTCTGCAGCTTGGGAAGACCAGATAAAGCCTCCAGGCTTCTTGGCTTTCTAGAACAAGTAATCCTCTTATCAGGACTTTCTCTTCCAGTACTTTTAAATCTTGTTACAGACCCTTCTGGTGAGCATAGACCTCTCTCCAGGCTAGGCTCCCTCTTTCTGAGTTCACTGCCTCTGGGATTTCTTCTTACCGGGTCTCTTTCCAGTATGGCTCTCCCAGGTCTCACTCCAGCTCTTCTTGGTCTGTATCTTTCTCTCTCTCCTTCTGAGCTCTCCTCTGAGCTCTCTTCCGAGGCTCCTTCCTCCCTCCAGGCCGGGCTGTCCTCTGAGGTTCCTTCCTCCCTCCAGGCCGGGTTCTATTCCGAGGTTCCTTCCTCGCTCCAGGCCAGGCTCTGCTCTTCTGAGCTGCCTCTCTGCTTATAAAGCCGTTTTACTTCGAGTTCCTCGAGCTACTCTTCAGGTGGAGCTGATTAGCTCCTGCACAATCAGTCCCCGGGTGTGTTAGCTCAGCCTCTGTAGGTTCATGCACGCTCCCTCTAGCTGCCTTGCAAGGGAACTGCATCTTCTGCAAGTTATTTGTTTTGTAAGAAACAGCTTTTTTTTTTCTAAGTTTCTGCTTTCAGTGGCTTCTGCCTTATCACATTACATAATGCAAGGTTCCACATTAGGAACCACCACCCAGGAAAAAGATTTAGGCGTCATTGTGGATAACATGTTAAAACTCTCGGCCCAGTGTGCAGCGGTGGCCAAGAGAGCAAATAGAATGCTAGGTATCATAAGGAAAGGAATGGAAAATAAAACAAAAGACATTATAATGCCTCTATATCGTTCCATGGTGAGACCGCACCTTGAATATTGTGTGCAATTCTGGTCACCGTATCTTAAAAAGGATATAGCGTTATTAGAAAAGGTTCAGAGAAGAGCCACCAAAATGGTAAAGGGGATGGAAGGATACTCTTATGAAGAAAGGCTAAAAAGGTTAGGGCTCTTTAACCTGGAAAAGAGATGGCTGAGGGGACATATGATAGAAGTCTATAAATTAATGAACGGAGTGGAACAGGTAAATGTAGATAGATTGTTTATGTTATTAGAATATAGAAAGACTAGGGGACATGCAATGAAGCTACAGGGTAAACTATTTAAGACTAATAAAAGAAAATATTTTTTCACTCAACGTGTAATCAAACTCCTAAGACCTTTCTTTGCTCACTCCTTCCGTTTCTCCCTCTCCTGCTCTTTCTCCTCATGGCCTCTATCCCTGTTCACTGGGGGTGGCACCCGGCTCCAGGTCATCCTCCCCCCTCCGCCTTTTCTCTCTCGTTCCCCTGCAAATCTTTTGCTCTGCCCAACCTCCTTGTCCACCCCTCCCCTCCCCTCCCCCCTCCCTTGTCCCTTTGCCCCCTCCTACATCTAGCTCTCTTCAACTGCGGTTCTCTGCGCTCAAAGGCCATCCCAATCCATGACCTTCTCCTGCAACACTCCCTTGATTTTTTCTTTTTGTCTGAAACTTGGATCCGTGACGGTGATGAACCCCTCCTTAACCGCTGCCTCCCCCAGGCTTCTCTGCCTTTGCCATCTCTCGTTGGGTTCCTCTGGTGGGGGGGTTGCAGCCATCTACCGTTCCTTCCTCCCTCTTTGTGAGCTCTCCTCCTGCCCTGTCCTGTATTATCCCGAGTCCTTCCTTCTCTGCCTTGATTCTACCGGAGGATGTAGTAAAGGCTGTTAGTGTAGCTGGGTTTAAAAAAGGTTTGGACAAGTTCCTGGAGGAAAGGTCCATAAACCATTATTAAGAAGGGACCCAGGATATCAATGCTTGACCCAGTACAAGCATTGCGGAACCTGTGTCTTTTGGGGAAACTGTTAGGTACGTATAACCTAGATTGGCCACTGTTGAAAACAGGATACTGGGCTTGATGGACCTTGGTCTGACCCAGTATGGCATATCTTATGTTCTTATGCCTTACTAAACACTAGATCAATCAGGAACAAACCCAACACTATCCTCGACAAGAAACTGGATATAATCTGCATCACCGAGACCTGGCTAGATGACTCAGATCAGGCAATATTAAACCAAGTAACCCCTACAGGCTACTCAGAATTCAATTGCATCAGAGAACAAAAGAGAGGAGAAGGTGTGCTAATACTGGCTAGGAAGGAATATAGATTCAAAACAATATCTACCACTAGCACAACTAAATCCGACACAATAACCATAGCTAACAAGTACTTAAGCATCTCTCTCACTTACAGGCTGCCCCCTGGAGCCACAACCGAACATCTCTCCAAGGTACTTGAAGCAGTATGTGCACACAACACAAAACATAAACCCCTCATTGTATTAGGAGACTACAACCTGACCTGCGCTCCCAACAAGGAATCCACAACATTCCTAAAAGCCATGGAGTCATTAAAATATAGCCAGACAATCAACGCCCCAACGCACCAGCTTGTTACAACTCTGGATATGGTCTTTATTCCAGCGAACTTGGTGGAACAGAGCAAGGTCATAACACCAACAATTACGCCGGTCTGTTGGTCAGATCATTACGTGACAAAATTCACCCTGACCCTGAATAACCCCACCCAACACAAGGAAGATGAGAGTACAACCAGGCGTTATAGAACCTTCAATAAAGACTCATTCTTAGACGAAATCTTTCCACAACTCCAACAGGAATGCGACACCCTGGATCTAAGCATAGAGAAATGTTACACCATAATATCTAATGCTGCATCAGCCCCCAGGAGTACAAAAACACAAGTGCAAAGGAAACCAAACGCCCCCTGGTACTCAAATGACATCAGAGACTCTAAAAGCACTCTCTGAAGACTGGAAAGAAAATGGAGGCAGAACAAGTCACATAACTTCCAGACTCTATACAGAGCCAAGCTACTGGAATATAACAATCTGATAAATGAGCGTAAACAGCAGCACCACACCAACCTAATCATGAAGTCTGTCAACAAACCAAGAGAACTCTTTAGCATTGTCCAAAAGCTCACTAAGGACACCACGCAACACTGTACCCACCATCTTGACCCACAGGAATTTGCGGACTACATGAAAACAAAAAACCACCACTCAGACCTGCTCCATAACACTACAGGCAGATGATAAAGATATGAATGAGAAACTTCAAGCATGGGAGGACTTTAGCATAGCATCAGCCCATCAAGTAGAGGAAATAATACATGGACTCAACACAACAACTTCACCATCAGACCCATGCCCAGTGTCTTGGATAAAAGTCACAAGAAGCCAGCTCTCCCATTACACTCACAAAATCGTCAAAGATTCACTCCAAGGATACATGCCGCAATCACTCAAGCATGCCATGATACGACTGATACTTAAAAGCAACAACCTAAGCCCATCTGAACCTAAATCATACCGTCCCATCTCCAGCCTACCGTTCCTTGCGAAAAGTGTTGAAAAGACAGTGCAAAGGCAACTTCAGGACCATATTGACATGTATGCCCCAATGGACACCCATCAGCATGGCTTTAAACCACAGCACGGTGTGGAAACGCTACTCACTTCCCTCTTTGACAACCTCTTAAGAGGCATAGATAACAAAGAATGGATTCCTACTAGTGTTCATAGAGATCTCAGCAGCCTTTGACACAGTGTCCCATACCAGATTACTTCAGCGCCTGCAACAGATAGGACTACGCAAGAACACCCTGAAATGGTTCACCTCCTACCTGGAAAATTGAACCCAACAAGTCAAATGCGACCAAAAGAAATCATTGCAATTCCCCATCACGCAGGGAATACCACAAGGTTCTGCCTTGTCATCAATGCTCTTTAATATATACATCCAGCCCATATGCAACATCATCAAATGACACAAACTCCACTATCACATATATGCTGACGACATCATGGTGTATGCCCCAATCAACCTACTAGCACTTAACACCATAACATTAACAAAATGCCTTGAAGACATGAATGCCTGGCTCACTACCAATAACATGACAGTCAACTACGATAAAACCGAGGCAATGTTCGTCACCAGGAACCCCAACTTCATCCCACCACAGACCATCAGCATTCTAAACAAACTCAGAGTAGTCAAGGATGAAGTTAAGTACCTGGGCATCACAATGGACAGAGCACTGAACTTGAAATCTCATATCACCAAAACTGCGGGCAAGGCCTATCAGCATTTGAGGACCATAAGAAAGATCAAGCCACTACTCTGCCAAGATCACTTCCGCACAGTGTGCCAAGCACTCATTGCACCTCTGCTTGATTACGGAAACTCGTTATATCAAGGCCTCCCTCAGCAGACCTTACACCCACTCCAAATGGTGCAAAACACTGCAGCACGCATCATTACTGACACTCCAAGAGCTGAGCACATCACCCCCATCTTACAGCAACTACACTGGCTCCCAATGGTAGCCAGAGCAAAATTTAAAACAATCCTGATCATCTTCAAAATCATTCACAATCTCTCTGCAAATGCACTCCAAGATATCATAACAAAGGATATCAGTAATAGACCAAGGACTAATAATGACAACATGATCAGCATGCCTGCAGGATACCACAAGACTAAACAAAATACCTCAAGAAGAGCCCCATCACTAATAGTATCCACACTATGAAACTCCCTCCCAACGAGCCTGAGGGCAATAGAAGACATCACAGACTTCCGCAAGGCCCTTAAAACACTACTCTTTACAGAAACATATGAGCAAACAGATAACACAAACAGCACTGCAACTACCCCCTCCAACTCAATACCCAGTCATCCCAACTAGACTTAGGAGTTCAGTGTAAAGTGTTGTGAAGCACCCTCATGGTAAATGTAACCCTCCATAATGTTGTTAAGTACCCTCATGCTAATTGTAACCCACCAATTGTGCTGTCTAATTGTTGCTAAATACCCTCATGTTAAATGTTGTAATGTACCCACATGTTAAATGTAACCCTCCAATGTGATGTAACCACTTTGATTGTAGGATAAGGTGGTATACAAATCTGTCTAAATAAATAAATGAATAACTCTCTTGCCTCTAACCCTTGTTGTCTCTTTACAACTCTCAATTCTCTCCTCAAGGTACCTCTGCCTCCAACCCCTCTTTCCTTTTCTGCTCAGACTTTAGCTGAGTATTTCCACGACAAAGTCCACAAGATTGCACTCGAATTCTCCATGAGGTCATTTCCATCCCCTATTCCCCCTCTACAATTCCAATTCCTGTCATCAGTCTCTGCCCCCATTCTTCTTTTTCTAATATCTATGAGAAGGAAACCACATATCTTCTCTTTTCTCTTCTAAACATCTTGCTCCTCTGATCCTATTTCCACCCATCTCCTAAACTCCATCTCCTCTGCTGTCATCCCTTCCATCTGACATATCCTCAACCTAATCTGTCCTAATCTGCTTGTATTTCCATGGCCTCCTCTTCTTCCCAGGGGTCACTGCTCTCTTTCTCGGGACACATAGGGAGCTTTTCCAGCAGCAGGGACAGGTCCTTGAAGGTTTCATTTCCTTCCTTCCTCAGCCCCACTGCAATGCTTTTCCAAACTTGACACTGATAGCTCTTCCCCAGCCACCCCAGAAGAAATCTACTCAGAATCTCCACCCTCTCCCGAGTGTTCTCTCCTAATTGAAACACCTGGGCTTTAACTGTGGCAGGGACCCTCCTCCATCCCAAGGGATTCTGGGACTTGTAGTGATCGCTTCAATTTGTGCCCTTCCTCCGCCAACTCCATATTTCAATCTTTCTATCTTGCCTGGAACAAACTACTTGGCCCCTTTCAAATCCAGGCTAAAAACTCATCTCTTCAAGGTCGCTTTTGGATCCTGATACTCATAGTCTTCTGCTCTCCAACTATGTGTTTCCTTACCATTCCCCTAGACAAATCCTTGCCCCAGCTGTTGTGTTTTCTGTCTTGACTAGATTGTAAGCTCTGATGAGCAGGGATTGTCTCTTACATGTCTCTGTACAGCACTGTGTAGGCCTTGTAGTACTATACAAATGATCAGTAGTAGACTGTGTAATGGGGCTCAAGAGAAAAAAAAGAGTTTGGAGAACACCAGACAGATGGAGAAACTAGAGAATATCATGGAGAACACCAGATAGATGGAGAAACTAGAGAATATCATGGAGAGAAAAATTTTAAATGCTGGAAAAAACAGGGACAATCTAGGAAGAAAAGGCAGAATCCAAATACAGTAAAACCCAATGTCCTAGATTTCAGTAAAATTGGAAAATTTCTGAAGGAGTTGGCGGATTGGGAGGCAAAAGAGAAGTGGAAAGGCAGTGGATAAACTGAAAGAGGCTATAAAAAGTTAGTCGAACTATATGTAAGGAAAGTAAATAAAGACAAGAGGAACAGGAAACCAATATGGTTCTCCAAAGAAGTGGCTACAAAAATGAAGTTTAAAAAGGCAACATTTACAGAATTCAGAAGATCACAAAAAGAACACAGAAAAGAATACCAGATAAAAGTGAAAGAGGCAAAGGGAGAAATCACAATGGCAAAAGCACACGTAGAATTATAAATGGCTAAAGATGTGAAGCGAGAAGAGCTTTTTCAGGTATAATGGGGAAAGGAGGAAGGCCAGAGGTGGAATTGCAAGACTCAAAGGGACTGAAGACTATTTGTGGAAACTAACAAGTTAAAAGTAGAAATCCTAAACAAATACTGACTGGATAGCAAACGTGCTGTCTGTGGAAACTGGATATTTAGTACCAAATGCCAGATAAGTTCCGATGCCGATTGTCTGGGTTAGTTAAAACAACTGTGACCACTGCTGCTGAAGATCATCCCCCAATGTGTTTAAATCGATCCTTAGCTCCCGCAGGACTGCAGAAGATCTAATGATGTCCCTCTTCACAAAAGTGCTAACAGAGAAGATGTAACATAGTAACATAGTATATGACAGCAGATAAAGAACAATATGGTCCATCTAGTCTGCCCAGTAAGGTGGGTAGAATGGTTGTAAACACCGCTCCGTGCAAATCACCCCCTCTATGCTTTTTTTTAGGGTTGCACCTGCTGATCCATGCAGGTCAGCCCCACTTTATTTATTGAAGTATAAAAAATATTTGTTTGCTTTGATTTCATCCTCTTGCTATAAGGGGTTCCGCATGCCATTTTGAATTCCATCTCTGTTTTTGCCCCCACCACTTCCATCGGGAGGGCATTCCAAGCATCCACCACCCTTTCAGTGGAAAAGTATTTCCTGATGTTGCTTTTAAGTTTATCACCTTGCAGCTTCATCGTATGCCCTCTAGTCTTATAGCTTCCCCTTCTTTGAGAAAGATTTGTTTATTCATTGATACCCTTTACAGTGCCTTTTGAAAGTATTCATCTCCTCAGTGATGTTTTGTCTCATTACAATCTGGAATTAAAATGGAGCTTTGTGGGTTAGCGCCATGTGATTATACACAACATGCCAACGATTTTGAAGGTGCAAAATATCCTTTATTATGACACAAATAATAAAGACAAAATCTGAAATCAGGAGTGTGCATATGTATTCACCCCACAAAGTCAATATGATGTAGAGCCACCTTTTGCTACAATCACAACTGCAAGTCTCTTCGGGTATGTCTCTATTAGCTTAGCCACTGGGATTTTCACCCTTTCCTCAAGGCAAAACTGCTCCAACTCCAAGTTAGATGGGTTACGTTGGTGTACAGCAATCTTCAAGTCATGCCACAGATTCTCAATTGGATTGAGATATGGGCTTTGACTAGGCCATTCCAAGACATTTAAATGTTTCCCCTTAAACCAGCTTAAGCAGTATATTTAGGGTCATTGTCCTGCTGGAAGGTAAACCTTCGTCCCAGTCCCAAATCTCTGGCAGACTGAAACAGGTTTTCCTCAAGAATTGCCCTGTTATTTAGTACCATCCATTGTTCCTTCAATCCTGACCAGTTTTCCTGTCCCTGCCAATGAAAAACATCCCCACAGCATGATGCTGACACCACCATGTTTCACTGTGGGAATGGTGTTCTTGGGGTGATGGGAAGTGTTGGGTTTGAGCCAAACATAGCATTTCCTATGATGGCCAAAAAGTTCAATTTTCATCTCATCTGACCAGAGAACCTTCTTCCATTTATTTGAGGGGGGGGGGGGGGGTGCCACATGCCGTTGTGCAAATGCCAAATGTGTTTTCTTATTTCTTTCTTTAAGCAATGACTTTTTTTCTGGCCACTCTTCCATAAATCCCTGCTCTGTGGAGTGTATGGCTTAAAGTGGTCCTATTGGCAGATACTCCCATCTCCACTGTGGATCTTTGCAGCTCCTTCAGTGTTATCCTTGGTGTCTTTGTAGCATCTGTGATTAATGCCCTCCTTGCCCGGTCTGTTAGTTTTGGTGGGCGGCCTTCTCTTGTCAGGTTTGTAGTGGCACCATATTCTTTCCATTTTGTTATAATGGATTTAACAGTGCTCCATGGGATATTCAGAATTTGGGATTATTTTTATAACCCAACTCTGATCTACAGTATACTTCTCCACAACTTTGTCTCCGACCTGTTTGGAGTGTTCCTTTGTCTTCGTGTTGCTTGCTTAGTAGTGGTGCAGAGTCAGGAACCTTTCAGAACAGGTATATTTATAAAGGCATCATGTGACAGATCATGGACTTTAGTCAACTAATTATGTGACTTCTGAGGTTAATTGGTTGGACCAGATCTTATATAGGGGTTTCATAGCAAAAGGGACGAATACATATGCACTCACAACTTTTCTGATTTTACTTGATTTTTTTTTATATACAAAGGTATTTTATTGTCATTCCACTTCACCAATTTGGACTATATTCTTAGGTCCACTACCTAACATCCAAATGAACCTCCATTTTCATTCCAGGTTATACATAATGCAACCAAAGAGGACATAAAATGAGACAATGAATACTTTTGCAAGGCACTATAAGCATTTAAAAGTCTTTATCATATCTCCCGTCCCTCCTCTCCTCTAGGATATACATATTTAGATATTCAAGCCTCTTCTCATATGTCTTCTTTTGCAGACTCCATATCATTTTGGTGGCTATCCTCTGAACCATTTCAAGCCTTTTTATATCCTTTGTGAGATATGGTCTCCAAAACTGAACACAATACTTCAAACCTTTCTGTTGGTTGTTTCTCTCTGTGTACAGCCCAGCACCCTTCTGGCTTTGGCTACCTCCTTGTCACATTGTTTTGCCACCCTGAAATCCTCAGACACTATCATTCCGAGGTCCCTCTCCTGGTCCATGTACCCATCTTCTCTCCCCCTGCATTTCAGTTTTAATATTACTTTTGATACTCCTTCTACTTTTCTTCCTTCTCTCTCTTCTAATTAAATTGTAGCCAGCTATGGCTATATCCCATTTATGCGACTGGTCTGTAATGGCCACAAATTCCAAGTCCGTTTCCACCATCAGGGCTTCCAAAGCAGAAACTTTGTTGGCTAGACTTTGAGCATTTGCGTTCACTGCCTTCCAGCAATTCTTTTTTCATTGTTGTTTATGGTTTTATTCCTTCCCCATTACAACCCACCCACCCCTAAATTTTTATGGATTTATAGTGCTCTATGTAACAGTGACCTTTTTTTATGTATTTGAGCTCTCCTTTCTAGTCAGTAACTCTCTCAGGGTGTTGGTTGCTAATTTTGCCCTAGGATTTCCTCATGACAAAACCATCCATCCCACTGCGTTGTATGGTGGCTTGGGTTTTTTTGATTATCGGGTTTATGTTGGAATCTCATGGCATTACTAGTAAGATTTGTACCATATTTGGTTTCATTTTAGATAGGTTTACCAAAAACAGTATTTCTGCTTTTCACAGTCTATGGATGGTCGACAGAATGCAGTGACATTGCATGGTTTTATTTCTGCTGTGCATTAGGTTCGCTTCATAGCTTTTCTAATAGACCTCTGCCGGTTTCCTGCTTTGGCTCCCACAGTGTTAGATGCATGACATATTTTAGTTGCGCTTTTAATTCACACAGCACATGGCTATGATTTGTTTAATTTACAAACTTCAGCTATATGGATCACAACTTATACAGTGTTGTTTAACACAATTTGATTGATATATGTAAATGGCTCACCTCTGACCTTACTTTTGGCACAAATTCACAAACCTATAAACAGTGCTGTTTTGTGCGGTCATTTCAAAGATGCTTGGTGTATTGTTGCATTGTTACAGCATTTTTACTACTTTTGCTTGGGTGAGTGTATACAATTTTTCTATAGCTATTATGCACTAGGCTCTCCTGTGCCATAATGATAGATATATTACATATTTTTCTGTTCTGTTTCTGATTAGTTCAACACATGGCTACTTTTTGTTTTATCTATATACTTTGATCACACGGATCTCTGCAAATATTGTACATTTTGACTGATATTTGCAAATGACTTACCCCTGACTTTAGTTATGGCGTGCACATACAGTCCTTTAAAGAGTGCCATTTAGAAACCATTGGTGTATTGCTCTATCGCTACGGCATTTTTACAGCTCCTAGTGGGGTGAGTTTATACATTGTCACCAGTTATTGTTGACTAGGCGCCTGCCCTCAGATGTGTTTCTACTCTCCCTTCCCCACATTTTTTATGTATCTGTTGTTCACGTTCACATTTTTTTTGTGGATGTGACAGACTTTATGCTCTAATGTCAGAAGTGGATTTATAGGACCGTTAAAATAACATGAAAGATATCTTTTCTGGATTGTTGTGACCAATAGGGTTTTAACTTTGTGCTGATTTGTCATTTTTGCTATGCTCTTAGAGTTTAATCAATACATTACTGGTATCTGTTAAGATATCACACAGTGTGTCTTTGTAGGTATCTATTACAGTTTACCTAGGATCAGGGGCGGCCCAAGGGGGGTGCGGGGCCATGTGTGGAGACTCGGCGCGGGGCCTCATTTGCATAAAGGACCTCATTTGCATAAACATTTGCATAATGTTACCATACACTAACTTTTAGTAAACATGCCTCTTAATGAGTGTATGGATAAAGAAAGACTAAACGATTTCTACATTAATATAATCCAGTGCCAACCACCAGGCACATTAGGAACTACTACAAACACTGCCCATTTAGAACCCATAGCAAACCTGCCATATCCTAACAGCACTACCAGGACTCACAAAACACCATATCCTACCTATCAAAAGGAAACACTGCAAATATTAAACCAATACAGTTCAGAGAATAACAATACATGACTTACTGGGGAAAGAGAACAAGTGGCAATGTCAAATAGGAATTTCATAAACAGAATACCTCAGCTCAGCTACACATGCAGAACCTAGACCATCACCAAACAAGGAATCACTATTTAGAAACAGGAAGACAATAATTAAACTGGGAAACCCAAAAGCCAAACTTGGAATGTACAACACTGTAGAAATAAAACTATAAATTAATTTCCTCTTGTACTAAACAAAGCGCAGACGTTAATGATGCACATTTCCCAGAGCTGACATATTCCAGTTAATAAATTCAAAATAAAGAGATATTTTTCTACCTTTTCTGCATTTTCTTTCAGTTGCGATTGCTCCAGCCACTTTCTTCTGGTTTCTTCGTGCCTTCTGCTAACTCTCCATCGTCTGCTGTCCATTTGTCCTTTCTTCTCTCTTCTAGTTTTTTTTCATTCTCTCTCTACATCTGCTTTAACATACTAATCTTTCACCTTTTGCTCTTTCCTCGTTCCTATTTCATCCACTCAAATTTTACCCCTCCATCCTCAATCCCCACTTACTCTCCCAATATCCAGCCAATTGTAGATTTGTCTTCCCTCCCACACAAAATATTTTTCCCTCTGTATTTCACTCTCCCAGCTCCATCCCATTCTAATCCTCCCCCATCAGCTCCCTTCTAGTGCCAGCCCCACCGAGCATCCTCTCCCTTCTAGTCCCCGCATCAGCCCATTTCCTGTCCTAGCCCCCCATAAGCCCATTTCAAGTCCTAGCCCCCCATAAGCCTATTTCCAATCCTATTCTAGCCCCACCATAAGCCCATTTCCAGTCCTAGCTTCCCCATCCATTTCCAGTCCTATCCGAGTCCCTCCATCAGCTCATTTCCAATCCCAGCCCCCCCAGCAGCCCATTTCTGGTCCTTTCCTAGCCCCACCATCAGCCCATGTCAAATCCTAGCTCCCCTCCACTCAGCCCATTTCTAATCCAAGCACCCCATGAGCCTACTTCCAGTTCTATCCCCTCCATGAGTCCATTTCAATCCAAGCCCCCACCACAGCCCATTTCCAATCTTAGCACCCCCCAACAGCCAATTTCCAGTCCTATCCTAGCCCCTCTATCAGCCCATTTCCTGCCCTAGCCCCCCCCCACTCAGCCCATTTCCAGTCCTAGCTCCCTCCCCTCACAGACCATTTCCATTCCAAGCCCTCCTCACCATCATCTATTTGCAGTTCAAGCCCCCTTTCCACTCAGCCCATTTCCAGTCCTAGCAACCCCCCAGCCCATTACTAGTCCTAGCCCCGCCATAGCCCATTACCAGTCCTAAGCCCCCCCATCAGCACACTTCCAGTCCTAACCTCCATCACCTCATTTTCATTCTTAGCCCCCCCATACCCCATTACCAGTCCTAACCCCCCATCAGCCCACTTCCAGTCCTAACCCCCCCATCAGCCCACTTCCAGGCTTAGCCCCCCCCCATAGCCCACTACTAGTCCTAACCCACCCATCAGCCCACTTCCAGTCTTAGCCCCCCCATAGCCATTACCAGTCCTAACCCTCCTCCCCCCATCAGCCCAGGTAGATTAAAAACAAACAAACCGGCTGCTGCTGCCGCTGCCACCGTGGCAGTGGCAGAATCAAGCGTCCTGCCGTGGGGCCCCCCTGCCCGGCAGAGCCTCCCGGCAGCATCAGCTCCTGAGTCCCAAAGCGTGGGCTTTCAGAGCCGCGAGAGTTTCCCTTTCTCGCGGCTCTGTTTATTCCGCCGGGGCTGATGGGATTTCACAGCCGCAAGAGGTCAGAGAAGCTCTCCCTTCGTGGCTCTGAAAGCCCGCGCTTTGGGACTCGGGAGCTGATGCTTCAGGGAGGCTCTGCTAGGTAGGGGGTGGGCCCCACGTGATGCTTGATTCTGCCGTTGCTATGGCAGGAGCAGCAGCAGCAGCCGTTTTTTTTTGTTAATCTACTTGGGCTGATGTAGAATGTATTTTACGCAGGGCCCTGTGCAAAAAACATTCTTGCTCAATGGACGGGCCGGCCCTGCCTAGGATTGTATATGCACTTGGGTCCTCCTTATCTCTCTGTATTGTCCCTAGGATTAGGCACTAACATGTCTCTATTTATTTTGACACAATTAGGGTGTTTTTTGATGTTTGATACCCTGCCTTGCATTTGTTTTTTTTTATCACATCTGTCTTACATGGTTTTATATTATTTATGATTTCTTTAGGTATTGTAGCGCCACACAGTCACACAGCGGGCACTTGTGGATGGGTACAGTCTTGCCTTCTGCCGCTTTCCTGTAAGGTCCAAGCAAACACCCCATTCAGTCCTGTTGCATCACCTCCAGTTCCCGGGATCCCTGTTGCTTCAGGGTCAAGTCCTTTCCCCAACTCCAGCCAGGGTAGAAAGGCATACAAAGTCACAGTTACTGCAATTCTATCAACAGAACAAACGCTCAGAGTCTTTCTGCAAGCACAAGAAGGTAATTCACTGTGCAGTCAAGGGCTGTGCAGCTGCCTCTTTTCACTCAGGATCCAAGCCACAGACGCTCTGAAAACTAACCCTGTAGCTCAGCTGCACAGTCAGATGCTATATCGCTGCATCATGATACTCATGTTCAAAAACACAGTCTTTAGCAGAATTAACATATAGCTCGAGGCACATCCACAAGTTATACAACTGCATCAGTTCAGTCTACTTTGAACACAGAATCTTTCAGGGAACACAACAATGTAGCTGTGCGGCACAGCCAAAAAGCTGTGCAGCTGCCCCACCCTTCCATCCTTCAAGTTCACAACTTGCTCACTGAACCTACCCCAAGGGCCAGAGCTTTCATTGCCCCATACCCTGTACCTCCATCAGTTCTGGGTCTCCGCTGTCCTAATCTGCTTGTATTTCCATGGCCTCCTCTTCTTCCCAGGGGTC
Source organism: Ichthyophis bannanicus (assembly GCA_033557465.1). Lineage (NCBI taxonomy): Eukaryota > Metazoa > Chordata > Amphibia > Gymnophiona > Ichthyophiidae > Ichthyophis > Ichthyophis bannanicus. Next base: position 672,625,106 of record CM066035.1, on the reverse strand, counting down.
ACTGCTCTCTTTCTCGGGACACATAGGGAGCTTTTCCAGCAGCAGGGACAGGTCCTTGAAGGTTTCATTTCCTTCCTTCCTCAGCCCCACTGCAATGCTTTTCCAAACTTGACACTGATAACTCTTCCCCAGCCACCCCAGAAGAAATCTACTCAGAATCTCCACCCTCTCCCGAGTGTTCTCTCCTAATTGAAACACCTGGGCTTTAACTGTGGCAGGGACCCTCCTCCATCCCAAGGGATTCTGGGACTTGTAGTGAGCTTCATGTACCTGATCCTGCCACAATATTTGTTTTATTTATTGAATTCTGAAATGTGTTATATAGTTTTAAATATCTCTGTTTTTATCTTTGAGGTTGTGTGCCCCCTGAAGGCGGTGTTTGCCAAAACGCATAAGGGTTTTCTTTTAATAAAGCACCTGTGATCACCATACACAATTTGCTTTGCTGTGTCCTGTTCCTTGCAAATGTGCTTGCTCCCTTTGTGGCTTTCTGTCACCCCCTTTCCCTCGTTTAAATGCTCATCCACATATTGCTTGAATGTTTTACTTAGGATCCTTCTTCTGTGGGCCTGGTTTCCCCACAAAGTTCCCCAAATTACCATGCAGCTGAACAAGAGAAAGAGCCTTTTAAATTTTAATTTCATAGAAACATAGAAACATGATGACAGGAAAAGACCACATGGCCTATCTAGTCTGTCCTTCCATAACAACAACTACAACAGTCCACTTTTTACCTTTAGAGATCCTCTGTGTTGGTCCCATGCTTTTTTGAATTCAGTTACTGTCCTCATCTCTACCACCTCCACTGGGAGACTATTCCATGGATCCACTACTCTTTCTGTAAAGAAATATTTCCGCATATCACTCCTGAATCTATCTCCCTTCACCCTCATCCCATGTCCCCTCGTAGCAAAACATGCTTTCAATTGAAAGAGGCTCTCTCCCTGAACATTTATGCCACGGAGGTATTTAAACATCTCACTCATATCACCTCTATCCCGCCTTTCCTCTAAGGTGTACATATTAAGATCCTTAAGTCTGTCCTCATATGCTTTATAATGAAGCCCATTAATCATTTTAGTAGCAACCCTCTGCACCAACTCCATCCTGTTCACATCCTTTTCAAGGTGCGGTCTCCAGAATTGCACACCATACTCCAAATGAGGTCGCACCAAAGACTTATACAGAGGCATTATCACCTCCTTTTTTCTGCTAGCCATTCCTCTCCGTATGCACCCAAGCATCCTTCTAGCTTTTGCCGTCGCCTTTTCTACCTGTTTAGCTACTTTAAGATCATCAGACACAACCACGCCTAGGTCCCGCTCTTCTTTAGTGGACAAAAGTACTTCACCTCCTATACTGTATTGCTCCCTTGGATTGCTGCAGCCCAAATGCATGACCTTACATTTTTTAACATTAAATCCCAGCTGCCAAATTCTAGACCATTCTTCAAGCTTAGCTAGATCCCTCCTCATGTTATCTACACCTTCCTGGGTGTCTACTCTATTGCAGATTTTGGTATCATCTGCAAAGAGGCAAACCTTACCCGACAGCCCTTCCGCTATATCACTAACAAAGATGTTAAAAAGAATCGGACCAAGGACAGATCCCTGGGGCACACCACTGATAACATCCTTCTCCTCAGAGTGAGCTCCATTTACTTGTACTCTTTGTCGCCTCCCACCCAACCAATTTCTAACCCAAGCAGTAACTTTAGGGTCCATCCCTAGGGTGCTCAGTTTGTTTATAAGTCGCCTGTGAGGAACAGTGTCAAAGGCTTTACTGAAATCTAAATACACCACATCTAGAGATCTCCCTCGGTCCAACTCCCTGGTCACCCAGTCAAAGAAATCAATCAGATTTGTCTGACAAGACCTGCCTCTGGTGAATCCATGCTGTCTCGGATCCTGTAATCCGCTGGACTCCAGAAACCTCACTATTTTCTCTTTCAGCAGCGTTTCCAATAATTTACTCACCACCGAAGTTAAACTAACCGGCCTGTAGTTTTCAACCACATCCTTACTTCCGCTTTTGTGTAAAGGCACCACATGAGCCTCTCTCCAGTCCTTTGGCACCACTCCCGACTCCAACGAGGTATTGAAAAGGTCAGTCAGTGGAGCTGCTAGAACGTCCCCAAGTTCCCTCAGTATTCTAGGGTGTATCCCATCCGGTCCCATCGCTTTGTCTATTTTAAGTTGAGCTAGTTTCTCACGAACACAGTCTTCTGAAAATTGTTCAAGATGTCCCTCGCTTCTGTTCTTATTTGTGGGTGTTTTCTGAGGTCCTGCTCCTGGTTCTTCATCTGTGAACACAGAACAAAAATATTTGTTAAGCAATTCCGCTTTATCCTTATCAGCTTCTACATATTCCCCCCCTGCACCCTTGAGTCTGACAATACCACTTTTGCCCTTCCTCTTCTCACTAATATATCTGAAAAATGTCTTATCCCCCCATTTTATTGCATTGGCTATTTCCTCCTCCTTTTGAATCTTTGCCTTCTTGACGACTTTGCTAGCTTCTCTAAGTTTTTCCAAATACAGATGCCTGTCTTCCTCTCTCTGTGATCTCTTGTATTTCATGAAGACCTCCCTCTTTTTCTTCACTTTTTCAGCTACTTCCTTCGAAAACCATAGCAGTCTCCTGTTCCTTTTGCCTTTATTTACCATTTTAACAAAAAGGTTGGTTGCCCTTAAAATACCCCCTTTCAGTTTTCCCCACTGTTTTTCTACATCCCCCAGCTGTTCCCATCCCACTAACGACTCCCTGAGGTATTGGCCCATCTTCGCAAAGCTAGTCTTCCTTCTGTCTAAGATCCTCGCCTTGGAATGGATTCTAACAGCCCTAGTCCTAATACTGAACCACACCATCTGGTGATCACTGGATGCAAAATGATCTCCCACTACAACATCAGAAACACTTTCACCATTGGTAAGCACCAAGTCCAGTATGGCCCCTTCACATGTGGGGTCTGTTACCAATTGCCTGAATAGTTCTCCCTGTAGAGAATCCAGGATCTCTGTACTTCTAGATGATACTGCAGCAGGAATGTGCCAATCAACATCTGGTATATTGAAATCTCCTATCAGTAGCACTTCCCCTTTCCTAGCAATGCTGTGTATGTCTTCAATTAACTCTCTGTCCACCTCTTCCTCTTGTGAGGGAGGTCTGTATATCACACCAATGCAAATAGATTTCTCTTTCCCTCTTTCTAGTTTAACCCACAATGTCTCCTCTCTCCCTTTTAAGCTCTGTAATTCCAAAGCTTTAATAGTAGTTTTTACATATAGTGCCACTCCTCCTCCCCTTTTTCCTACCCTGTCCTTTCTGAATAAAGTATTGCCAGGTATAGTTACATCCCAGTCATGGTTTTCTGTGAACCATGTTTCTGTAACTGCCACTAAATCCAAGTCAGCCACTCCCACCAAAGCTTCAACTTCAGGGCTCTTATTTCCCATGCTACGGGCATTAATACACACTGCTTTCCATATGTTACCCCTGTTACCCATTTGAATAAAGGTATTTAATGTATCACCTACCTGGGGGCTTTCACTTACCTGGGGGCTTTCTTCACCCATCCCCAACGAATCTAGTTTAAAGCCCTCTTCAGTAGATTAGCCAGTCTACTACCGAAGATGCGTTGACCTTTCTTGGACAGATGGATGCCATCTCTGCTCTGCAACCCTTGGAACAGCAACCCATGGTCTAGGAAACCAAAACGCTCTCGATGACACCATCCACGCAGCCATGCATTCATCTCCAAGATGCAAGCCTCTCTGCCTTGGCCTTTACCCTCAACAGGGAGGATTGAAGAGAACACCACCTGTGCACCTAACTGCTTCACCCTCTGTCCCAGAGCCATGAAGTCACTTTTGATACGTTCTGAGGTATACCTGGCAGTATCATTTGTTCCAACATGGATTAGCAACATTGGGTAATAGTCAGTGGGCTTGATGAGTCTCGGCAAACTCTCCGTAACATCTTGGATTTTGGCACCAGGCAGACAGCATACCTCTCTGGACATCAAGTCTGGTCAGCAGATGGACACCTCAGTACCCCTCAGAAGAGAGTCTCCAATCACCACTACCCTTCGTTTCCTTCTGGTCACTGATTCTGCAACTTTGGGGTACTTGAACTCTGGTTCTTCCCTTTCCAGGGATGCTTTCACCTCCTCCACTTCCAGGGCTGCATAATGGTTCTTCAATTCAAGGGCTGGAGAAGTTGGATTGGTGATTTTGCAGGCCCTGGTGACTTGTGTCCAACCATCGACATTCTGTTGGCACCCATCTTCTCCTGTGCTGGAGAGCTTGGTTGCTGCAAGAAGCATCTCATCAATGTACTTCTCACTGTCTTGAATGCTCCTCTGCCTCGCCACCTCCTCTCTGAGTTCCTCCACTTTTCGATAGCATATGCAGTCAAAACCAAATATATATATATATACCAGAGATAAAATCAAGCACGATTAACTTCTTATCCACTGAGGTTTAAAGCATTTTCAAGTTGCAATCTGGTAACTACTGACTCAGAATGCCCCATTGTTCTGTCAGGGCTCTTAACCTCTACTTTGAAGGTCAAAGGAAAAACGGAAGCAGTTTCCTTAATTATCTATCTTTTTTTTGTTTGTTTCGTTCAGTTTTAGTAAAGAACTCTAGTCAGTTCACGTCCAGGGACCATGAAATCTAATTGAGAAAGCATTAAATGTGTGTGTTATACAGGGCTAAACGAGGCACTCCCAGAAGGGAAACGGCTGCACTGGTATATTGTGCTTTAGAAAGCAAAGTAACTTTTGAATCACAATCTGTAGTTATCATAGCTGTTATGGTTCTTCTATTTCAAATTTTCCTGAATTATATGTATGTGATATTACCACAAGACAGTAACCATTCTATTGGCAGTTTAACAGTTAATTCACTTGTTTGAATGGAGTCGTATCATTCACTCTCTTCCTTTAAGTAAACAAACTTGCTTGACTTAACTTGGCAAGCAATTCAATTTAGTTTTGTCTTGTTTTTCCAGTTAAGTTACTAACTTCTATCCTTCCTTTAAACACTTAATTTTTCTTAACCTTTGTCACATCACACAAATCCACACAATTTATCAAATATCTAAATACATCAAAGCATGGAAGATCTTCCCATTCATTCACAATAATTATAACTAAAAATACATTACACATAGAATGGAATCAGGTCCCTAATTTTTGATAAAATGAGCGGGTCAAATGATCCTCCCGCTGGCCAGGCGAGAGCAGGATCCTTTTTCGCTCATTTCTCCCATTTTTTAGAACAATTTTTATTGTGGATTCCAACAGAGGGTTTTGTTTAATGAGGCAATCTATGGGGTTAGGGCCAGGCTCAGCTCCTTTGTTATTATCTACCCCCTCATTGGATTTTTTCTTAAACATTCTCCTTAACTGTCCCTCTTCCTATAATCTGTAAACCTGGTGTTTTCACTGTTTGGGGACACTTTAATTACAGGAATGATCCTGTTTAATAATTTTGCCTTTTACCGATCTAAAATCGAACCTCTTTATCTACAGAGGGACGAAGCTACAAAATCCAGGACTCACACAGACACGCTGTCCTTACGCTTCATCCGTCTCCGCCCGTCCCTCTCGCAAGAGTACGGAACCGTGGATCAGGACTCCACACTCGCTTTGTACGCAATTGTATGTCTCACACATACACAGTCAATCCTGGAGAGATAAAGACCTAATGTCTGGACAAAAACTTCCTTTTCCTAATATTTACAACTAGGTACCAAAAACACTCTAATATTTTCTACATAACAGAACATAGCTTACATAAAATGCATATACAGGTGTGAATTCAATACTCACCCACTAATTAAACCGGATAAGTCTTATGTCCTTGGGGGGTAGACAGAAAACGCAATACTCACCACTGGAGTCTTCCTAGGGTATTCAAATCTCTCATCGTCACTCAGGACGGTATCCTCATCTCCTGGACCGGCAGGAGGTATCCTCATCTTCTGAACCAGCAGAAGGTATCCTCATCCTCTATTAGGATGGTATCCTCATCTCCTGTTTTGTCTTTTAAAACAGGAGGTATCCTCTCTAATGAAAACGCAGCCAAAAATGCAGTCAGAGGAATCCTTGGGCAATTTAGCTGAATTTAGGAGTGTCTACACTCAATTTAGGGATCCCAAGATCCCCAGGATCCCGGGTTTCAGCACAAATTGTGGGCCTGGTTTCCCCACAAAGTTCCCCAAATATTACCAATTACCAATGAATAGTTCAGACAACAGTTGCTTGGCTACAAAAACTCTTTATTTGGCATAGCAAAATAATTTACAAATGCAGATAGCAAGTGTCTGTCTGAGAGGTGACGGGCAGCGTTCTCTCTGCAAGGGGAGAAAAACACTGCCCATGCCCTTCTGCTGCTGTCTTGTTATATACCGCTCTGTCTCAGAGTTCTAGCAAATTCTGCATAAATTCTGATGTCTTTTGCAGAGATCCTGAAAAAAAACCTGCAAACCTCTGCAAAAGCTCTTTCTCGGGACCCTAGGACCCTCCCCTGTTAATCATTCTTTTGCAGCTGGGTTTCAAGGTCTGCCTTATCTGTGTAGCCGTCTGCAGTCCTCTGCTCCTTCCTTTGTTCTGTACATGTTATCTCAGTTTCCTGGTACCATCTGTAATCTTCAGGGCTAAGAGAATTTGTTTGCTCATTCGTTTTTTGAATTCCTAGCTTGGCCTGTATTTCCTGTCTGGGCCTAGGCCTATATCCTTGGACACTTCTGTCCAAAGTATGGCTCCTTAGGCTTTATTATAATAGGCCACATATTTTCTCTTCTGTAGCCCACATGCGTTGTTCTTGTGCCATTCATATGTAGCTGCGTACAGTTCAAGCAGACAGGGGTGCAAGAGGCAGATCTGAATCCCAGGCCTAAACCAAATTATCCCCACACTTCCTGCCACAGGATGTGGCAAACTACAGGCCGGTAAGCCTTACCTCAGTGATGTAAAAATGTAATGGAGATGCCGCTGAAAGGATAGTAGTTGTTCTCAAGTCCAATGGCTTTCAGCAATACACAATAGCATTTCACTTACACAACAGGGATATAAATTCATGGCACAAATTCCATATTCCTTTTCTGTTTCATCTGCTTACCCTCTTCTTTCCACAGTCAAGCATAAAAGCAAACACCAAACTTACAGTACAGCACAACGTTACTCATCTGAATAAGGTTCAATTAGCCTGAAAGTGGAATATGCATTGCAGATTTAGAGGATAAAGTTAGTTGGGTTTAAAATGCTTTAAACATGTTTCTTGAATAAAGGTCTAGTAACACTTGCTACCCTGTTAGACATGGGGATCACCACCTCCTAAATCTAGAAATGAACAACAGGTAAAGGATCTGTGTACTTCAGTGGGTAGCAAAGAAAGACTGCCAGAGGGCAATCGGTCAGAGAAAAAGTTATTAGAGCACCTAAGTGCATGTTAGGTTTGCTTCTCCATGACTTCAGTATCTTCCTATGACTCAGACTTGCTATTGCTTTACTTTCTGTTCTCCTCCTCCTCATGTATTCATCATAGGTTTAACATAAAGAATGCAGCTTGTGAGGAGTACCATGCTGGCCTTCTTGAGATTATATCACCAATCTTATCAATGTTTCTAAAATGAGATTTCAAGGCAACAAAGGTTCTTTCAATGTCAAATCTAGAAGCTAAAGTGCTAGTCCACAAATATTTTGGGGGATTAGCAGTTATCTTGCACAGAATTTTTCTATGACTGTGGATAATCTCCTGGATTTCTTGAGTGTGCAGCAAATTTACACAGAAAACTTTACTTACATTCCCATGGCTGGATAATTAGTGCCTTCCTAGACCTGGGAACACAATTAAAATAAAAAAAATGGGATCCTTTGTGTGTAGCTGTGGCCTTCAGTTAAAGGGGCTGACCCTAGCGCAGCTGGCAATGTCTAAAAAAAAACTGTCCCCTGCCAATCCACACCCCGTTTCAGTCGCACCCTTACAAAAAATGGCTGCCTTAAGGACACCCATGGATCGCAAGTTTACCCCAATGATGATTTTCCTGAAGAGAACAGGCGTGATCTCCAATTGTTCCTGCTCCAGTGGCACAATTTAATCCCTACTGAGCTGTCGCTTCCTCTACCACTACTACTACTAGTACCACTGTTCCCTCTAAGCTGTGCATGTGTGCGCGTGCACACACTTCGCTCAGCGAGCGCACATACTTTACAACAGAGCGCACAAAAATTATGGTTCTGATTCTGATAGAAAACACAGATGTCTTAAAATTTAAAAGTTGTGATTGTAATTACTAGAAATTTTCCGCTTCATTTAGTAATCGTCTATTTTCAATTAATTTGATTAAAATCAATGTGGTGTACATACTGTATTCTGACGTGTAGTCAAATTTTAAAGTATATAACTCCGAGTGTCGTTATGTGGCGCACAAAAATTTAACCTTCCTTCAAAAGCTGCACAGCTGATATTTTATGCGCACACAACCTACAGAAAATTAGAGGGAATATTGACTAGTACTAATCATTTATTTAGAGTTACAAGTCATACACAGCGCTGTACAGACACATATAAAAAACAGACCCTACTCGTCAGAGCTTACGAGCTAATCAAGACAGACAATACAACAGATTAGAATAAGGGTACAAAAAGGAAGGGCAAAGAGCCACAAGGAAAACAATGTGTCAGGATCCAAAAGCAGCCTCAAAGAGGTGAACTTCTAGCATGGATTTCAAAAGGGGGAGAGATGAAGCCTTACAGACTCGGGTAATTTGTTCCAGGCATAAGGAGCAGCAAGGTGAAAGCAATGGAGATTGGAGTTGGCAGTAGAAGAAAAGGGCATAGAGAGAAGCAGGCCAGTGGAAGAGTGGAGTTGACGAGGAGGGGTGTAGGGAGACAGGAGAGAGAAAAGGTAGTGAAGAGTAGTGGAATGAATATATTTATAGGTCAGAAAGAGAAGTTTGAATTGGATTTGGAAACGGAAGGGCAGCCAATGAAGTGACTTGAGAAGAGGGGTTATATGAGTATATTGGGGCTGGTGGAAGATTAGCTGCACAGCTGAGTTCTGAACAGGTTTAAGGGGAGAGAGAGATGACTCAGAGGGAGACCAGCAATGAGGAGAATGCAATAGTTGAGACGGGAGGTGACTAAAGAGTGGATAAGTGTCTTACTAGTGTGTTCAGAAAGGAAGGGGCACATTTTGTTAATGTTGTAGAGAAAGAAATGACAGGTTTTAGCGATTTGTTGGATATGTGCAGTAAAGGAGAGGAAGGAGTCAAACATGGTTAGTGCTACTGAATCGGCAGATGCTGACTCTTGCTAATTGCTTATCATCAGGGCGTGTCAGGAGCAATCCGTTAATTAGCGATATGTGGCAAAATCCAGCTGCAGGTAACCCTGGCCTAACTTTTGCCACATATCACTAACTGGAGAGTGGCTCAATATCGCTGTTACCTAGTGTGATGGTGCAGCTGGGTTAAACACTAGTGAAAGGAGCAGAAATCACTCTTTTTCCCCTGCAGCTAAGAGCAGTGCAGGCAGAGAAAGGGTTAAATCTTATACTAATGAAAAAAACCCTGTGCTCAGAAAGCAGGAGAGTGAGCCACACCTCAGCTCCATGACAACCGGGGAGCTGACGTAAGAGGCAGGGGGGGCGGAGTCAAAGCCCATAGGACAGCCCCAAACATTTAGCCACAAGGAAACAGTTAGAGAGAAGTCAGGAAGAACAGGAAGGTCAGAAAGAACGTCGGCAGCAAGGAGCTGTAAGAGTTCTGGAAGAGACGCTGGAAGGTGTTCTGAGGGGACCTGTGAGAGGAACCGAGATGAGAGTTTAAGCAGGAGCAAAGTTCCAAGGGAAAGGCTGCACAGACACTCTGATTGCAGGCAACGTGTGAGTAGCTCTAGTTCAGAGGGAAGCACAGCTGCATATGAGCAAGTGGCTGATTGGAAGCTCTGGAGACAGGAGTCAGAGTCAGACCCTGTGGAGCAGGAGAACAGCCGGGAGCAGAGGAAGCAGTCTGGGGACAAGAGGTTGCCTGTAAGTTTGCCAGAAAGGGTACGGAAGGCCAGGAAAAAGGTGAGCCCTTTTGATTCTATTAAGGCAGTAAGTACTCAAAGAGTCTGGTGTCTTATGTTCCTCCCCCACAGCTCAGACTAAAGAAGAGTCCCGTTTGAAACAGTTAAAGGCTTTATTAGAGCAGTGGAAGCCTGTACAAGAGAAGCCTGTATTGAAAGAAAGCATATCAGACTCAGAGGGAGAGCCCATGCAGTTTGAAGAAGCTGGTGTTGCTAGTGAGGATTCTGATATGGAAACTGATTGTGCATTTTGCCAGAGAGGGTAAAATCTATGAACTGTGATACTAATAGTAAGTGCTGGAAGAAGCCTGACATTGTGCCAGGAGGATTTTACACGGGAAGAGGCAGAGAGCTGCTGGAGTGTAAAAGCCAGGCCAATTAGGCAAAAGCTGGAAGAAAAGAGCATTACTGCTTTTGGGGTTTTAAAGAAGCATTTTCATTGCTGAAGGAGAAAGCAGTAAATGTTGTATATCAGGAAGAAGCTGGAAGACAGTGCTGTGAAAGGAACATGCCTGTATGTTTAGAAGCTGAATAATCCTGTTTCAGTTAAAGAGACTATGCTTTGGAGAAGTATCCTTTATTTCTGTTATTGGGATAGTAGGTGAACACTTGTGCAACAATAACAATAAAACTTATTGTTAACCCTATTCCTTGCTGACTCAGTCTGTGCCACAACTACAAGGGAACAGAGACCGCAGCACTTAAAGGGATACAAATAAATATGTGGTCCGCCCACTCCCACTAGGCAGCCGCCTATATAAGGGGTGGACGCGACACTAGTTACCAATCAGAAAGTGCCAGGGTGGGATATTTATTTATTAGTATTTAGCTTATGCCTTTCCAATGGTAGTTCAAGGTGAGTTACATTCAGGTACATAGGTATTTTCCTGTCTGCAGAGGTCTTATAATGTAATTTTGTACTGGAGGCAATGGAGGGTTAAGTGACTTGCCCAAGGTCACAAGAAGCTCCCCAGATCTCTTGGGTACTAGGCTGTTGCTGTAACCACTGACCCCAGCACTGAATTCTGTGTTTGTTGTTCAGTGCTAACCACCGGCACTAAATATCAGGCTTTTTATTCCAGACTTTGAGAGTGATGGGTCTGATATTTAGAAAACGCTGAGCTCCTAAATACAAGCTCCTAAATTTTCAGCCAAACTTAGATGCCTAGGATTTCAGCTGAAAATTCATCTTAATTTAGGAGCTTGAAAGTCATGCTTATAAACTTTGGGCTGCCATTCATTTACTTGATTTATGTGCCTAGAGCTGAAAATCTGTGCTAAGTGCATAACTTTGTTTTCCCTGCGCTAAATCCATCTCATTGCCACCTACTTTTTATACACCAAAATTTAGGAGTTTAGTGAAATTTTGAGTAAAGGTATAGGCACATGACCCTAGTAAATTTTCAAAGAGGACCTTGTCAAAGGCTTTCAGAAAGCCTTTGACAAGGTTCCTCATCAGAGAGTTTTGACAAAACTAAAGAGTCATGGAATAGGAGGCAGTGCACCAATGTTCCCTCTAATTTTCTGTAAGCTGTGTGCGCATAAAATATCAGCTGTGCAGCTTTTGAAGGAAGGTTAAATTTTTGTGTGCCACATAAAGAAACTCGGAGTTATATACTTTAAACTTTGACTACACATCAGAATACTGTATGTACACCACATTGATTGCACTAGAAAACATTGTAGAACTTGTGAAAACCGTAAATACTTAACAACTTTTAAATTTTAAGACGTCTGTGTTGTTTTCTACCAGAATCAGAACCGTAAATTTTGTGCGCTCTGTTGTAAAGTATGTGCGCTCGTTCGGTGAGGTGTGTGCGCGCGCACATGCGCACAGCTTAGAGGGAATAGTGCAGTGCACTGTTGTGAATCAGGAACTGGTTAAAAGATAGAAAGCAGAGGGTAGGGCTAAATGACCAATTTTCTCAATGGAGAAAGGTGAATAGTGGTGTACCCCAGGGATGTGTGCTGGGTCCGCTGCTTTTTGACATATTCATAAATGACCTGGAAAGTGGAATAACGAGTGAGGTTATCAAATTTGCAGATGACACAAAACTATTTAAAGTTGTTAAAACCCAAGAGGATTGTGGAAAATTGCAAGAGGATCTTGATAAATTGGAAGACTGGGCATCAAAATGGCAGATGAAATTTAATATGGACAAGTGCAAAGTTATGCACCTAGGGAAGAACAACCCAAACTATGGTTACACGATGCAAGGTTCCGCATTAGGAACCACCACCCAGGAAAAAGATTTAGGCGTCATTGTGGATAACATGTTAAAACCCTCGGCCCAGTGTGCAGCGGCGGCCAAGAGAGCAAATAGAATTCTAGGTATCATAAGGAAAGGAATGGAAAATAAAACAAAAGATATTATAATGCCTCTATTTCGTTCCATGGTGAGACCACACCTTGAATATTGTGTGCAATTCTGGTCGCCGTATCTTAAAAAGGATATAACGTTATTAGAAAAGGTTCAGAGAAGAGCCACCAAAATGGTAAAGAGGATGGAAGGATACTGCTATGAAGAAAGGCTAAAAAGGTTAGGGCTCTTTAACCTGGAAAAGAGACGGCTGAGGGGAGATATGATAGAAGACTATAAATTAATGAACGGAGTGGAACGAGTAAATGTAGATCGATTGTTTACGTTATCAGAATATAGAAAGACTAGGGGACATGCAATGAAGCTACAGGGTAAACTATTTAAGACTAATAAAAGACATTTTTTTTTCACTCAACGTGTAATCAAACTCTGGAATTTGTTACTGGAGGATGTAGTAAAGGCTGTCAGTATTGCTGGGTTTAAAAAAGATTTGGACAATTTCCTGGAGGAAAGGTCCATAAACCATTATTAAGAAGGGACCCAGGATATCAATGCTTGACCCAGTACAAGAATTGTGAAACCTGTGTCTCTTGTGGAAACTGCTAGATACGTATGACCTAGATTGGCCACTGTTGGAAACAGGATACTGGGCTTGATGGACCTTGGTCTGACCCAGTATGGCATATCTTATGTTCTTATGTAAGAGCATAAAACTTAGAAGCATAAAATGTTTGAATATCAGGCCCTATTAGCCTCATCCAAAATCCTGGAGGGCTGAGCGTTTAATTTATATTCAAGAGGAGGCATATTCAAAAGTTCTTTCATGGTTTGCATAAATGCCACTAAGCAGGATATTCAGCAATACATACCCGGTTTGTGCCACTGAATATTCCCTCTTAGCCTGTCAAAACACCCTGACACTAACTGCTCAGAGCCAGGGCATTCCGCTAACTAGCTAACATTAAGCAGCTGAAGTTAGGAAGAATAAAGGCAGGCCTAACTTTAGGCGGTTTAGATATCCTGCCGCTGTCTGAATGTTACTGCTGATGGGATAGATAAATTGCTCTCCGACGAAACCAGATATTCAGTGTCACTGGCCGGATATGGCCACAGTGCTGAATATCCAGGGATAATTTAAAGTGGTGACAGCTAGCCATTTTAACTATGCTGGCCACCACCATTGAATATGCGCCCCCCCTCCCCCCTCCAAGATTTTACTAAGGGGCAATTTTCAAAACATCCAATAATCAACGATTAACTAGCAGTGGGATATTCAGCGGCAGTGTCTGGATGGAAGCTGTTGCTGAAAATCGAAGGCTGAAAGGTGCTAATCTGATTAGCATATTTTCAGATGGCACTTATCTGGATTCAAATTTAGGCCTGCTTTTCATGTAGTCTATGTTCGCCTGATAAGTGTCGAATGAAAAGCCGCTAACTAGATAGGTCGGCACTTAGAAACATAGAAATATGATGGCAGAAAAAGACCACATGGCCTATCTAGTCTGCCCTTCCATATCAACCTCTACAACAGTCCCCTTTTTCCCTTTAGAGATCCTCTGTGTTTGTCTCATGCTTTTTTGAATTCAGATACTGTCCTCATCTCAACCACCTCCACTGAGAGACTATTCCACGCATCTTCCACTCTTTCCGTAAAGAAATATTTCCTCCTGAGTCTATCCTCTTTTACTCTCATCCTATGTCCCCTCATAGCAGAGCTTGCCTTCAAGTGAGAGACTCTCCTGTGCATTTATCCCACAGATATTTAAACGTCTCAATCATATCACCTCTATTCCGCCTTTCCTCCAAAGTATACATATTAAGATCCTTAAATCTGTTCTCATATGCTTTATAATGAAGACCACTAACCACTTCTGTACCGACTCCAGCCTGTTTATATCCTTTTGAAGGTGCAGTCTCCAGAATTGCATACAATACTCTAAATGAGGTCACACCAAAGTCTTAAACAGCGGCACTATCACCTCCTTTCTTCTGCTGGCCATTCCTCTCCCTAGGCACACAAGCATCCTTCTAGCTTTTGCCATTGCCATTTCTACTTGTATAGCTACTTTGAGATCATCAGACAATCACACCTAGGTCCCGCTTTTCTTTTGTGGACAGAAGTTCTTCACCGCCTATACTATATCACTCCCTTGAATTGCTGCAGCCCAAATATATGACCTTGCATTTTCTAACATTAGATCTCAGCTGCCAAATTCTAGACCATTCCTCATGCTTAGCTAGATCCCTCCTCATGCTATCTACACCTTCCTGGGTGTCTGCTTTATTGCAGATTTTGGTATCGTCTGCAAATAAGCAAACCAACAGCCCTTCCACAATATCACTAACAAAGATGTTAAAAAGAATTGGACCAAGAAAAGATCTCTGGGGCACACCACTGGTAACCTCCTTCTCCTTAGAGTGAGCTCCATTTACCTGTACCCTTTGTTGCCTCCCATTCAACCAATTTCTAACCCAAGCAATAACTTTAGGGTCCATCCCTAGGGTGCTCAGTTTGTTTATAAGTCGCCTGTGTGGAACGGTGTCAAAGGCTTTATTGAAATCTAAATATGCCATATCTAGGGCTCTCCCTTGGTCCAACTCCTTGGTCACCCACTCAAAGAAATCAATCAGATTTGTTTGACAAGACCTGTCTCTGGTGAATCCATGCTGCCTTGGATCCGGTAATCTGTTGGACTCCAAAAACCTCACTAATTTTCTCTTTCAGCAGCGCTTCCAATAATTTACTCACCACCAAGGTTAAACTAACCGGCCTGTATTTTTCAACCACATCCTTCCGCTTTTGTGTAAAGGGACCACATGTGCCTCTCTCCAATTCTCTGGCACCACTTCCGACACTAATGAGGCATTGAAAAGGTCAATCATGGAGCTGCTAGAATGTCACCAAGTTCCCTCATTATTCTCGGGTGTATTCCATCTGGTCCCATTGCTTTGGTTACTTTAAGTTTAGCTGGTTTCTCACGAACACAGTCATCTGAAAATTGTTCAAGTTGCCCCTCATTTCTGTTCCTGTTTCTGGGTGTTTTCTGAGGTCCTGCTCCTGGTTCTTCATCTGTGAACAAAAATATTTGTTATGCAATTCCGTTTTATCCTCATCAGCTTCTACATCTTCCTCCGCTTTACCCTTTAGTCTGACAGTATCACTTTTGCCCTTCCACTTCTCACTAACATATCTGAAAAATGTCTTATCCCCCCATATTATTGCATTGACTATTCCTTCTTCTTTTAGTATCTTTGCTTTCCTGACTACTTTGCTAGCTTCTCTAAGTTTTTCCAAATATAGATGCTTGTCTTACTCTCTCTGTGATCTCCTGTATTTCCTGAAGGCTTCCCTCTTTTTCTTCACCTTTTCATCTACTTCTTTTGAAAGCCATAGTGATCTCCTTTCCCTTTTACCTTTATTTACCATTTAAACAAAAAGGTTGGTTGTCCTTAAAATATCCCCTTTCTGTTTTGCCCACTGTTTTTCTACATCCTCCAGCTGTTACCATTACGCTAATGACTCCCTGTGGTATTGGCCCATCTTCGCAAAGTTAGTTTTCCTAAAGTCTTAGACTCTTGCTTTTGAATTGATTTTATCAGCCCTAGTCCTAATACTGAACCACACCATCTGGTGATCACTGGATTCAAAATGATCTCCCACTATAATATCAGAAACACTTTCACCATTGGTAAGCACCAAGTCCATTATGGCCTCTTCATTTGTGGGTTCTGTTACCAGTTGCCTAAATAGTTCTCCCTCTACAGAATCCAGGATCTTTTTACTTCTAAATAATACTGCAGCAGGGATGTGCCAATTAACATCTGGCATATTGAAATTCCCTATCAGTAGTACTTCCCCTTTCCTGGCAATGTTGTGTATGTCTTCAATTAATTCTCCATCCACCTCTTCTCCCTGTGAGGGAGGTCTATATATCACACCAATGCAAATAGATTTATCTTTCCCTCTTTCTAGTTTAACCCACAGTGCCTCCTCTCTCCCTTTTATGCCCTGTATTTCCATAGCTTTAATATTATTTTTTACATATAGTGCCACTCCTCCTCCCCTTCTTCCTAACCTGTCCTTTCTGAATAAAGTATAGCCTGGTATGGTTACATCCCAGTCATGGTTGTCTGTGAACAATGTCTCTGTTACTGCCACTAAATCCAAGTCAGCCTCTCCCATTAAAGCCTCAATATCTGGGATCTTATTTCCCATGCAATGGACACTTATGCACACTGCTTTCCTTATGTTGTCACTTTTACCCATTTCCATAAAGGAATTTAATGTTTCACTTACCTGGGGGCTTTCTTCACCCATCCCAAAAAAATCTAGTTTAACACTAGAAGCCCCAAAAGGCATTTTACCTAGAAACCCCAAAGTGCGTCAATTGATGCATTATCATGACTGAGTTTAGCATGAAATGCAGATGTGAATTAATTAGAAGTTACTTATTTATTAAATACATGCAGTATGTGAAATCATTGCATGATGTAATCGTGTGTTTATTGTTTTGTAATGTCAGAGTAAAACTGTAAACAGTGATTGATTTAAAACCAAAATTTACTCTGTTACACAGGTATGTTCAACGTTGTGACTTTCGAACACGCCCTAGAACAGACCGACACTCCAGAACCTTTAGCATATCGCTTCCTCCCTGAAATTTTATTCATTTTTTTTCTACGATTCTATTTACAGAATGCCGAGACCTCGTAAGAAGACAGCACTGCCTAGATGTGCTGGTGCAAAATCAGATTCAAACGTTGACCTACATGTTACAGGTTGTGCAGGCGTACATGCTTATCCTGTTCGTTCGTTAACTGACATGGACTTTGCAGTTACTTTTGAATTTGCAGTTACTTTTACATTTAGTTAACCCTGTTCTTATGATAGTCATTGTATGAAACTTGTGAAAACCACTCAATTTTCTTGGTTGCGTCAATTGCCGTACTTTGGGTCTTCTAGGTATACAGTCATTTTCCCGTTAGGTGGCGCATCTGTCATTAATTTTCGATGCACATATTTGAACATCTTGACCTCACTAACAAAGTCATGGAACATAACTGACATGGTTCTAGCAGTGGCGCTGGTATACAACTTTGAAGATGCATTTGCGTCAATTGACGCACTTTGGGGCTTCTAGTGTTAAAGCTCTCAATAGGTTAGCCAGTCTGCTACTGAAGACACGTTGACCCTTCTTAGACAGATGGATGCCATCTCTGCCATCTGTAGGATTCGAGCTTCTCTGCCTTGGCCTTTACCCTCAACATGGAGAATTGAAGAGAACACCATCTGCGCCCCTATCTGTTTCACCCTCTATCCCAGAGCCATGAAGTCATTTTTGATATGTTCAGAAGGATACCTGGCTCTTTCATTTGTGCCAACATGGATGAGCAACATCGGGTAATAGTCAGTGGGCTTGATGAGTCTCGGCAAACTCTCTGTAACATCTCGGATTTTGGCACCTGGCAGACAGCACACCTCTCTGGACATCAAGTCTGGTTGGCAGATGGATGCCTTAGTACCCCTCAGAAGAGAGGTATTAACCACCACTACCCTTTTCTTCCTTGTGGTCACTGATTCTGCAACTTTGGGGTACCCGAGCTCTGGTTCTTACCATTCCAGGGATGCCTCCACCTCCTCCATTTCCAGGGCTGCATAATGGTTCTTCAATTCAAGGGCTGGAGGAGTTGGATTGGTAATTCTGCAGGCCCTGGTGACTCGTTTCCAACCTTCGTCATTCTGTAGGCTCCCATCTTCTCCTCTGCTGGAGCTATGTAGTTTGTGCCAACACCACCCACGCTCTGCCCCAGACTACCCTTACACTAACTGGATAGAGCTGGGATAGTCTGTGGGGATATTGAAAAAGCCATCTGAATATCAACTCCGTAACTTTTAAGCTTCTAAATTAAGATTAATTTTCTGCTAAAAATGTAGGCTCTTAACTCTGGATGAAAATAGTGTACAAATTTAGGTGCCTAATGTAGGAACCTAGGGCCTGATATTTAAAGGATAAGCTCCTAACTCTGTGATTAATGGGCCCAATATTCAAAAGGCATTTACATGGTTTACAGTCCTATAAACCATATAAATGATTCTAACCAGGATATTCATACGTGTTAGTGCCGCTGAATATCTCTGATCTTCTCCCCTACACACCTTAATGCTAACCACTTAGCATCGGGGCATGTCATGGGCGTTCTGGGGAGGAGCAGAGGCGGCAACAGTCGCTAACCCAGCAGTGGTGAAATTTCATGCTGCCCTGTTAGCGACCTGCAACTAAAAGATAGGTGAGCTTTTGCTACACCTATCTTTTAGCTGCAAGGGCTAACCAGGCGGCATGCAATATCGCCACTGCCTGGTTAGCTACTGCGGCTGGGAGGCCGTGCGGCAAACCCAGATATTCAAGGCCAGGGCCTCAAATGACCCCAGCATTGAATATCAGGGTTTAAGACGGATATATGCTGTAGTGACGCATAGTCCTCATAATTCAATATTGGGTCTTATGTTCCTAAATTGGCTTTTTTGAAGATTTACTAAGGTTGAGTGCCTAAGTAATTTCTTAAAATTTCTCTAAACTCCTAAATTTAGGAGAATAAAAATTAGGTGGCAAAAGGGGTGGATTCAGGGTAAGGGAACAAAGTTAGAAGCTTAGTACTGATTTTAAGCACCAGGCACATGAATTAGGCTCATAAATCTAGACAAGCAAATGGCAGGTCTAAATTTATGAGGATAAATTTTAGGCACCTAAATTAGGATGAATTTTCAGCTGAAAATTTAGGCTCCTAAGTGTGACTGAAAATAGGGCACAATTTTAGGACCCTAAATTTAGGAGCTCAGCTTTCTTTGAATATCAGGCCCTTAAATTTAAAAGTTCAGCTTCTTTTGAATATCAAGTACTGAGCTCTTAAATTAAGGCTCCTAAGACGCACTTCTAAATGTGTGCCCTATTTTCAGCCAAACTTAGGAGCATAGGTCTACTAATTAAAATTCATCTTAATTTAGGAGCTTAATTTATGGGATCGATATTCAAAAAGAAGTCTACCAAGTTGCATTTTGGAATAGAGCAGAAGAGAAACAGGCTTTCTCCTGTCCCATCATCAATCAACAGCCTTTAGGTGGAATAAAAGGGGGGACCACCTGACCAGAGGTAAAAAGAGTTATGGGGGAGAGCTTGATTTTTATTTTCAATTGGAGGGTACCTCTAGCCACAGAGATGGCTTAATCTTGATTAAGGGGATAAGGTTTGGGCAACCCACAGTGGGTCTTCTTTTAGCTGCTACCACTTTAATTAAACTAGATATTCAGAGGTGGAAGATATCCAATCTCCACCGCTGAATATCTGGGATGTCCAACCACCGATGCTGCTATCAGGTTCATGGCAATATTCAGCTGCTAACCCAATAGAGCAAAGTAGTTAAAGTTAGGATAGTCACTCACCTGTCCTAACTTATACCACATAAGTTATGCAGTTAGGGGCTGAATATCACCACTAACCTGAGAGTGGCTGTCACCGTC
Organism: Ichthyophis bannanicus; assembly: GCA_033557465.1. Taxonomy (NCBI): domain Eukaryota; kingdom Metazoa; phylum Chordata; class Amphibia; order Gymnophiona; family Ichthyophiidae; genus Ichthyophis; species Ichthyophis bannanicus. The sequence continues at coordinate 672,605,190 of CM066035.1, read as the reverse complement.
CCCACTCCACCCACAAACTGCCTCAGATTTAACCAGACTCTTTTTTAGTCGTCTGTGGCGATATTCAGTTGTGTCGTTGAATATCGTGCTGACCATGTTTTATCTGGTTACCAGATCTGCTAACTGGCTAAAATGCTTTTAATGTCCTCCCTTAATTTTTAGCATTTCTGATGCATTATTCCATTTTTATATCAGTGAGTTACTTTAAAATACACTTCATTAAAATGAATATGCAGTAAATTAATAACACAGCCAGACATACTAAAAATTAAAAAATATAGAAGTTTTAATGAATATTAAAGTATGTATCACATGTATTAATACTTGCATTAGCATTAACATACTTCGGCACATATATCCCAAAACATGGTAAATAATCACCTGAATCAGGAAGCTCAAAGCTTGTCTTTTTCTCTTCTTTTTATGCTGTAACTAACTATATCAAACACGGCTGAGAAATTCTAATTGGATACTATTGCAATTCCAGAAGATACTGACAGCACTGAACAAAGACTATTGCATCTCTTTTCAGCATTTTGACCTTTCTTATTCCTAACTCTGCTGTTTCATCAATCATGCTATGGGTTACTCAGCCTCTCATTTCCACACACGTAATATGTTTGCTTAGCTCAAACTATCAGTCTCAGTGTAGTTCAGTAGTGCAAGCACAACTTATATTCACTGAGTAAACTGAACATGCCAAAGTTAACAATAGCTTCAACCTATATTAAATGACCAGAACATGAACTGGCCCAGAAGAAATACAAAATTGTATCACTGAAACTGCTGCACTGGTGTTTTGCTCGTATAGAAGTACATTTAGAGATAGGTAGCAATAATCCACGGATTTTTTTAGAAGAACATAAGATATGCCATACTGGGTCAGACCAAGGTTGATCAAGCCCAGTATCCTGTTTACAACAGTGGTCAATCCAGGTCACAAGTACCTGGCAGGCTCCCAAAAAGGCAAACAGATTCTACAATGCTTGTCCTGAGGTAAGCAGTGGATTTCCTGGGTCTTCTTTAATAATGGTTTATGAACCTTTCCTCCAGGAATTGTCCAAACCTTTTTTAAACCCAGCTATACAGTACTAACAGCATTTACTATATCTTCTGGTAACGAATTCCAGAATTTGATTACACGTTGAGGAAAAAAATATTTTCTCTTATTAATCCTAAATGGGCTATACTGTAGCTTCATTGAGTTTCCCCTAATTTCAACTTTTTGATGTTCCACTCCATTCCATTCATTAATTTATAAATCTCTATCATATCTCCTCTCAGGAATCTCTTTTCCAGCGGCCCTGATCAACATCAGGAAGAGGAGTGGGAAGCACAACAACGCCCCACACCTCACCACAAGGCCGATCAGGCCAATCAGCACACAGACTGGGACATTCAAAACCAAAGCGCCTCCGGGCGCAGCAGGACTTCACCGCCGACACTAGCGGCCCTGATCGACATCGGGGAAAGGAGTGGGAAGCACAGCTCCTCCCCACAACTCATCACAAGCCTATCAGGCCAATCAGCACACAGACTGAGACACCTCCAGGCACGCCCGTGTCTGAGGGCCTCGCCAGAGGGCCCTTTGGCGGGGCCTTTAGTCGGGGACCATTCCATGAATGCAGGAATGAACAAAAAGTAAAGCAACAACTGGACATCATAAAAGAAGCGCTAGCAACAAGCTACAAAAATCGACAGTGCTCCAGGACGATACAAGAACACGGTTGCATAAAACCACAACAAAGATGCACACTAATCAGTGGAATCATTCCAACTCCACTCAGCTACAGAAAGAAGCATCAAGGTAACCCAAAAGCAACCCACAAAAAAAAAATAAAAAAATGAAGACAGTGCTTACCATTATCATATGCCTTTCCTTTCTACTCACACACACACACACTCTCAACCTCTCCACTCACTCCCCTCACAGACATACCAGCATATATACCAATTATTCACACACATCCTATCATAAACCCTCCCAACTGCCAAAGAAACAAACCCAGACACATGCAACACCTGATCCAAATCAAACTCATAACACCCTATACCAAATCATGCAAGAACTCCAGCCCCCCCCCCAATAAAATGCACCCTTCTAAATGCTCATTCTGCAAGCAACAAAATACAGAATCTATCAGATATACTACTCGACAGCCATGACATTCTAAATATAATGAATCATGGTTCACGGAAATATACATTGTCTTATTAAACCAATTAACCCCACAAGACTATCATCTCTTCAGCTCCACAAGGACAAAACGTCGTGGTGGTGGCATCTGCATCTTAACAAGAAAATGCCTCAATTTCCACATCCTCTTAGAAACATCTGACAATCATCTGGACATGCTAACAATCACAAATAACAAAATAACCATACTCCTTGCCTACAGATCTCCAAATGCTGACCCTGCCCAACTTGACACAATCCTGGAAGCTATCTGTAACAACGCCTCATCATACTAGGGGACCTTAACGATGCCTCAGCACCACCAAGCAGAGCAAAGGTTTTCCTAGAAGCCATGGAAGCTCTAGACTACACTCAAATCATTACACGTCACCCACATCAAAGGCAATACTCTTAACATGATTTTCCTACCATGTAACATACTCAACGAACACCAGCCCCCAGCACCTATCGCTACTGATGTCCCATGGTCCGACCACAAGATGATTTCATTAACCATGCCAAGTACATTGAGTGAATGCAAACAATGCACCCCAGAAAACACCACACACAGATTCCACAAGCTGGAAAAAGAAGAATTCATAGCAAGCATTCTTCCAAAACTCCAAAACAGCCCTAAAGACATCAACACCTTAATACAAAACTGGAACAAAGCCATTGCAGATGTTGAGTTGCACCCACCCACTTACAACCAATCACCCAAACAACGGCCAGCAACTTGGTATGCACATTTACTAAAAGAAATGAAGAGATATCTAAGGATTACAGAAAAAATGGAGAAGTACAAAATTCAGCGACACCTTGGACACCTATAAATGCAAACTCCAGGCATACCAAGCAACCACAACCCAAGCGAGAACAAGATAATTCAAAGTTCTCTAAATCGCCCAAGAGAACTTTTTGACATAGTCAAAATGCTATGCAAAGACACAACACACCAAACAGAAAAAAACCACCTCACACCACAAATGATGGCAAAATACTTCCAAACCCTGACCTCAGCCCACCCTAATCACAAAAAAACAGTATACAACCTCAAGAAAAAAAACCACACACCTAACCACCTAAGAACATACGATATGCTATACTGGGTCAGACCAAGGTCCATCAAGTCCAGTATCTTGTTTCCAACAATGGCCAATCTAGGTCACAAGTACCCAGAAGTTTCCTCAAAAGACACAGGTTCCACAATTCTTGTACTGGGTCAAGCAGTGATATCTCGGGTCCCTTTTAATAATGGGTTATGGACCTTTCCTCCAGGAAATTGTCCAAACCTTTTTTAAACCCAGCTACACTAAGAGCTTTTTCTACATCCTCCAGTAACAGATTCCAGAGTTTGATTATACGTTGAATGAAAAAATAATTTTTTCTTATTAGTCTTAAATAGGTTACCCTGTAGCTTCATTGCATGTCCCCTAGTCTTTCTATATTCTGATGACGTAAACAATCGATCTACGTTTACCCGTTCCACTCCATTCATTAATTTATTGACCTCTATCATATCTCCCCTCAGCCGTCTCTTTTCCAATATGTAGAGCCCTAACCTTTTTAGCCTCTCTTCCATCCCTTTTTCCATTTTGGTGGCTCTTCTCTGTACCTTTTCTAATAACACTATATCCTTTTTAAGATACGGTGACCAGAACTGCACACAATATTCAAGGTGTGGTTGCACCATGGAACGATACAGAGGCATTATAATATCCTTTGTTTTACTTTCCATTCCTTTCCTTATGATATCTAGTATTCTATTTGCTCGCTTGGCCGCTGCTGCACACTGGGCAGAGGGTTTTAACATGTTATCCACGATGACGCCTAAATCTTTTTCCTGGGTGGTGGTTCCTAATGTGGAACCTTGCATCGTGTAACCATAGTTTGGGTTGTTCTTTCCTAGGTTCATAACTTTGCACTTTGTCCACATAAAATTTCATCTGCCATTTGGATGCCCAGTCTTCCAATTTATCAAGATCATCTTGCAATTTTCCACAATCCTCAAGGGTTTTAACAACGTTAAATAGCTTTGTGTCATCTGCAGATTTAATAATCTCACTCGTTATTCCCATTTCCAGGTCACTTATGAATATGTTAAAAAACAGCAGACCAAACACACATCCCTGGGGTACACCTTTCTCCATTGAGAAAATTGGCCATTTAGCCCTACCCTCTGTTTTCTATCTTTTAACCAGTTCCTGATCCACAATAGTACACTGCCTCTATCCCATGACTTTTTAGTTTTGCCAAAAGTCTCTGATGAGGGACCTTGTCAAAGGCTTTCTGAAAGTCCAGATATACTATATCACCTTTGTCTACCTGTTCATTCACACCTTCAAAAAAACATAACAGATTGGTAAGACAAGATCTTCCTTGTCTAAAGCCATGTTGGCTGTCTCCCATTAAGCCATGAATATCTACATGTTCAGTAATTTTGTTCTTTATGATGGTTTCTACCTTTTTTCCCGGTACTGACATCAGGCTCACTGGTCTGTAGTTTCCCGGATCATCCCTGGAATCATTTTTAAAAATTGGTGTTACATTGGCCATCCTCCAGTCTTACAGATTACAGATGATTTTAATGATAGTTCACAGATTACAAATAGCAGATCTGCAATCTCATAGTTCAGTTCTTTCCATACCCTTGGATTATACCATCTGGTCCAGGTGATTTGCTACTCTTCAGTTTATCAAATAGTTGTGATACATCTTCCCAGTGTATCAATATTTCTTTCAATTCTTCCACAGTATCTCCTTTAAATACTACTTCAGTCACATCTTCCTCAGTAAAGACCGAAGCAAAGAATTCATTCAGTCTCTCCGCTATCGCCTTGTCGCCTCTTAGTGCGCCTTTAACCCCTCTATCATCTAATGGACCAACTGACTCTCTCACAGGTTTTTTGCTACGAATGTATTGAATAAGTCTTTACTAGGTGTTTTTGCTTCCACAGCAAGCTTCGTCTCAAATTCTCTCTTTGCCTGCCTTATCAATGCCTTGCATCTAACTTGCCAGTGCTTGAGCTGTTTCCAGTTTTCATCAGTTGACTCTTTTTCCATTTCCTTAAGATGCTTTTTTTTTTGGCAACAGCCTCTCTGACCTCACCTTTAAACCATGCTGGCGTTTTTTTTGACTTCCTTCCACTTTTCTTAACGCATGGAATACAGCTGGTCTGGGCTTCCAAGATAATATTTTTAAACACCCAAGCTTGATGTAAGTCTTTAACCTTTGCAACTGCTCCTTTTAGTTTTTTCTTAACTACATTGTTCCAAACCATGTGCTCTTGGGCAACTGTCGGCTCTCCCCTATTATCTAGTTTAAAAGCTGTTCTTTCTCCTTTATAAAGGTTAATGCCAGCAGCCTGGTTCTATCCCAGTTAAGAAGAGCCTTTCCTTTCCCCAGAATGTTCCCCAGTTCCTAACAAATCAAAACCCCCCATTCTTGCTCCATCGTCTCATCCATGCATTGAGACTCTGGAACTCTGTCCGCCTTTTGGGTCCTGCGCGTGGAACGGAAAGCATTTTGGAGAATGCTACCCTGGAAGTCCAACTTCCTACCGAAAAGCCTAAATTTAGCCTCCAGAACCTCCCTACCACATTTTCCTATGTCATTGGTACCAACACGTACCAAGACAGCAGACTCCTCCCCAGCACTATCTAAGACCTTGTCTAGATGGCACATGTGGTCCGCTACCTTCGCACCAGGCAGGCATGTTATCAGGCGATCCTCATGTCCACCAGCCACCTAGCTATCTACATGCCTAATGATCGAATCACCAACTATAATGGATGTCCTAACCCTTCCTTTATGGGCACATGGCTCTGGAGAAACTTCCTCGGTGTGAGAAGCTTTTACATCACCTGGAGGACAGGACCTAGCTACAGGATCACTCCCTGCCATACCAGGGTGATGCTCTCCTGTCATGTTACCTCTCTCCTCCATGGCAATAGGGATGCTGCCAGACTGGAGGTTGGACATCATACTCTATCTCCGTAATTTATTTATTTTATTTATTTATTTAACTGCATTTATATACCGCTTTTCACCGGGTCAAAGTCTATGTCACCGTAAGTCTCGTCTATGTACCTCTCTGTCTTCCTTATGTCCTCCAAGTCTGCTACTCTAGCCTCCAGAGATCAGACTCATTCCCTGAGAGCAAAGAGCTCCTTGCACCTAGTGCACACATAACACCCCTCACCAAATGGGAGAAAATCATACATGTGACACTCAATGCAAAAGTCTGGAAAACCTCCATCTCACTGCTGGACTTCTGTCTGCATCTTAGTTTTAAGGTTGTGTTTAGATATTTAAGTTTTTTACCTACTAAGGGTTGGTAGGGATACTTATACTAATAAAACAACACCTAATACGTTTAATGTACTTTATTCACCTGAAGCTTAATTAATCTCAGGTCCTTAATGTATGCCTTATGAGGACAAACAGCTGCACCTGAGAGTGAATATGGCACCTCCTTTCTTTTGAGAGGTTTATGCACCTATAAAGCTACAATTATCCCAGGGGTGGGTGGGTATTCTGGAGGGAGGGAGGGGAAAAGACTTATTAAAAGCTGGCTGCTACACAGTACCCTGTCCTGTGCTTTTGAGGTTATCTGTGACCAATTTCCAGGGGGGAGTCCCACAGCCCTTGTTTGGCTAGAGGGAGTCTTGGGTTCTAAATTTAACCAGAAAGCTCTCTGCTGTGTTTTAAATTTAAACTGAAAGCTCTTTGCTGCTACTAGGCCCTGACTGATTTAAAAAAAATACACCGGGTTCACAGATTAATTAGCTTTAACCTAAAGAATTCTTTTTTTCCCCAAGATTTAGAAAACTTCCAAGAAGTTAATACTTACAATTGCAGATCTCTCTCCAGAAGTATAAGTCCCCTTTTCTAGTCCTTCAAGACTGAAAATCACAGAACTCTGATTAAACTATTTATGCCCATGCTTCTGAGGTAAGCTGTGACCAATTTCCTGGGTGATTAACACAGTCCTTGCTTGGATAGAGGGAGTCTTTCAAAATGGTCCTTTGATCTGCCACCTGACTTTAATACCTACTTAAAAAATTTCACAGGTCTCTTGCCCCCTATTTAGAAGGCCACTTTGTAAAGGTCTCTATAAATAATTTATTGCTCAAAGATTACTGACCCTGTTTTGCCTTTTATGCTAAGTTATATTCTGATTTGTTTTAAATTAAAGCTCTTTGCTGCTACTTTGCCCTGACTGATTTAACAAATACACTGGATTCACAGATTAATCAGCTTTAATCTAAAGAATTCCTTTTACCCAAGATTTAGAAAAATTTACAGAAGTAAATACTTACAATTTCAGATCTCTTTCCAGATGTAGCAGTCCCCTTTTTTTCAGTCATTCACCAAAATCACACCTGAATATCTACATAAGATCATTACAAGCATCACCATGACTACTTCACCACTTGACCCTTGTCCAGTCAGCTGGATAAAGTTAGACAAACAAGAGCTTATTCCCATAATGCTAAGAATCATCCAACCATCTTTAGAACAAGGATAGATACCATCAGAACTCAAGTCTGCCTCTATTCACCCTGTAAGGAAAGGGACATCCAACAGCATCAATCAACCAACCAACCAACCTCCTACAGGCCCACTGTTAGTCTTCCCTCCATGGTCCTAGAAAAAATCATTCACCAACAACTCCGGGATTACATAGATACACATCACCCACTTGACAACCAACAATATGGATTCAGACCACACCATGGAGTAGAATCCCTAATGACTGCCCTACTAGATAACCCATCTAAGGGTACCGACAAACCCAAATCTGGCTTCATACTCATCTTTCTCAACATAAAAGGAGCATTTGACTCTATACCACATGGTCTCATAATTCAGTGACAACAAGTTCTTGGATTATCAGACAGAACACTCACATGGTTTAAGTCCTATCTCACAGACCGCAAGCTACAAATAAGATTAGGCCATACAAAATCCACCCCATACATTCAAACTCAAGGAGCCCACAAGGCTCAACCCTCTCATCCTTCTTATTCAACCTCTTTCTACAACCATTATGCTCGATAATAAAGACCTGCAACATCCTATACCATATATATGCAGATGATATAATGATTTATGCACCTATCAACAATTCATATCCAGATCCCATACCTATCACAAACTGCTTCTCCAAAGTCTGCAATTGCCTCAAAAGACATTAAATGAGCATAAGCTTCAAGAAGACAGAGGCCATGTACATCACCAGAGACACTGCTTTCAAACCACCGACTTTCATAGCTATTGATGGGATCCAAATCCAAGTGAAACAAGACATAAGATAACTCGGAGTTATGCTGGATCAATATCTCACCTTTACAACACACATAGGAATATCACTCAGAACATTTACTTCATGCTCAAAATGATCAAACACCTCGAATCTTTGCTAACTGACCATGACTTTCACTTAGTCCTCCAGGCAACCATCTTCCTCCACTTTCACTACAATAATATCATCTTTCAAGGCTGACCAACCTCATCCATCCACCATCTCCAACTTGCACTCAATGAAGTCACATGCATCCTTTTCAATGCAAAAAAACCAGAAAACATTACACCCCTTCTCAAACAATTGCATTGGCTCCTGATAATGAAACACATAAAATTCAAATCCATCCTTACAGCCTTCAAGGTCCTCAACAACTCTTCATCATCACACCTTCAAACCCTGCTCCAAATCATGTCTGACAACAGAAAATGATGAACTAGCACAAGGAACATGCTACATATACCAAAAATGTTTACAAAAACCATCTCTACCACATCCAAGAGAGCCCTCTCTCTATGTTCCACACCTGTGGAATTCTATTCCTGACAAGCTAAGGACCACTACGGACATAATATCCTTCAAGAAAGCCCTTAAGACTCACATCTTCAAAGACTGCTATCCAGAAAGTATAACCTAAACCTCCACTACCCATATTCTCAGTCCCTCCCTATCTTTTGCCCTAAATTACCTCCCTCCCCTCCCACCCTTGTTCACATCCCATCTTATATGATAACCTAAGAAATAATTTAACTGTTAACTCCAAGTTGATTTCCCTATTTAATGTATTAATGTTCTTTTACAATATAAAGTGCTTTGACCTCAGGATAAAGCGGTATAGAAAAACTGTTAAATAAATAAAGTTGAGGAGCCCTAACTTTTTAAGCCTCTCCTCATAGGGGTATCTTTCCATACCCTTTACCATTTTGGTGGTTCTACTCTGTACTTTTTCTGATTCTGCTATATCCTTTTTAAGATATGGTGACCAGAATTGCACACAATATTCAAGGTGTGGTTGCACCATGGAACGATACAGATGCATTATAATATTCTTGGTTTTGTTCTCCATTCCTTTCCTTATGATGCCTAGCATTCTTTTTGCTTTCCAGGCTATCTCTGTACACTGTGCAGAGGGTTTCAATGTATTATCAATGATGACACCTACAATAAATCCTTTTTCTGGGTGGTGGTTCCTAATGTGGACCTTGCATCATGAAACTGTAGTTTGGGTTATTCTTCTCTATGAGGCCAATTCCGTCCTGCATGTCCTGCCTCTGTACGATCGGGCAGAATTGGGGCATGCAGCAGTAGCCCCCGATTCTGATCCTGAGAGGACTACACATGCCTGTGGGATCAGAATTGGGTCTACTAGTCTGAACATGCAGGCTAGGCCCCGATTCTGATCGACCACAAGCCCAACCACATACCCGGCTAACTCAGCCAGATTCCTCAATGGAGTCGCGATCACCGTCCAACTCACAGAGCTATGTTTCCCCACAGCCCGACACCAGATTGGGCAGTCCAAGGCTTGGGTTGGGCTAAGGGGAACCTCCTGTGGCCCCTTATCTGCTCCTCTGGGTCCCCCGCTACGATCTGCCACCATCCAGGGGAACTTATTCCAGCTTTGAGGGAAACTCCCCAGCCAAACCTAGCACAAGTGAGGTATTGCTCTGCAATCCCCTGTCCCTTTAAGAAGAAAGGCTGGAGAATGCCTGGGAAGGGTGTGGGCAGGCTCCAGGCTTTTCCCAGGAAGCAAGGGACCTGGGGAGAGAGAGAGAGGAGCCCGGGGTTCTCTGCAATATACAGTGACCAGTTACATTTGAAAGAGAGACTGCTGAAAATATAGGAACTGTGGATTAAGTTTGCTGCCGTGCCTTCAGCCTTGCTACCTAGATGGAGGACTCTTGAGCTATAGAGAGTTGCTGTTTACTTTATTTATGGATATGCTGCCCTGCTGCTAAGAGAATGAAAGAGTACTACTATCCCAGAGTGAAGGGACTTTGGGGAAGGAGCAGTTTCTTCTTACCTTAGAACTGTCTGTGCTGGAACAGCGTTCTCTCACCCAGCAGAACAGGGCTGCTAAGACTGATTAAGGAACAGCTATAGCTGAGGGAGGCCTGAAGCAAGAGTGTCTGTAACACTACATGTATTGCAAGCCCAAGAAGGGCCAAGGCTGTTAGCTTCGTTGTTTATCCTGAAAATAAAGTGTATTTTCTTAAAACCTCCTACTTTCTGTAGAAACTTGTATCATTGCTCGACCACAGTATACTACATATGGTGGTAGTGGTGGGATCCTTCTTAACCAAGGGACAGAAGAAACCCCACGTAACTCCTGGCTCAGACCTCTCCACAGGCAAAAAAGTAAGAAAATAAAGATGCTTTTTTGTGTTTGGTACACGGCTGTAGTTAGAGAAGAAACTTCAGTTTAGTTTGAAGCTGGACAGGCAGGACTTTTGTTTTCTTTCTCCTACCCAGGCTTGGTTGGAAAAAAAGAGGAGAGAGCAGGAACAAAAGAAGGAGGCCTTCCACAAAAATCAAACAGCAAAGATACAGCGGAGGGCAATATACCACGGCCTACAAGGATAATGGGTAAAAACAACTTTATTGGCTCCTTGTTAAGGGACTGGTTATTTATACCCTATTTTACCTGTTATACCTGCTTAATGCATACCCAAGTTTAATTTTCCTGTTTAATGTATACCCAAGTTATTATACCTGTTTCACTGTAAGCACAAATCACGAAATTGAGATGTGCAACTCTTATGTTCATTGTAAACCGCACTGATGTCGAATAGCGCGGTATAAAAGAGACTGCAAATAAATAAATAAATTAAATAAATAAATAAATTATCCTCGTAGGCCGTGGTATATTGCCCTCTGCTGTATCTTTGCTGCTTGTTGGTTGGAAAAAAAACCAACAACATGGAAAGATTACTCCAGGCTCTGGTGGAAGGGAAACAGTAGTAGCAACAACAGCAGCAGCTATAGTGTGCCCTACTGGAAGGACAGCAGCAACAGCAGCTACAACATGCCCTAGTAGGATAGCAGCAGAAACAGCAACAGGTGCTGCAGGACATTTTGCAAGCCCAAGGGGCACAGCAACAACAAGTACTACAGAAATCTATGGAAATTCAGCAGGGTTTACTAGTGCAAATCTCCCAGGCACTTCAAGGGTGGCAGCCCCAACCTCCAGTTATACCCCTGCCTAAGATGATGGAAGGTAAGGACCTGGATCACTTCCTAGTAAACTTTGAGTGGTCAGCTCGACTGGCTGGTTTGTCGGAGACGATGTGGACTACATAACTTGCTGACTGGAAGCAATCAAGCCATCTTCCAGGGGGCTAACCCTAACAGAGGGGCTGCCTATGTATTGCAAGCCCAAGAAGGGCCAGGGAAGTTTGCTTGGGTGTTTATTCTGAAAACAAAGTGTATTTTCTTTAAACCTCCTAGTTGCTGAAGGATCTTTTTTCATTGTTCGGCCGCAGTATACCACAGTCCCCCATCTACACTGAAGGCCCTTGATGTACAAGGCCAACCTCAGATTCGGCCTGTACATCCGGGATCAAGGACTGCCCATGCTCCGCCCTCGCTCCACCTCCAGACTTCCCCCTTCCGCCAACGTCTAAGGCTCCCCATTTAACAGCGCTGTTTGTACGGGGAGCCTTTGCGCCGGAAGTGGCAGGGGGACAAACAGTGGGATGTATGTCCTGCCTGGACATACATCTCCACTGTTCGTGGCACAGAATGACCCCCTAAGTGCATAACTTTGCACTTGTCCACATGACATTTCATCTGTCATTTGGATGTCCAGTTTTCTAGTTTATCAAGGTCCTCTTGCAATTTTTTACAATCCTGTTATGTTTGAACAAATTTGAATAACTTTGTGTCATCTGCAAATTTGATCACCTCATTCATTATTCCCATTTCCAGGTCATTTATGACTATGTTAAAAAGCAGTCGGCCCAGCATGGATCCATGCGATATTCCACTATTCACTTTTCTCCATTGGCCAATCCAGGTCACAAGTACCTGGCAGTTTCCCAAAAAGACACACAGGTTCCACAATGCTTGTATCGTGGTAAGCAGTGGATTTCCCGGGACCTACTTAACAATAGTTTATGGACCCTTCCTCCAGGAACTTGTCCAAACCTTTTTATTTTTTAAACCTAGCTACACTAACAGCTTTTATTACATCCTCCGGTAATGAATTCCAGAGTTTGATTATCTGATGACTTTTTAATTTCACCAAGAGTTTCTCATGAGGGACCCTGTCAAAGGCTGTCTCAAAATCCAGATACACTATTTCGACTGGCTCACCTTTATCTGCTTATTCACACCTTCAAAAAAATGTAACAGACTAGTAAGACAAGACCTTCTTTGGCTAAACTCATGTGGACTCTCTCTCATTAAACCATGACTATCTATATGTTCAGTAATTTTGTTCTTTATAATGGTTTCTACCATTTTGACTGGTACGGACAACAGGCTCACCAGTCTGTAGTTTCCCAGATCACCCCTGGAATCCTTTTAAAAATTGGCGTTACATTGGCCATTCTCCAGTCTTCCAGCACTACAGCTGATTTTAATGATATTTCACAGCTTACTAATAGTAGATAAGCAATCTCATCTTTCAACACCCTTGGATGTATGCCAACCAGTCCAGGTGATTTGCTACTCTTCAGTTTATCAAATAGTTGTTATACATCTTCCCAGTTTATCGATTATTTCTTTCATTTCTTCCAATACATCACCTGTATATACCATTTCAGGCACTTCCCTATATCTTTTTCAGTAAAGACCGAAGCAAAGGATTCATTCAGTCTCTCTTTTCTGGTCTTGTCCTCACTTAGCGCCCCTTTTACCCCTCTATCATCCAGTGGTCCAACTGACCCTTTCACAGGTTTATTCCTATGAATGTACTTGAAATGTTTTTATTATGCATTTTTGCTTCCACGGCAAGCTTCTTTTCAAATTCTCTTTGCCTGCCTTATCAATGCCCTGTATCTGACTTGTCATTTGGCTCCTTTTTCTATTTCCTGAAAGATGCTTTTTTGACAACAACAGCTTCTCTGACCTCACCTTTAAACCATGTTAGCAGTTTTTTGGCCTTCCTTCCTCTTTTCTTAAAGCATGGAATACATCTGGTCTGGGCTTCCAAGATAGTACTTTTGAACAACATCTACGCTTGATGTAAATCTTTAACCTTTGCATCTGCTACTTTTATTTTTTTCTTAACTATGTTCCTCATTTTATCATAGTCTCCCTTTTGAAAGTTAAAAGTTAGTACTGTGGATTTCCTTGCCATCCTTCTTCCATTTATTAAATCAAATACAATCATGCTATGATCAGTATTGCCAAGTGGCCCCAAAACCCTTATCTCTTGCACTAGATCCTGTGTTCCACTAAGGACTAGATCCAAAATAGCTTCCACTCTTGTTGGGTCATAAACCAGCTGCTCCAAGAAGCAGTCATTTATTTCATTTAGAGAATTTCTCTCTTTAGCATATATATGTGAAAATATTTTAGATTTAGGGGTGAGGTCAAATTTTCAAGTTATAAGGCCAATGTATTTTTTAATCTATTTTAATTTAACAGCTATTCCTAAAATATTATAATGGAGAGCTAGATTTACTAAAGTTCACCACCACATTAGGTCATTAATAGGAATGTTTACTAAAGTGTGCTAAATTTGCACACAACTGGGCCATGAAACTAGCACAGACACCTGAGCTAACCTCAAAGGACATGTATGTCCATCACCCACCATTAGGCTGTTGCAGCTAAGCGGCACAATTTATTTATTTATTTAGTAAACATTTGTATACCGCTGCTTCCTATGATCAGCAGCGGTTTACTTTACAGAATCACAATGCTGGCACACAGGTGCATTTAATGACATTCATTAAGGTGATATTAAGTGCATCCATGATAAAGGCAACAGTCGTAGTTAGCGTTCACCAAAGACACCTGCGCTAACAACCATCAATGCTCATGTTCTGTTTCTAACCTGCCCAGTCCCTACCCAATTGCATGCTAACTGGTTAGTATGTGACTCTTAGCACAGGGCCCCACACTTTTAGCATGGTGAGCTTACTGCACACTAAATCCTACATGGAAAATGGCCCTAAACCCTACATGGTAACAGCGCACTTTAGTAAGCATGCCCCTAACAGTATTAATGCACATTATTAGTAAATAGTCCCAGTGCCTAAAATGTGACCTACAGTAAATAACACATTACTGCAGTCATAAATGTGGCCCCATCAAGAATCACCTTGCCTAATTGGATCCATTTTACAATTAAATTACAGTAGTCTCACCCCTTCGTATAATCACTCAATGACTGGGATAGTATCTTTTATTTATTTATTTATTTGTTTTTTCTATACCGCCCCTTCCAGAGATCAGAGGCGGTTTACATTTAACACAACATATTACAAAGAACAGAGGTTGAACTATTTACATAGATCCATAGGTACATTTAACATGAAGCGAATGCTTTATATACAGTAAATAGTTGTCTGAACTGATGACTGGTAACTATTCACAGTTTACTGTTTGTGTGTATTTCTTTGACTTTAGATATGAATAGGGATTATTGATTGGGGGGGTACAGGGGATTGGGTGGTGATCATAAGGTGAGGTGAAGGTAGGTGTTTAGTGAGGTTGGGTTATCATTGATGTTACCGTAGTGTTCAGTAAAGAGGTATGTTTTGATTTCTTTTCTGAATAACTGTAGGTCTTGGGTCACACGGATTGACAATGGCAGGGAGTTCTAGAGACTAGGAGCAGTGTAGGAAAAGGCTCTGGAGCTGGTGGACGGTTTTGTCTTGCGTATGGAGGCTGGTGTTACCAGTGAGTGTTTTGCATTTTGCATCTCGCTAAACAGTTTTTAGCATCCTATGGAATGATATATAAAAACTTCCCATTTTCAATTCCCTTGAAGGCTAATTAAAAAAAAGAAACGAAGCCATCCTCTTCAGTATACGTTCTCATGTGAATGCCAGTTTACATTTCCGTACTGTGAACATCACAGGAATGGCTCTATGTACTTCTGAGAAAAGATTTTCTTTATACCAGGAAATTTAGATAACGTGAAAATGATTTTGCAGGGATTTCTTTTGTGGTAAAATTCACGTGAAACTGTGCGCTTTATCTCTCTGAGGTCTCGTTGTTGTAATTTTCATGGAAAATTGCCACTTTGAAAAATTTTATGCATGTAATTTTGCTATGACAAAAATGCTTAATAAGCTGATTTGTATGAATGTTTAGCTCGCTGGCAATTCTGCACAAATTCTGTTAACAGCTCTTCAAATGCAAAATTACACAAGGAAAATGGCAAATAGCATGTTTAAAAACACTTCAAAGCAACTGCTCAAGCTATGTGCCATATTTTAGAGCATTGTTATTCTTTTGTGAAGCCATTTTCCGAAAGATATATAGCCATGCTAAAATGGAATAATGAGTCTAGATTGCCCTACCTGAAAATTGCCTTCCTGTTCCCAGCTGAAATAATGTTTCTTCTTTAGTCCAGTTGCAAGGAGACATTTCCAGGGGCATATTTGGGTCATGGGAGGAAAATAGCCCATGTACATGATATTTAAAAAATGCCTGTTCTATTTTACCCCTACCTGCTACTCACACAAAATAGGAGGTGCAAGATATATGGGTACGGTTCAGTGCATGCACCACCTGGTAGTTTATCGATGCATAAAGTAAGCACAATAAAATCATTCACATGCTTTATAACTACATGGCTTATTTGCAGGACTGGCTTTACAATATATTGAGCACTAGGCAAACATATATTTGTGGGTCCCTATCACGGACTCCCATTTATTTCTTTTATCAACTCTACCATCAGCACTGCTGTCACATTTACTCTTTTCTTGCCCTGCCCCCCTGCGATCTTTGTTCATGGTCTTCCCTAGGACTACCACACTTCATCTCCTTAGATGTAACATGGGAAAAACTGCAGGACCTAGTTCTAGGTGTGGCGGCGGCAGCAGCAGATTGTGAGTAAGGCTGGGGACTGTGCAAACACATGCTTTGAGTGACATGGTCTAGTGATGAGAGCAATGGGCTAAGAATCAGGAAGCTGAGCGAGTCATTTTCACCATTCTCTGCCTCTGGTACAAACCAGAGATGCCAAGGGCAGACTGTCCCAAAGTGAGATTTGTGGGAGATGTGTCTGAGGCAGGGCCGGATTTACCTTGAGTGAGGCCCTACGCCAACAAAAATTGTGGGCCCCCAGCAGGGGCGGCCCAAGGGGGGTGCGGACCTCATTTGCATAAGGGGCCTCATTTGCATAAATATTTGCATAATGTTACCATATACTAACTTTTAGTAAACGTGCCTCTTAATGAGTGTATGGATAAAGAAAGACTAAAAGATTTCTACATTACTATAATCCAGTGCCAACTGCCAGACACATTAGGAACTACTACAAACACTGCCCATAGTAAACCCGCCGTATCCTAACAGCACTACCAGGACTCACAAAGCACCATACTCTACCAATCAAAAGGCAACACTGCAAATATTAAACCAATACATTTCAGAGAACAACAATACATGACCTACTGGGGAAAGAGAACAAGTGGCAATGTCAAATAGGAATTATATAAACAGAACACCTCAGCTCAGTTACACATGCAGAACATAGACCATCACCAAACAAGTAATCACAATTTAGAAATAGGAAGACAATAATTAAACTGGGAATCCCAAAAGCCAAACTTGGAATGTACAACACTGTAGAAATAAAACTATACATTAATTTGCTCTTGTACTAAACAAAGCGCAGATGTTAATGATGCACATTTACCAGAGCTGACATATTCCAATTAATAAATTCAAAATAAAGAGATATTTTTCTACCTTTTGTGCATTTTTTTCAGCTGCAATTGCTCCAGCCACTTTCTTCTGGTTTCTTCGTGTCTTCTGCTAACTCTCCATCGTCTGCTGTCCATTTGTCCTTTCTTCTCTCTTCTAGATTTTTTTCCATTCTCTCTCTACATCTGCTTTAACATACTAATCTTTCTCCTTTTGCTCTTTCCTCATTCCTATTTCATCCACTCAAATTTTACCCCTCCATCCTCAATTCCCACTTACTCTCCCAATACCCGGCCAATTGTAGATTTTTTATCCCTCCCACACAAAATATTTTTCCCTTCTCCATTTTACTCTTCCAGCCCCATCCCATTCTAATCCTCCCCCAACATCAGCTCCCTTCTAGTTCCAGCCTCACCCAGCATCCATTCCCTTCTAGTCCCTGCATCAGCCCATTTCCAGTCCTAGCTATCCATCAGCCCATTTCCAGTCCTAGCAACCCCCCAACCCAATACCAGTCCTAGCCCCCCCATCACCCCACTTACAGTCCTTAACCCCCATCACCCCATTTTCAGTCCTTAACCCCCCATCACCCATTTTCAGTTTAAGCCACCCCTCTAACCCATTACCAGTCCTAACCCCCCATCAGCCCACTTCCAGTCCTAACCCCATCAACCCATTTCCAGTCAGCCCCCCATAGCCCATTGCCAGTCCTACCCACCCCCATCAGCCCACAGCCCATTACCAGTCCTAACCCCATCATCCCACCTCCAGTTTTAACCCCCCAGCCCATTTCCAGTCCTAGCCCCCCATAGCCCATTACCAGACAACCCCCATCACTCAGCCCACAGCCCATTACCAGTCTTAACCCCCCCAAAGCCCATTACCAGTTCTAACCCCCCCCAACAGCCCATTACCAGTCCTAACCCCATCAGCCCACCTCCAGTCTTATCCCCCCTGCCCATTTCCAGTCCTAGCCCCCCCCATAGCCCATTACCAGACAGCCCCCATCAGCCCACAGCCCATTACCAGTCTTAACCCCCCCCAAAGCCCATTGCCAGTTCTAAGCCCCCCTAACAGCCCACAGTCCATTACCAGTCCTAACCCCATCAGCCCATCTCTAGCCTTACCCCCCCCCCCAGCCCAGCCCAGCCCAGCCCAGCCCATTTCCAGCCCCAGCCCCCCAATAGCCCATTACCAGCCCTACCCCCCCAGTCCATTTCCAGCCCCAGCCCCCCCAATAGCCCATTACCAGTCCTACCCCCCCATAGCCCATTACCAGTCCTACCCCCCCCCCATAGCCCATTACCATTACCAGTCCTACCCCCCCCCCGGCCTAAAGTAAAATTTAATTAAAAAACAACCTGGTGGCTGCCGCGGCGGGGCCCCCTCAGATGCCGCGGGGGCCCCGTCTACAAGCTGAAGCCGTCGGGTCGGGTCGGGTCTCTCTCCCTCCCTCGCGGCAGGATGCGAGAGATGCGGGGGGAGAGCGTCTCCTCGCGTCTGTGTTAAGCCGGCAGGGGCTGATGGGAAATCCCATCAGCCCCTGCGGGCTTAACACAGACGCGAGGAGACGCTCTATCTTCGCGTCTCTCACAGCCTGCAGCGAGGGAGGGAGAGAGGGAGAGAGGGAGAGACCCGACCGGACCCGACCGCACCGCACCGCTTCAGCTTGTAGACGGGGCCCCCGCGGCAGCAGAGGGGGCCCCGCGGCGGCAGCCACCAGGTTTTTTTTTTTAATTGAGTTTTAAAAAAATTAACTGGTTCTTTTTTTGTGGGCCCCTGCCGGCTGTGGGCCCTACGCCATGGCGTACATGGCGTATAGGTAAATCCGGCCCTGGTCTGAGGTATAAATTTTGAAAGCTGTAAGCGTCAACAATTCACAAATGAAAACTACACAAGAAAATATTTCGCTTTCCTTAGTGCCTTTGAAAGAATATAAGCAGAACGGAGACAGTATTAGGGCAGCTTTCAAAGTAATTTGTCCAGGTAACTACGTAGTTAACTGGATAAATTCCACAGATCAAATATTCCCTCCACTAAGGGGGTCATTCTGAGCCACGAATAGCAGGGATGTACATCCTGCCTGGACGTACATCCCCACTATTCATCCCCCTGCCGCCCCCTGTACAAACAGGGCTATTGTACAGGAAGCCTTAGACAGGGGAGGGAGGGGCATCTGGAGGCGGAGCGAGGGTGGGGCTTTGGCTGAGCCATAACCTGGATGTACAAGGTCGATTCTAAGGATGGCCCTGTATGTCTGCAGTTCGCCACGTAAACGGGAGACTTATTCCACCTCAGAGGTGGAATAACCCCCCCTGGATGACGGGGAACCACAGTGCTGGGGTCAACGATGAGGTTGGAGGATGCAGCGGGATCCCCGCAGCCCAACCCTGGCCATGGGAAGCCAGATCACAGGTCGGGCTGTGGGGAATGAGCAATTTGGGTCAGTGGCTGAGAATCATGGCTCCGTAATGGAGCCACAGTGCCATGGCAACAAGACCCTATGGCACTGTGGCTCCATTACAGAGCCTGGATGAGTTAGCTGGGGTCTGCTGGGCGCAAGGCACATCAGAATCATGGCCTGGCCAGCACGTCCAGGCCGGTAGACCCGATTCTGATCCCACAGGCACATCTAGCCCCCGCGGGATCAGAATCAGGTGCTACCACTGTACGCCCAGATTCTGAGGGGTCGCACAGGAGTTGTATGGCCAGGATAGAATTGGCCTCTTAATGTGTAGACATTTACCTGTGAACCAGTGGACTTTCCAATTCCAGTCCAAATTTTCAAAAGGAAACTAATGGCCTGATATTCAGCACTGGTGGCTAGCCGATCTAATGCAGCTAGCCACCGGCGCTGAACTCTAAACCGGGATATTCAGTGCTGAGGCCATATCTGGGCTCCAGCATGAATATGGATTGCCACAAAGCTAACTAGGCAGTGGCGATATTCATCCGTTTCCTGATTAGCTTCTGCGGCAAAAGTTAGGCCGGGTTTCCTGCACCTGACTTTCACCACATATCACTAACCAGGCAGTGGCTCAATATTGCCGATGGGTGCTGCCCTTCATACCCTGGCACGCCCCGATGCAAACCGATTAGAAGAATAACCCACAGAACAGCATTTACGCAAACCGTAAATGCCTTTGAATATCCCTCCCCCACCCACCCTATATGTTATAGTGATTGTGTGGATATTAGTTTATATGAACTTGCCACTGCAGTCTCTTTAGCTCTGTATATAAAAGATCATCTTGGGGATTTTATAACATGACATTTATTGTTTATTTTTCTTCATATCATATTTTCTATATATTAATATCCCCCTGAAGAAGCAGTAGGCAAAATGCTGAGATGGGCGTTGGGGTATGAAAGCTGCTAAAGGCTACATGGATGGTAATAAAATTACGCCATGGAAGTTAAGTAATGTTACTGAGGTTAATTAATGGAGATTTAAGAAATGTAGCTGTGGGTTCTAAGAGCATGCTGTGAAGAAATCTTGTAATTGTACACATTGAAGAAAACTCCATGATCTGACCACAATACCACGGCTCTTTAGGTCTCTGGTCCATCAGTAGTGAGAGACAGAGACAGAGAGTAATACAGAACACAATCACACACACACAAAGTGCTATTTTCTTTGAGCTCAGAGGGAAGACAATAAGCGGACTATGAACAGGCATAATTCCAGGCTTATTGAATTCAAAGTTCTCCTCCTAAAAGCTCCTTTTTATTAGAGAAAAAGAGGAAGTAACAATCATTTATTATAACCATAAAATAACACAAGGTGTCACCAAAGTTCTTTTTACAGAGTAAGATCTGATTACAGTATATTAGATGAAATTTACTCAATTATGACAAAATTGTTTATAATTGCAAAAGTTGCAAAAATTATGTTTTGTCAGCAGGGACTTCCAGTTGACTGTACAATGAACTATGGTTGCACAGGTCATAGCCTATGTTCTTTTTGCTTGCGTTAACACTGTTCCATCTATTTTAAAGACTGTTACAGAGAACTCATGATCATGACATCCTATTCTATTAAAGAAAGTAGGTGAAAAGTCAAACTTCTAAACACATTTTGTATCAAGAAATTCATCCATCTTCAATTACATATTGGGGATTCTGGTATCCCTTTATCTGTCCATCCCTACACACATATAAGTCTATTTTTGTTAAATTTTAGAGTATTAATTAAGAAACCAGCTAAGAAAACAGGAAGGAAAGAGTTCTTTTCGGGTCACTGCTGTGCTGGGGATGAATTGTGGCCCAAGTATGTTTACCTAAGTCCACATTCTAGCCCCGATGGTTCTGAGACCCGTTTTCTCCTCTCTTCATCATGATCTTTGAGATTTTTAATGCTGAAATTTGAGCCTGCTGCAATTAATGGAGTGTTATGTATGAGTTGCTGATTAGTCATTTTCACTCCGGAAGTGACCAGAAGATTTATTGTATTTTCGGCTAATCTTCTGACAGCCTCGTCATGCTCATAATACCCCTTCTCTCAAGTCACTGGCTCCCTATCTGTTTCCGCATCCAGTTCAAGCATCTACTGCTGACCTATAAGTGCATTCACTCTGCAGCTCCTCACTACCTTTCCTCTCTTATCTCTCCCTACACCCCTCCTCAGGAACTCTGGTCTTCTGGCAAATCGCTTCTATCTGTGCCCTTCTCTTCTATTGCTAAATCCAGACTTCACTCTTTCACCTTGCTGCTCCTTATGCCTGGAACAAACTACCTGAGTCGGTACATCAGGTGCCTTCTTTGACCCTTTTCAAATCCAGGCTGAAAACTCATCTTTTTGCTACTGCTTTCGGATCTTGACTCACCTGATCTCCTTTGTGTTTCTTTTCTATTCCCCCTAGATGTATCCAATGTCTACAGCTACTGTGTTGTCTGTCTTGACTAGATTGTAAGCGCTGTTGAGCAGGGACTATCTTTTACATGTGTCTGTTCAGTGCTGCATACATCTTGTAGTGCTATACGAATGTTCAGTAGTAGTAGTACTTTCCTATGATAAAGCAGCTTTCCAATGGTCTCCCCCCACAGCCTTCATACTGGCTGTATCCTACCACTATCCTTGCAGCTTGTTTACCGCAAACAAAAAATCTTGTATCTTCCAGATGACTTTTGTATCTTCCAAAACTTTATAAGGACTCCTTGAATCTTAAGAGAGGAAGGAAAAAGACCTCAAAGACTGTCAAGCTGACTCCAGCTTTTCATGTCTCAAAACATCACTGAGCGAGGTAATAAACCAACCAAGGATTTTAATGGATACACACAGAAAATATTACCCAATAAAATCCTTGGTCGGTTTATCACCTTGCTCTAGACTTGTGTGCTTCGACTTTGCGAGTGTGCAGAGCTTCTTCTTTTGAACTATCAAAACATCACTGGTCATAAAAAAACCCTTCCCCTTCCCTTTTATTACTTATATAACCCTTAATATTTTTCTATTTTTTGCTTTATATAATTCATCACATGTACAATGTTGAGTGTTAAAACACCCATTCAAGTATAAAATATACATCTGCACCGTATTGGGATACTTCACTTCCAAATGGTCTTCAGATATAACTGTAGTCTTCTGAAGCTGTCAGCATTTTGCCACATGCTGTGCCAGGGAGTGGAGGAGTGGCCTAGTGGTTGGGGCAAGGTACTTCAGGCCAGAAGGTCAGGGGTTCAAATCCCACTAGAGGACAGCAACCTTGGGCCGGAAGGACTGGGGTTTCTAGTCCCACAGGCAGGGCCGGATTTACCTTGAGTGAGGCCCTACACCAACAAAAATTGTAGGCCCCCAGAAAAAAAAAAAAACAAGTTCAACTTACCAAAACAGAAATGGCAATAGATATATAGAATTGCCTGACATAAAGAGGCAAGAAATACATTAAAAAAGACATATTCCAGTTAATAAATTCAAAATAAAAAGTATTTTTCTACCTTCTGTTTGGGCATTTTTTCAGTTGCAATTGCTCCAGTCACTTTCTTATGGTTTCTTCGTGTCTTCTGCTAGCTATCCATTTGTCCTTTCTTCTCTTTTAGATGTTTTCCATTCTCTCTCTATTTCTGCTTTAACATACTAATTGTTTCCCTTTTTCTCTTTCCCCCAATTCTTTCCTTATTCCTTTATCATCCATTTAAATTTCACCCTTCCATTTTCAAGCCCCTCTTACTCTCCCAATACCCAGCCCATCATAGACTTTTCTTCCACACAAAATATTTTTCCCCTCTCCATTCTCATTCCCCATCCATTCTAGTCCTCCCCCCAAATCAGTTCCCTTATAGTTCTAGACCCACCCAGCATCCACTCCCTTCTAGTCCCATTCCCCACATCAGCCCATTTCCAGTCCTATTCTAGCTCTTCATCAGCCCATTTCCAGTGCTAGCCTTCACATCACAGCCAACTTCCAGTCCTAGCCCCCCCCCAATCACAGCCTATTTCCAGTCCTAGCCCCCACCATCACATCCCATTTGCAGTCCGAGTCCCCCTGCACCATCACAGCCCATTTCCAGTCCTAGTTCCCCCCCCCCACCATCACAGCCCATTTGCAGTCCAAGTTACCCCCCCCCCATAGCCCTTTTCCGGTCCAGGTCCCTCCCCCCCCATCACAACCCATTTCCAGTCCAAGTCCCCCCCCATAGCCCTTTTCCGGTCCAGGTCCCCCTCCCCATCACAACCCATTTCCAGTCCATGTCCCCCCCCCATAGCCCTTTTACAGTTCAGATCCCCCCCCAACACAACCCATTTCTTTCCAGTCCAAGTCCCCCCCCCCATAGCCCTTTTCCGGTCCAGGTCCCCCTCCCCATCACAACCCATTTCCAGTCCATGTCCCCCCCCCCCATAGCCCTTTTACAGTTCAGGTCCCCCCCCCCTTCACAGTCCATTTCTTTCCTGTCCTTGTCCCCCCCCCCATAGCCTTTTTTTTGTACAGGTCCCCCCCCCCCCATCACAACCCTTTTCCAGTCCAAGTCCCCCCCCATAGCCCTTTTACAGTTCAGGTCCCCCCCCCCATCACAGCCCATTTCTTTCCAGTCCAAGTCCCCCCCCCCCAGCCCTTTTCCGGTCCAGGTCCCCCCCCCAAATCACAGCCCATGCAGTCCTTGGCCCCCCCCCCCCCCCGACCAGCACCGTGGCTGTCTGAGAGGCTTCAGAGGGAGCCGGGTAAGCTCGCGCGACACCCCGGCTCCCTCTGTACAGCCGCCAGCGTGAAGAGCCTTTTCCTTCACGCTGGCAGCTGTATCTGTGAAGCCGCGAATGCTGGGAAAGGTTAAAGGGCATTGCCTTTAACCTTTCCCAGCAATCGCGGCTTTACAGATACAGCCGCCAGCGTGAAGGAAAAGGCTCTTCATGCTGGCGGCTGTACAGAGGGAGCCGGGGCCTCGCGCGAGCTTACCCTGCTCCCTCTGAAGCCCTGCGGTGTGTGGGCCCTTGCCAGCTGTGGGCCCTACGCCATGGCGTACATGGCGTATAGGTAAATCCGGCCCTGCCCACAGGTGCTCCTTGTGGTCTTGGGCAAGCCACTTAACCCTCCATAGCCCATGTTCCCTGTAAAATAGTTATCTCCAAGTTATAATGCCCTGTTCAACGTAATTTCAGTTTGTTCAATGTAAACTGCACTGATGCAGAATAGCACGGTATATAAGAGAATGTAAATAAATAAATAAAACTACACAGCTCTCTTCAATGTGGCTCCCATATGGGGAGGAGGGGAGATTTGCAGATAAAAGTTTTAAACTTTGAAAAATATCCAAACAGCCATAAATGCCAACTTCTGCAGAATGCTGAAAAAAGCTAAGTCATTCTAACTTTTTGAGTCCTAGGCACAACCAATAGGGCCCTCCTAACTATCTGGGCTCTAGGAACATGCCTAGTTTGCCCATGCTTTACTATGGCCCTGCTTATTAGAAACTTCCTCCCTTTAGTCCTTATTTTCAAACTGCTTTGGCCATAAACAGCAAACACATTTGAAAGCAGCACCCCATATCATTACTGCTCACAGCTTCTGTTGTATCCTGACTTTTTGCAATGTATTCATTGGTAGTACTGTGCAATTTTTTTATTGTCATCTGCTTAAAACCTAACAAACTGAGACGATTACTGGAAAAAATGTGGCTTTGTCTCATTCATGAATTTTTTGACAGTTCAATTTTCTATCTGTGAAAAGTAAACTGTAATTAAAAGAAAAGGTTGCAGCTACAACAATGTAATCATCTTCTGAAAACAAAATCTTTCATTTTCATATTTTTCATACAATAATAGAAACATCACTATCTGAAACTTTGGCATATATCTACAGCCCGATATTCAAAAGATTTATGCTCCTAACTTTGAAAGTTATGCTCCGAAATTGGCGCCTCTAAAAATTTACTAAGGCTGAGTGCCTAATTTTTTTTTTTTTTAATTTTACTGAACTCCTAAATGTAAGCATATAAAAAGTAGATGGCAACAGGGCAGATTTAAGGAGGGGAAAAAGGTTACAAGCTTAGCACTGATTTTTCAGCACCTAAATTAAGCTCATAAATCTAGGCAAATGCATAGCAGGACTAAATTTAGGAGCATAGATCCCGTTATTCATCTAGGTCGGCTATGGGATGTCCATCCCCACTATTCATGGCTCAGAAGAACCCCCAGAGTGAATAGTAGGATATAAGTACATAGATTAGGAAAATTAACATGTTGAGCAGCCCACCTCTCGGGGAGAACAAAATCTCTAAAGTAAATATGAAAGAAATATTCAGGAGTAAAAACACTCAATGACCACAGCCAAAATTTAATTACCCCACCTAAGACTCGGGTGTTTCTTTGCTAGCTAGAAAGGACTCTAACTGAAGGGGGTCCATAAACAAGAAGAACCAAACAAACAACATGTAAAAGAGTATTCTCCCTGTATACTCCCTCCCTATGGTATGATTGACCTAATTCAATAAAAGCCATCAAGGACATATCAGAATTCGGAAAAGCAATAAAGACCTTCCTATTTACTGAATTCTACAGGAACATCCCATGAACAGTAGATACAAACAGAAACACCTCTGTATACAGACCCAAATCTTCCCAAATGTCTGCCCGCTCATTCCCCCCCACACCAACCCAACCTAACCTAACCCTTTCTCACCCATCTGGCTCCACCTTCCAAAGGGCATAATCCCTGCCTGCTGTAATGTACCACCCACAACAATGATACAGGTGAATTATCTACAATCCCATATAATCGTCCAAGTTTAACACCCTTGTTCAATGTGAACTTTTATGTTATTAGTGGTTCATGTTATATGTAAACCACCCTGAATCCTATGATAGGATGGTATAGAAAAACTGTTAAATAAATAAATATATAATATCTAACCCCATGTAGTATAATCAAACATTTACATGGGTATGTGACAAAAAACATGGTCCCCAGGGACAGAGATCTGAGTTTCAGGGCTAAAAAAGCCCTTCTCCGGAGCTATGTATCCCTGGAGACATCTGAGAATAGCTAGATCAGAGCACCACAAAATAAAGCATTTCTATTTTTAAAGTAACTCCTAAATACAGAGACTTCATCCTGTTCAGATACAAACATAATAATCAATGTCGCCCTGGAGGAGATATTGTCTTGAGAGTCTTCAAGAAAGCAAGCTAAATTTAATTCAGTGAGATAAAACATTTTGGAAAAGGACATAACATCAGCATTGGATAATCCCAACATCTCCTGAAAATATTTCTGTAATAATATCTCTGATGAATGTAACTGACATATAGGAAAATTGAAAAACTGAATATTTTTAGACCTAGTAACATTTTCAAACATTTCTAATTTATAATGAATTAATAATTATCAGACCATCCTTCAGCGCTGATACACTAGCTGTTTGCAAAGAATTGCACTGAGTTTCATATGTAAGGATCTGAGTACCTAAGGAATCCATTTGCTGCTCAGTCTGATCCAGTCTTGCCACTGTTTCCTGAGAAAAGATGCAGAACTGGGATACCATAGTGACCAAAGTCTACTCTGTCTGTGTAACCACTCTCCAGAGAGACCTGAAAATCATGGTTTCAATGGGAGGCAGTATCCAGATCACTAGTTTAAATGTTTTCTATACTGCCTTATCCTTCAATCAAAGTGATTTATGTTATGTAGCTGCTACTGGATAGATTCCCTTGTCCCCAAAGGGCTCACAATCTATGTGTACCTGAGGCAACAGAGGGCTAAGTGGCTTGCCCAAGGCCACAAGGAGTGCCTATAGGACTAGAAACCCTGGCCCTCTGGCCTGAGATTGCTGTCCCCAGGTGGGACTTGAACCCTGGCCCTCTGGCCCTCCAGCCTGAGGTACTGTGTCCTAACCACTAGGCCACTCCTCCCTTTTATAGCAGAAGGAGTACTTTGTTCTAGCAGTGGACTTCCAGCAGAACCAGGTGGAGTAGATACAACAGGAAGGAGTGGTGGCAAGCATTCCGGGGAGCTCATGGATGCTCCTCATAAGAACATAAGAAATGCCATACTGGGTCAGACCAAGGTCCACCAAGCCCAGTATCCCGTTTCCAACAGTAGTCAATCTAGGTCACAAGTACCTGGCAGGTACCCAAAGTCTACAGCTTCCACAATGCTTGTCCTGCGGAAAGCAGTGGATTTACTGGGTCCTCTTTAATAATGGCTTAGGATGAGAATTCAGACCAGTACCTTAGCTTTGCCAGAAACATATCGAGAGGAAATTCCTACCTGCGGGAGAAGAAGAATCAACTCTCTGCACCACCACATGTCTGTCCATTGGTCCAACTACAGATTCTGATGCCATTGTTACCTTTTTCTTTCTTTTCCCCGTGGACAGCTGCAAAGTACAGGGAACTTTCCATACTCCTTTGGTTCTCCAAGGGGCTCCCAAGGAGCCTGTTATGCCCCTTGTATTGCGCCACAACTGTGCACTCACAGGCGCACATCTAATACCAGGTGGACTTTAAGATGGAAACAAGGCCCCCAATGATGTCATAGTAACATAGTAAATGATGGCAGATAAAGAACAGTATGGTCCATCTAGTCTGCCCAGTAAGATGGCAAGAGTAGGTGCACCTGCCGCTCTGTGCAGGCCACCCCTCCCCATGTCTTTGTTTAGGGGTGAACCCTGCGCTCCATGTAGGACACCCCTATTTGTTGAGAAATTAGATAGTTATTTTGATTTTATCCTGTTGCTGTAAAGGGATTCACTGTGTCTGTCCCATGCCATTTTGAATTCTGTCACTGTATTTGCCCCCACCACTTCCATCGGGAAGGGCATTCCAAGCATCCACCACCCTTTCAGTAAAAATGTATTTCCTGACATTGCCTTTCAATTTACCCCCTTGCAGCTTCATGTTATGCCCTCTAGTTTTACAGCTTCCCCGTCTTTGGAAGAGGTTTGTTTCTCCATTATTTCTTTTTAAGTATTTTAAGGTCTGAATCATATCTCCCCTATCCCTCCTCTCCTCCAGAGTGTACATATTTAGGTCTTCAAGTCTCTTCTCATAAGGCTTCTGACGCAGGCTCCAAATCATTTTGGTCACCTTCCTCTGAATGGCTTCTAGTCTTTTTGCATCCTTTGCAAGATATGATCTCCAAAACTGAACACAGTATTCCGGGGCCATCCTGCCCGTAGCCTGCTTCCTCCATAGCCTGTGGCTGCCTGATAGCTCTCCTCCTAGGCTTCTACGTGTGGCTCAAAATAGGGCACAAATGTAGGAGCCTAACTTATAGGACTAAATTTAGGAGCTCAGCATTTTTTGAATATTGGGCCCTGGCTGTTTTTTTTACCACACTCCTTATAGGACAGTGTAAAGTGAGATATTGATCTAAAATGACACCTTAATAGGTAACTTCATTTTTAAAAAATACCCTTTTGTTGATTTGAAACCACAGATACTGGTGTCATACAGGGTTTGTGACAAATAGCAAACATTACCTCAATTATTCTATAGCTAATCCGCGGACCATGATCTAATAGACATTGGTGTTTATTATATCGCTACGTAAATATGAATACTGCTTGTACTATGGTATTTCTTGAACTATTCAGTTCATTTTCAAGAGGTATCTCAAATTTTCATTCTTGGAGACTTTAATTTGCATATAGATTTAAATCACCCTTGTTGAATATGGATGATTTTTCAAATGGCATGGGCTGTACAGTTTTGCGGTAAGTGGTCACTGCATCTGCACATGAGAAAAGATATATCCTAGAACTAGTGGTGTTACCTGAGGTTTGGATATGTAAATTTAGCTCACCTGATATTTCTATCACTCAGCTCCCATGAAAGGATCGTTTTTTTATTTACTTTCACCTGTGTCGTTTCTGCTGGATATAGACAAAAGGGAAAAGCAGTTGGAAAAGATTTTACAAAGGGTCCCGACTGAGTAAAATAAGTTTTAAGAACACTTAAGGCACCTGATGTCTTCGGCAGATAATGTATAGTTGAGTGTTGGAATGGAGATTTGAGTGATGGAATGATTAATTAAAAATGGTGACAGGCAAGATTACACCCACTAGTACAATTGTGGTAACAAGACAATGTATAGTCCCTTGGTTTAATGAAGTGTTAATTGAGCAAACATGTATGGTTAGGAGACATGAGAGAGCATGGAGGAAGAATAAAATAGAGATTGCAAAAGAGGATTATTATGTTGCTTTAGGTCTCTACAAGGGAAAGACAGAAGCCGGAAAAATGTAATTACTTTAAGAACAGGATATCAACAGTTCTTAATAAGCTGAAAGAAACTGTTCTCCATTGTGTAATCTCTGACTACTGTTCAGAGAAGAGATAAAGATGAGTGGCAGATAACAAGTAGAGATTTTGCAAATTGTTTACGAAATGAAATGCAGATGTTTGATGTGAATGATCCCATCTTAATTACGAAGTAGATCAATAATCAGCATGTTGAGAACATTTGAAGTGAATTTGTACATGAGAGTACAGAGCAAATATTTGGCCATTGAAAATGTATTCTTTTACTTGTGTTAACAACTCCTGCCCAGTATGGGTTATAAAAGCTATGAAAGGTTTTCATGATACTATCCACTCTTTTGTGACACAATCTCTACATGAGGGATTAATGCCCTCATGCTTACAAAAGCCTCAAATCATTCAGTATTAAAGGCTGGGGGGTGGGAAGGCAGACATGAATTCTTATCACCCTGTTACCGGTTTACCTTGTTTAGCAAAACTGATAGACTATATAGTACATCAACTATTAAATCAACATCTGGAGCAGAAAGGTGCTCTACATGTGTTTCAATTCGGTTTTCAAATACATGGTAGCACAGAGACATTGTTAGTCTCTATGATCATCGGTTGATAACTTTGGTAGGTAAAAATGCTGTGATGTAGATATCTCTGCTGCCTTTGACAGCCGTATTCATTGTAGTTTGCTAGATAGGTTAAAAGTACACAGCGTTGAACATGCTTTTTGAACTGGTCCACTCTTATCTGACAGACAGCTTACAAGCTGTGAAGTGTGATAATGTCCAGTCAGACTGGAATGTTTGAAAGGAGTTCCTTAAGCTTCAGTGTTGTCCACAGCTTTGTTTAATCTGCATTTTCATCCTTTACGTGAAGTCATCATAAATTCTGGATTATTTTTCCAGATGTCTGTGGACAATATAATGATATATCTAATATGTGAGGATAGCGCTTCTGCTACATTAGATCAGAGTGGATGTATAGCAATGAATTACCAGCACAGCATCAAATGTGGAGTGGAGAAGTAGCTTCGTGGTTAGGGCAGCAGCCTGGAAATAGAAAACCCAGCATTCAAATCCCACTGATACTCCTTGTGGTCATGAGCAAGACAATTAACCCTCCACTGTTTCAGGTAGAAACATAAATTGTAAGTCCTCGGGGGGCTGGGAAATAACTACTGTACCTTGAACATCAACTGGAGAGGTGTGAGCTAAATGCAAATGTAAAAAAATTAATGAAATTATACAAGAAATCAATCGGGCAGATAAGTGTTAAACTGTTTTCTAAAAAGTCCAAAAGCAGAATGTTGTCAAATAGAAAAGTTTGAAAGATAGCATTGTGCTGGCAGTTTCTGTTGAGCAGCAGCAGTTTCGGATGCCTTTGGATCCTGACCCCTTATCTTCCTGTCTTCACCTATTTGTATTATAAGCATTTCCCTAAGAATTCCCTTGTCCCCAGTGGTTTTGTTTGTCTGTCTTAGCAGGTTGTAAGCTCTGTGGAGCAGGGGCTGTTTCTTTTTGGGCACTTGTCCAGCGCTGTCTATGCTAATAGCAGTATAAATGATAAGTAGTAGTATAGTGAAGGGACGTCCAAGTGCATCTGGAATGCCTGAAATAAAAGCAAGCACATTCAGGTGCAGACATGATTTCACACACGTGTATGTACCTAATATGGACATCTGCAGGGGCATCTACACAGACATCCCCAAAATACTATTTCAGAACCTGGATGTCTAGGAATAGCCTAATGGCTAGGATAGTGGGCTAGGAGTAGGGAAGTCAGGGTTCAAACCCCACTCCTACAATCATTGTGATTGTGCTGGATGTTTTTCAGCCAAAGTGAGCAATTTCCTAATGCTTATTTGTTACTGGAGTGGGTTTAAACTTACTCAACTCCAGATGTTCCTGAGATCAGGCAGTGATGTCCAGGTACCTCGGAGCGCCCCAGTGACATCTCTACCATGTCCCTGTTCAAACATGGGCATCCTCATGCTGGCGATGTTCACAGATGCAGCTTCTAAAATGGCTCTGAAGACGTCTCTATGCCCATTTTCAGATGTCCAAATCATGAATAAGGCTTCCAAAATAGCCCCACATAGTAGTACGTTTTCTTGCAAGTAATATATGCATAAAGTGTCATTTTAGAAGAGATGTCTAGGAAGAAACTGGAACAGCTAGAGCACAACATCCAAAAATGCAGGGGGATGGCAGCAATGAAGGGTCTTCTGAAATCTCTGCACCTCCACCCTGAAAGATTAACTGTCTCAGTAACTGGTTCTGGTGACAGGCTTGCACAGCTAGCAAGGCCAGGCACATGCATGGGTGTAGGCTAATTCACAAATGCGGATGTCCTGAAATTGCATGCCCACAAAACCGGGTACTTAGATGTGCCGGTCTGGATATTTCAGAAGGGAAATGGCTATGTAATGAGACTAGCACGTCCTGGCTGGCCATTTCAGGTAATCAGACATTAGGCGGTGGGCCAGTAGTATGTTTGGAGTATTTATCTACATGCAGGTTTCTTTGGCCAGGAAATATGAACTGTGGCAATGAAAGAGCATTTTTCTCTTCTGCTGGAAGCATTTCAGCCATGAAATGAACACATTTTTGCACCTTATTCATGGGCAGGAGCAGATATAGGCATGGAACTTCAGCATCCAGGACCTGACATGCTTGTGCCTTCTGAAACGCACTGTAACGTGCATCTCCCTTACTCCACCGTGGTCACGCATCCACCCCCCACCCCCCTTTTGTGCTACATGGATATGCTCATGCTGGAGATGTCTATAAATGCAGCTTTCTACAATGACTCTGGGGACATCTCTATGATTTGAATGTCTGAATGCTTGTTGTCAGACATCCAACTCTCAAAGAGCGCTTCCAAAATAATGCACTAGATGATAATTTATAAAAAATGAAAATTGTATAGCACATGGGGGATTGCACGACATTTTATTACTATTTTCAGTAACAAAGACTACCTAAATACTGATGCAAGTATTATTTCATAAGGTTAAAACTGGTCCGACTAGGGTTGCCAACTTTTTGAAAGAGAAAAACCTGCCAAATGTGGCTAGCCAAGCTCCGCCCATGCCCACCCCATCCTGACCTTGCCCCGCCCCCTGTCCCACCCCAACCCTATCCTTAACCCATCCCCTGTCCGGCCCCTGCCCCCAAAAAATAATTGCAGAGAGGGCAATGTGCAAACTGAACAAGCAATAATGTTACATATTCTTAAACAGAAATTCCATATTAACAGAATTACCATCAATGGTTTTACAAACACACACACACACACATACAATACAGATAAGTCTTCATCAATAAATGAGCACAAAATGAAAAGAGAAATATATAGACAAAAAATAAACAAAACCTCAGAAAGCCAGACACTGTATGTAGTACAACACAAGAGAAATAAAAATGCATTTCCCTCGTACTGTACAAAATACAAGGCAGCAGATATCAGGATTGGCACTAGGAGGGATGCAATCTGGCAATTGCCCTGGACCCACAAGCCAGAGAGGGCCTCAGATCTGTCTGAAAAAGGCACAGCTTGCTAGTGGGCTTTAGGCAATGTAATGTGTGCCTTTGAGTCAATGCCCACTCCTGGGGACCCATCAGCTCCTTGGTTTTCTTGGCAGTGTGACTGGAAATAGACTGCCAGGCTTTTATTCTGAGACAATGGAGAGTTAAGTGACTTACCCAAGGCTACAAGGACCTCTAATGGGAATTGAATGCTGGTCTCTTGGTTACCAAGTCAGTTCTTTAACCACTAGGCTACTCCTCTAGCTCCAACCCCTCCCAGCATCAGCTCCCTTTTGTGGTGCTTGTGGCTACTGTAGAGTGCTGGACTGCTGTGAGGATTGTGGCGGCAATGTCTGGGAGTAGCCACAAGCACCACATGGCTTAAATTGGAGCAACAACGGTGATCATGGCTCTCCTCGATGTCTGCATGACCCCATATGCTGCCTGAGCCCAGTCCCCCTCCCCCCAGCTTCACTTTTCTTTTTCAATTCTGACACCACTGCCCAAAGCCAACTTGGACCCACCATGGCTGCTGACAGCCCTGATCTCAGTCTGAAGCTGTCCTGCTGCAGGCATACAGCCGGCCTTTGGCAGGGCCAAGCTAGGGATTCTGGTGCTCCCCTGCATCCTATAAATTGGCTTCCATCCCTCATTATTATTAATGTTGGCTACATCCCACCCTCCTTTTTCCCAAAACTCCTTTGTGAACTCTATTCGTGTTATTCTAGTATTTTTCCTTCAAATCCAATGTTGTAAGAAAATTGCAGTGAAAGGGCAAATGCATGGCCAGAATGAAAATAACTACTTAGCAATAAATACTTAGCATCATTTAAACAGGCTGTGATAGTCCAAAAAAAGAAATCTGATTCTGGTCATCCCACTAAGATAACAAACATTCTTCAGTCCCAGGCATATAGGTGAACTAATATAAAACCCTACGAAAGTCACCGAAGATCTGCAAGGCCAAATTTACGATACCATACCAGTATAAACTTCCAAAACTCATACAAGGTGCCTACCCATAAAAAATGCAGCACTATAAATAGTGCAGGGGCCCCTAGAACATCCATATACCTATTTAAAAAGCTGAACAAATTACTACAGTACAGTATAGATCCTTACGTATAAACTCCATGTTAACAGAACACATGGCCTCAGTCACACATTCAGAACACAGACCCTCACCAAGTACAGAATAAGTGACTACAATCTAAAGTAAAAATAAAAATATGTAGGTAAAAATTAAACTGAAACCCCAAGAAGCCAGACTCTGCATGCAGTCTAACATCAGATAAATAAGAGATGCAGTTTTCCGTACTGTGTAAAATATAAAGATAGCGCAAAGTCCAATCATTAATTTGAAAATAAAATTAATTTTTCTGCCTTTGTTATCTGACCATGATATTCTCTGATCATGCTGGTCCTGATCTGCGGCTTCTGGTTTCTTGTCTTCTCTTAGCTCTCTTTCTATGGTCTATAGTCCATCTACCATTTCTTGTCTCTTCTTTTGTTTTCTTCACTTACTTATTTTTATCTACATTCTCTTATATACTGCGCTATTCTGCATCAGTGTGGTTTTACATTGAACAAACTGAAATTACATTGAACAAGGCATTATAACTTGGAGATAACTATTTTACAGGGAACATGGGCTATGGAGGGTTAAGTGGCTTGCCCAAGACCACAAGGAGCACCTGTGGGACTAGAAACCCCAGTCCTTCTGGCCCAAGGTTGCTGTCCTCTAGTGGGACTTCAACCCCTGACCTTCCGGCCTGAAGTACCTTGCCCCTACCACTAGGCCACTCCTCCACTTCCATCAACCTATTTCCAGTCCCAATAACCCTCCCCAGTATCAACCCTCTTTACAGTCCTCCCCTCCCATTACCTTCCAATGTCCAACCCCCTTGCATTCCCAGGACTGCCAGTGGTGTCCATTCCCTTCCAGTCCCCCTCCTTCTCCACTGTCCAGCCCCTCCTAATCCAAATACCATCACAGCTATCAGTTCACTTCCAGTCCCATTGCCACCCCCGTATCAGCTCCGTTCCAGTCACCCTACCCTCTGCCCATCCCCTTTCCAGTGCCATCACCATGTGCCACTCCCTTCCAATCCCCCGTTACCCAGCCATCTACCAATCCCATTCCCAAGTGTCAGCTCCCTTCCAGTCTCCCTCCAGTACCATCCCCAGGTATCAGCTCCCTTCCATCCCCCTCCTTCCCCACTCTGTCAGCTCCCTTCCGGCCCCCCACCTTCCTTCCATGTCAGCTCTATTCCAGCCCCCACCTTTCGCCCATGTCAGCTCCCTCCCTGCCACCTCCTTCTACCCCCATATCAGCTCCCTTCCTTCCCCTCCTACCTTTGGCAGCTGTGGCTTCTGCGTCTTACAGAATTGCAGCTGCAATAGCGATAATTTAAAATAAAACCAAAACCAGTGCGGAGCCTTCCGGCCTCTGTTATGAAGCCCCTGCTGCTGTGTTCCACTCCCTCTAGTGTAGCTTCCTTTTGGGGATGGGATGCAGCAGCAGCGGTTCCATAACAGAGGCCAGAAGGCTCTGTCCTAGTTTTGGTTTTATTTTAAATTATTATCGCTATCGCAGCCACGGCTCTGTAAGATGCAGGATCCGCAGCTGGATTGGAGAAGAGGGTGAGACTATGAGGGGGATAAGGAGAGAGATGAAAAGCCAGTTGTCTGCTCTGGCCACTTCTGGTCCCATGGCCAGAGCAAAAAAACGGCTTTTCAATAGCCAGTTTTAGCTCTCTGCCGGCAGACAGCCCTGGCCATATAAAAACCGGCCAGGCCGGCTGAATGGCAACCATAGATCTGATATACAATGAATTTGGTTACAATATAGCATTTGACGTGACTAATTTACTTAAAACTAGTAATCTTAAATAACTGTAAAAAAACCTCCAGGGATCTGATTTCTTAGGGTTATCTTAGATCATATATCAGCCAGTACTGTCTATCAGTTTAGATTTTAAAAAATGGCTTACGTTTGAGTTATCAAAAAACACAGATTCTGGTAGTTTCCAAAGATCTGTAATTTGTAGTTATACTACAGTTGCTGTTAATGTATCTCAGGACACATTATAACAATATTAGCATCTGAGTGTCATTTCAGATGCTCATCGGACCTCTCGATGCCGACTTCGGGCATCTGAGGAGCCAGAAGCAAACAGCCCTGTGGCACCAAAGTTTAAAGGTAAGCACTGCAGGGCTGTTTGTGGTTAATGCCACTGCTGCACATGCCAGACAGAGGCAACAGCAGTGGCAATGGAGCCGCAAGGGGGGAAAAAGAGATGAGGTTTGTCTAGGGTGCCTCATCTCCTTGTGCTGGCCCTATGGATAATAAATGTAAAATCATTAAACTTGCTTGTACTGTGACTGCTGGATTCTACCCAATAATCTCCAAAAGTCTAGGAAAAGCATAAAGAGTCATGTGTACTAAACGTGCACTACCAGGGAGCGCAGGGTCCAGCGCATGCCACGTCTGCCATGGTAAAAAGTACCACATGCTGTAAAGGAAGCCACGCTAAAATGTCAGAGACTGGATGGTTCTGGGGAGGAGCATCCCCATCACAGGTAATGTGAGCGTTTTGATATGCACTCCCTGCTGATTCCTTGTCCTGCTGAACCCCCTTTCTTTACTTTAGAATCACAGACTCCTCCTCTAGTATGAATGCTTTTATCTCTGTCCTATGATTTATGGAGTTCCTTTCTGGTTTTTTTCCTTTTAGTAATTTTTGTTTTTACTATACACCACTCTGCTGCTTTTGTGAAGGGTGATTAAGAAAGTTTTAATAAACATAAACACTTAGCTCGAGTGCATTTACTACCACTTCAATGGGTGACATTAAGTGCATCTGCACTGATCATGCTAAGGGTAATGAGCGCAGGGGCAATTCGCATAGTCCAGGATGGGAATGATTCTTGCTTGGCACACCGAGCGGAACTGTTCATTATTCAGGATAGGTTTGAGTCATCGGATGATTTTTAGTCTGTGATGTGCTTTGGAGGCAGTTTTGTTTATGTTAACTCTTTGTCCAGAGTTATGTCTAGGTATTTTACTTCTTCTTTTACTGTTATGGAGTTGTCATGGACAGTAATTGTTTGCTGTGGCGAGAAGGAGGAGCTTCTGGTGATAAATATCGCTTCCGTCTTGTCGCAGTTCACAGAGAGTAAATTGTTAGTGAGCCAAGTAATCATGTCTTCTAGGCACCTGGTTATGGGGGTCAGGTCTGGGTTGTATATGTTGATGGGAGAGTAGACCATGATATCATCTGCGTATAGGTGGTAAAGCATCTTGTGGTGTCTGATTATGCTGCAGAAAGGCTGTATGTATATTTTGAATAGAATGGAGGATAATGCAGAGCCTTGAGGGATGCCGTGTGGTATGCTGAACTTTGCTGACTTGTTTTTGCCACATCTGACCTCATGGGTTCGGTCGTTGAGGTAGGAGCAGAACCATTTTATGGTATTGCTGCATCGACCGATTTCTTGTAGTCGTATGAATATGGAGTGAAATATAGGGGTATGTTTACTAAACCGCGGTAAACGTGAATAACGCGTGTTGTACGATGTTAACGATCGTTAGTGCGTGATACCGTGCGCTGTAGCGCATTTAAACGCGGCACGGTAAAACAACGCAGAAGGCGGAGAGAAGGGGTCAATGGGCGGAGAGTGGGCGGGGAGAGGCTAACACACTGATTTTCAGAGCTGAATTCCAGCGCGAATGAAAACCTGCCGTTAAAGGCATATTAAAGGGGAGAGAAACCATTTAAATGTCAGCAATGTACAGCCTAGGCAGGGAAACCAAAAAAAGGTGATAAGTGTGATACATGTGCACAGAACAAAAGGGCACAGAAACACTGAAAATGACCCCAACAAACTGGAAAAAAACAGAAACCAAGCTGGCCAATAGTGGTATCAATGAGAAACATCAACCCCCCCCTCCCCGAGTAAACTCCATTGAACAGATATTTATGTATTCCCCTATTTTAGTTATGTATGTATAAACCGCGGAAGGGTCCATACCCCGTCCCCATACAAGGTGCATGCGCCCACAGTGAAATAGCTCTGTCCAGGGACCTCCCCACCATCGGACAGAGTTCCTATGGCGTGCACATGTCCCGCAACATCAGGGCGGGCATGTCGGAACGGGCAACCGGTCAGATACTGGAGAAGGGGATACAGAGGGCTGCAGCTGGGCCACAGTGGGGACTAGGGTGATGCCTAGCTGGCCCATAGGAATGCCGAAACAGTAGAGCAGCCAGACAGCAACTGCTGAGGGCCCAACATGTGCAAGGTGTGCTTCCCACAGTGTCACAGGGAATAGTACCAAGCAGGTACCCCCAATGGCACGGAACAGTGGCAGGCGGTGCTGGGGGAAAGCGTGGGCAGTTATGCGGGCACCCCCACCCCAGAACACGCAGCATAGGCAGCCGCCTACCTGCACACTTGATGGCCTGAGACTGCGCACCACCAGCTCCACCAGCAGAAGGGCATGTCAGCATGGTGGCTGAAGGATACTGGTGGTGGAGGGGGCAGTGGCAGCTGCCCAGAGCAGACCGTGGCCTAGCTCCCCTCACGTGGGTGCAGTGCGCTCCAACAGACAGGCCCTAGCTGACCAACAGTCATGGTACCACCAGGGAACGCACCATCTCTGTGAGAACATGGTGGTGCAGTGCACAGAACCAGTGTATTCAGAAGCAGAGGGTCACAGGTTCAAGTCCCAGCTGTGGTGTTCGCCAAACCAGTCCTCATATTTTACCCACTACTATAACGGGCTAATACAGACAGAACCGGTCTTGCAGATGACGTAAACATGCCCAACACACCCACATTTTACCCTACAGAGCACAGACACCATAAACATGCACATTACCAAGAGCAGAGCCTCCCAAATGCAGTCCTGGAGGGCCAAACACCATCCCGGTTCCATGCTGCCTCTGATAAAGATGCCTATGCTGCATTTCTAAGCGCCACCCCCATGTTATGCAGATGTAGCTCATGCATATTCATGAGGGACAGCATGAAAACCCGAACACTGTTTCGCACCGCAGGACTGGAGTCGGGAACCTCTGCCGTACAGCAGCAGCCAACAGGGGCGGATACAACCGCACCCACAGGCCCCATTATCCAAGGCCTCCAGGAGAGGCAGGACTTTGGGCTCTGCGTGCATCTCCCAATACTAGCACATGCATACCGTAGTAATGCCACCCTAAACCTGGGAATATGTTACACAGCTATCAGAAGGCTGCTATGAGCACTGGCAGATAGCAATGCCTAGGTTAGGTACAATGTCCTGAGTGAGCTGCATCATAGCAACCTTTCTGATGTCTGTGGGGTGTGCTACAGGTCCTGTGTCTAACAGTGTTTACCAACCTGGGGAGTGCCTCCTACAGTATGGCGTACAATAGCCATGCCTGCACTGTGCCCAGGACTGGTGTGGTGGCCTGGGCTGCCCAACACCTCTATAGTTGCACAGTGCTTGCATAGGTGTAGGGAGTGCATGTCTGTCTATCCAGTGTGTGGTGGCTTCCAACACCCTCCACAGCCCACACTGCTAGCACTGTTGCCAGTATTGGCCTGCCGATGTGCATAATGAGGAGCAAGGTACCGTGGGAATAGCGTGGATAGGGTGGCCTGGCCCGTCCACATCTGCACAGGGCATAGGGCAATGGCCAGACATTGTAGTGCCCGGTACCACCTGCACGGACAGGGTGGCCATAGCATGTCCTGCTGGGAGGTCACTCTCACCCTGACTAAGCAGTGACCATGGCATGGCTAGGTTCTACCATAGTGCTATATAGCATGTCTCTTATGTGATATCTATGGGTTTCCTTTTGGGGCCCACTCACTGACTTATCTGCTTGGTGTGTATGCTGATATCCCCGTTCTGGGTACATGGATCTTCTCCAGGACCATGCACTATGGACTAGCTGGCGGACTGTCTGCAGCTGGTATGTGTCTTGCTGGAACACCATGCAGGGTGCAGCGGCTGGAGGCTTGCTGCTGGAGAATGTCAGATAATGGTGGGGGGCAGCTGAGCATTTCCAGACCTGCCGTCTGTCTGCTCATGCTGTACGGGTATGTACTGCTCTGCATTGCCTGCCCTGTAGGGTGTTTGATCCCGAGTGGGACTGGGATGATGGTCCCCTCTACTGCCACCATTGCAGGGGGTTGAAGGTGGCTCTGTGGGCGGGAGATCCTGTCCCCCACCCTGAGCCCTAGAGGGTGCGTTGGGTGGTGGTATGTAATCTCCCTGGTAACCACAGCTGAATGTGGGTGTGGGGCCATGCAGTTCTCCTGTAGCCAGCCATGTGTTTATTAGCAGCTCTGGCCCACTGATTACTTCACTGCCCACGGAGCCAGTGGTCATAGGTTCACAACCCACAGTGGGGTTCATTGATAGGGCTGTCTTAAGCATGTCTATGTTTACTGTATTTTAGTGCTGCCAGCAGAACCACCCTCAGGGTACTGTCACCTTAGGGTAGCTCAAGGGGCGCCCTATAGGGCGCGATTTATGCGGTGCCCAATAAGGCATGCCTTACGTTGTGCCCTATAGGGCGAACATTACACGGCGCCCTATGGGGCGCACATTACACTTCGCCCTATATTATATGCAGTATATGCCATTTGAAAGGAATATTTAGGCGCTCCCTATAGGGCGAGCCTTACACTTCGCCTTATAGGGAGCGCCTACATATTCCTGTCGACAGGTATATAATATATAATATATACTACATAATATATAGTACCATGTCAGAGCGAACGTCACTGTTGGCACATATTTCATAGGAAGGGTACACTTTTCCTGACATATGCAAACTGTAACCCGCCTGCAGACTGCGGATTAAAATATTATAGTCGGCTTTCAAAGGGTTACACAGGATGCCTCAGCCAGCCTTGCTCATTAGGCACACTGGGGATTTGAACCCATGACTCTTGTACCATCAGTCTGTGTGGTAACCATTGTGCTACAACTTTGTTTCTGATTTTGGTTGTCTGCGCGCTGTCTTACGCTTGCGCGCGCTGTAACTATCGTTGCTGCGCCACGCGTAATACTGCGCGCAACCACGCGTTATCAGATACGATGTCCCGCCCATGTCCTTTTTTGGCTTTCCTTCTACTAACGCGGCTCCTAACGCGAATTGCACTAACGCAGTTTAGTAAACATACCCCATAGTGTCAAAGGCAGCAGAGATATCCATGAATATTAGTATGAATCCTTTTTCAGCATTGTCAATGCCCCTGATGAAGTTGTTGAATAGGGAGGTTAGGAGGGTTTCAGTGCTGTGCTGTGGCCTGAATCCATGTTGGTGTGGATCCAATGGTGCGTTTAGGTCAATGTGGTCTTGCAGTTGCATCTGCACAAACTTTTCGATAACTTTCATGATGTATGGCAGACTGGAGATTGGTCTGTAGGATTTTGGGTCTTCTGGGTCAAGGGAATTTTTCTTGAGAACTGGACGTATAGCAGCTTGCTTGAGGCCAGATGGCATGTAGCCCTGTTGGAGGGACAGTTCTACCATTTTTTTTAAGGTGCTTGCCAAGCTAGTCTTTTGAGGCATTGATCCATGGTACAGGGCAGGGGTCAGCTGAGGAGGTTGTAGTTTTGAGCACGTCCATGATGTGCTCTATCTGTGTAAGGAAGGGGATAATAAAGTTATCCCAGTTTGTCTTATGCACCTTGGTTCTAGGTTTATCAGTTGTAGGTGCCTGGTTTGGGAGGGGTTTCCATGTCTGCTGGTTAGGAAGCTTGCATAAAGTTGGGGGTCGACAATATGTATGTCCTGTTGTGTAGAGTCTTTGGTGAGCTGTCACACGATACTGAAGAGTTCTCTTGGTCTATTTGCTGCCTTCATGATAGTGTTGGTGTAGTATTGTTGTTTACTTTCATTGATTATATTGTTGTATTCCTGTTGTTTGTGTCTGTATTGCAGAAGTGAGTCTTGTGTCTTGTTATGCCTCCATTTTCTTTCAAGTCTCCTTAGAGCTCTTTTAGCTTCTCTGATGTTATCCGAGTACCAAGGTGCGTTGGGCCTTTTACGAGTGTGTGCGCATTTTGGTTTTGTGATTGCTGCAGCTGTTGAGATGGTAGTGTTCCATTTTTCAATGATATTGTCCAGGTCTTGGGTGTTTTGCTGGAGCTTCGGAGTTATGTTATGTAGGAATGATTCCTTGTTGAAGGACTTGAATTTTCGTTTTGGGTGCCATGGTTCCTGAAGTTGTTCGTGGCCCTTAATGGTCATTGAGCATGTTATAATGAGGTGGTCAGACCAGGAAATAGGGGGGATTGTTGGTATTGAAACCTGATGCTGCTCCATGAGTTGAATTGGTATTAAGACTAGGTCTGGTTTTGTTCCGTGCTCATGCGTGGGTGTGCCTATTATTTGGGTGAATTTGAGGGCCCCCATTGCCCTGAGGAATGAATTGGCTACTTTACCAGGTGAGGAGTGTAGGGATGGACAGATAAAGGGATACCAGAATCCCCAATATGTAATTGAAGATGGATGAATTTCTTGATACAAAATGTGTTTAGAAGTTTGACTTCTCACCTACTTTCTTAAATAGAATAGGATGTCATGATCATGAGTTCTCTGTGTAACCGTCTTTAAAATAGATGGAACAGTGTTAACTAAGCATAACGCCTATGAACTGTGCAACCATAGTTCATTGTACAGTCAGCTGGAAGTCCCTGCTGACACAACATAATTTTTGCAACTTTTGCACTTATAGCTAATTTTGCCATAATTAAGTGAATCACTGTAATCAGATCTTACTCTGTAAAAAGAACTTTGGCGACACCTTGTGTTATTTCATGGTTATAATAAATGATTGTTACTTCCTCTTTTTTCTCTAATAA
Organism: Ichthyophis bannanicus; assembly: GCA_033557465.1. Taxonomy (NCBI): domain Eukaryota; kingdom Metazoa; phylum Chordata; class Amphibia; order Gymnophiona; family Ichthyophiidae; genus Ichthyophis; species Ichthyophis bannanicus. The sequence continues at coordinate 672,561,791 of CM066035.1, read as the reverse complement.
AAAGAGAGCTTTTTGGAGGAGGACTTTGAATTCGGCAGGTGTGGAATTATGCCCGTCCATATACCGCTTGCCGTCTTCCCTCTGAGCTCAAAGAAAATAGCACTTTGTGTGTGTGTGTGATTGTGTTCTGTATTACTCTCTGCCTGTCTCTCACTACTGATGGACCAGAGACCTAAAGAGCCGTGGTATTGTGGTCAGATCATGGAGTTTTCTTCAGTTGGTGCTGGACTTGGATCTCTGTGTTCCTTCAGCAGTTGGAAACAAGCAGACAAGTCTCAGGGACACAGGCAGTGGTTGCCGTGAGTATACTAAAGTATTGACAGATATCTGTGTGTATATTGTGATTATAATGTAAAGTCGGTAAGGTTAATTAGAGATCTCAGTTAGATAAGTGAAGTGAGATGGGGCAAGAGAAAGGAAGCCCTAATTGTGAAATGAGGCGCAAGTTTTGGTGAAGCGCCCTTATGTGATGACTGCCAGTAACCACAGTTTGCCGTTCCTCCCTTGGAACATTTCAGTGGAGCAAATTGAGTTGATTACAGTATGAAATATGATTAGATTTAAGCAAATTTCATACCAGTCATGAATGGTTTTGTGGCAGTTTAAGGCTGAAAAGTGCAGCAAGCCACTGACTCTGTGTTTTGAGAAATTTAAAAATCCAGTGTTTAGGATGGATATAAACGAAACGGAAGCTTACAAGGAAAAACTTAAGTCATTGCTTTATGAAAAAAATAGAAGTTTTGAAGGACTAATTTTCATGTCATAACTTTAGTATGAAGTTTGTTTTATCTAATTTAGTGGTTCGGGAAGTGTGCTGTGCATTGTACATTTTGATATTTATTGCAGTAATAACGTAGAGATTTCTGGCACAGATAACAGTTTGGCATGACTGCAATATTAGCAGGAAAGAAAGTCTTGAGCAACTGTGGTAAGCTTTTCTTTGTTAGACTAACCATTAGGGAAGTTAAAAAAAACCTCCAAATGTGATTAACTATTTCTCTTACTTGTGTATGTATAGTAAATAAGTTTTGTTTTTAGGTCTGGATCTGAACTTATTTTGGGTTATGAGAATTTATTTACTGATTCTATTCTATGTGTAATGCTGAAAAAAATATTATTAGAAATATTACTCTTTGGTGTTTCTTATGTCTCTGGATGCTTTGGGAAAAAATGATTGATATATTTTCCAAATTGTATTTCTAGTTATAATTGATGTGAATGAATGGGAAGATCTTCCATGCTTTGATATATTTAGATATCTGATAAATTGTGTGATACAGGTTTAAAAAAATAGTTTTAAAGGAAAGAGAAGTTAGTAACTTAACTGGAAAAAAATTGAATTGCTAGTCAAGTTAAGTCAAGCAAGTTTGTTTACTTAAAGGGAAAAAGTGAATGATACAATTACATTCAAACAAGTGAATTAAGTAATTCAAACAGTATGGTGAATATATGTATAATGTTGAAAGTTCAACTATGATAGTGTATGAGTAAATGTCTGAAAAAAAATGCTGATATTCCCTTAGTCTCTTTTAAACTAATCTGCAGGAGTCGATTGGAGGAGTGATCTTAAATTTTCATGTCGTATCTGTTTTAGTTATTATGAAAGACCTCTGCAGGACTGATGTTATTAATTGCAAGTGTGATCCAATATGCTTACCTCTTCTATTGCTGCTGTTTGTGTTTTTTCTCAGAAATTTTCCATTGGACGTAAGCCACTGGGCTGGTAGCAGTAGTCTTTGCAATCCAAATTACTGAAAAACGAGTTTTCTTTCAGCTCTTTTCTTGTTACTGTTTGACCTCCACACTGTACTGATGGTTCTGCTTTGCGCAACGAATAAGGAAAATTGATGCAATTATAAGAATTGATTCTGTGACAGTCGGCTGCTTTGCTATTTGCTAATGCTCAACTAGCTGGAGTGTTCGCTCTTCCTAGAGCTCTAGAGTTATCTGCTCACTTGATTAATACTGATTTTGCCTCAGGCTTCTTGCATGAGGAGCCCTATGTGCTGATATTCTACTACTATGCTGTTTTGTTCTGAAAAGAAGTGGTAATTAACAGTTTTAATTGGTTCAAATTTGGTGTTAAAGAGTTTTATAGTTGATGAATGTACACACCCTTATATAAATGTTCCTTCTTTGTGAGCTTAGATGTCTATGTGAATTAGAATGGAATGGAGAAGTAGTCTAATGACTAGAGTACTAGCACTCCTTGTGACCTTGGATAAGTCACTTAACCCTCATTGTCTTACAAAGAAAAATTTAAAGTTATCAATGTTCCTGTTTAATGTGCTGTACCAAGTTTTAGTTGCAATGTGAACTGCTGTGATTAGTGGGGAAAGTAGTATTAAAAAAATAACAAAAAAAACCAAAGAAGAGTGCAAACATATATAAACCAGGTCAGTTGGGTGTGGCTGGGAGGTTATATGCTGAGGTGAACAGATGGGATTTAAGTAGGGGCCTGAAATTGGTGTAGTTATCTTCCAGACGGAGTGGAGTGGGAAGAGAGTTCCACAGAGCTGGACCAAGGAAGAAAAAGGCAGAAGGTAGACTGTAAGTGTGCACGAAGTGAAGTTGATTAATGTGAAGAGAATGAAGACTACGTGTAGGGATATGGAAGTGGAGAAGACCAGTGAGGTACTGGGGTGTTTGTGTGTGCAGGATGCGGTGATAATGTTTAAAGTAATGTGAGTTGAATCATCACCTAAGATAAGACAGCCTTCCTAATAATTGTTGACAAACAATTGAAATGAGTTTAGATTATTTGTCATAAACTGCTAGTTATGTTTTAATGTTGTTACCCCTTGAATAAACCAGATTGACTATATCTTGTATATTGTTAAGGCTGGAGAATACATCACAAACATAATTAGTGATATGAATATGTACAATTGTGTTCCTGACAGGAAAAAAACAATGTGTCTATCAGGCCACATGCTAACATTTGATTTGGCAAGTAGACAGAATAAGTTTAGGAATGTAGATGAAAATAATGAGTATGTTACAGACTAGCTATGTAATAATTTAGTGCTAGCTATAGATGTATTGTAATTAACAATAGATAATATAATTCTGTTCAAGACTGTCATTAGGGATGAATAACTGTGCTTGTTTGCAATTGTATGGCATCAAGAGAGATGCTGTGGCTGAGAATTGGATTTTTACAAATTATATATTGTATGCACTGAATCTAATGGGCCGAAGATGAAGAACACTACCGTGAATGAAATGCTACTGGATATGGAGACTCCTGATAAAGATCAGCGATTCCAGAGGAACTACTCATGTATGTTCAGCAGTGAAGCCTGGGTGGATGGTCACTGAAAAAGATTGATCTAAGATGTGCATAGCACAGCCCATGGTGTGAAAGGATGCTGCTGACGAATCTGGAGTGATGACTGGTGTCTCTGAATTATTGCTAGATCTACGAGAAGCAGTTGGCCACTGCTGGATGAGGTAGTGATTACAAGAATAATTGGTAAAGTCTTGTTTTCTGTACACATTTTTTATTGAGGCTAAGCAAAGGTAAACAATGTCACATGATTTTGTATAAGGATTTCTTCCAACGAACAAGATGGAGCTCACCTATGGACCAGATGTGCCTAGGACTTTGAAAGAACATCTGCAAAATGAAGCCTACTGTAGAAGATTATTCTGGAATTGGACATGTTTCAGCTACTGTTCTTTAGTAATGATTCTTTCTAGAATCACAGGGAGGACTGTAGGGATGGACAGATAAAGGGATACCAGAATCCCCAATATGTAATTGAAGATGGATGAATTTCTTGATACAAAATGTGTTTAGAAGTTTGACTTCTCACCTACTTTCTTAAATAGAATAGGATGTCATGATCATGAGTTCTCTGTGTAACCGTCTTTAAAATAGATGGAACAGTGTTAACTAAGCATAACGCCTATGAACTGTGCAACCATAGTTCATTGTACAGTCAGCTGGAAGTCCCTGCTGACACAACATAATTTTTGCAACTTTTGCACTTATAGCTAATTTTGCCATAATTAAGTGAATCACTGTAATCAGATCTTACTCTGTAAAAAGAACTTTGGCGACACCTTGTGTTATTTCATGGTTATAATAAATGATTGTTACTTCCTCTTTTTTCTCTAATAAAAAGAGAGCTTTTTGGAGGAGGACTTTGAATTCGGCAGGTGTGGAATTATGCCTGTCCATATACCGCTTGCCGTCTTCCCTCTGAGCTCAAAGAAAATAGCACTTTGTGTGTGTGTGTGTGATTGTGTTCTGTATTACTCTCTGCCTGTCTCTCACTACTGATGGACCAGAGACCTAAAGAGCCGTGGTATTGTGGTCAGATCATGGAGTTTTCTTCAAGGAGCATAGGTTAAAGTCTCCAAGGATGATGAGTGGCTTGTGATGCGAGCTATGTGAGCAGATTGTGTCCAAGATAGGAGAAAGATCCTTGTATTTGGTCTTTGGTGGTCAGTAGATAAGGCAAATGCTCAGATATTTGTTGGAGATGGTAATAGAGTTGATCTCTGTAGAGTCTGAGGTGGATGAGGTACTGAATCTGTAGTCCTTTCTTGCCAATATCAGAATGCCACCTCCTCTTTTATGTGACTGGGGACAGTTGAATGCCTTGAAGTCAGGTGGTGTTATTTGATTGAGGATAACCTGGTCAGTGTTTGTTAGCCACGTCTCTGTGATGCAAATGATGTGTATTTTATGGGTTTGCATGTAGTCATAGATGATGTTTAGTTTATTTCTGATAGATCTTACGTTGGTTAGTACACATTTGATGGGGGAGACCACGGTGGGATTTGTGTGTGTAGTTTTAATATGGTGTATGCACCGTAGGTGGATTAGATTGTGAGCTCTTTGTGTGGTGGCTCTCATGACTTGGTATATTGGCAAGGTTGAGTGCCAATCCTTGCGCTCATTTTCAGGGCCAATCACTTACGAGAGGGATGACACTTAGCAAACATGCCCCAAAGTCTTCTACCTTTGCATCAGGCAAACAAGATGCCAAGCAGTCCTAATGGTCACCAGCCACCCATCGTCTACATTCTTAATGATTTTTCTCTCTACCTCTCTATGCATTTATGCAGATTCATATGATCAATCAACATTCTTACAAACACTTTCTTCAGCACTCTCTGTGGCTATGTAGTTTTAACGTGCTCTTTCATACAGGCATCTGAGAAAGGTAAAATACGTCACATGTATGCAATATTTCATGTATGTGTGCTATTTTCCTTTATTTACCTAGACACATACTCAAGAACGTCTTTGCACTTCGTTGCTGAAAACACACATGATAGCCAAATATACTTTTATCTGGAAAGAGGAGGGCCATTTTTAGACAAGTCATTTTGCCTGTGTAAATTGTTATTTAGAAGGGTAAGTGGCTTTGAAAATTGTCTTCCCCATTTCTATTTATATATACAGAGAACTGGCATCATCAGGAGTAACATAGAAGAAGTGAAATAATAAATGGCTATGCTATCTCTTACAAAAAAAAAGTCTTTATGGCTAAAGTGCCCTTACAAAACTCTCAATTTAATCTATTTCTTTTCTAGTTGCAATTCTTTCAAGCTCTTAACAGGACTTTCCTTGCTGTCTTCCACTTAAAGTTGATTGTTCCCCTATTAGGTGAAGAATACTCTGGCAGAGCTGCATTAATTTCAGTGGACACTGAGTTTTATCTAATTCAGCAAGCAAGCCTTTGTTAATTAGGCCTCACAGGACGAGTGATGGCGAAGAACACATCTAACTGTCACTGATCAATACTCACAACACAAGCAGTTCTAGCAGTCAATTACTTTTGTTTCAGAGCAGGGAGACATATTCTGTTCTTGTTAACAATAAGCTACATGACTGAAACCAAAAGGCCCTTCAGCCTACCCAATAAAGTGAGAACAGTTACATACAAAATTACAAGCAGCAGTCATTAGTTTCTTTTTCTTCCCATTTGGTGGACGCAAAGTTCACTGTAACCAAGAATACATTCCACTATTTTCAAAGATAAGGAGGGCCGGCACCATCACTAGAAGAGACTAGGCACCATCTCGAGCAGCAGCTTCTGAGGGGCAGCAAAGTGCAGCGGCTGTCAAAGCAAAAGGATAGATCCTGATAGCCCCCCACACATACATACAAAGCAAAACAATAGATCCTGATAGCCTCACACACATACATACAAAGCAAAACAATAAATCCTGATAGCCCCCCACACATACATACAAAGCAAAAGAATAGATCCTGATAGCTTTACAATCCCAAAGAGCCATCAGCACATTCTTTACCTGCTGGGAGAGAGGGAACACGCAGACAAACAAAGAAAAATTGTATTTTTAAAAGTATGTCAAATCATACACTTTTAAAGGATTGATGTGGGAAGGATGATGTTGGGATGATCATCATTACTGAGTTTAATATCAAAGTCTCAGGGTGGGGGGACAAATGGCTGAAGGTTCATCTAGGACTCCCCATATCCTTGAACAGGCCTTAAGGATAATGTGATAGAGAAATACATGATTAAATTCCTAAATATAAGAATGATCTTTCATGATTTCCCAACATAATCAATGTGGGTGGACCCAATAATTTGCATGTCTATGAGTAATGATGGTAACTTACCACATTTAGATTTAAGGAACATGCCTTGTACTTTTTTTTAAACTCCTAAATGACTGAATTATAGAGTAAACATTCTGCAGTATCCCTGCTTGTGCATCCTTTAATATGTGGAAGCTCTCTCTTTTTTTTTTCTTGGATTCAAATGTATGCCGTATGTTATGTGGATATTTTTGTAGAATTTTCTACTGCAGATCATTTTAATGAGGGTTTTTTTATGCTTCAGGCTTCACTTGGGGGGGAGGGAAGATTATAATTTTTTAAAAGAGAAATTCAACATGGAATGTCCAAAAAGGCAACTATTTTGTGCTTGAATTTAAAAAAAATCAGCATCTATGCACCTTTATAAACTAAGCATCAAGATCCATTCCTAAAACACATAAATGTCCATGCACAAATTTACACTTGTGTGTGTATTCTAGACATGTATCCACGTGGATCCCATGCAGAAAGGGCCACGTCTGGCCCGTGCTGGTATCCAAAATATGGACGGGCCAGATTTGCACCCAATTCTGATCCCATGGGAGCTAGATGGCCTCGTGGGATCAGAATGGGTGCAAAGAGCTTGGACAGGCAGGATGTGCCCCCATTCAGGCCCTTTGGATGCCCCGCTCCCTCCCTGTCCACCCTGCTATGGCTTCTGTATAGAGTCTGGTGCCGTGGCATCTCGTTGCCATGGCACCACGATGCCATGCAGTAGCTGCATTCACCCCCAGACCCAGAATAGCTTGCTTTCCCTACCATCTGACCACCGAATGGGCCTACTGAAGCTAGGGTTGGCTTGCAGAGAATCTCCTGTGCCCTCCCTACCTTTCTTTTTTTTAATTTTTTATTTATCAATTTTCCATCAACAATCAAGCAATACACTTGTACAGAAAATATGCACACCTATTAATATACAAGAAAATATACCACACAACACCCAAACAGTGAAACATCTATAGTCCTCATATAAGGGGAATAGTAAATCTGAAAAAATCACTAGGGAAGGAGGTCTCCCTAGATCATACGTCAAGAAACATAATGCAGGCAAAAAGATGAAGGCAGAGACAGAGGAGCATCAAAAACAGAGGACAAAAGTATCTTATGTGGGGGAGGATGTTAACATTTGAGCACTGATATAGGAGGATAAATCTCCAGGTTGGAAAAAGATATTTAAGGGAATTATGTAGTACAATACATTTACAGGGGAATCTTAATAGGAAAACAGCACCTAACCGAACAACCCCAGGTTTTAACAAAAGGAAGGCCTTACGCCTTCTCTGAGTATCCCTCGAGATATCGGGAAAAATAGAAATCCTCTTTCCCATAAACAAATTACTCCTCTTTTTGAAATAAACTTTAAGGAGCCAGTCTCTATCAGAGGAGAGAGCTAAAGTCACCAGTAATGTGGAAACCCGCACATCTTCAGCTGGAGGGGACCGAAGCAATGCAGAAACATCCAATGAGTCCATCTGTAACTCCCTAACATCACACTTCCCCTCCTTTTTACCAAGGGCCAAGTAATATGCCTTCGAGACCGGGGGGTACCAGGTCTGCTGGAATCATTAGAGACTCTTGTAGATATTTTTTTAAAAGTTCCACTGGGGCTACCGCAGGAGCAATTGGAAAATTCAGCAACCGGAAATTGGAAGCGTGGGAAGCATTCTCCAAAGTCTCTAACTTGCCTCTCAACAAAATATTATCTTTCATCAATGAATCCGTTAATTCAGAAACCTGCGTAAGCTTTTGATCAAAAGCCCCAACTTGGTTCTTCGTTTCCACCAACTCAGTATTAAGCACAGATACCTTATTCTCCATAGCAGCTAAAGTAGAAAAAGAAAGAGTTAACTGCTGATTCATAACCTGGGAAAGCTGACTTATTGCTTCCCAGATATTCTCGAGGGTAACTTTAGCTGGACGCACTAGCGTAATCACCGGGGGACTAACGGGAACCACTGAACCAGAGATCACCCTCCGCTTGTCAGCCTCCGCCTCCAAACCACCGGTAACATCAACCTCCTGACGTTGTTCATCCCCAGGATTTACTACCTGGTTCTCAGTCCCAGTCTTCTGGCCATCGGTATCCACCTCTGAAGCGCCCCACTCCGGAATCCGAAGAGACACCTGTTCAGGTGAAACTACAGACCCACGCTCCGAGGCACGTACCAACAGCGCCGGAACTGCAGGAGGTGAGCGGTCCTCAGAGGAAAACGAGATTTCCAGGGCGGGAGCAGCCGAGACCTCCACCGCCGGCGCTACCAAACCCCTTCGAATTTCCCCTCTTTGCTCCTCATTAAGCAGAACAAAACGATCCATCGGGCCAGAGACAGAGGGTACAGACTCCGTGGGAACAGCCCGAACTTTCCCTTTGCGTTTAGGCATTGCTGCTTACAAACTCTCTGCCGCCATCTTTAAGAAACCACTCCCCTGATCCCTCCCTACCTTTCAAGGGAATCCGTCACCTCCAGATTGCCACACTTGGTGTGACTTATTCTATCCCTAAGGTGGAATAAGTCACCTGTCCATTTCATCCAGCATGGACATACAGGGCCACGACCAGTATCAGCCCTATACATCCAGGGTCTGGGTCCCGCATCCGGCCCACCCTGCCTCCTCCCCCCGCCTGCCCCCATCCAGAGCTCCCTGCACGGGAATCGAGTCCTGACAAATAGTGGGGATCAGATGTCCACCCTGGTCGTTTGACCCCACTATTCAGGACTCCTCATGCCGCCCATATTTTATAAACTATATACATACATCATATATCTGCCCCTATTCTGCCTAAATTATACCCCTGGGAACATCTACATGGGGTGTGCACAGAAATGTGTGTGATCTCTCTGATGTGCATAACTATATGCATGCATACGGCTACAGTATCTACATTTTATAAATAAATACATAAATAAATAAAAATTCATAACAATGGGGGTGGGCTGTTCTTTAAAGTGAACATGCACTAAGATACTATCGTTACTATTAATACAACAGATAACATAGTATAGCTAACACCACTTGTGTAGGGTGCAATTAAAGGCATCATGTAATCTGCCAATCAACATGTGATAAAGAATTTTTCTCTGCGTTCACAGAATGGCAAAATGTTGGGCCATTAACCTGTGGCAACTGCAAAATATTGTTGCAGTTTAGTAAATAGCCTCCTAAAGAAAATAGTGCAAAATATTACAAAACACGAGACAATACTAAAATGCACATTGCTAGTCCCAAGTTAATGACAAGTCTTTAGGTCTAATTAACTTTTCTGAGTTATAGCAAATAGAAATACGTACAACTCACAATTAGTGATATTATTTATTTATTTATACTGTATATTTTGTAGGTTTATACACTGAAAATCCAGAGATTTTTCCCAGAGAGGTAGATTCCATATAGGCCGGTTATCTCCAGCGGCCACGTTTAAATTGGGCACAAATGCGATACCCATCCTAATTTCATCCTTCTAGCAAAAGCCAGAAGGATGCTTGGATGCACCGGGAGAGGAATGGCCAGCAGAAAAAAGGAGGGAATAGTGCCTCTGAATAAGGCCCTGGTGGGACCTCATTTGGAGTATTGTGTGCAATTCTGGAGACCGCACCTTCAAAAGGATATAAACAGGTTGGAGTCGATGCAGAGCGTGGCTACTAAGAAACACAGAAACATGACAGCAGAAAAAGACCACATGGCCTACTTAGTCTGCCATTCCATATCACCCACTACAAAAGTCCCCATTTTTCCTTTAGAGATCCCCTGTTTGTTCCATGCTTTTTTGAATTTAGATACTGTCCTCATCTCTATCACCTCCACTGGGAGACTATTCCACGCATCAACCACTCTTTCCATAAAAAAATATTTCAACGTATTACTCCTGAGTCCATCCGCTTTCACAGTCATCCTATGTCCACTCGTAGCAGAGCTTGCTTTCAATTGAAAGATGCTCTCTTCCTGTGCATTTATACCACGGAGGTATTTAAATGTCTCAATCATATCACTTCTGTCCCGCCTTTTCTCTAAACATATTACATACATATTAAGGTCCTTAAGTCTGTCCTCATATGTTTATAACGAAGACCATTAACCATTTTAGTAGCCCACTCTGTACCAATTCCAGCCTGTTTATATTCTTTGGAAGGTGTCTTCTCCAGAATTGCACACAATACTCCAAATGAGGTTGCACCAAGGACTTATACAGAGGCACTATCACCTCCTTTCTTCTACTGGCCATTTCTCTACCTATGCACCCAAGCATCCTTCTAGATTTCGCCATTGCCTTTTCTACCTGTTTAGCTACTTTGAGATTGTCAGTCACAATCACGCCTAGGTCCCGTTCTTCTTTCGTGGACAGAAGTACGTCACCCCCTATACTGCACCGTGCCCTTGGATTGTTGCAGCCCAAATGCATGACCCTACATTTTTAAGCATTAAATCTCAGTTGCCAAATTCTAGACCATTCTTCAAGCTTAGCTAGATCCCTGTGTATCTACCCTGTTGCAGATTTTGGTATCATCCGCAAAAAGGCAAATCTTACCTGACAGCCCTTCCACAATATCACTGACAAAGCTGTTAAAAAGAATCGGACCAAGGACAGATCCCTGTGGCACTCCACTGCTAACCTCCTTCTCCTCAGAGCTGTACCATACATAGATCTCTGCGAGCGGTGCAGTCGCATAGAGCTCAAAAGCTTAGGGGGTGCATTTTGGCTGCCTGCTGTTTCCCTGCTGCTGACACTTTTTGTTCTCTCAGCGATGGCAAAGCAAGAGCAGGTGGCCGAAATGCGTCCCTAAGTCTTTTTGCAGATCTTTGTGCAGGTCTGGCCCCTGCCTCTTCCTACGTGACATCAGAGCAAGGAGGGATCGGATCTGCTGCTGCTGCTGGCGACTTGCACATTGGGTGCACCCCACTCATTCTTCACCAGCTGCCGCCTTCTCTTGCCTTGCTGCCGGCACTGCCATAGAGAAAAAACAGAGGGTGGAAGGAGCAGGCAGCAGCTGGATGGAGGTATGGGAAGGAGTGGGGCGTGTGCCCAATGTGCAAGACGCACAGGGAGTGATTCTGGCTCGGTATGGCCCTGCCTCAGAGTGAGCTCTATTTACCTGTATCCTTGTCACCTCCCACTCAACCAATTTCTAACCCAGCAGTAACTTTACAGTCCATCCCAAGGGTGCTCAGTTTGTTTGTAAGTTGCCTGTACGGAACAGGGTCAAATGCTTTACTGAAATCTAAATATATCACATCTAGGGCTGTCTCTCGGTCCAACTCCTTGGTCACAGAGTCAAAAAAATCAGATTTGTCTGACAAGACCTGCCTCTGGTGAATCCATGCTGCCTCGGATCCTGTAATTTGTTGGACTCCAGAAACCTCGCTATATTCTCTTTCAGCAACGTTTCCAATAATTTACTCTCCACCGAGGTTAAACTAATTTGCCTATAGTTTTCAACCATATCCTTACTTCTGCTTTTATGACATGTGCCTCTCTCCAGGTCCTCTGGCATCACCCCCGACTCCAAAGAGGCATTGAAAAAGTCAGTCAGTGCAGCTGCTAGAACGTCCCCAACTTCCTTCAGTATTCTTGGATGTATCCCATCTGGTCCCATCACTTTGTCCACTTTTAGTTTAGCTAGTTCCTCACGAACACAGTCCTCTGAAAATTGTTTGAGATGCCCCTCGCTTTTGTTCCTGTTTGTGGTGTTGTCTGAGGTCCTGCTCCCGGCCCTTCATCTGTGAACACAGAACAGATATATTTATTAAGCAATTCCCCTTTATCCTCATCAGCTTCTACATATTCCTCCCCTTCACCCTTCAGTCTGACAATACCACTTTTGCCCTTCCTCCTCTCACTAACATATCTGAAAAATATCTTATCCCCCATTTTATTGCATTGGCTATTTCTTCTTCTTTTTACACCTTTGCTTTCCTGACTACTTTGCCAGCCTCTCTACGGTTTTCTAAATATAGTGCCTGTCTTCCTCTCACTGTGATCTCTTCTATTTCATGAAGGCCTCCCTCTTTTTCTTCACCTTTTCAGTTACCTCTTTTGAGAGCCATAGCAGCCTCCTTTTCCTTTTATTTACCCTTCCAACAAAAAAGTTGGTTGCCCTTAAATTATCTTCTTTCAGTTCTGCCCACTGTTTTTCTACACTCCCCAGCTGTTCACATCCAGCTAACAACTCCTTGAGGTTTTAGTCCATCTTGGCAAAGTTAGTTTTCCTATAGTCCAAGACCCTCGCTTTTGAATGGATTTTATCAGCCCTAGTCTTAATACTGAACCACGCCATCTGGTGATCACTGGATGCGAGATGATCTCTCACTATAACATCAGAAACACTTTTCCCATTGGTAAGCACCAAGTCCAGAATGGCCCCTTCACGTGTGAGTTCTGTTACCAGTTGCCTGAATACTTCTTCCTGTCAAGAATCCAGGATCTCTTTGCTTCTATATGACATCGCAGGAGGGATGTGCCAATCAACATCCAGCATATTGAAATCCCCTATCAGTAGCACTTCCCCTTTCCTGGCAATGCTATGCATGTCTTCTATTAAATCTCCATCCATGTCTTCTCCCTGTGATGGAGGTCTGTATATCATACCAATGCAAATGGAGTTCTCTTTCCCTCTTTCTAGTTTATACCACACTGCCTCCTCTCTCCCTTTTAAGCCCTGTATTTCCATAAGCTTTAATATTATTTTTAAATATAGTGCCACTCCTCCTCCCCTTCTTCCTACCCTGTCCTTTCTGAATAACGTATAGCCTGGTATAGTTATATCCCAGTCATGGTTGTCCATGAACTATGTCTCTGTAACTGCCAATAAATCTGTCAGCCTCTCCTATTAAAGCCTCAACATCTGCGATCTTATTTATATATACTGCTTTCCAGATGTTTCCCCTTTAATCTATTTCTATAAAGGTATTTAATGTTTCACTTACCTGGGGGTTTTCACTTACCTGGAGACTTTCCTCACCCATCCCCAATGAATCTAGTTTAAAGCCCTCTTCAGTAGGTTAGCCAGTCTGCTACTGAGGACATGTTGATCCTTCTTGGACAGATGGACACCATCTCTGCTCTGCAGCCCTTGGAACATCATCCTATGGTCCAGGAAACCAAAATGCTCTCGGTGACACATTCATGCAGCCATGCATTTATCTGCAGGATGCAAGCTTCTCTGCCCTGACCTTTATCCTCAACAGGGAGAATTGAAGAGAACACCACCTGCACCCGTATCTGCTTCACCCTCTGACCCAGAGCCATGAAGTCACTCTTGATATGCTCAGAGGGATACCTGGCAGTATCATTTGTGGCAACATAGATGAGCAACATCGGATAATAGTCAGTAGGCTTGATGAGTCTCAGCAAACTCTCCGCAACATCTTGGATTTTGGCACCTGGCAGACAGCATACCTCTCTGGACATTAAGTCTGGTCAGCAGATGGATGCCTCAGTACCCCCTAGAAGAGAGTCACCAACCACCACTACCCTTTGCTTCCTAGTGGTCAGTGATTCAGCAACTTTGGGGTGCTCGAACTCCAGTTCTTCCCTTTCCTGGGATGCCTCCATCTCCTCCACCTCCAGGGCTGCATAATGGTTCTTCAATTCAAGGGCTTGAGGAATTGGATTGGTGATTCTGCAGCCCTGGTGATTCATGTCCAATCTTGGTCCTTCTGTAGGCTCTTATCCTCACCTCTGTTGGAGCGCATGGATGTTTCAAGCATTATCTCATTAATGTACCTCTCACTGTCTTGAATACTCCTCAGCCTTGCCACCTGTTCTCTGAGCTCCTCCACTAAAATGGTTAGTGGTCTTCATTATAAAGCATATGATGAGGACAGACTTAAAGATATTAATATGTATGTTAGAAGAAAGGTGGGATAGAGGAAATATGATACAGATATTTAAATATCTCCTACTATTACTACTACTCAGCGCTACCAGTCGTACAGTCGTACGCAGCGCTGTACAGCACAAATGCACAGGAGGAGAGTCTCTTTCGATTGAAAGCAAGCTCTGCTATGAGGGGACATAGGATGAGGGTGAAAGGGGATAGACTCAGGAGTAATATGTGGAAATATTTCTTTATGGAAAGAGTGGTAGATGCGTGGAATAGTCCCCCAGTGGGGGTGGTAGAGACGAGGGCAGTATCTGAATTCAAAAAAGCATGAGAAGCACAGAGGATGTCTAAAGGAAAAAAGGGGACTATTGTAGGTGATATGGAAGGGCAGACTAGACAGGCAATGCGGTCTTTTCCTGCTGTTATGTTTCTATGTTCCTAATTCTGCATCCATGGGCATAGATGTGCCCATGTTTCTGGGATCGGTTCATAGACATATCTGACACGGGACGTCGAACATGCTGTTCAGCCGGCCTGTACACGTATTCACAGCGAGAACCACACATGGATGCAGGCTTGGGCCATGCAGTGAAGCAGAGAAACACATTCCCCACTAATATTATGGTGCACTGGTAAATGACAAAATGGTTTTGGATGTCCCCATGCTCATCGTATTCTGGACAGTTGCCCATTTTCAATAATGCCCCATCTCCGTGATATATCCATGGACAGCTCTGATGACCATGCCACTTGCATCTCCTAAGCTGCTGTTCTCAATGACAGTATTTTGCTGATGCAAGCTAGGCATAAATACTGAGGATAGATAAATGCTGATGCAAACTAGACTATATATGCTATTATTTTTCATGCCCAGAAAAATGCTAAGTAATCACTGTGCACTCTAATATATTAGAAGCTAAAGTAAATATTTTCTCTCACTTGGTTTGCAGCTTGTCGTGCTGTGAGGGCTTGCGTGCATCAGTGATGCTGAGAGCTAAACTATCGGTAGTTTAACTACTGGCAGGGTCTCCCAAGATGGACAGGTCTCAGCTGAGGTGCCAGACCAAGACAAACCACCCTTCTGGGCAGCAGCAGAATGGGATAGTGTTGACGGCGGAGGATCACACTTTTCTGACAACAGCAACAACACCAAACTTAAACTGTGCGGAAGAAAGGCCCGGCAATCTACTTCTGTATCTTGCCATGAAAACCCAATGGATAGTTACAACAAAACAAATTGTGCTATGGTGCTGGAAGATGAGACCCCAAGGTCGGAAGGCACTCAACTAGCTACTGGGGAAGAGCTGAAGACTTTTCAGAGTAAAGCCAGCATTTATGATGTGGTTGGATCAAAGCCCTCAGGAAGTCTGATTGCTGATGTAGCTGTGCATGAAATGAGAGTCAGAAGCTGTAAAGATGACTTACACATTGGAACATGGAACGTACGAAGCATGAACCAAGGGAAGTTGGAGGTGGTCAAGAATGAAATGGAACGTGTACAACTTGATCTGTTGGGTGTCAGCGAACTGAAATAGACTGGCATTGGGCACTTTGCATCAGATGATCACATGGTCTGCTATGCTGGAAATGAAAGACAAAGAAGAAATGGTGTTGCATTTATAATAAAGAAGAAGCTTGCAAGAACTGTAATGAAATACAATGCAGTCAGCGAACACTTAATCTCTATTCGTCTACGAGGATTGCCTATCAACACAACTATAATTCAAGTATATGCCCCAACAACAGCTGCAGAAGAGAATGAAATTGAAGAGTTCTATGAACAAGAACTAGCTGAAATTGACAGAACATGGAAACAGGATATCCTGATAGTCATGGGTGACTGGAACGCAAAAGTTGGCAACAAAGAAGAAGGCAAAGTAGTTGGAAAATATGGACTTGGCAACAGAAATAAAGCTGGAGAAAGACTGATAGAATTCTGCAAGACCAATGATCTATTCATCTCAAACACCTTCTTCCAGCAACACAAGCGGCGACTGTACACATGGACTTCACCCAATGGATTGTATAAAAATCTAATTGACTACATCTGTGGAAGTCAACGATGGAAAAGCTCTGTAACATCAACAAAGACAAAACCTGGAGCTGACTGTGGTACAGATCATCAACTACTAGTATGCAAACTCAAGCTAAAGTTGAAAAAGAGCAAACCACTCATGAATGCAGCAAAATATGAGCTTGAGAATATACCACTGGAATTTGAAGACTGCCTGCAATATCGATTTGCTGCTTTAGATACAAATGACAGATCTCCGGAAGAGTTATGGAATGACATCAAGAAGGTTGTGCTGGAAGAAAGCAAGAAGTCTCTACAAAAGATGAAAAAGCAAAAGCGGCCAAAATGGATGGCGGAAGCAACTCTGAAAATTTCCCAGAAACGCAGAGAAGCTAAAGCCAAAGGAGAAAGAAAGACAATCGCAGAACTCAACAGAGATTTCCAACGTGCAGCAAGACAGGACAAGGAAAAGTACTACAATGACGCAAGGAAATAGAAGCAGAAACTATTAGAGAAAGAACAAGATTGGCTTTCCTAAAGCTACGAGAGTTAAAGAAAAAGTTCCAGCCTCGAATTGGAATGTTATAAGATGCTCAAGGTTCCATGTTGAATGATGCTGAGAAGATCAAGAAAAGGTGGAAGGAATATACAAAGTTTTTATATGATAAAGATCAAGTGGACCAACAGCCTTTTCAACCTGTACCTTATGATCGGGAACCATTGGTGATGAAAGAAGACGTTGAAGCAGCATTGAAAGCCTTATCAAAGAACAAAGCACCAGGCATTGATAGCATTGCCATAGAAGTATTATAGCAATCTGATGCAGCTGTTACCATACTTACAAGGCTCTGCCAAGAAATATGGAAGACAACATCATAGCCAACTGACTGGAAACGATCTGTGTTTATACCAATTCTAAAGAAAGGTGATCCAACTGACTGTGGAAATTATCGAACAATCGCTCTGATCCCACATGCCTGCAAGATTCTACTGAAGATTATTCAAAAGAGACTACAACCATACCTGGAACAAGAACTACCTGAAGTGCAAGCAGGGTTCAGGAAAGGGCGAGGAACGAGAGACATCATTGCGGATGTGAGATGGATCCTTGAAAAGACTAAAGAATACCAAAAGGATATCTATTTGTGTTTTATCAACTATAGCAAGGCTTTTGACTGTGTAAACCATGAGAAAGTCTGGGCCACATTAAGAAGCATGGGTATACCAGAACACCTGATCGTTCTCTTGCGCAATCTGTACATTGATCAAGAAGCAACAGTTCAAACGGAACAAGGAGAAACAGAATGGTTTAAAATAAGCAAAGGTATAAGACAAGGCTGCATACTTTCCCCCTACCTGTTTAATTTATATGCAGAACAAATCATCAGAGAAGCAGGATTGTATGAAGACAATAGAGGTGCGAAGATTGGTGGAAGACTCATCAACAACCTTCGCTGTGCTGATGATACTACATTACTGGCTGAAAGTGAAGATGATCTGAAACATTTGCTTCTCACAATCAAAGAACATAGTCTCAAAATGGGCCTGCACCTTAATGTAACGAAGACAAAGATCATGACAAATGGCATAATCAACAGGTTCATCGTTGAAGGAGAAGAAATTGAAATTGTAAACAACTTTAACCTACTTGGATAAACTATCAATAAAGAAACAACAAGCAGTCAAGGAATCAGACGACACATTGCTCTTGGCAGAATGACTATGAAAGACCTAGATAAGATTCTCAAGAGCAGAGATGTCTCTCTCCATACAAAGATTCGACTTGTTCAAGCCATGGTATTTTCAATAACATCATATGGATGTGAAAGCTGGACAGTGAAAAAGACAGACAGGAAGAAAATTGATGCCTTTGAATTATGGTGCTGGCGGCGAATACTGTGTATACCATGGACTGCCCGAAGAACAAATCAGTCGGTACTAGAGGAGATCAAACCTAAGCTTTCTTTAGAAGCTCAGATGACAAGACTTCGACTTTCATACTTTGGACACATCATGCGAAGACAGAGATCATTAGAGAAAGACATCATGCTTGGCAAGATAGAAGGTCAACGCAAAAGAGGAAGGCCAGCAATGAGATGGGTCGATACAATAACAGCAGCTACGGGTACCAGTCTGTCAACAATGAGCCGCCTGACTGAAGACTGAACACAATTTAGGATAGCTATCCAGAGGGTCGCCATGAGTCGACTCCGACTCAACGGCGCTTAACAACAACAACAACAAAGTAAATATTAACATGTTTGTCATGACATATCTTGCATCAAAAATTACTTGGCAGTATAAAAGGCTTCTTTTATTCTTGCATTGGTCATCTCTAAAAACATTCTTTAAAATGCTAAGTATGGACCTTTACCAGGTTCACAACAACCTAAACTTACTTTGCAATTCTCCAAAGGGTGCATAATATTGCTAAGCCACAAAGTATGTTCTTTTAATAACTGGCTTTCTGGCTATGACATCTGTTTCCCACATATCTGGGTACTGGCATTTCTCACAGCAGCTCCCTACTTGTGGCTTGTGACGTGGTAGCATCCCCAGAAGCCATGGAAACAGATGGTGACCCTGTGGAAAGTATTGGTACTGCAGGTGAATGCAGGATTTTCTCTGCTCAGAACAAGAAACACATGGCTAATCAGCTAACACAGCTCACCTCGGGGGAGGGGAGAAGCAGAGTTACTGATTGGGCACGCCCTAGCAGGAGGCGGGCTGTCTAAAGCAGAGGCAGCTTGTTAAGCAGACAAGATGGAAAGCAAGAGGGAGCAAAGCAAGAGAGAGCAAAGCAAGAGAGACCAAAGCAAGGGCGAGCGAAGCCGGAAGGAGAAAGAAAGAAGCAGAGAGGAAGGCAGGAAGTAGCCTTTGACTCAGAAATCCTTGACTTGGAAAGAGAAACACTGCCCAGCTGTAATCCAAGGAGAAGGGATTCAGACCCAAGAAGCAGGTACCAGGGATACTCCGAGGCTGATAGAATCTTCTGTGAACAGGAGAGGTTTGAAGCACTGAGAGACCCAGGGATAAAGCCCAGGCTTCTGGAGGGGAGAGCTGACCCGTGGAAAGGAAGGTAGAGCGGCAAGGAATTCTCAGACAAGCCTCAATACAAGGTACATGGTGTGTTTGATACAGATGACAAGTTTTATAATGAGAAGCCAGAAAGAGTGAATGCTGATTTTAAAACTCAGGACAGACCCAGTCAATATGAAGGCAGTTGGCTGTAGCCTGGAAATCATTTAAACAGTCCCAGCTATTCTCACCAGACAGCTGAAAGCTTTAGCAAGCAAGCTAATAGAAAGAAAACAGCTGACCTGTATGGCAGAGAAATAAGCCAGGAGAAGTTAGACGGTCCTGCGTTTGAAGCACTCTTTAGAAGCACTCCTCATACAACTGAAGTTGGTAACCCGACACTTACTTTCAGAGACAAGTGGGGGAGGGGTAACTCCAGCACATTGAATGATTCTTTTACCAGAGACGTCATTACTAGCTATCCTGAAATAAGGACTACAAACAAATGCTTACCTAAGGAAGGAGCAGATCCTCAGCTTAGCCCAGTTAGAAGACAGGCTGAATTACTCCTTAGAGAATTTAAGGAATTCTTAGACAAATGAGCAATTTCGGACCAGAAGCTAGCACAACCAGAAAATAGTCCTGAAGCAGAAATGCCCTTGGCTTGTCCTTTGCCAATGATAGAAGTAGACCAGCCAATGGACTGTTCAACCTGTCTTATTGACAGAGATAAGTGAAGCAAAGCTTGAATGGTCATATGCTATAATATACTAAACGCATCCTGTATGAGTACCTTGCTGAAGAGCTTATGAAGAAGTAAAAATAAGCTAAAGCATATCTTGTTCACAACTCAGGAACATTCTTGTTTTGCCAGTGTTTGTTTGATTTAAAAGCAGAGGTCACATGACTAAATGTGAACCCTAGCGTTAAAGGGCATTGGAGCACAGCATTGAAGAGCCTGTTTTTGCTTTATTCTTACTTTGGCTAAAATATTCCTTTACGTCTGTTCCATTCCACTGCGGAGCGGGAGAAATAAATCCTTATGTAAAAAAATATTCTTTTGCCTACCTTATCACTTGACCTTTCACAACTACAACCTCAACCTCAAGGCCAACCCCTCCTTAAACCCTCAAGGTTAGGGAGCGGGTGGGTGGCAGGCTATACCTGTCCCATGCAATGTCCTCTCTCAAGTCTTGGCTTATTTTGGTCTGTAAACATCTGCTATCTGTGGGGCAATCCTGCTTTCCTTCCCATAGTCTGCTTTGTGGCAATGCTCCCCTAGTCAGGCCTATGTGGCATGGAAGGGGGGATCCCTGTGCCATTATACCAAGTAGTCAGCCTCCAGATATATCACCACTCTCGCAATTTTCATAGATCCTGGACTGGGTAAGGATGTAGGCCTCATGGCACAATCTGGGGAATGTTGGCACAACATCAGTCATGTCTCCCAGTACATGGCTGCCCTATTGAAAGCAAGCGCTGCTATGAAGGGACATGGGATGAAGGTGAAAGGGGATAGATTCAGGAGTGATATGCGGAAATATTTCTTTACAGAAAGAGTGGTGGATCCGTGGAATAGTCTCCCAGTGAAGGTGGTAGAGATGAGGACAGCATCTGAATTCAAAGAAGCATGGGACAAACACAGAGGATCTCTAAAGGAAAAAAGGGGACTGATGTAGTGGTTGATATGGAAGGACAGACTAGATAGGCCATGTGGTCTTTTTCTGTCTTCAAGTTTCTATGTTTCTATCACAGTGGAAACTGGTGACACTGCGGTCATCCATAAGGTTGAGGTAATGGCCAGGCATTCATGTCCTCCCTGAATTGCAGATCAGCGCACCAGATCCTCCTGTGCAACCCTCAAACAACACACACACATACTCTAACTTGCAGGGTCAAATTGTAGAACACAGCAGAAAATTTTCTAAATCCTGACTTTATTCCACATCTCCAGCAGGAATAACGGGCATGTCTCCGGGAAAGGCCGTAAACATACACAGAGCTTTTGAGAATACAGTATATATATCTCTGCAGCTGGCCATGCCCTTGTTTTTCCCCTTGGGGGTGCATGCAGAGATCCCCGTTCAAGCGAGGTAAATGTGCATGGGCACTGGGTACCAGAATATGATCGTAGACTTTTTCGGCACATAAACGTCCCCGGTGCATGCCCAAATGCTTATTCAGCTTCTGGAATGACCCTAATAGCTACTTACTTGACAAGCACAGGACAACCACACCTGAATAAGAAAAGGAGAAAAATGATAACAGATAAAAACCATAGGGACTATCCAGTCTGGCCATCAATATCAATTACTAAGTTCTACAATTCTTTCTTTTGGGGCAATTTCTCCAAATAGGATAGTTTTGTGCATACCATGACAGCCATGAACCTCACTTTCTAAGCCAGAGCATGTGGCTCTCAGTCTCTCAAATTTACTGCTAATGCTTGGCGTAGTACTTACATCATGTCAAAGACAGCCTCCTTCTGGAATTCATAAGATGTAACATGTATGGGTAATTTATCAAGGTGTGTTTGGAAATTCCTCTTAATCAAGCCTGTGGCACCCAGCATGATAGGAAATAATTTGATATCTTTCTACCACATTTTCTTGGATTCTGACTGCATTTCTTGCTACTTGAAGATCTTCTCCCTCTCAAAGTGATTCATAGAATAGTCACTTGAGACTGACACCTCTACCATTCTGGTGTTTTTCTCATTTAGAGTCCCTCTGTGTTGGCCCCCTGCTGTCTTGAATTCAGATTCAGGCCTCGTCTCTACTACCCTCCACCATGAATCCACCACTCTTTCCATAAAGAAACATTTCATCGATTTACTCCTGAGTCTACTGAGTCTATCCCCTTTCCCGTTCATCCTATGCCCCCTCATTCCAGAGCTTTATTTCAATTAAAAAAACTTTTCCAGTGCATTTGTGCCACAGAGGTATTTGAACATTTCTATCATGTCTCCCCTCTCCCAACTTTCTTTCAAAGTATACATACTGAGATTTTTAAGTCTAAGTAGCCACCTCTTCACTTACTCCATTCTGTTTATATCCTTTTGAAAGTGCAGTCTCCTGAATTGCACACAGTATTCAAAATGAGATCTCACCAGAGACTTAAACAGAGGCACTATCACTTCCTTCTTCCTGCTGGCCATTCCTCTCCATATGCACTCAAGTATCCTTATGGCAGTTGTCTTTTCTACCTGTTTGGCCACCTTAAGAATGTCCGAAACAATCGCCCCGAGTCCCGCTCTTCTTTTATGGACAGTATTTCACCCTCTATACTGTACTGCTCCTTTGAATTTTTGTAGCCCAAACACATGAACCTGAATTTTTTAGCATTAAATCTCAGCTGCCAAATTCTCAACCATTCCTTAAGCATCACTAGCTTTCTCCTCATATTATCTTTACCTTCTTGGGTGTCTAACCTATTTCAGATTTTGGTATTATCTACAAAGGTGCAAATCTTTCCCGACAGCCCTTCCACAGTATCAATTACAAAAATGTTAAAAAGAATTGGATGAAAGATTGATCCCTGCGGCACACCCCTGTTAACATCCTTTTCAGAGTGAACTCATTTTACCAGTACACTTTGTCACCTCCCAATCAATGAGTTTCTAACCCAGTTGGTGACTTTAGGGTCCAGCCCTAGGGCACTCAATGTATTTATAAGCCACCTGTACAGAACTGTGTCAAAGGCTCTAATGAAATCTAGTGCTTTTCCTTGATCCAACTCTGGTCCTCTATTAAAGAAATTGATCATATTCGTCTGACAAGACCTGCCTCTAGTAAAACCATGCTGCCTTGAATCCTGGATTCCAGAAACCTCTCTATCCTCTCTTTTAGCAGCCTTTCTATTAATTTGTTCATAAGAACATAAGACATGCCATACTGGGTCAGACTGAGGTCCATCAAGCCCAGTATCCTGTTTCCAACAGTGGCCAATCTAGGTCATACGTACCTAGCAATATCCCCAAAAGACACAGGTTCCACAATGCTTGTACTGGGTCAAGCATTGATATCCTGGGTCCTTTTTAATAGTGGTTTATGGACCTTTCCTCCAGGAACTTGTCCAAACCTTTTTTAAACCCAGCTATACTAACAGCCCTTACTACATCCTCCGGTAACAGATTCCAGAGTTTGATTACACGTTGAGTGAAAAAATATTTTCTCTTATTTGTCTTAAATAGCTTACCCTGTAGCTTCATTACATGTCCCCTAGTCTTCCTATATTCTGATAGCGTAAACAATTGATCCACGTTTATCCGTTCCACTCCATTCATTAATTTATAGACCTCTATCATATCTCCCCTCAGCCGTCTCTTTTCCAGGTTAAAGAGCCCTAACCTTTTTAGCCTCTCTTCATAGGAGTAGCCTTCCATCCCCTTCACCAATTTGGTTGCTCTTCTCTGTACTTTTTCTAGAACATAAGAACATAAGATATGCCATACTGGGTCAGACCAAGGTCCATCAAGCCCAGTATTCTGTTTCCAACAGTGGCCAATCTAGGTCATATGTACCTAGCAGTTTCCCCAAGAGACACAAGTTCCACAATGCTTGTACTGGGTCAAGCATTGATATCTTCGGTCACTTCTTAATAATGGTTTATGGACCTTTCCTCCAGGAACTTGTCCAAACCTTTTTTAAACCCAGCTACACTAACAGCCTTTACTACATCCTCCGGTAACAAATTCCAGAGTTTGATTACACGTTGAGTGAAAAAATATTTTCTTTTATTAGTCTTAAATAGTTTACCCTGTAGCTTCATTGCATGTCCCCTAGTCTTTCTATATTCTGATAACGTAAACAATCGATCTACGTTTACCCGTTCCACTCCGTTCATTAATTTATAGAATTCTATCATATCTCCCCTCAGCCGTCTCTTTTCCAGGTTAAAGAGCCCTAACCTTTTTAGCCTTTCCTCATAGGAGTATCCTTCCATCCCCTTTACCATTTTGGTGGCTCTTCTCTGAACCTTTTCTAAAATCGCTATATCCTTTTTAAGATACGGCGACCAGAATTGCACACAATATTCAAGGTGCGGTCTCACCATGGAACGATATAGAGGCATTATAATATCTTTTGTTTTATTTTCCATTCCTTTCCTTATCATACCTAGCATTCTATTTGCTCTCTTGGCTGCCGCTGCACACTGGGCCGAGGGTTTTAACATGGTATCCACAATGACGCCTAAATCTTTTTCCTGGGTGGTGGTTCCTAATGTGGAACCTTGCATCGTGTAACCATAGTTTGGGTTGTTCTTCCCTAGGTGCATAACCTTGCACTTGTCCACATTAAATTTCATCTGCCATTTTGATGCCCAGTCTTCCAATTTATCAAGATCCTCTTGCAATTTTTCACAATCCTCTTGGGTTTTAACAACTTTAAATAGTTTTGTGTCATCTGTGTCATCACAGAGGTCAAACTAAATGGCCTGTAGTTCTCAACCTCATCTTTACTTCCACTTTTGTGTAAATGGACCACCTGCACCCTATTCCTTTGGTACCACTTCTGACTCTAAAGAAGCATTGAAAAGGTCAGACAGTGGAGCAGCCAGAACTTCCCTGAGTTCCTTGAATATTTTCAGGTGTATCCAATCCAGCCCCACCACTTTGTCTACCTTTGGTTTAGCTCGCTCCTCAAGAACACAATCTTGTGAAAATGGTTCAAAATCTGCCTCACTTCCATTCCTATTTGTGCTTTTTCTCAGGTCCCACTCCCAGTCCTTCATCTGTGAACACAGAACTGAAAGATTTGTTAAGCAACTCCGCTTTATCCTCATTAGCTTCTACATATTCCTCCCGTTCATCTTGAGTCTGACAATACGAGTTTTGTACTTCCTCTTATCACTACTATCTCTATAAAATGTCTTGTCCCCTCCCCCATTGCTTCTTCCTCCTTTGCTTTTCTACCTTACCAGCTTCTCCTACCTTTTCCAAATATATTGTTTTGTCTTCCTCTTTCTGTGCTCTCGTATTTTATGAAGACCACTCTCTTTTTCCTTATCTTTTCAGCTACTGTACACGTCTTTTGAAAGCCATAGTGGCCTCATTTCCTTTTACTTTTATTTACTCTCTTAACAAAAATATCCCCTGTCAGTTTTGCCCACTGCTTTTCATCATCTCTCAGTTGTTCCCATCCAGCCAACGAATACTTGAGGTATTCCCCCATCTTGACAAATGTAAAACATGGTTAATTCAAGTTTAAGACAGCATCACCTTCAGCAAGATGGAAGGCAGCTAGTTTTCATCCTCTGTTTAAGAAACAAAGCCTGGATTTTGCAAAAGTAACCTGTTTTTGACTTGTGTCCAGTTTACCTTTTATTTCTAAGATCATAGAGAAAATTATATCTAACTCAGGACTTGACAAATCCCAGGTGACCAGAAATTTGCATTTCGGGCCGGGGATTTACTTGCCCCCCACCCTGTTAAAACAAACCATGATCATGGAGCAAGCACCCTTCTATCTGTCCGAGGGAGGCTGATCCCAAAAGGTATAAGAGAAGGGATTGGCTGTGATTGCGGCTCTGATGCAAGCTGTCTGCCCACGGGGATCTGATCTCCTGCAGGGCCTTTGAAGCATAAGAGTATCTAAAAGACTGTGCTTAGGATTTAGCTTCATGGCCCCACTGCAGACCTTGTAAGAAGCGTGGTGGGAAAGAGAACCAGACAAAGGTGAGGTGGCCCCAGCAGGATGTTTTGGGGGCACTTTTTGCTACCCCCAAAATCTGGCCTCCCTTGCCTGTGCTAAAAATTTGGGGGCCACAGTCAAGGCACCCCCATAGCTATGCCCCTGGCTTGCATGAATCTGATCTCCCATAGGCAGACACCTTGCATTGGGGCCATGATCATAGCCATCCCCTTCTCTTCTGGGATCCCATCTCCTCTGGGCAGAAGAAAAGAGGATGGCTGTGATCATGGCCATGATGCAAGTTGTCTCCCCACAGGGATCTGATCTCCCATGGGCAAACAGCTTGCAGCAGGGCCCATAGACCCTATTATGCAAATGTTTAATATGGTTTAGGCATTTGATATACTGCCCTTTACTTATGCATCAGAACGGTTTACATGTGTATACTAACAGGTACTTTTTATTCCCTTGTCCCTGAAGGGCTCACAATCTAAGTGTACCTGAGGCAATGGAGGGTTACATGGCTTGCCCGAGGCCACAAGGAGCAGCCATGGGACGAGATCCCAGTCCTTCTGGCCTGAGGTTACTTGTCCCCATGTGGGAATTGAACCCCTGGCCCTCTGGCCTGAGGTAACCTGTCCCAACCACTGAGCCACTCCTCCCACAATAGATGTGTATTAAGGGATATCAAAGTGTTGGAACACAAACACCTGAAGTGTTTTTATAATCTAAGAATTAGAAGAAGGTTATTCGTACATTGTGATAAAACCTGCAGACAAAGTGGGAGGTATAGTTATTCTGAATAGAAATGATTATATCCAGGAAATTCGGACAGTTATCAGACAAGAACTACTATCTTCCCCTTCCAAAAGATCGTACTCTGGTTATAAAAAAAAAGATAGATACACTGATTCAGCTAGGTTATGATGCAGGTTTCATTACTGCAAAAGAGAAGGATTTTCTCACAATAGAACACTATTATTCCAATGATCTGTGTTCTACTTAAAATTCACAAATCTTTACAGAAGCCACCATTAAAACCCATTGTATCCGGTATTGGTTCCGTTTTAGATCCTCTTTCTAAATTTATTGACATCTTCCTTAGACTTATGATCTTACAGAAGGACTCCTTTGTGCGGGATTCCACACATGTAATTAACTTATTGGATGCTTTTGATGGAGATCTAGCTGACATCTACTTTGTTACATTAGATGTAGAATTTCTCTACACCAATATTCTCCAACAGGAAGCTCTTTCCATTTTACGTAATACTCTTTGCCAGAGAGATATCGATGCATAGATCCTTATAGAATATGTTATGCAACTAGCTGACAGCTCGCACAAAATATTATTTCTGCTTTCAAAACAAATTTCTTCAGTAGATGGCACCAGATATTGGAAATCTATATATGGCTGAGTTTGAGAAACAGATACTTATCGACTGTCTTTATTCTTCTAATATTCACCTTTGGCGTAGGTACATTGATGACATTTTGATATTATGGAGAGGCGCAGAGGCCCCCTTTTGGCATTTTATGAATGATTGAACTTAAGGAATGATTGTCTTTGTTTTGCACTTCATTGCAGAGTAAATGAGATAACATTGCTAGACATCTTGATCACTACGAATACATTTGGTTTTACCACCAATATTTATAGGAAGCCCACAGATCATAATAAATTAATTTGTTATGACAGTTTCCATACTAAAAGTTTGAAAAATAATTTTCCTTTTTCCCAATTTTTGAGGTTGTTGTGCAGGTCATGCTCTATTAATGAATTTGACCAGCAAGCAAAGGATATGAGTGATAGATTTATAGAGAGGGGCTACCCAGCCAAACGTATCTCATCTGGATACTCGAGGACTAGGGCAGCCAGATATGAAGAACTTTTAAGTACAAAGGCTAGAACTCCTGAGCATTCTCTTATCTCCACAATGATGTTTTCATGCCTATCAAGTCAAATATCAAGGGTCTTAAAGAAACACTGGCGTATTTTATCAAATCACGAGTGTTTCAAAGAGAAAAGATTGCTTGTTGCATATAGTCGTGATAAGAATCTGAAAGATATACTGGTCCCATCTGCATTACCGGATGATCATAAAGTTCTAGCACTCCACACAGGACACTATACATGTGGGAATTGTGTAGTATGTCCTGTGATAATGGAATTAGATGTTTTTATACATCCGATTACTAAAGAAAGAGTACACTTACATCACTGGAGTAATTAAGTGGTAGAAATGTGATTTATATAATTATATGCCCACGCCAGTTGCTGTACATAAGAAAGACCATTCATCCCCTACGAGCTAGGCTCCGTGAACACAAAAGTTGCATAAAAAGAAATGTACAGACAACACCACTTGTGGAACACTGTAACAGATTACAACACAGATTTGAAGAACTGAGATGTTTCGCTATCAGTAGGTTGTCAAAGAATTGGAGAGGTGGTGACATTAATAAGGCACTGCTCCATTTGGAACAAAGCTTTATCTTCAAGTTTAACACGGTGGCTCCCTTTGGACTTAACCAAGAGATTTATTATCAGGTTTTCCTGTTTTTGTTTATTGTTTATATTCTTTTTTGTTTTAGTATAATTTTTTCTTTTTTCCCTTCCCTTCCCCTCCCTTTCCTTTTTCCTCATCCTCTTCTTTTCCCTATCCCCTTCACCCCTTCTCCTCTTCCCATTCCCCCTCCACCCTCCCCCTTTTTTGTTTTATCTTGCTTGTTACCATTTTGTCCATAGCTAAGGAGCACAATTCCATAACATGCACATCCAGCCCGCAGACAAATCTAAATGAAAAATGGGCCCTGTTAGACCCTAATTCCATATGCATAGGTCTGAACATGCCCACAGGTCTGGAATTGGGGAAAGAGACATATTCAGCGTGCCATGTCCAAATCACAGGACACGGTTATATTTAGCAAGTGGTGCCCTCTGCGAATTCCGAAAAGATGTATGGCTCCACTGCTGCCTATCTCCGTGTGGCCATGCCTCCTCAGTTAAAATGTGCCAACTACCCATGAAAATGGATGAGGCAGATGTGCTGATCCAAAACAGACCATATAAGCTAGTCCTTTGCATGACCAGGACACTGCAAGGTGATCTCTGTGCACTCAGAGATGTTACGACAGCAAGTAGAAAGTGATATGAGTGTCCTGATATACCATGCAGTGCAACATACAAGGCAGTAGGTGAACATTTTAGTTGTACTTGCATTGGTCATTTCTAAAAGTCTGTATAATGCTATGTATGGACCAGAAGAAATCAAAAATAGTCATCTACAGCTAAATTTAACAGGTTTATTATACTGCTTTATCATTTAGTCAAAGTGGTTTACATTGTAACCTAAACTTGGTAATGCACATTAAATAGGGACACTGATAACTTGGATTCTTCTGAAGCAATGGAGGGTTAAGTGACTTGCCCAAGGCCACAGGGAGTGCTAGTGGGAATCAAACACTGGTCTCTTGGTTCCCAAGCCAATGCTCTAACCATTAGACTACTCCTCCACTCCAGGGCATATCCTTGACATTAAAAGTCTTGAAGGACTAGAAATGGGGACTGTTACTTCTGGAGAGAAATCTGCAACTGTGAGTATATACTTCTGGTAATTTTCTAAAAAGAATTCTTTGTATTAAAGCTACTTAATCTGTGAACCCACTGTTTTTTGTTGGATCAGTTAGGGCCTAGTAGCAGCAAATAAAGTTTGAATTTAAAACACAGAGGAGAACTTTCTGGTTACATTTCATACCCAGCAGAGAGCTTGTAGTTTAAATTTAATAGTCACTCAGGGCCAAGTAACAGCAAAGTACTTTTAGTTTAAATTTAACACACAGAAGAGAGCTTTCTGGTTACATTTGGAACCCAGCAGAGAGCTTGTAGTGTACATTTAATAGTCACTCAGGGCCTAGCATCAGAAAAGTACTTTTAGTTTTAAAACACAGAAGAGAGCTTTCTGGTTAAATTTAGAACCCAGCAGAGAGCTTGTAGTTTAAATTTCATAAGACATTAGAGCCTAGCAGCAGCTAAGAGCTATAATTTAAATCAAATCAGAATTTAGCTTAACTCAGCAGCACAAGACAGGGTACTGTGTAGCAGCCCTCTTTTAATAAGTGTTATTTCCCTCCCTCCCTCCCCACACCCACCCACCCCTGGGATAATCATAGCTTTATAGGTACTTACACATCTTAAAAGACAGGAGGTGCTTTCAGGTGAAGCTCATTACCCAAATCAGTCATACACTAAGGACCTGAGATTAATTAAGCTTCAGGTGAGCAAGGTATATTAAACGTATTAGGTACAGTTTTATTGGTATAAATACCCATAGCAACCCCTAGTAAGTAAGAACTTAAAGATCTAGACACAAACCTAAAACTAAGATGCAGACAGCAGTCCAGCAGCGGGATGGGGGATTTCCATTCTTTTGCATTGAGTGTCACATGTATGATTTTCTCCCAGTTGGTGAGAGGTCTTACGTGTGCACTAGGTGCAAGGAGCTCTTTGCTCTCAGGGAACAAGTCCGTTCTCTAGAGGCTAAAGTAGCAGACTTGGAAAACATAAGACAGACAGAGAGGTACATAGACGAGACCTACAGGGATATAGTCCTGAAGTCCCACCTCCAGTCTGGCAGCACCCCTGTTGCCATGGAGGAGAGAGGTCACGTGACAGGAGAGCATCACCCTGGTGTGGCAGGAAGTGATCCTGTAACTAGGACCTGTCCTCCAGGTGATGTAAAACCCTCTCGCACTGAGGAAGATTCTCCAGGGCCATGTGCCCATGAGGGAAGGGTTAGGACAGCCGTTATAGTTGGTGATTCGATCATTAGGCATGTAGATAGCTGGGTAGCTGGTGGACATGAGGATCGCCTGGTAACATGCCTGCCTGGTGCGAAGGTAGCGGACCTTATGCGCCACCTAGATAAGGTCTTAGATAGTGCTGAGGAGGAGTCTGCTGTCTTGGTACATGTCGGTACCAATGACATAGGAAAATGTGGTAGGGAGGATCTGGAGGCAAAATTTAGGCTTTTAGGTAGAAAGTTGAAATCCAGAACTTCCATGGTAGCATTCTCTGAAATGCTTCCTGTTCCACGTGCAGGACCCAAAAGGCAGGCAGAGCTCCGGAGTCTCAATGCGTGGATGAGACAATGGTGCAGAGATGAGGGTTTTGTATTTGTTAGGAACTGGGGAACATTCTGGGGAAAGGAGGGGCTCTTCCGAAGGGATGGGCTTCACCTTAACCGGGATGGAACCAGGCTGCTGGCATTAACGTTTAAAAAGGAGATAGAGCAGCTTTTAAACTAGATATTAGGGGAAAGCCGACAGTCGCCCAAGAGTGGATGGTTCGGAAGAATGTATCCTTGAAGGATACTACCAAAAGCAGAGAGGTTCCACAAAAGAGTAAAGTAGCCCAAATGCCCTCAAGTATGGAGCAGACAGAGCTTAAAGATCCCAATTTACCCATGTCAAACAATAGCCAAATTAACATGAATAAAATACATTCTCTAAAATGCTTGTATGCAAATGCTAGAAGTCTAAAGAATAAGATGGGAGAGTTAGAATATATAGCACTAAATGAAAGGTTAGATATGACTGGAATATCCGAGACATGGTGGAAGGAGGACAACCAGTGGGACACTGTGATACCTGGGTACAAACTATATTGCAATGATAGAGCTGATCAAATTGGTGGAGGGGTTGCGCTCTATGTTAGAGAGGGCATTGACTCAGAAAGGATTAAAGTTTTGCAGGAAGCAAAATCTGCTGTAGAATCTATATGGATTGAAATTCCATATAAAAGAGGGAAGGCAATGGCAGTGGGGGTGTACTATCGAACACCTGGCCAGAATGACCAAATGGATGATGAAATGCTCAAAGAAATCAAGGAAGCTAACAAAAGTTACAGCGCAGTAATAATAATGGGTGATTTCAATTACCCCGGTATCGACTGGGTCAGTGTCACGTCAGGACATGCTAGGGAGATAAAGTTCCTAGATGAAATAAATGACTGCTTCTTGGAGCAGCTGGTTCATGAACCGACCAGAGGGGAAGCCATATTAGACCTAGTCCTTAGTGGAACACCAGATCTAGTGCAAGAGATAAGGGTGTTGGGGCCACTTGGCAATAGTGATCATAGCATGATCGCCTTTGATTTAATTAGTGGAGGAGGGATAGTAAGGAAATCCACAGTACTACCTTTTAACTTTCGAAAGGGAGACTATGATAAAATGAGGAAAACAGTTAAGAAAAAATTAAAAGGAGCAGTTGCAAAGGTTAAAGACATACATCAAGCTTGGGTGTTGTTGAAAAATACTATCTTGGAAGCCCAGACCAGCTGTATTCCACGCTTTAAGAAAAGTGGAAGGAAGTCCAAAAAACTGCCAGCATGGTTTAAACGTGAGGTCAGAGAGGCTGTTGTTGTCAAAAAAGCAACTTTCAGGAAATGGAACAAAGAGCCAAACGACGAAACCTGGAAACAGCACAAGCACTGTCAAGTCAAATGCAAGGCATTGATAAGGCAGGCAAAGAGAGAATTTGAGAAGAAGCTTGCTGCGGAAGCAAAAACACAAAATAAAGACCTTTTCAAGTACATTCGTAGCAAAAAACCTGTGAGAGAGTCAGTTGGTCCATTAGATGATAAAGGGGTTAAAGGAGCACTAAGAGGCGACAAAGCGATAGCGGAGAGACTGAATGAATTCTTTGCTTCGGTCTTTACTTAGGAAGATGTAGGGATGTTACCCATGACTGAAGTGGTATTTAAAGGTGCGGAAGAAATGAAGGAAATATCGTTACATCGGGACGATGTCTTACAACTATTAGATAAACTGAAGAGTAGCAACCAGTTACAGAAACATGGTTCACAGAAAACCATGACTGGGATGTAACTATACCTGGCTATACTTTATTCAGAAAGGACAGGGTAGGAAGAAGGGGAGGAGGAGTGGCACTATATGTAAAAACTACTATTAAAGCTTTGGAATTACAGAGCTTAAAAGGGAGAGAGGAGGCATTGTGGGTTAAACTAGAAAGAGGGAAAGAGAAATCTATTTGCATTGGTGTGATATACAGACCTCCCTCACAAGAGGAAGAGGTGGACAGAGAGTTAATTGAAGACATACGCAGCATTGCTAGGAAAGGGGAAGTGCTACTGCTAGGAGATTTCAATATGCCAGATGTTGATTGGCACATTCCTGCTGCAGTATCATCTAGAAGTAAGGAGATCCTGGATTCTCTACAGGGAGAACTATTCTGGCAATTGGTAACAGACCCCACACGTGAAGGGGCCATACTGGACTTGGTGCTTACCAATGGTGAAAGTGTTTCTGATGTTGTAGTGGGAGATCATTTTGCATCCAGTGATCACCAGATGGTGTGGTTCAGTATTAGGACTAGGGCTGTTAGAATCCATTCCAAGGTGAAGATCTTAGACTTTAGGAAGACTAACTTTGCGAAGATGGGCCAATACCTTAGGGAGTCGTTAGTGGGATGGGAACAGCTGGGGGATGTAGAAAAACAGTGGGCAAAACTGAAAGGGGGTATTTTAAAGGCAACCAACCTTTTTGTTAAAATGGTAAATAAAGGCAAAAGGAACAGGAGACCGCTATGGTTTTCGAAGGAAGTAGCTGAAAAAGTGAAGAAAAAGAGGGAGGCCTTCATGAAATACAAGAGATCACAGAGAGGAAGACAGGCATCTGTATTTGGAAAAACTTAGAGAAGCTAGCAAAGTAGTCAAGAAGGCAAAGATTCAAAAGGAGGAGGAAATAGCCAATGCAATAAAATGGGGGGATAAGACATTTTTCAGATATATTAGTGAGAAGAGGAAGGGCAAAAGTGGTACTGTCAGACTCAAGGGTGCAGGGGGGGAATATGTAAAAGCTGATAAGGATAAACTGGAATTGCTTAACAAATATTTTTGTTCTGTGTTCACAGATGAAGAACCAGGAGCAGGACCTCAGAAAACACCCACAAATAAGAACAGAAGCGAGGGACATCTTGAACAATTTTCAGAAGACTGTGTTCGTGAGAAACTAGCTCAACTTAAAGTAGACAAAGCGATGGGACCGGATGGGATATACCCTAGAATACTGAGGGAACTTGGGGACGTTCTAGCAACTCCACTGACTGACCTTTTCAATGCCTCGTTGGAGTCGGGAGTGGTGCCAAAGGACTGGAGAGAGGCTCATGTGGTGCCTTTATGCAAAAGCGGAAGTAAGGATGTGGTTGAAAACTACAGGCCGGTTAGTTTAACTTCGGTGGTGAGTAAATTATTGGAAACGCTGCTGAAAGAGAAAATAGTGAGGTTTCTGGAGTCCGGCGGATTACAGGATCCGAGGCAGCATGGATTCACCAGAGGCAGGTCTTGTCAGACAAATCTGATTGATTTCTTTGACTGGGTGACCAGGGAGTTGGACCGAGGGAGAGCTCTAAATGTGGTGTATTTAGATTTCAGTAAAGCCTTTGACACTGTTCCTCACAGGCGACTTATAAACAAACTGAGCACCCTAGGGATGGACCCTAAAGTTACTGCTTGGGTTAGAAATTGGTTGGGTGGGAGGCGACAAAGAGTACAAGTAAATGGAGCTCACTCTGAGGAGAAGGATGTTACCAGTGATGTGCCCCAGGGATCTGTCCTTGGTCCGATTCTTTTTAACATCTTTGTTAGTGATATAGCGGAAGGGCTGTCGGGTAAGGTTTGCCTCTTTGCGGATGATACCAAAATCTTCAATAGAGTAGATACCCAGGAAGGTGTAGATAACATGAGGAGGGATCTAGCTAAGCTTGAAGAATGGTCTAGAATTTGGCAGCTGGGATTTAATATTAAAAAATGTAAGGTCATGCATTTGGGCTGCAGCAATCCAAGGGAGCAATACAGTATAGGAGGTGAAGTACTTTTGTCCACTAAAGAAGAGCGGGACCTAGGCGTGGTTGTGTCTGATGATCTTAAAGTAGCTAAACAGGTAGAAAAGGTGACGGCAAAAGCTAGAAGGATGCTTGGGTGCATACGGAGAGGAATGGCTAGCAGAAAAAAGGAGGTGATAATGCCTCTGTATAAGTCTTTGGTGCGACCTCATTTGGAGTATGGTGTGCAATTCTGGAGACCGCACCTTCAAAAGGATGTGAACAGGATGGAGTCGGTGTAGAGGGTTGCTACTAAAATGATTAATGGGCTTCATTATAAAGCATATGAGGACAGACTTAAGGATCTTAATATGTACACCTTAGAGGAAAGGCGGGATAGAGGTGATATGATTGAGATGTTTAAATACCTCCGTGGCATAAATGTTCAGAGAGAGAGAACCTCTTTCAATTGAAAGCAAGTTCTGCTACGAGGGGACATGGGATGAGGGTGAAGGGAGATAGATTCAGGAGTGATATGCGGAAATATTTCTTTACGGAAAGAGTAGTGGATCCGTGGAATAGTCTCCCAGTGGAGGTGGTAGAGATGAGGACAGTAACTGAATTCAAAAAAGCATGGGACCAACACAGAGGATCTCTAAAGGTAAAAAGTGGACTGTTGTAGTTATGGAAGGACAGACTAGATGGGCCTTGTGGTCTTTTTCTGTCATCATGTTTCTATGTAAATCACCTGGGCCGGATGGTATACATCCAAGGGTGTTGAAAGAACTGAAATGTGAGATTGCAGACCTGCTATCAGTAATCTGTGAACTATCATTAAAATCATCTCTAATACCTGAAGATTGGAGAATCGCCAATGTAACACCAATTTTTAAAAAGGGTTCCAGGGGTGATCCGGGAACATAAGAACATAAGAACATAAGAAATGCCATACTGGGTCAGACCGAGGTCCATCAAGCCCAGTATCCTGTTTCCAACAGTGGCCAATCTAGGTCATACGTACCTAGCAGTTTCCCCAAAAGACACAGGTTCTGCAGTGCTTGTACTAGGCCAAGCATTGATATCCTGGGTCCCTTTTTAATAGTGGTTTATGGACCTTTCCTCCAGGAACTTGTCCAAACCTTTTTTAAACCCAGCTATACTAACAGCCCTTACTACATCCTCCGGTAACAGATTCCAGAGTTTGATTACACGTTGAGAGAAGAAATATTTTCTCCTATTTGTCTTAAATAGTTTACCCTGTAGCTTCATTACATGCCCCCTAGTCCTTCTATATTCTGATAGCGTAAACAATTTATCCACGTTTATCCGTTCCACTCCATTCATTAATTTATACACCTCTATCATATCTCCCCTCAGCCGCCTCTTTTCTAGGTTAAAGAGCCCTAACCTTTTTAGCCTCTCTTCATAGGAGTAGCCTTCCATCCCCTTCACCAATTTGGTGGCTCTTCTCTGTACTTTTTCTAATAACTCTATGTCCTTTTTAAGATACGGTGACCAGAATTGCACACAATATTCAAGGTGCGGTCGTACCATGGAGCGATACAGAGGCATTATAATATCCTTTGTTTTATTCTCCATCCCTTTCCTTATGATACCTAGCATTCTATTTGCTTTCTTGGCCGCCGCTGCACACTGGGCGGAGGGTTTTAACATGTTATCCACGATGACTCCTAAATCTTTTTCCTGGGTTGTGGTTTCTAATGTGGAGCCTTGCATCTTGTAACTATAGTGTGGGTTGTTCTTTCCTAGGTGCATAACTTTGCACTTGTCCACATTAAATTTCATCTGCCATTTGGATGCCCAGTCTTCCAATTTATCCAGATCCTCCTGCAGTTTTCCACAATCCTCTTGGGTTTTAACAACTTTAAACAGTTTTGTGTCATCTGCAAATTTGATAACCTCACTAGTTATTCCCTTTTCCAGGTCATTTATGAATATGTCAAAAAGTAGCGGACCCAGTACAGACCCCTGGGGTACTCCACTATTCACCTTTTTCCATTGGGAATATTGGCCATTTAGCCCTACCCTCTGCTTTCTATCTTTTAACCAGTTCCCGATCCACAATAGTACACTGCCTCCTATCCCATGACTTTTTAGCTTCGCCAAAAGTCTCTGATGGGGGACCTTGTCAAAAGCTTTCTGAAAGTCCAGACTCACCTTTGTCTACCTGTGAGCCTGACGTCAGTACAGGGAAAAATGGTAGAAACCATCATAAAGAATAAAATTACTCAGCATGTAGATAGTCACAACCTAATGGGAGACAGCCAACATGGCTTTAGACAAGGAAGATCTTGTCTTACTAATCTGTTATGTTTTTTTAAAGGAGTGAATAAACAGTTGGACAAAGGTGAGTCAGTTGATATTGTGTATCTGGACTTTCAGAAAGCCTTTGACAAGGTCCCTCATCAGAGACTTTTGGCAAAACTAAAGAGTCATGGGATAGGAGGCAGTGTACTATTGTGGATCAGGAACTGGTTAAAAGATAGAAAGCAGAGGGTAGGGCTAAATGGCCAATTTTCCCAATGGAGAAAAGTGAATAGTGGTGTACCCCAGGGATCTGTGCTGGGTCCGCTGCTTTTTGACATATTCATAAATGACCTGGAAAGTGGAATAACGAGTGAGGTTATCAAATTTGCAGATGACACAAAACTATTTAAAGTTGTTAAAACCCAAGAGGATTGTGAAAAATTGCAAGAGGATCTTGATAGATTGGAAGACTGGGCATCAAAATGGCAGATGAAATTTAATGTGGACAAGTGCAAGGTTATGCACCTAGGGAAGAACAACCCAAACTATGGTTACACGATGTAAGGTTCCACATTAGGAACCACCACCCAGGAAAAAGATTTAGGCATCATTGTGGATACCATGTTAAAACCCTCGGCCCAGTGTGCAGCGGCGGCCAAGAGAGCAAATAGAATGCTAGGTATGATAAGGAAAGGAATGGAAAATAAAACAAAAGATATTATAATGCCTCTATATCGTTCCATGGTGAGACCGCACCTTGAATATTGTGTGCAATTCTGGTCGCCGTATCTTAAAAAGGATATAGCGATTTTAGAAAAGGTTCAGAGAAGAGCCACCAAAATGGTAAAGGGGATGGAAGGATACTCCTATGAAGAAAGGCTAAAATGTTTAGGGCTCTTTAACCTGGAAAAGAGATGGCTGAGGGGAGATATGATAGAAGTCTATAAATTAATGAACGGAGTGGAACGGGTAAACGTAGATCGATTGTTTACCTTATCAGAATATAGAAAGACTAGGGGACATGCAATGAAGCTACAGGGTAAACTATTTAAGACTAATAAAATAATTTTTTTTTTCACTCAACGTGTAATCAGACTCTGGAATTTGTTACCGGAGGATGTAGTAAAGGCTGTTAGTGTAGCTGGGTTTAAAAAAGGTTTGGACAAGTTCCTGGAGGAAAGGTCCATAAACCATTATTAAGAAGTGACCGAAGATATCAATGCTTGACCCAGTACAAGCATTGTGGAACTTGTGTCTCTTGGGGAAACTGCTAGGTACATATGACATAGATTGGCCACTGTCGGAAACAGAATACTGGGCTTGATGGACCTTGGTCTGACCCAGTATGGCATATCTTATGTTCTTATGTTCTTATGTAAAAGGGACCCTCATGTTGAGTGCATGCATCAGCAAAAACAGTCCCACTAGATGCCCAAGGGCACCAGCATCTATCTATACAAATGTGCAAATTTGTGAGACCGCTGATGGTGCTGTGTGCCCTGTTGCATGCACTCATTCTGAGGGTCCCTTATTACTGCAGGGATGTGCTTTGACATTTAGTCATAGAGACCCAATTCTGCTGTATTATTGTTTTCGAATGGTGGGGTTATCTCACAGGAGCTGAGTATTTTTTAGAATTGTGTGTTATTTCAGGGTAAGGAGTTTGTCAATGAACTGAGAAGCATCCTAGCAGCACACAATGACATAAAAATAAAATGTGAAAAGCCGGGTCAGACTAAATGACTACCGGAGCCCAGCAAACAGACTGAATGAATTCTTTGCTTCGGTCTTTACTGAAGAAGATGTAGGGATGTTACCCAGACTGAAGTGGTATTTAAAGGTGATACT
The DNA here is from genome assembly GCA_033557465.1 of Ichthyophis bannanicus. Classification (NCBI taxonomy): domain Eukaryota; kingdom Metazoa; phylum Chordata; class Amphibia; order Gymnophiona; family Ichthyophiidae; genus Ichthyophis; species Ichthyophis bannanicus. Next base: position 672,522,764 of record CM066035.1, on the reverse strand, counting down.
GCAGAGGAATTGAGAGAAATATCACTACACCGGGAAGATGTATTACAACTATTTGATAAACTGAATAGTAGCAAATCACCTGGACCGGATGGTATACATCCAAGAGTGTTGAAAGAACTGAAATATGAGATTGTTGACCTGCTATTGGTAATCTGTGAATTTTCATTAAAATCATTTGTAATACCTGAAGATTGGAGGGTCGCCAATGTAACGCCAATTTTTAAAAAGGGTTCCAGGGGTGATCCGGGAAATTAAAGACCGGTGAGCCTGACGTCAGTACTGGGGAAAATGGTAGAAACCATCATAAAGAACAAAATTACAGAGCATGTAGATAGTCATGGCCTAATGGGAGACAGCCAACATGGCTTTAGACAAGGAAGATCTTGTCTTACTAATCTGATATGTTTTTTTGAAGGTGTGGATAAACAGGTAGACACAGGTGAGTTTGTTGATATAGTGTATCTGGACTTTCAGAAAGCCTTTGACAAGGTCCCTCATCAGAGACGTTTGGCAAAACTAAAAAGTCATGGGATAGGAGGCAGTGTACTATTGTGGATCGGGAACTGGTTAAAAGATAGAAAGCAGAGGGTAGGGCTAAATGGCCAATATTCCCAATGGAAAAAGGTGAATAGTGGAGTACCCCAGGGATCTGTACTGGGTCCGCTACGTTTTGACATATTCATAAATGACTTGGAAAAGGGAATAACGAGTGAGATTATCAAATTTGCAGATGACACAAAACTGTTTAAAGTTGTTAAAACCCAAGAGGACTGTGGAAAACGGCAGGAGGATCTGGATAAATTGGAAGACTGGGCATCCAAATGGCAGTTGAAATTTAATGTGGACAAGTGCAAAATTATGCACCTAGGAAAGAACAACCCACACTATGGTTACACAATGCAAGGTTCCACATTGGAAACCACCACCCAGGAAAAAGATTTAGGAGTCATCGTGGATAACATGTTAAAACCCTCCGCCCAGTGTGCAGCGGCAACCAAGAAAGCAAATGGAATGCTAGGTATCATAAGGAAAGGAATGGAGAACAAAACAAAGGATATTATAATGCCTCTGTATCGTTCCATGATACGACCACACCTTGAATATTGTGTGCAATTCTGGTCGCCATAACTTAAAAAGGATATAGCGTTATTATAAAAAGTACAGAGAAGAGCTACCAAAATGGTAATGGGGATGGAAGGCTACTCCTATGAAGAGAGGCTGAAAAGGTTAGGGCTCTTCAACCTGGAAAAGAGACGCTGAGGGGAGATATGATAGAGGTCTATAAATTAATGAATGGAGTGGAACGGGTAAACGTAGATCGATTGTTTACGCTATCAGAATATAGAAAGACTAGGGGACATGTAATGAAGCTACAGGGTAAACTATTTAAGACAAATAAGAGAAAATATTTTTTCACTCAACGTGTAATCAAACTCTGGAATTTGTTACCGGAGGATGTAGTAAGAGCTGTTAGTGTAGCTGGGTTTAAAAAAGGTTTGGACAAGTTCCTGGAGGAAAGGTCCATAAACCATTATTAAAAAGGGACCCAGGATAATCAATGCTTGACCCAGTACAAGCATTGTGGAACCTGTGTCTTTTGGGGATACTGCTAGGTACGTATGATCTAGATTGGCCACTGTTGGAAACAGGATATTGGGCTTGATGGACCTCGGTCTGACCCAGTATGGCATATCTTATGTTCTTATGGTGTGTTATAGCTTGACATATTTCAGTTTGTTTTTAGTTTATTTTGTAAATTATAATGTGTATATTGTGGACGAAGTTCTTAAATGTTAGCATGAGCTATCTGCTGCAGCATCCATGTTATTCTATGGGCACAGTGGTAGACTGCATGCAGTACTATATATATTTATATGTTCAGCAATTGATTTAATATTGCAGATTGTTTACTTGAAAATCTGTCAGCAGGTGTGCTTAAGCGAAAAAAAACCCTCCAAAATCAATGATTACATAATCATCTAGAATTAGCAGATGGGGTAAAGTCATTGAAAATCGAGCCAGTAACTACTGCTGGCACTAATCTCAAAAATAGAACAATCCAAAAATGTTTTTGGCGAGGTCAATCGACAAGAGAGGGAGGGGAGCAGCCTTCCCCTCACCGTTGAGAGAACCCTTTTATTCAAGCGGGCCACAGCATACCCAATGATTATAAAGTAGTGAAGCATGCACTTATCTTGTTGTGAAGGCGATTAATATCTTCCACATGACATGACATGCATGTTTCGGGCCCAAACGGGTCCTGTGTCAAGTGAAACCCAACTCAACTGATCGCCTAAAATAACGCCAGACCCAACGGTTCTTTTGTAGCTATAATGGTCACCGATTGGCTAATTAAAAATGTCGTCAGAGGAGTCCCCTCCGGGGAATCCCTAAACGTCATCACTTGCTCTGCGCCTATGGTACAATCTCTCAACAAGAGAGGAAAACCTGAATGAAGATAGGGACTGCCCAGAAACCCACATGATGATTTAAAATATTCAACTATATTCAATTATAAAAGATTCCACCAGTCCTGTTCCATATTCAGACCCAATGGAATCACTGTTTTTAAACAAAAAATCCAATGTTGTTCTCTTCACTGTAAGCGACTTTCACGATCTCCCCCCCCCCCCCCGGGGTTTGCCGGAATCCAATCAATAACTCTCCATTTCAAATCATTGAAACTATGATCCAAATTTATACAGTGCCCCACTATGGGTGTTGACAAAGATCTTGACTGGATTCTAGAAGCATGTTCATTCATTCTAATCCTCACCGGACGAATCGTTCTTCCAATATAAACCAAATTGCAGGGGCACTGTAACATATACACCACAAAACCGGTTTGACATCTAGAAGATCCTAAAAAAGAATACGATTTTGCCGTGGTGGGATGAGTCCATTGAACACCCTCCAAGGTGTTAAAACAATATTTACACTGATTGCATGCCCAATGGCCTTGTCTAGAATTTAACTTCAAATGGACCAATTGTCTTGGGACCACCTGAAACAGCCAATCCCTCAAATTTTGGCCCCTGGTATATGCAAATCACACTGTTTTTGGAAAATATGGATGTATCTGTAAAATCTTCCAATACTTCTTAAGTAATCGAGACACATCTGCTATATGGGTCATAAAAGGCAAAACTCCCGTCACAGTGTCTACTTCACTGTTACTGCCAGATGTTTCCTGAGAGACCCCCGGAGCATCTATAAGACATTCCCGATGTGAAAAACGAGCCCTAATATATGCTTTCCTGATTGCTTTCTTAGGATATCCTCGTTCCAGGAGACGGCCCTTCAAGGCAAGCGCCTGCATCTTATAATCTTGCAATGAGGAACAAATCCTCCGTAACCATAAAAATTGACCCAAAGGGAGTCCATTTCTCAAAGGAAAAGGATGATGACTATGATAGAGGAGTAAGCTGTTTTACTGGCTCTATTTCCGAAACAATGTTGTGCAAAATGTTCCCTCTTGTATTTTAACCAGCACACCTAAAAACACAATTCTGTGTTCTTCAATATGTGCCGTAAACTGTATATTCTCTTTGATGGTATTTAACCAGGTGATAAAACGTAATAATTCATTCCGTGTAGACGTCCAAAGGAAGAAAATATCGTCCAGAAACCTCAATCACAATCGTACATGACGAAAATCTTTGGCTAGGTAAATGTGCCGTTCTTCCATTGCCGCCAAATATAAGGTGGCAATAGAAGGGGCAACCGTGGCCCCCATAGCTATGCCCTGACATTGTAAATAAAACTGACCCTGATATTGAAAATAATTCTTCGTCAAAACTAACCTAGTGATATTTACAGTTTGCGCCAACAGCTCAACCCACCTTGACACTATCTCCATCGCCAACAAATATAACACAATTAACTTAATATACAGATCTCCATCCCCATCTACTGATGATCTCGCGACTATAATTGAACTAGCATCTAACCCCCAAAATACACGTAAACCAAACTGGATACTGGGGGATTTCAATCTCCCCGCTCTACATGATACCCACTCCAGAGCCCTCCTAGAAGCACTCAGCAACTTACACTACTACCAGATAGTAGATGCCCCCACACATCAAAAAGGGAACACGTTAGACCTTATCTTCAGCCCCCGACCAGAGGTAAAGCCCGACCACAAGTTCAACATGACCATCTCACCTGTACCATGGTCCGATCATAACCTAATCAGCTTCCAAATACCCCTATACCAAGAAATAGAAAACACCCCTAAACCAAATGAAAATACAATAGCCTACACCAGACGCTTCAGACCATTTGATGGTGAGCAGATCATCAAAAACGTCCTTCCCAATATTAAAACTACTTCACCAAACCTGGAAGAGGTACTGGACTCGTGGAATAACAACCTGAGTAACTTTGCATACGCACCTACACGGACTAAGACACACATCAGACAGAAGCAACCAGACAAGAAGGGATCTAAACCATGGTATACTGCTGAATTAAAGACCTCTCTGCGAGCCCTCAGGAAATTGGAAAGAAAATGGCGACGCACCCGAGCCACATCAGACCTCACACTCTACAAGCCCAGCCTGCAAGTCCACCGAAGTCTTATATCCTCTAAAATTAAAGAATACCACTCTGATCTGCTAAACCGATCACTGAACAGACCTCATGACCTGTTTAATATAGTTAAGTCCCTAACGAAGGATCCATCAGCCTCACAACTATTGCTGATATTCCCTCAAGACTATGCCGACCACCTGGTAGCCAAAACCAGTCACGTCACGAAAGCCACACTATCTTGCCCCACTATGAACCCACCCAAGCAGCTCTCCACCTTCCTGACACCATCTCAAAGAAGCATTGAACACATCATCTCAAGCATCAATGCCACTACGGCCCCTAACGACCCTTGTCCAGCTCTCTGGATAAAGGCGCTATGCCACGAAGTCAGTCTGATAATAGCCAAAATCTTCGACCTCTCCTTCTCCTCTGGACAGTTCCCTTCAAGCCTTAAGAAGACATCCATCAGGCCCATCTTAAAGAACAACAAACTAGATGCCCAGAAGGTCGAATCATACCAACCCATATCCAGCATCCCATTTCTAGCAAAGATAATCGAGAAGGAGGTCCACCAACAGCTACAGGATCACATCGACTCTAATGCCCCCCTTGACACAAGCCAACACGGTTTCAGAGAATCCCACGGTGTTGAAACACTCCTCACCACTCTCATCAACACACTCATCACTGGGATTGACTCCATCAAACAAGGATATGCATTAATTTTCCTTGACATCGCCGCAGCTTTTGACTCTGTAAACCACGAACAACTGCTAATTCTGCTATATGACAAAGGGATAAGCGACCTAGCACTGCACTGGTGCAAATCTTATCTAACCGACAGATGGCAGCAGATAAGAACAGGATCTACAACTTCCATACCATTCAAACAACACCACGGAGTTCATCCCTCTCTACACTCCTATTCAATATTTACATGCAACCAATATGCGAATTAATTCAATCATTTAACATCTCTTACCTTCTCTACGCAGAGATGTATTACTCTTTACGCCATTCTCAACAGAAACCCCAGATTTCACTCAATTGATAAACTGCTTTAATGCTATAACTGACTGGCTCCTATCCCAAAGCCTCAAAATCAACTTCAAGAAGACAGAAGTTCTATTTGTGACAAGAAACATGTCTTTCACTCCCCAGACATCCATAAAGACAAGAGACGCAGAACTCTCAAGCAGACCCTGCATCCGCTACCTAGGTGTAACCGTGGACCAACAGCTCAATTTCAAAACACACATTGATAACATAATCAAGCAAATATACTACAAAATACGAACTCTACGACACCTTCGACCCTTACTTCAACCGGAGGATTTCAGAACAGTCTTCCAGGCACTGGTGATCCCCTATTTTGATTACGCCAATGTAATCCTACATGGCCTTCCCAAAAATGCTCTAAGCCCATTACAATTAGCGATGAATACGGCCGCAAGATTCCTGAGCGGAGCCTCCAGAGCTGACCACATCTCAAAGACCTACATTGGCTACCAATATATTGTCGACTATTGTGATAAGGAAGCTTATCATAGCTCAGGAAGGAGCTATAGAAAAGGTGAAGTGACTCTGAACAAGCAACCTGTCAGTTCTGGTAGAAATAAGAAAACAGAATTTTCCCATAAAAGACTACCAGTCCCAGAATGCACCAGGTTTCCAACAGCCATTAGAGGAGTTGAAGTGGGGAAACGTGTGTTCAATCAGGAGGGCTATGAGGTAATCCCTAAGCACTCATCTCAAAGGGCAGGGCCTGATTCAGCACAGCTGCGCTGTGTTAGGGAGGAGCACTCATCTAAGCAGAATAAAGGTAGAGTTTATTCTACAGATCATCATCTTCATGATCACCTTGGATATCCAGAGAATTATCCTCAGTTTCATCTGAAGGATTATCAGAAGCAGAAGCCAAACCGGACGGACAGAGAGGGAAAGAAACCCTTTGGAAGAAAGAGGAGAAAAGCCTTTGAGAGGTCTAGAAGAGTCCAGAGCAGTACGTATACTGGGAGGCATTCCAAGGGCCAGCATACACCATTGGACTGGGGAAAGCCAGAGGAATGGTGCTGCAGAGCTAGGAATCTCCAGACGGTACCTGTGAGAGAGACGGCTGCACGTGGAAGGGACCCTAAGACCCGTGCCAGAAGGTATGTGAAGAGAGATCCAGTGTCCAGGGATCTGGATTGGAAGGCTGGACATAAGAACTGGACTACATACTGGCCAGGCTATATAGAGAGGAACTCTAACAGCAATGGAAGCTCAGGTATGAACACTGATCTATGCCCTAGCTATAACCTTGAAAGACAGCAGGGAAACAAGTATTCTCCTGAAAGTGCTCCATTGGGACATTCATCTGTGCCAATCCATGATATTGAACCCATGCTTGTTGAAGAAGGGGGAATGATAGCAGATGAAGAATCTGTTTACATGGACTGCTCTCTGTCTAAACTCCTTTGGTGATTTTCTGTTATAAAGTACAGCAACCATCACAAAGAAATACAAACTTGTTCTTTAATCTACTCAGAAAAGCTCCTGTGTAGGATTTCTGGCCACGCTGTAGAAAGCAAGCCAGCTAAGGGGTTTCAGCTGGATAACTGCTAGCAATTGAGCCTCACCTAATTGCTTGTGAGCTAGGAGAGAATCACTTCTGAATCTATGTGGGAAGTTATCAGAAGTTAACCTGAAAAGAACAGTTTTTCCCTTCTTTGTGGATCTTGTTGGTTGTTTGATATATGCTAAGAAAACATTAGCTAATGCCTGACAAGTTTGAATGTTTTCCTGATTTTGATTTTGTTTTTCCAAGTTAAACACTGGAAGCAAGTAACCTGATTTATGTGCTACCAAGCATATCTGTGTTGGGAGCAATAACCCCATAAATACATATCTTATTGGCTTTAACACTTGAGCACAACTAAATTATTGTCAGCAGCTGTGTCTGGTGTGAATGAACTACATTGCCCACAATCCCTTGCAAATCATATAGATATATGCACTTGCCAAGACTGTGAAGATTCTCACCCAGGCAGCCATCTGACACTATCATATAAAGTAGCCATCATCACCTTCAAAATCATCAACAAGATGGCCCCCACGGCGGTAATGGACCTCATCCACCCCATGCCAGCAAATAGAGAAAGGAGATCATGCACAGCCAACACACTCTTGATTCCCAGCGAAATAACAAAATGCACCAAAACAACCAGAAACAGAGCATTTAAGTTTTATGCCCCTTGCTGCTGGAACGCACTCCCTGCACCCATTAGAGGCATCAAAGATCTAGCCCAATTCAGAAGAGCGCTTAAACATTACCTCTTTCTATTACACTATTCACAGCCCTCCAACACAGCACCCCCTAACACACCACCTACCATCAACACATAAACCATTACCAACGTTGTACATAATACAGATTGTAGATAGATGTAAATTGATGTACATAGTTACCACTAGTTGAACCCCAAGTTACTCTACCCTGTTCACTGTAAGTGCTTTTTAATGCACAACGCTGTTATATGTAAACCGTGCTGATTTTTAAGAGTGCGGTATATAAGAATAATAAATAAATAAATAAATAAAATTTAATAAAAAAGATTTTAGAATTCTAGCTGGGGCTGTGGTAAACACTGTCTCCAACAACTGTAAAGCCTCTTCCTGATGGATATTTGTATACATTGCCATTACATCAAGGGTTACCAGCCAAACATTATCCAACGGCTCTGTAAATGAAGCTAAAATGCTCAAAAAAATGAGATGTACCCCTCAAAAAAGACCAAACTTTCCGAGCTTCTTGTTTCAAAAAGGCATCTATAAATTGCGACAAAGACTCCAACAATGAGCCCCTGCAAGAAACTATGGGACGGACCGGAGGAGAAGAAATAGATTTATGTACCTTTGGTACCGTGTAAAACACCGGTATATTTGGATGTCTTTGAAACAGAAATGTAGCTTCTTTCGCAGTGATCCATCCCTTCTCACGAGCTTCCAGTACCACAGAACGGATCAGGATTTGCAACTGTGGTGTAGGATCTCCCCTCAAAGGCTGATAATATTTAACATCATTCAACTGAGATAACACAATCCCATGATAATGCTCCAATGACTGCACCACTACTGCTCCACCCTTGTCCGCTCCACGTATAACCAATTTATTATTCATCTCTAATTGGTTAATGGACACTCGTTGTGTTCTAGAAACATTGGAATGGTTCTGTAAAAAGGTCCGTTCCATCAATGATAATTCATGCAAAATCAACGATTGATATGTAGAGATTGTGGGATCTATCAGACCTGGAGGAACCCATCGAGAAGGGGGGCGCATGATAGAACCATCTGAAGGAATATCCTTCTCCGCAAAATCTGTGTCACTCGCAGCTTTCGAAAAAATTGATACAAAGCTATACGCATCCGAAATGCATCATAAGGAACAGTTGGTATGAAAGAAAGACCCAAATTAAGTACTTCCAACTGAATCAGTGTTAATACCACTCCTGAGACGTTGATGACTGTTGTTACCGGCGTGATCTCTGCCTGGTATTGGAGGGTTCCCAGCGGTCGTCCGAATAAGGTCGACGGGACCGACCTCCCCTCCATCGACCATTATGAAAACCCGATGCATCAGCCCCCCCCCCCCAGGGGGCATGTTTTCTACTGCGGAGTATCACTAGCATCTGTGTCCTCCGATGAGTGGTCAAAAGCGACATGTTTATCCTGTGCCGGTATCATACCTTCCGGGTCAGTCTTTTCGTACATCCAACGGTATATTTTTTCCATGTCATAATCTGTTTTATCTCTCTGAAATTTGTTGGCCTTAAATCCATGAAGGTACTCAAAGAATCCCTGAAACTGACGTTCCATGTCCTCCATCTTTGTCTGGAAAAGGTCCTTGCTCAGGAACTCCTGAAGACAGCTCTTTAATTCTTTGATTTCAACAGATATCACCGTTTCTTCCAATGCTGTACGGTAAATAATCAAAGCTATGAGGTCAAAACTACATTTATTGAGAACACAATTCCATTTGGAAATTTAATTCTGTATCAGAAAGAAAAGTTTATGGGCCCGTGGCATCCTTAACCCCCTGGAATGATTCGCGTCTTTAAATATTGGAGCATAGACGCCCCATGTAGTTGTGCCCGTATGGCCCTCTTATGAAGGGCTTTCAGCTTGGATATCATAGGGGAATGTTTATCGGGTTCTGGATTTGTGGAGTCAAACAATGATTTTCTCTGTCTTAATTTATCTAAATACTCCTCTGTAAACGCAAATGTATCAGTAGCCATAATGCACTAAGAGGTCAATAAAGAGTCTAAAGCGAAAAAAACCCTCCAAAATCAATGACTCCATAATCATCTAGAATTCCAAAAAAGTCATTGAAAATTGAGCCAATAGCTACCGCTGGCACTAATTTAAAAAATAGAACAATCAAAAAAATGTATTTGTCGGAGTCAATCGACAAGAGAGGGAGGGGAGAAGCCTTCCCCTCACTGTCGAGAGAACCCTTTTATTCAAGCGGTCCACAGCGTACCCAATGATTATAAAGTTGTGAAGCATCCACTTATCTTTCTGTGAAGGCGATTAATATCTTCCACACGACGTGACAGGTGTGCTTAAGGCATTAGAGTGTAACTAGCATGGCTCAGACTCATGTATGCCTAGTGCCCATCCTTGTTACTTCTGGGCTCCCTCTGTGGTCTGGCTGTGCCACTGCCACAGGCCGGCCACGATCACAGCCACCCCCTTCTCTTCTGCCCATGGAAGATCACGTCCCCATGGACAGAACAGGTGGGGAAGGCCAGAATTGTGGCCTGGAAGGCAGAAGAAAAGAGCTGATAGGGTGGCAATTAAAAAAAAAAAAAGGTTAGACAGGAGGGAAGGGGTGAGTGAAATTGCAAAATCTTAAAGGGCTAATAACAAAAATAAAGGAAAGCAGATGGGGTAAAGTAGGGAAGGGGGATGGTGTGGCAGTCACCTCAGGATGAAAGGAATTCAGCCCCTGGCTAGTAAATATGCCCATGCAACAAATTGCATGGACAAACGGCCAGAGAAGGGCTATGCTGTAATCCAAGGCCATTTGTGCCATCTGTAGCCCACAGGAGGGGCTGCCCCCTTTCCCTTTCTCTTCTTTGTTCTCTTTGTTAAGTTTTTGGTTTCGATTCTGGTGCTGTAGGGGGAAGCGATAGCCCCTTATCTAAGGGAATATGATTGGGCAGGCACCCAAGGGAGCACCAGTCAGAAACCTGAACGTAAGTATGAACTGAGTATATAAAGATTGTACAGCCCCTGACTCGGGGCTCAGAGTTTTTGGAAATGATTCCTCTGGGTCTGTGCTAGCACAATAAACTGGCTTGTATTCCCATGAGACTCCAGGTGTCCTTTCCTGACTCTTTCACCGCAGCATTTCTCTGGTTTCCCTGACTGGGAAGCGCGGTAAAGTTTCACGTAAAGGTTCGGCATTTAGCGCCTCTGGGTTTGGACCAGTTGGAACCGGGGAGTGCCGAACGCAGGGAGAAATCTCAGGCGCCACCGGGCGGTTGTTCCGGGGAGAATTTCCTTCTTGCCTTGCCAGAGCCGCCGGTTCCTTCCGGCCGACACCCTTGAACCCGTGCGGAGTTCGGGAACCAACTCTGTCCTGTTACCTGTACCGGATCCGGTGAGTACTAAGGGGATATATTTAGACTGTAAGGTTGGGTCATTTATGAGAGCTTGATCAACTCTCTGGTCGGTCCGAGTAAGCTGCTTTTGTGACTGAAACCACTGACCTTTTGTTAGTCAGTAAGTTACTGGGATTGATGGGAAGTGTCTGTATGGTTGCTTGTGTATGCATGAGAGGTATTGAGAATAAATACCGAGTGACTGTGGACTTCTGAGTAGCGCATTTCCTGGCCGGGCGACTGCGCCCAGGTCGCAAAAAGGAGGAAGCGTGTGGTGTTTGTCTCTCCTTCTTTGTTTCTAGGACTGGATGGACCCCTTACCTCCAGTCCGCCTACCCGCTCCTTTTGTTTGAAGTCTGTGGGTCATTATGGGTGGGTCCGAGTCCACTTTGACGCCTCTGAAATGTATGATCAAGAACTTTAAAAAGGGTTTCTCTGGGGATTATGGTGTAAAAATGTGTGTCCCTAAATTGCAAGTGTTATGTGAGAGGGAGTGGCCAATTCTGTCTACCTCATGGCCCACCTCAGGGACTCTGGATGTCAGTATTGTGTCTTTAGTCCATCAAATTGTACGCCAAGAGCACACAGATCAATTCCCATATATAAATTCCTGGTTAGAGGTCTGCCAGAAACGACCCCCTTGGATAACTAAGTGTTATGAGGAACATTGTAGGATTCTAGTTTCAAAAATGATAGGGAGTATAAACCCTAACCGGATACTCCGCCCTCTGGTTTATCAGTCCCCTGAACAACCGGAGCCCCAGCCCCTCCCTCAAGGTTTCCTGTATCGGAACAGTGCCCCTGTCCACCGCCATATAGGGAGCCTGTGGAACAGGCTGTGGGTGATTCTCCCGCTACCCCGCCAGACATAGGTGCCTCCTCCACCAGCCACCCTATGTACCCTGCTCTTCAGTCCTCTCCTGAGGACAGGGACCCCCCACCAGCCCCGACTCGTCTGACTTCACATATGTGGATGATGGGGACACCCGAGACTCCTTTGCCAGCATGGGGTCATCCTCTGATACCTCCAGAACTCGGCCAAAACAATCAGAGAAGTCTAGTCCAGCATACTGTTTAAGGAATCTATCCTGTCAAGATGCTAAGGCTATGCCCTTGTGTGAGGTCCAGGGACTCCCCATGCTGAACGAGTGACAGGAAGTCGTCTTGGGCCCTCCGAGTCTCGTCTACGTACCCTTTTCCACCACCGACTTGCTTAACTGGAAGACCCACTATGCCTCCTATACAGAGAAGCCTCAGGACCTCACTGACCTTATGGCCACTATTATGCAGACTCACCAGCCAACTTGGTCGGACTGCCGACAGCTCTTGTTTACTCTTTTTAACACTGAAGAGCGGTCCCGAATATTAGCCGCTTCCATTAAATGGTTGGAAGAAAATCCTCCTGCCGGGGCCCTTAATGCGCAACAGGCCCAGAACAATGCAATTGGCGCAGCCTCACCAGCCCGTTTTCGCCAGGCCCTGATGGAGGGCCTGAAGAAAGGCGGCCAGAAAGCTATGAACATCGGAAAGGTTTCTGAGGTTCTGCAGTGCCTGTCAGAAGCATATCGTCTCTATACTCCATACGATCCAATGGCCCCCGAGAACCAACGAATGGTAAATGCTGCTTTCATGGGATAGTCCCAGGGAGATATCAGGCAGAAGCTACAGAAGCTGGAAGGATTCACGGGCATGAACGCTACACAGTTAATGGAAGTTGCGCAGAAGGTATTTGTGAATCATGACCAGGAACAGAGAAGGGAGAGTGATCGGAAGATGAAGAAAAAGGCCGATTTCCTCGCCGCCGCTCTCTTTGAGCATCGCCAGGGAGGACAACCTGCTGGAAGGATGAAGGGAAGAGGTAGGGGTCATCCTCCTCATTTTCCTGCTATGCGACCCCCCCCCCTTAGGTGCAAATCAGTGCGCCTATTGCAAGGAAGAAGAACATTGGAAGAATGAATGCCCGAACCGCGGGGCCCCACGGAATGGAGGGTGAGGAGCTCTTGCATAAGGGAGAAGAGGGGCACAAAACGGCGCTGAATCTCAACATCAACACCAGTGGAGGGAAGATACGGCATTTGAGCACCTGGCCGAGGTAGAAGAATACTACACAGACGACTACTAGGCTAGACCATGCTCCAAGTTTCTGCTAGGTCCCCAGGAGCCTATGGTCAGTTTGAAAATTGGAGACCAATTCCTAACCCTCAGGGAGAAACATTGGGTATCCCTGTTTACGAGGCCCGCAATGGGCGCTCTCCCAGGAGCACCGACCTCCTACGCATAGGTAACTGGAAGGAGAATGAATGGCCACCTGAACGTATCATACAGCATTATGGCCCTGCCACATGGGCCGAGGATGGAACCTATGGCTACCACACTCCCATTTATATGCTGAATCTTATTATCCATTTGCAAGCTGTTGTAGAGATTATTACTAACGAAACCAGCAAAGCACTAACCCTTTTAGTGAAACAGAACACCCAAATGCGGGCAGCGGTCTACCAGAATCGCCTGGCCTTGGATTATCTGTTGGCCACGGAAGGAGGAGTATGTGGAAAATTTACTTTGACAAATTGCTGTCTACAGATTGATGATTATGGCCAGGTAATAGAAGAGATCACTGACCGGAGGCGGAAGATAGCGCATGTACCTGTCCAGACTTGGAACGGGATTTGGAACAAATTGCATGGACAAACGGCCAGAGAACGGCTGTGCTGTAATCCGAGGCCATTTGTGCCTCTGTAGCCCACAGGAGAGGCTGCCCCCTTTCCCTTTCTCTTCTTTGTTCTCTTTGTTAAGTTTCTGGTTTCGATTCTGGTGCTCTAGGGGGAAGGGATAGCCCCTTACCTAAGGAAATATGATTGGGCAGGCACCCAAGGGAGCACCAGTCAGAAACCTGAACTTAGGTATGAACTGATGGTATGAACTGAGTATATAAAGATTGTACAGCCTCTGACTTGGGGCTCAGAGTTTTTGGAAATGATTCCTCTGGGTCTGTGCTAGCACAATAAACTGGCTTGTATTCCCTTGAGACTCCGGATGTCCTTTCCTGACTCTTTCGCCGCAGCAATGGGAGTGCTAGGGTGGAGAGAAAAGGGGAGAGTCTGGAAGGGAAACAGAGAGTTGGGAGGGGCTGGAGGGAAGAAGGAATAGTGCAAAGTGTTGGATGTTAAAGGGATGAAATCATGGGGTCAAAGGGGCAGAAGGCATATTTGCCGAGAGGTGCATTCCCCTCCTCCCAGAATGCACACACAAGCACCCCACACCACTCGCCCACACACACAGGCACCCCACCTCCATAAGACAGACACATACTCCAGCTCCACACTATGAATGCACATACACATTTCAGGACCTTACCTCTGCACCAGACACATTCATATTCACACAGACACGGGCACTCCAACTCTGCACATCACACACACAGATTCCCCAGCTCTGTAGCACACACACATATGCACCGAAGCCCTGCACCTCATCCACACAAAGGCACTCACTGCCACATCCTGCACACAGACTGGCACATCACTGTTGCACCACACACCCACTTGTTATCTGAAGCTATAGCTGTTATCTAAAGTTGAAGCACAATGGGGTGGGCGTGCATGAGAAGGTCACAAGCACTGGCTCTTAAGATTTTGGACTGGCTCCTAAATCCACACAAAACTTGTCAAGGCCTGCTTTAACTCAGTATTCTCCCTTGGAGACAGTCAGGCTTTTGTCAAGGAAGAACAGTGAGATGGCACTACTAGCCCTGTTTGTTGAATGAAGGCAATACAAGTCTGGACTCTCAGAAGGGTGCTCTTATAGTTCTACTGGATATAAACACAGCTTTTCATTAATCAGCCATTCTCTGTTACTACTTTAAGTACACAAAACTGACTTGTCCAAAGATGTCTTCAAATGGTTTTAGTCCAATCTTTCTGGATATTCTTTTAGTGCTGACTGGCAGGGTAAGTGTTCACCTGCTTTATCCCTGTACTATAGTGTTCCACAAGGTTTTGTTCTTCTATCCTTTTTAATATTTCTCTCTCCCCTCTGGCTACTATTGTCAATGTCCAACCTCTTGTAACCAGCTGCTTCCTACTGTCACCACCAGGTGGGCAGACTGCCTCCTGGCTAGCAGGGCTGCGCCTGGTGGCAAGAAATATAGTTGCACGCCTCGAGTGGTAAAGGCAAATTAGGATTTATTCCCCTCCCAGGGTCGGATCATTCAAAATAACAAAACACAAGTACTCAAAATAAATAAGCCATGGTTGCTGGCAAAAACATAAAGGAATAAACAGAACAATTTCTTCTTGCTTCAAAGTAACGTTAGGCATTCAAATACAGGAGATATAGTGTTTTCTTCTCTCACACTATACAGCACTGACTAGCACAAAGATCCTATTTTATCTGATAAAATCAGTGTGCAATCCATCGGGTCACCATAGCTAGAACAGTCACTGAATGTATCAATTATCATCGGTTCCTGCAAGCTCTCAGAATTCTCCTTATTATACTCTGCTTGCAAATTCCCCTGTGCCGTGCCGTCACAGACCTTCCTGGCAGCACTTTCTCTAGGGCTGGAATAACTGCCCTGGTACTCTTTAGCGTCTGGGAGAGAGAGAAGCCACCCCTCGGGGTTCTTATAAACTCTCTTCCTGGTATCAGGTTTTAGCCTGCGTGGCTTTCTCTGACTCTTAGGGCTTTCTATAATGTCCTCTTCTGACATACATATGTCTTCTGGGTAATGTCTGTCTTTCACTAGAGGTTTCACTTGCCCTTGGCTCAGCTCTCTGTTTGAATCCTTCTGTGGGGAGTAACAACCCTGCCCCCACCTTGGACTTCCTGCACGAGGCTGCTCCACATTCACTCTATAGGCACTTTTATCATTCACCACTCTTAGCTTCCCACTATAATCACTCCTCAGGTCACAGCTCCCTGATACATACGGTTTTGCCTTTTGCTTCCATTCACTCTGGCTGTAACGTAGCCTTCGTGTTCCACAGGGTTTGTAATCAAGAGAACACTCACACCTGCTCTCTGCTTCTGCTAGCTGCTTCCTTCCATAGGACTCTGGGTAGCTGCTCGTGTGAATCCTTCCTGCCTCTGGCTCTGACTCACTTCCTGGGTCAAAGTGGGAAAGCCTTCCTGCTTCCTCTCGGCCAGCTGCTTCAGGTAAATCAGCTTGTTCTAACAGCTCTCTCCATTCTCGTTCATGCTGTTCCTGTTCTAACCCTGTGTTCCCTGCACTGTCCTTATAAGGGCTGTAAACTCTTCCCCTTCTCAGGTGTACGCTATCAGGAACTAGGGCATGTTTCCCAGCTGAGTGTTTTTTCAGACCTCGTGGCTGCATTTGTTTCTGTTGTCCCTGACAACAGCTGCTCACATGGTCTGTTTTCCTGTCAGCTTCAGGACTGAAATGCCGTGAATCTTGTGCTTTTAAGGTATAAAATGGGGCTTCTTCATCACACTACACGTTGGTGACATTCAGCTGACTAGTTACACAAATTGGGAGTTATTTTAGAAGCCATAGTCATGATTTTCACATGTAAAACCAACTATTCACACATGCAAACCATCTCCACGTCCAAGCAGCCACTTCATAAAGGCAAGGATTTATGCATGTCTGCTCCAATAATATCAATGTTACTTGGAGGCATGGCAGAGGCAACTCCAGTGAAGATTAAGAAAAGCAACACCTTTAAACCCTCCAGCGCCATATTTAGACCTACCACCAGGTGTGACTAGGCATTTCAAAAAGACTTGTTTCCACCACCTGTCACTAGTAGGGATAATCAGTGAATGCCCTCTTAATCTGCAAATAATTTTCTCCCCTTCAAAAAAGGATACCAAGTAAATTTCAATGCCTCTTTGTTTATTGCCAAGCTGCTGCATGTCTCCATCTGCAAAAGGGCTGGCCTGTATGTAGATGGGACAATATATCCACGTTCAGGTTCCAGAATACTGGTACTGACACGCCTGTGTCGTGTTTATATTTTGCATGCGCACATTTCTGAAATCACTCATCTCCCTGCATTTGTTTGGACCTTTATTCTTCATTGCCCCATTTTCTAGTATGTTGACCAGAGATGTTTATCTTTCACAGAAACATAGAAACAGGGCGGCAGAAAAAGACCACATAGCTTATCTAGTCTGCCCTTCCATATCAAATATTAAAGTCCCTTCTTTTCCTTAGAGATCTTATGTGTTTGTCCCATTCTTTCTTGAATTCAGATACTGTCCTCATCTCTATTACCTCCGCTGGGAGAGTATTCCACCCATCTACCACTCTTTCTGTAAAGAAATATTTCTGCATATTACTCCTGAGTCTATTCCCCTTTCACCCTCATCCTATGTCTTCTCGCAGCAGAACTTGCTTTCAGTCGAAAAAGGCTCATCTTGTGCATTTATGCCATGAAGGTATTTAAACATCTCTATCATCTCCTCTATCCTGCCTTTCTTCTAACATATACCTATTAAGATATTTAAGTCTGTCCTCATATGCTTTATAACGAAGATCACTAAGCATTTTAGTAGCCACCCTCTGCACCGACTCCATCCTATTTATGTCCTTTTGAAGGTGTGGTCTCTAGAATTGCACACAATACTATAAATGAAGTTGCACCAGAGACTTATACAGAGGCACTATCACCTTCTTGTTTCTGCTGGACATTCCTCTCCCTATACACCCAAGCATCCTTCTGGCTTTTGCCGTTGCTTTTCTACCTGTTTAGTTACTTTAAGATCAACAGACACAATTATGCCCAGGTCCCACTCTTCTTTTGTTGGACAGAAGTACTTCACTCCCTATACTTTACCACTCCCTTGGATTTTTGCAACCCAAATGCATGACCCTACATTTTTTTGCATTAAATCTCAGCTGAGAAATTCTTGACCATTCTTCAAGCTTAGCTAGATTCCTCCTCTATTATCTACTCCTTCATGGGTGTCTACTCTATTGCAGATTTCGGTATCAACTGCAAAGAGGCAAACCTTACCCAACAACCCTTCTGCAATATCACTAACAAAGATGTTAAAAAGAATCAGACCCAGGACAGATCCCTGTGGCATACCACTGGTAACCTCTTTCTCATCAGAGTGAGCTTCATTTACCTGTACCCTTTGTCGCCTCCCACTCAACCGGGTTCTAACCCAGCCAGTCACTTTAAGGTCCATCCCTAGGGTGCTCAGTTTGATTATAAGTTGCCCATGTGGAATGGTGTCAAAGGATTTACTGAAATCTAAGTATACCATATCTAGGGCTCACCCTTAATCCAATTCCTTGGTCACTCAGTCAAAGAAAACAATCAGATTTGGCTAACAAGGCCTGCCTCTAGTAAACATATGCTGCCTCTGATCCTGCAATCCATTTTACTCCAGAAACCTCACTATCCTCACTTTTAGCAGCATTTCTTAGACTAACCAGCCTATGGTTTTCAACCTCATCCACACTTTTGTGTAAAAGGACCACATATGCCTTTCTCCAGTCCTCTGGGTCCACTCCTGACTCTAAAGAAACATTGAGAAGGTCAGTCAATGGAAATACTAGAACATCGCCAAGTTCCTTCAATATTCTTGGATGTATCCCATCTGCTCCCATCGCTTTGTCTACTTTTAGTTTAGCTAGCTCCTCAAGAACACAGTCTTCTGAAAAATGTTCAAGACCCCCATCACTTCTGTTCATATTTGTGGGTATTTTCTGAGGTCCTGCCCCTGGCCCTTCATCTGTGAACACAGAAGAGGAAATATTATTAAGCAATTCCGCTTTATTCTCATCAGCTTCTACATATTCTTCCCCTTCACCCTTGAGTCTGACAGTACCACTTTTGCACTTTCTTCTCTTACTAACATATCTCAAAAATGTCCTATCACCCCGTTTTATTGCACTGGCTATTTTTTCTTTTTATAGCTTTGCTTTTCTATTTTGCTAGCTTCCCTAAGTTTTTCCAAATATAGGTGCTTGTCTTCCTCTCTCTGTGATCTCTTGTACTTTATGAAGGCCTCCCTCTTTTTCTTCACCTTTTCAGCTACTTCTTTTGAGAACCATAGCGGCCTTCTTTTCCTTTTACATTTTACCTAACAAAAAGGTTTGCTGCCCTTAAAGTATCCCCTTTCAGTTTTGCCTATTGGTTTTCTACATCCCTCAGTTGTTCCCATCCCGCTAACAACTCCTTGAGGTATTGTCCCATCTTGGCAAAGTTAGTTTTCCTAAAGTCTAAGACCCTTGCTTTTGAATGGATTTTATCAGCCCTAGTGCTAACAGCGAACCAAATTATCTAGTGATCACTGGATGCATGATGATCTTCCTCTATGCCATCAAAAACACTTTCCCCATTGGTAAGCCCAAAGCCCATCCTTTCAGGGTGGGGTAGATCGATTTTTGAATGCATTTACATGTGTCCATCTTTTCTAGTGTTCCTCCAATAGCATTTTGGACGTTTTGACTTGTATGTCCCAGGGGGTACCTAAACAGCCCATCTAAAATGTGTCATTCTCATCAAGCACCAGATCTCGGTGCTCTAAATGACCATTTTGAGGCAGTGGCAGATTGACTTTTAAGAAACAGATTCAAATTAAATCTGGAAATATAAGAGGCTATTTGGATCTCCAGGAAGAGGCCTCTTTCCACTAGCACCTCCAATTTTCAGGACCAACATTTTGGTTAAGGAGCTTATCGATATTCTAAGGTATGTATTGATTCTCTACTGATCTTGAGCCTGCAGGTATACTTATCAGCAAAGAAATCCTTGTAGGAAATGGAAAAATTTATTTGAGCTCTTATCCCTCTTTTAGATCATAAAGACACTCAAACTTTGATTCATATTCTTGTCCTGCTTAGGATGGTTTACTGTAATGCCTTATACTATATGTTGGGCTAAAGACTTCTGAGCCAATATTCAGAGATAGTTATACATTCACCAGTGGGTGGCAAATACTTAACTCGACTTCCTTATTTATATATTTTCAGAAATTATATGAATAATATCATGTTGTTGAATCACTAGGCCCAGTATTATCAATTTAATAAAGGTGAGTTGAAGGGCAGGACAGAAGTGGCATTAAAATCCATTTAGCAGCGATGTTCAGTGTCCAAATGGATAAATTAGCAATTTTGTTTAGGCCTCATGAGCAGCAGTCCTAAACTAAATAGATAATGTCAATGCAGACACTGATCACTATGGGCCCGATTCAGGAAGGCGACTAGGGAACTGTGCTTATTGCACCTTGGAGGTGGAATAAGCACTGGTCCCCTCTGCCCCTAGCCCAGCATGTTCCAATTTGATTTCAGAACCATCGGGGATGTCTACAGGCACCTCCACATTTAGACCTGCTTATGAAGGTTTCCAGGATTCCTTTTACCATTGACAGATTTCTGCTCTTTCCAAAGGTTCTCTATTGAATTGAGATCAGGTTTCATTGCTGGCCAGTTTAAAACAGTCCATTTTTTCCATTCTTTTGTACTTTTGGATGTATGTTTTGTGTCATTGTCCTGCTGGAGGACCCATGACCTTGACCCAGAACTAGCTTTCTGACACTAGGTAGCACATTTCGCTCCAAAATATCTTGATAGCCTATTCCTGGTCTCCAGTTCCTGAAGCGTTAAAACAGCCCCTCAATATTATGGAACCTCCACCATATTTAACTGTAGGAAGAGTGTTTTGTTCCTTATAAGCTTTATTTCTCCACCTGTAAATGTATCGCTGGTCTGTATTACCAAAAAGCAAGTTTAGTTTCATCTGTCCACAGAATATTTTCCCAGAAGAATTGTGGTTTCTCAAGGTGGGTTTGGGCAAAGATCAGGCGTGCCTTTTTATGTCTGTCTTTCAGCAATGGGATCCTCCTTGGCTTTTGCCCATGATGTCCTTCTTCGTGTAGTGCGTGGTGTATGGTGCGGGTTGAAACCATCACTCCAGATTACCCCATGTCAGTATTAAGCTCTTTGGATTTTGTACATGGTATTTTTCCAACAGTTTGCACTAACCTTTGAAGACTTCTTGGATTAATTTTCCTCTTCCCACCATGTCCTGGGAGGTTCTTGACCGTTCCATGAGCAGAAAACGTTTTAACAACACTGCAAACTGTAGACTAAGAAATCCCAAGGTATTTGGAAATGGCCTTGTACCCCTTTGATGTTTGGTGATAATGACTTTTCTGATGGTCTCAGACAGCTCTCTTGTCTTCACCATGGTGAAAATGGAACAGGGAGTGAATGTGATCATTTTAAACATTACAGCCATCATTCTTTGGTTGATTTATTTTTACATTCTCTTATATACCGTGCTATTCTGCATCAGTGCAGTTTACATTGAACAAACTGAAATTACATTGAACAGGGCATTATAACTTGGAGATAACTATTTTATAGGGAACACGGGCTATGGAGGGTTAAGTGGCTTGCCCAAGACCACAAGGAGCACCTGTGGGACTAGAAACCCCAGTCCTTCCGGCCCAAGGTTGCTGTCCTCTAGTGGGATTTGAACCCCCGACCTTCCAGCCTGAAGTACCTTGCCCCAACCACTAGGCCACTCCTCCACTCCAGTCATATGAGTACTCCTCCACTCCAGTCATATGAGTACTCCTCCACTTCAAGTCATATGAGTACTGACAAATTGATCACAGGTGTGTCTAATTTTACTGCAATGGGAATGTGGTTCTTCTGTTCAAACTGATTTGAATTGTTTATGAAGGTGCCAATAATCATGTCCTATACACACAATGGATCAGTATAGGATACCTAATTTCCACTCAGTAACCTAAACAATCCCATACAATGACACGATAATAAAGACTTTTTTTTGTCAGACATTTTATTAAGGTGGCTATATGGAGCAACCTCCGATTTAGTCCATTTTATTCTTAAATTATTGATCATGCAATGTGTATACCAACAGGACTGTTGCATTTGAACCTGATTATTACTAGACTGTGCATCACAGTAACAGCAGCAGCAATTATCTTTGAATTATTCATAAATAAATCTTCATTCTCCACCATATAGTCAAACTTTTCAGAATTACGGGAGATCCACGTCCAACTCCACAACAGAGCTCTCTGGCTTTGAAACTGAAAAATGACCGTGACATTTTTTAAAGCTACAACTCCACCCCCTTTCCACAACCAAAAAGGAGCATGACCTAAACTAGACTGTGCCAGTCAATTTGCAGGTTAATCCTAAAGTGTTCCCACAAGTTTAAATGTGCCCCTCGCCCCCCCCCCCCCCTTCCGCCAAGATGAAGACACTACTTCAAGTATTCTCCTTTTTAAATCTTCAAAAGAATGGTCCATTTGTAAACAATGTTCCATGATAGGAGCTGTCTTTGTAGCTGTAACAGATCTTTATTGGAACCTGTCCATATTTGTGGATAAAATACTTAATCCTTTGGCTAAATAAGCTGGTTTGTTTTTAAAGGATTCCTCTCTGGAGAAATATGGTTAGTAACGTATGATGTAGTGTCATTGTTCACTAACATTGATTAATGGGAGGCATTATCCATTATAGGGCAATTAGATTAGACTACAGTATTGCCTGTTCGACTTCCTAAAGCATATGACTTGGAATTACTTCAGTTGGTATGGAAAATAGCTTTTTTTGAATCAATGGATCATTTTATCACCAAATGTTTGGAGTTGCAATGGGGGCTACAGTTGCCCCACAGTAGCTACATTCTATATATGTCAGCTTTAGAAGAGGAGTATCTTTATTCATCCTCTTGGATGTCCCACATACGTTTGTGGAAAAAATATCTTAATGATGTCTTTTATTTCCAGACGTAATGGTTTAGATCCCCCAGATTGCACTTGGACGTCTCTTCTAAAATTCTTCTTCTTACATTTAGGAACACTAAGGGCCCGATTCTGGGATGTGGGGTGTGGGGCTGCATGTCCCGGCGGGACGTGCAGCTCTGCAAGCCATCTGGACCCGATTCCCTCTCCGGCTCTCCCCGTACATCCCAATGCTCAGGACAGGGAGAGCAGCGGGGGGCAGGAAGGGACAGGATTGAGGCAGAGCAGGGGCGGGCCAGACTGGCAGGATGTACAGGGCCAATTCAGGTTACAGCCCTGTATGTCCTGCCGGGCCCATGGGGACATGCTGCTTATTCCATCTCAAAGGAGGAATAAGCAATAAAAAACCAGAGTTCTGGCATGGGGATCCCCCGCAGGGTCGGGGCCAGGTGAGGGAGGGGTCTCTGCCACCTGATCCAGGCCACGGCAGGCCAACCTTAGGTCGGGGGGGTGGGGAAAAGGGGAGCCGGAGCCGCAGGAGTCGGGGGAGTCTGCGAGGAGGATGTCCCCGCAGGCGGCAGGGGCACGCTAGGCTGTCCTCTGGCCTGAATCTGGCCACTGCGTCTTATTTTATCCTGATGAGTTACAAGATGATTTAGATGGGTGGTACTAAGGATATGAACATGGTTTCCAGTTTCAATTCATCAATATTTATGCATGTAAACAGGGGCGGCCCAAGGGGGGTGCTGGGCCATGTGCGGAGACTCGGTGCAGGGCCTCATTTGCATAAGTGACCTTATTTGCATAAATATTTGCATAATGTTACCATACACTAACTTTTAGTAAACACGTCTCTTAATGAATGTATGGATAAAGAAAGACTAAAAGATTTCTACATTACTATAATCCAGTGCCAACCGCCAGGCACATAGCAAACCCGCCATATCGTAACAGCACTACCAGGACTCACAAAGCACCAGACCCTACCTATCAAAAGGCAACATTGCAAATATTAAACAAATACATTTTAGAGAACAACAATACATGACTTAATGGGGAAAGAGAACAAGTGGCAATGTCAAATAGGAATTACATAAACAGAATACCTCAGCTCAGTTACACATGCAGAACATAGACCATCACCAAACAAGGAATCACAATTTAGAAATAGGAAGGCAATAATTAAACTGGGAACCCCAAAAGCCAAACTTGGAATGTAGAACAAAATTGTAGAAATAAAACTATAAATTAATTTCCCCTTATACTAAACAAAGTGCAGACGTTAATGATGCATATTTCCCAGAGCTGACATACTCCAGTTAATAAATTCAAAATAAAGAGATATTTTTCTACCTTTTGTGCATTTTTTTCAGTTGCAATTGCTCCAGCCACTTTCTTCTGGTTCCTTCGTGTCTTCTGCTAACTCTCCATCGTCTGCTGTCCATTTGTCCTTTCTTCTCTCTTCTAGTTTTTTTCCATTCTCTCTCTCTACATCTGCTTTAACATACTAATTTTTCTCCTTTTGCTCTTTCCTCATTCCTATTTCATCCACTCAAATTTTACCCCTCCATCCTCAATCCCCACTTACTCTCCCAATACCCGGCCAATTGTAGATTTTTCATCCCTCCCACACAAAATATTTTTCCCCTCTCCATTTCACTCTCCCAGCCCCATCCATTTCTAATCCTCCCCCAACATCAGCTCCCTTCTAGTTCCAGCCTCACCCAGCATCCACTCCCTTCTAGTCCCTCCATCAGCCCATTTCCAGTCCTAGCCCCCCCCACCAGCCCATTTCCAGTCCTATCCTAGCTGCTCCATCAGCCCATTTCCTGTCCTAGCTCCCTCCCCTCACAGCCCATTTCCATTCCAAGCCCCCCTCCCCATCAGCTATTTGCAGTTCAAGCCCCCCTTCCACTCAGCCCATTTCCATTCCAAGTCCCCGTCCCCATCAGCTATTTGCAGTTCAAGCCTCCCCTTCCACTCAGCCCATTTCCAGTCCTAGCAAACCCCCAAACCATTACCAGTCCTAGCCCCCCATCAACCCACTTCCAGTCCTAACCCCCCATCACCCCATTTTAAGTTTAAGCCCCCCCCATAGCCCATTACCAGTCCCAACCCCCCATCAGCCCACTTCCAGTTCTAACCCCATCAGCCCATTTCCAGTCTTAGCCCCCCCATCGCCCATTACCAGTCCTAACCCCCCTATCACCCCATTTCCAGACTTAGCCCCCCCATAGCCCATTACCAGTCCTAACCCCCCATCAGCGCACAGCCCATTAGCAATCCTAACCCCATCAGCCCACCTCCAGTCCTAACCCCCCCATCAGCCCATTTCCAGTCCTAGCCCCCCCATAGCCCATTTCCAGCCCTAACACCCCCATCAGCCCACAGCCCAAACCCCCCCTCTCCCCCATCGGCCCAGGGAAAATTTAAAAAAAAAAAGCTGGCTGCTGCCGCTGCCACAGCGGCTGCAGCAGAATCGACTGTCCCGTGGGGCCCCCCCTGCCCATGCTGAGCTCTCTCTGCCTGGCTGAGCCTCTTCGTGATGGCTTTCAGATCCGGGAAGGGAGAGTGTCTCACTGTCTCCCTCGCGGCTCTGTTAAGCCCACAGGGGCTGATGGGAAATTTCCCATCAGCCCTTGCAGGCTTAACAGAGCCGTGAGGAGACACTCTCCCTTCATGGATCTGAAAGCCGTCGTGGAGAGGCTCAGCCGGGCAGGGAGGGCTCAGCTGGGCAGGGGGGGGGGTCCCGCGGGACAGTCGATTCTGCTGCTACCGCGGCGGCGGCAGCAGCAGCCAGCTTTTTTTTTTTAAATTTAATTTATTTTTAAAGCAGAATGTTCTTTGCGCGGGGCCCCCTGAAACGCGGGGCCCTGTGCAAAAAACATTCTTGCTCAATGGACGGGCCGGCCCTGCATGTCAAGAATGTGCACTAAATACACTTAATGTACGTAAATCCTCACAGTATCCCTTTAAGAATCCAGTATCAGGCTGCTGCCATGGAGAGTCTGTATATTTTGCAGAAGCAATGTAAGCAGGATTAAGAACCTGTGTGCTAAACTGACTTAGTGTGCACATTAAGCTTGTGCATAAGCTCCAAAGTGAGATGGAATACATTTGTGCCTTATATATTGAACCTAAATTCACTTCTCACTTTTTTATTCCAGTATATATATTCTTTACAACTAGTTAAACAATTCTCTGTATTACATTCTGGTATAACTTCAGTAGCACAGTGGACTGGAGCCAGAGAAACCAGGGTTCAAAAACCAACCAGTACTCCTTGTGGCCTTGGGCAAATCACTTAACCCTCCATTGCCTCAGGTACAAACTGCAAGTCCTCCAAGGACAGGAAAATGCCTATTGTACCTGAATGTAACTCACCTTGAACTGCTACTGGAAAGGCATGAGCTAAATACATAAGGATGAACTACCCCCAAGGTAAATAAAACTAAAATAAGTGGGCCCGATAGAGGGATATTCAACAGCACTAACGCGGTTAGTGCTTCTGGATATCCACAGATGCCACCGCTATATGTCATGATCTAACCATGTAGCATTAGGGCGTGTTGTGGGCGTTCCGGGGCAAGACGGAGTGGAGACAGCACCCATTGCTAACCAAGCAAAAGCGATATTGAACTGCTGCCTGGTTTGCGACCCATGGCTAAAGACAGGCATGGGAAAAACTGGCATAGCTTTACCCGTGGACGCTAACCAGGCAGAAGTTTAATATTGCCACTGCCCGATTAGCTTCTGCGCCATGCAGAGACCCTGATATTCAATGCCGGTGGACAGACATGGCCCCGGCATTGACTATCTGGGGTTAAGATTCAGCGCCGACAGCTATGTGCTTTAGAAGCATTAGATGCTGCCACTGAATATCGGACCCTATGTTTATTGGATAGGCAATGGAAACACACCATTTTTCCTAGCATTCTATTATTGTTCCCCTGTACCTTGTAGTGATAACCTCCAAGTAACACAGGCATACATATTTGATTCCACTGAAAAAGGTATGAAGCAATAGTACCTGTTGCATGAAACAGCAATAAACGCTGATTTTTTATACCCCACAGTACATTTACAATATATAAACACCTATGAATAGAATCCCTAGCTATAATATATGTTTCAGTTTTGATTAGATATCTATTTGAAGACACATTTCAGAAAGACCATTTAGGTGCCCACTGGGATATGCAGGTCAAAACTTCTGAAATTCCATGGGAGGGACAGCAGTAAAGGTGGACATGTGTTAATGCATTCTAACTATGCCCCGGAAGATAAACATCTCTGTAAATGTACAAGGAAACGGAGACATGTAGAATAAAGCCCTAGGCACCTCCAGGGAAATGGGCAATTTTAGAAATGTGTTGGTGCAAAATATGGATATTGGCAGAACTAGCAACACACACATGACTATGTCAGCATTTCAGAATGTGCACATAAATATGCCACCACATACATGTCCGGGCCTGCCAGTCTTAAAACAGAGATGTGCAACTCTGCGGCAGTATACAGAGAGGCCTTGATGTTCACCTGCTATCCTACTATTGTAATAAGAGGGAATGCCTCTCTCATCCCTACTATTGAGCTGGCTGAAACAAGCACTTTTCAAATGTCAATTTTTGCCAAGGAGCAGGTCTAAATATGGACGTGTCCGCTGGTGGGTAAAACATATGGTGCCATTGTGAAACTGGACATAAATGTGGTTCTTTTTATTGTCACCATGGACACACCTTTGCCACGCCCCCATATGACATGGACACGATTGCACCAGACACATGTAAATTTGGGTCTTTTTAAAATAGCTCTTGCGACATGGTTGTGATTTGCACTGTGAACGGTAATTTTCAGACATGCAAATCACAAATAGCACTTCTAAAATGACCCTTCCTAGTATCTATTTATGAAAATGTGTGTACCTGGGGGAGAATTAAAACATCTACTAATGTAAAAAGAACCCCACAAAATGGAACAGCTTTTTGCTAAACTTCTATTAAATATACAGTACTTCACCCTTCTCTTTAATAGTACACTGAAAGCTCTATTTTCTACTGCTGACTACTTATCATTTGTATAGCACTACAAGGCATATACAGCGCTGTACAGACACATGTAAAAGATGGTCCCTGCTCATCAGTGCTTAGAATCTAGTCAAGAAAGATAACACAACAGCTAAGGACAAGGATATATCTAGGGGAGTAGTAAGGAAACACATAGGATATTAAGGAGGCCATTCCAGAAAGCGAATAAGGCTTTGTATATGCGCCAGTGACATTTATCTCCTGAAAATGTCTATGAGCATATTCCGATACATAGAGCCCATGGACATTAATCTTGCTAACACAAGGATCTCAGAACACGTCTGGGAGGGGTGGAACGGGGGAGTGATTTGCCACGGAGATGTATAAGCCACAATATCAATGAAAATCGCTCATGTATCAATAAAGTGGAGATGCACTTATTTTCTTATATCTTAATCAATAAATTGAATTATCTAACTCGAGGTCTCAGACTTTTCGGCTCTGCTATTGGGACTCACGTCCGTTGTTCAAGCAGTTTGCCCGTTTGCATCAATGACCTCATAATGAAAAGCACATTCGCAGGTAATTTTAATACATTCAGCTGCTCTATGTCTTATAACAAAGACTACTTATCTCAAATGTTTGAATGCACCCACCAATGCTAAAAGGACAGTTTAAGGATCCCGACGGAGATGTATAAAGCATATTCAGGAAAGGCCAGTTTTTGGGAGGTTCCCGCAGATGTGCCCGTTCTACCTGCCGGACACATAGAAATAGGCCAGTACTTTGAAAATATTCTGCTGTGCTGGTATAAAGGTGGTAACTAGTCTGTTCTGAAATGGTGGACTGTACTGTAGTTTGGAAAAATATCACAAGATACATTTATAAAGAGCAAAAATCAGAAGTGTGGGAATCTTGTATGCTAAAGAGGCATTAATAACTATCCTGATGGAAATATTAAGAAGTGCAATTGTGATTATTCTGGCCATGCTGAATTTACTGTTTGGGCTAAAGGAGCTAATCTAGGTGACCCTAACAATTCCTGTGTCCTGAAAAATGGAACTGTTGATGTAGGAATAGTCTGTGAGTGAGTATGGAAAAGATTCTTGTGTGGGTGAGAAAGAGATCATATTTTCAGTCTGGGGATTCTATGCTATTATGTTATACCAGCTGTTACTTATAGGTTCAGGGCATCTGTTTGGTTGTTGTTGTTGTTGTTGTTAAGTGCCGTCGAGTAAGGCGACCCTCTGGATAGTTGTACTAAATTGTGTTCGGTCTTCAGTCAGGCGGCTCATCGTTAGACTGGTACCCGTAGCTGCTGTTATTGTATCGATCCATCTCATTGCTGCCTTCCTCTTTTGCGTTGACCTTCTATCTTGCCAAGCATGATGTCTTTCTCTAATGATCTCTCGTGTGTGTGTGTC
The DNA here is from genome assembly GCA_033557465.1 of Ichthyophis bannanicus. Lineage (NCBI taxonomy): Eukaryota > Metazoa > Chordata > Amphibia > Gymnophiona > Ichthyophiidae > Ichthyophis > Ichthyophis bannanicus. The sequence goes on along the minus strand of CM066035.1, from coordinate 672,493,418 downwards.
TGTGTGTGGTTTGAGGGTTGTACGGGAGGCTCTGATGTGCTCATCTGCAATTCAGGGGGAGCATGAATGCCTGGCCATTACCTAGAAACAATCCAAACCCTGGTGTAATAGAAAGGAACCTCTGAAACAAAAACTTTTTGTCGGAGTGATCATTCAAATGAGGGGGGAAATCAAAACCCTCCCCTTGCCGTGACCACTCCTTTTAATCATTTGAAAAACAGTGTAGTAAATGAAAAACTTAGTTTATAGGCTTTCCATGAGCTTAGAAGAACCACAGAGATTGTGATGAACAACATGGCACGTTTCGGGTCAGAAAGGCTTCTGACCCTGCATCAGGTTGAATGGATCCTGTAGTAATAAAAGCTTCAATGTCTACTACAGGCAGAGATCTGGGCCTGGATTCCTGGAGAGATTTCAGGCACAGAGAGATAGACCTGAGTGTCATCAGCATAAAGATGGTACTGAAAATCATGGGAGGAAGCAAGTGCACCAAGGGACTGAGTGTAGAGAGAGAAAAGGAGACGCCCCAAGACAGAGCCCCGAGGTAACCAACTGAAAGCAGGATGGCAGTAGAGGAGGAACCACCAGAATATATACTAAAAGTATGATAGGCGAGATAAGAAGCCAGGACAGAACAGAACCCCTAAATCCAAGTGAGGACAGGGTATCGAGGAGAAGGTGATGATCAACAGTGTCAAAGGCATCAGAAAGGTCAAGAAGGATGAGAATCGAATAGAGGTCTTTGGATTTGGCAAGGAACACATCACTGGAGACTTTGGCAAGAGCCATTCCTGTGGAATGTAGAGAACAAAAGACAGATTGCAGTGGGCCAAAAAGGTCTTGAGAGGAAAAAGTCAAGACAGCGGTGGTGAACTGCTCGTTAAATAGTTTTGAAGCAATGGGGAGGAGGAACCAGGATTGCAAAGTTAGAAGGAATGACATTTCTATTTCCTCATTTGTCTTTTATTTTCAGTTTTATATTCCACATTATCTATAACACGGTGGTGCTGTTTAAAAATATTCCACCAGTTATACTGGACAAATGAGATTTGAAGAGACATATTGGGTCAGGCAATATTTGCTTTGCAGTATGCACATTAATTAAACTTTATTAACCAAAGAAGACAAAAATTAACAATGTCTGCAAGTACATGAAAGGATCACTGGTGTGTAAACTGTTTCTGTGTGCTCAGATGTCTCAATGCAAAAACTGGGTTTACACAAGAATTAAGAAATCTCTTTTGATATCCTTTCAAAAGTGTAAGTTGGAGGTGGATCAAATTTTATCTGTGTCGCAGCCTATTTTTGTGAAATGAATCCAACGTCTGTCAGTCTTAGCTGGTTAATGCTTCGAGTAAGGTATTGATCAAGAGTTTGGTGACCACAAATATCTTTAAATGAGAGCCAATTGCCTTTGACTCTTAAAACTGCAGCAGCGAGTTCCATTGTGATGAAACTTAGGGGCATGTTTACTGAGTAGTGCTGTTAGCGCAAACTACCCAGCATTGCTGACCACACTAACAGTTAGTGTGCCCACAAAACAGACAGTGCAGAGTTATTTCCACACTATCTGCTTAGCATGTCACAGGGTCAGATAGGGGCAGAGCGAGGGCATTGTGACCTGCGACAGATAGCGTGCGGAATATTGCCAAGAGGCGGTGTTAATTACCTGGTAGCATGAACTTTGTCCACATCAAAAGGTATGGCCATGCCACGTTGGCATCCCACCTTCCCACCTGGAGAGCCCTAGATGTGGTGTATTTCGATTTCAGTAAAGCCTTTGACACCGTTCCACACAGGTGACTTATAAACAAACTGAGCACTCTAGGGATGGACCATAAAGTTACTGCTTGGTTAGAAATTGGTTCAGTGGGAGGCGACAAAGGGTACAGGTAAATGGAGCTCACTCTGAGGAGAAGGAGGTTACTAGTGGTGTGCCCCAGGTATCTGTCCTTCGTCTGATTCTTTTATTAACATCTTGTAAGTGCTATTCAGGAAAGGCTGTCGGGTAAGGTTTGCCTCTTTGCGGATGATACCAAAATCTGCAATAGAGTAGACACCTCGGAAGGTGTAGATAGCATGAGGAGAGATCTAGCTAAGCTTGAAGAATGTTCTAGAATTTGACAACTGAAATTTAATGTTAATAAATGCAAGGTCATGCATCTGGGCTGCAGCAATCCAAGGGAGCAATATAGCATAGCGGGTGAAGTACTTTTGTCCACTAAAGAAGAGCGGGACCTAGGCGTGGTTGTGTCTGATGATCTTAAAGTAGCTAATCAGGTAGAAAAGGAGACAGAAAAGAGCTAGAAGGATGCTTGGGTGCATAGGGAGAGGAATGGCCAGCAGAAGAAAGGTCTTTGGTGCGACGTCATTTGGAGTATTGTGTGCAGTTCTCGAGATCACACCTTCAAAAGGATATAAACAGGTTGGAGTCAGGGTTGCTACTAAAATGGTTAGTGATCTTCGTTTTAAAGCATATGAGGACAGACTTGAGGAGCTTAATATGTATACTTCAGAGGAAAGGTGGGATAGAGGTGATAAGACTGAGGCGTTTAAATACCTCCGTGGCATAGATGCACAGGAGGAGAGAGGGTGAAAGGGGATAGACAGGAGTAATATGCAGAAATATTTCTTTACGGAAAGAGTGGTAGATACGTGGAATAGTCTCCCAGTAGAGGTGGTAGAGATAAGGATAGTATCTGAATTCAAAAAAGCATGGGACAAACACAGAGGATCTCTTAAGGAAAAAAGGTTGGTTGATATGGAAGGGCAGACTACATAGGCCATGTGTTTTTTTTCTGCCATCATGTTTCTATGTTTCCAAACTCTCCATGCCATTCAAAGACCCCCTGATAAAACACCCTCCTGAACAATCTCCCTGCCCTTCCGCCAGACAGCAGCTCAATATTATCTCCCTCCCCAAGACCGCCCCACCCTTCCACTCTGATCAGTACCCCTCCCCCCAAAAATGAATCTTGGTCCTCCATGCACTAACTGCTGGGGGCATGTCCAGGATATTCCTGGCAGTTATTGCACTGAAAGGTACCTTAATGCATGGCGCTAGGAATCTAAAAGCTAATTGTGAGGGGATGCAAGGCAACATTTCACCTAGGACAACTAATACCTTTGCATGGGCCCTGTGTGAAGGCTGCTATCCTTGTTTTAAGCCTGGCATCACATCTGGGGTGGAGGGGTTTCTAGGCTTTTAATCTGAGCTCCTCCCTGCTCCCCACCGAGACCACCAATCAGCTCGGCGCTCCACCACTCACCAGCCTGCTGCTCTTTAAAAGCAGAGCCATGCTTCACTCTGGCCTCTCCAATGTCACACTGGACCGATCGGGAGCCCTGCAGGGAGCAAGGAGGTGAGCTCCTCCCCACTCCCCACTGAGACTGCCAATCAACCAGGCGCTCCACCAGCCACCAGCCTGCTGCTCTTTAAATGCAGAGTCACACTTAGGCACGCCTGCACCTGGGGTCCTGTGCCTGAGGTCCTTGCCAGAGGGCCCTTTGACTCGCCCTTAGGCGCGGGCCCTGAGGTAATAACTGAAACCCATCGCAGAGTCCAGGCAGACCATACTCCCTACAACAGGATTGTCCTCCACGCCTTCTTCATTCCTACTCACAGAATAGCAGTCTTTTGATCATCCAGCACCAATTGCTTCTAATTAATCCAGCAACATATGGCAGCCAACATGGCCACAATCAACCATAATCATTGTGCTGCACATATCCATAGCCTGGAACTAACTCTTCCTGCTCAGAGGTGAGTGAGTATACCTCCAAGTATCTATCTGGTTCAGAAGTACAATGCCTTGCCCTCAGAAAATCCTCCTTCTTACCATCTGCTTGCTTATTCTAGCTACAATTCTAAATAATGGACTATGCCTCACCCCAAGCTACAGCACTATACCTGTTATACATAGTCACAACCCAATTAGCAACAAATGCATCCCACAAAAACTCAGACTGGTTCCTATCTTACGACACGATCAATTCAATCTGAAACACACCATACAACCATCAATACCCACAGCATTCCTAAAATGCTCTCTAATAAATGCACGCTCTGCAAGGAACAAGACTCAGCTAATCAGTGACTACATCCGTGACAATAAACTTGACATTCTTTGCATAACAGAATCCTGGTTTACTCCCTTTGATATTATTCTAATCAACCAGCTCAAACCACCAGGATATGATGTTTTTAATTGCTCTCATTCTGGCCATAGAGGTAGTGGCATCTGCATTCTAGCAAGAAGCAACCTACTCTTTAAGCTTTCAGAATCCATTACCACTGCAAGTCTGGGTCTTCTATTAGTCTCAAATAAACAGATGTCATTTTGTTTTGTCTACCGTGCCCCCACAGTTAAATCTGATGAGTTGGTTACCATCCTTGAATTTGCAAGCTCTTCTGTCCACCCATCTAACTGCCTCATAATAATGGGTGACCTGAACCTCTCATCCATCCCACTCAACCAATCCACATCCTTTCTAGAAGCCATGGAACATCTCCAATTCTCCCAGCTGATCCAAATACCAACCCACACCAAAGGTAACATATTGAATCTTATTTTTGTCTAAAGTTAACGCCTTTATACCTATGCAAGTCCCAACTTTCTGCTTATTAATGTCCCTTGGTTCGATTACAGCACCATCACTTTCCACAGCATCCATGTCCAAAAACAAACACTGACCACAACATCCACCACCACCGCTTCAAGGCCTTTGACAAACAAGCCTTCATTAAAAATATTCTCCCCTTTTTTGAAGATGAACTAATAGACCTCGACCTCTCAACAACCAAATGGATAAATACAATTAAGCTTTTGCCTCAGCTTCTCCCACTAATAATGCTAAACCCAAACACTGCATTCACAGTCCCTGGTACACACCAAGTCTCAAAGAATTAAAGAGGAAACTATGGAAACTCAAACGTAGATAGAGAATCACACACAGCGATCAAGAAAAGACTTTATATCTACTCACCCTTCAAACATATCAAACAAAGCCAAAAGGGATCATCACACCAAATCAATAATGAAAGCAATAAACAAACCCAAGGAGTTGTAAGAGATAACCAACAAACAAGAGACAACATCCAAGCTCCCTACAAGAACACCATTGAACCACATGTCTTTGCTGAATTCCTTCAATCAAAATTGCCAATGCCATCACACACCCCGCCCTCTCCTCCAACCCCTAGCAAGCCGACAGACATGCATTGTGATAGCGTACTACTCCAAACCTTCAGCCTGACTTCTCAAGATCAGTTGGAGAATATTATCCAGAGCATTAACTCCACAACTTCTCCCCTTGACTCTTGCCCCACCACCTGATTTAAGATCCCGAAAGCAGAGCTCGCCGCAATCCTCAAATTAATCTTGACCTCCTTCATACAAGGATACTTTCCAAAATACCTGAAAACAGCTTCCATCTGCCCAATCTAAAAAATCCTAAACTGAACCCTGATGTCCCTAGCTCCTTCAGACCTATCTTCAGCTTACCATTCATTGCAAAACTTATTGAAAAAAATAATCCTCCTCCTCCAAATACAGAACCACATTGACATAAATGCCCCCCTGGACTGCCAACAACATGGCTTCTATGGAGTAGAAACCTTACTAATATCCCTAGTCAATAAACTCATCAAGGGCATGGAAAACACTCAACAAGTCTTCATTCTCCTCTTTTTGGACATTACCTCAGCATTTGATACTATATGTCATGATCTCCTCCTGCAGCATCTCTTCAGCACTGGAATACTTGGCACTGCTCTTGAATGTCTCTGCTCTTATCTCACAAATCGCACGCAATTCGTACAAGTTGACCAAAAAACCTCCACCCCTTTCTCCCAGTCACAAGGAGTCCCCCAAGGCTCAGCCCTCTCTGCATTACTTTTTAATATTTATTTACAGCCAGTTTGTAACATCATAAGCACCTTCAACGTCTACTATCACTTGTACACAAATGACATTATGATTTATGCTCCATTTAACATCACAAGTGAAGACTACTCTATCATTACAAGCTGCTTCAATGCAATAGACCACTGGCTAACAGACCATCAACTGAACATAAACTTCAACAAAATGGAGGTCCTATTCCTCACTAGAAATCGCTCATTTTTGCCATCAAAGGTGCTAAAGTCGAAAAAGAACTTGCTTTCAATTGAAAGAGGCTCTCTCCCTGAACATTTATGTCACGGAGGTATTTAAACATCTCAATCATATCACCTCTATCCCGCCTTTCCTCTAAGGTGTACATATTAAGATCCTTAAGTCTGTCCTCATATGCTTTATAATGAAGACCACTAACCATTTTAGTAGCCACCCTCTGCACCGACTCCATCCTGCTCACATCCTTTTGAAGGTGCGGTCTCCAGAAATGCACACTATACTTCAAATGAGGTCGCACCAAAGACTTATACAGAGGCATTATCACCTCCTTTTTTCTGCTAGCCATTCCTCTCCTTATGCACCCAAGCATCCTTCTAGCTTTTGCTGTTACTTTTTCTACCTGTTTAGCCACTTTAAGATCATCAGACACAACCACGCCTAGGTCCCGCTCTTCTTTAGTGGACAAAAGTACTTCACCCCTTATACTATATTGCTCCCTTGGATTGCTGCAGCCCAAATGCATGACCTTGCATTTTTTAACATTAAATCCCAGCTGCCAAATTCTAGACCATTCTTCAAGCATAGCTAGATCCCTCCTCATGTTATCTACACCTTCCTGGGTGTCTACTCTATTGCAGATTTTGGTATCATCCGCAAAGAGGCAAACCTTACCCGACAGCCCTTCCACTATATCACTAACAAAGATGTTAAAAAGAATCTGTAAACCATGTAAATGCCTTTGAATATCAAGTTCAGTTATGTTTCCTGTAAACCGCATTGATCCTGAGAAAAGCAGTATAAAAGTCTGACTAAATAAATAAATTAATAATTAAAACTAACTGGGAATAGTCTGCTGGACCCAGTCAGTAGTCTTTTATCTACTCTGATGGTTTCTAACTTCTGCCTACTTCTTCTATCTCCTCTCTTATTTATTTTATTTAACAATTTTTCTATACCGCCTTATCTTGAATCAGGGCGGTTTACAATAAAACTTCAATTTACAGAGAACTTACAATGGGAAAAACAATGCTTAACTGATTACAGATCTTATCTTCTCATTACTCTTTCTTCTCTCCCTTATAGACATTGGGCTTGATATTCAAAGGCATTTATATGGTTTACAGAGCTGTAAACTGTGTAAATGCCCCTAAGTGGAATATTCAGTGGCACTACCATAGTTTGTGCTGCTGAATATCCCTGAGTAATGCTGCTATACACCCCGATGCTAATCGCTTAGCACCAGGGTGTGTCGAAGGTGTTTTGCGAGCTGTACCCAGGGATAACCATGCATTGGTGATACTCAACTGCTGCCTAGTTATCCTTCAGTGGCAAAAGTTAGGCGCAGCAAAAGCTGTCCTAACGTTCGCCGCCGGAGCTAACTGTGCAGCGGCTGAATATTTCCGCTGCATGGTTAACTTTCTGTGCCATGTGCGGCTGTGTGGTGACCTTGGGTATTCAATGCCGGTGGCTGGATATGGCTCCAGATGGAATATTTGGGGTTAAAGTTCGGCGGCGACATCACAAATGAATATTGGGCCCATTATGTCAGCAGGGCCAATACATGGGAACTGGGTGCCCTAGGGGAACTTTCAGCTTACCCCTCTCTCGAGATTTTGATAATTAAATTCAACAATCAAAATCATTAAAACACTACCCCTTTCACAGCAGTCCTGCAAAAATGCATAATTGCACATCATACTTTTAGATATTAAAATTTGCTTTGCATGTAGATGTGTGCCCACTCTCTGTGCAGATAAAAGGATGTGATGATGACTGTGTGGCTGTCAGGATCTATGCTTTTAATTTGACTGCGGCTGCTCAGAACCCGCTTCCCTGGGCAGCTGCCTTGTCTGGCCTGATGGCTTGGCCAGCCCTGTATTTTAAACATTTGACTCACTTGTTTGTTTATATGGCTTTCTTTCGATTTGAATTGTATCTTATATTGCAATGGTGCATCTGTGGAATGATATATCAAATTATTAAACTAAACTTATAATCATAAACAAAACAAAACTAAAATGGCCTGAGTGAAAATCGCCCTCCTGTAAAACAGTTACAGGTATGCATGGGCTACCAGCTTACTTTAATTTTACCTGTGAGCATATATAGGTAGAGAAGGAAGAGAAGACGTGCATTTGATTTTCAAACGAACATGTGCTGTTTTGCTTGCCTCTCCTCCTGTCACAATCTGTACAGTCAGCAGGTGCAAACTGCAGACATGCTTATAACATGCCCTTGAAAATTTTCTAAGAAAAACAGCTTGGATGGCCTCTGCTTGAAAATGTCTCCTAAATCGAGTATTTGAAAATTGTCCCCATAACGATCATTTTCATAAGAAAATCGTTTTTTAAATTTCACGAGTATATTAATTTAAAGGAACATACTTTAGATTTATATGGGTCTTGATTTAAATTGATGTGAAATTCCAAGTATCTGTAGTTAATAGGAATAATAATGAAAATATCAAACTGAAGAGCATAGAAAAAGAAGGTGCTTTCTTTTGATGTGCCTACGTTTTGAAAATGCAAATCCCCGCTCAATTTTATGATAGTCATTTTCCACTGGTAGAACATACTTTAGACATGTACAATGCTGTCTAAAATGACTTCTAATATGCGCACATTAACGTATGCATATTTATTGTGAATTATTCAAAATCTACCTAACTGGGAGCAGTCTCGAGGTGGAGCTGAGGAAGCCCAACTGCAGAGGCCGTCTTATAATTCCAAGTCCAAGGGACATGTCAACGCTACGCACTGAAGCATTCATTTTATTCTCAAATTAAGTCGGCTTTATCTCGCTCTCTTTTTCTTCCCCCCTCTTCATCTCCGTAGTGACAAATAACTATGCAGCATGGGTATCCATTTAAAAAAATAAAAAGTCAGATGCCTAAAAGCAAACTGCTGGTGCTGCAAAATGAAACAAGCAATTTCAATGCAATTGGAAGTGAATGATCTTTTGTAATTAATGGCAACATTACTGCAGTGTGGAAATATCTTCTATCAGTGCTTTGCACTACCACCAGACTACATTTATATTGCTTTATATAGTAACAGAGGTTCTGCACGTAGGAACAAGATACATTTATAGATCAATAAGCAGCCTCTATTGTGTCCAAGCTATATCTAAAGGTGCTAGAGAATTTGAATCGGTAAGAGGGTGATTTTATAAAAAGTGGTGCCGAGGAAGAAAAGGCACATCGATGCATACATGCACCTATTTTATAAGGGCATACCAGCATCAAAACACCTTTCTAAATATTAATGGGACCATCAGAATCGGGCATCCACCTGCCTTAAAGACTGACAATAATTACTGCTCAGAATTTCAGTCATCAGTTCCAATATTTTGAAATTTTTAAAACTCTTTATTACTGCATTTAAATCGGCCCATGTCCATATATTATATATCAATCATGGTCTAATGTTCATACATCGCATATCAAACAACCTGCTGTTTCCTCTTACTAAAACATGCGATGGGGAGGGAGGGTTTTTAAGAGGAACAGGAAGCAGTATTGCTTGACCAAGCTGTGGGATGTTTCAGTAAGTAGAAACAACAATTCATATCAAGATAAACACTGGAATTGCTGGGTTTAGTGAATTATTGTGATTTTGAATTAATTTGATTTATGATATATAACCATGAGGCTATGACTTATTTAATACAGGGGTTCTCAACCCATTCCTCAGGACACACCTAACCAGTAAGGTTTTCAGGATAACCACAATGAATATGCATGAGAGAGATTTGCATATAATGGAAGCTGTGCATGCAAATCCCTCTGGTGCAAATTTATTATAGTTATCCTGAAAATCTAACTCGCTAGGTGTCTCCCAAGGCCTGGATTGAGAACCCCTGATTTAATATATGGACATGACCATTTAATATGCAGTACAAAAAGTTTCAAAAAAATCTCTAAATATTTGGACTGATGACTGAAGCTCTGAGCAGTAATTATTGCCCATCTTTAAAGTGAGTGGCTGCTGTTTTGATGTCAGTATAATTTTTGTTCCCTTTCTACATGTGGGATTATTTATGTGAGTGGTTTATAAAGGCAAGATATATGCCTATGCGTACTATGGTTTTGAATCTAACACCCAAATAGCACAAACATTCATGTGCATTAAGTGCAAAGCCACTGCGTTAATGCTGGAGGCGTGGACAGCATGTTCATGGCAGTTAACTCACAGTGTCATACCCTAACATGGGACACTATTACCATGGGTGCACTTAACTCTGCTTATTCAAGTTGAGGTAATTGCACCCATTCTAAGAACGTAAGATATGCTATTACTTACTACTTATCATTTGTATAGTGCTTAAAAGGCATACACTGCACTGTACAGAGACATGTAAGAGACAGTCTATGTTCATAAGAGCTTAGTCTAGTCAAGACAGACAACACAATAAGGATATATCTAGGGGGATAGTAAGGAAACACACAGGAGGTGAACAGGAGACTAGGAAGATCAGGATCCAAAAGCAGTCTCAAAGAAGTGAGTTTTCAGCCTGGATTTGAACAGGGCCACAGACAGAGCCTGGCGTACTGATTAAAAGTTTGTTCCAGGCATAAGGAACAGCAAGGTAGAAAGATAGAAGTCTGGGGGTTGGCGGTGAATGAGAAGGGAATAGATAGAAAGGATCTGTTCCTGAGGAGGGGTGTAGGGAGAGATAAGAGAGGAAAGGTAGTGAGGAGCAGCCAAATGAAAGCACTTATCGATCAGTAGTAGAAGTTTGAACTGGATGTGGAAACAGAAAGCCAATGAAGTGACTTGAATAGGGGTGACATGAGCATAGTGACACTAGCAGAAGATTAGCCACGCAGCTGAGTTTTGAACGGATTGAAGGGGGGAGTGATGATTCAGAAGACCAGCAAAGAGAAGGTTGCAATAGTCTAGATGGGAAGTGACAAGAGAATAGATAAGAGTCTTAGTAGTTTGTTCAGAAAAGAAGGGATGAATTTTACCAATGTTATAAAGTGACAGGTTTTAACTATCTGTTGGATGTGTTTGGAGAAGGAGAGGAAGGAGTCAAAGATGACCCCAAGGTTGTGAACCGAGGGAACAGGGAGGAGTAGAGTGTTATCCACAGAAATAAAGAAAGGAGAAAGGGCGATGTGGGCTTAGGGGGAAAGAAGGAGCTCAGTTTTGTCCATGTTCAATTTCAGGTGGTGGTGCGACATACAGGCATTAATGTCAGCTAAGCAAGCAGGATCTGGGCCTGGATTCTGGAGAGATTTCAATTGCAGAGGTACATCTGGGAGTCATCAGCATAGAAATGGTACTGAAAACCATGGGAGGAGATGAGCGCATCAAGAAACTGAGTGTAGAGAGAGAAAAGGAGAGGTCTTAAGATAGGGCCCTGGGGTACACTGACTGAAAGCTGGATAGCAGTAGATAAGGATCCACCAGAACATACACTAAAAACGAGCTGGAAGAGATAGGAAGAAAATCAGGAGAGGATAGAACTTCTAAATCCAAGTGAGGACAAGGTATCGAGGAAAAGGTAGTGACATACAGGGTCAGACTATCAAGCCCAGTATTTTGCTTCCAACAGTGGCTAATCTAGATCACAAGTACCTGTCAGGTTCCCAAAAAGTAGACAGATTCCATACTGCTTATCCCAAGTGTAAGCAGTGGATTTCCCTGGTCCTCTTTAATAATGGTTTATGGACTTTTCCTCCAGGAACTTGTCCAATTCTCTTTTAACTCAGCTACACTAATAGCTTTCACTACATCCTCTGGTAATGAATTCCAGAGTTTGATTACGCAGTGAGTTAAAAAATATTTCTCGGATTAGTTTTAAATGGGCTACATTGTAGCTTCATTGTGTGTCCCTTAGTCTTTCTACTTTTTGAAGGAGTAAACAACCAATCTACGTTTGCTAATTGCAGCAGTGACAGTTAGCAAACTGGGATATGGTCTGCAAAGAGAGACATCTCATGCTCTACCTGTCCTAGTGGTACACCCGTAATACCTTTCTTAATCCTGATAGTGTGTTTTAAGAGCTCCATAACCAAAGCAAACAGTAGCATGGAAAGAGGACACCCCTGTCTTGTTCCCCTTCCCAGGTGGAAATTGATCTGAATAGCAGCTACTAACTTTAACTAGTGTCACTAGAGATTCATATAGCCCCATCACCCACTATATAATATTTGGACTCACCCCCACTTTCTGCTTTACCAGATACATAATTGCCAATGCACATGGTCGAAGACCTTTTCTTTGTTGATCACCATAACAAAGAAGGAATCCTTGCTTCTCTAGCTACCCACACCAACATTTGCTTTATATTATCTGTCATTTGATGATCTGGCACAGACCTTGTTTCATCCATTCCCACCACTTTAGGAAGATCCCAGGCCAAGTGATTCACCAATACTTTGGAAAAGATCTCTATATCAACATTCATTAATGACATTCAACAATAAGACCCATCAAAAGATTCTTTCCACCCAGGTATGAGGATAAGTAAAATACCCGCTTCCTGCATAGTCTTGCATAGTTGTAATCCTTCGAAAATCCCATTAAAGAGCTCCATAATGAGATCGACTAACTGCCACACCATCTCTTTATATAATTTCCCCATGAACCCATCCAGTGATGGGCCTTGTCACTTGGAAGCCCCTTTACAACCTGAAACAATTCTAAAGCTGTAATAAAAGTCCCCATGTTGTCCTTTATTTCTTGTGGGACCTGAGGCTCCATCCTAAGGACATTCAATGTCAGCATCCTATATGATAGAGTCCTACTCATATAAATTCTGATAGAAGATGGGAAACTGTTCTTGAATCCACTAATCCATGTATTCCATTATTCCTCCTTCACCCTTAATCTGTCTGACCTGCTTCATTCTGTTTAAGAGCCTTGAGGGGACTTGGCTTATTAGTAAATTCATAATACGTTTGCTGCACCATTCACAACCAATGATTCAGCTCATTCAGCTGTAAGGCATGCAGCTCAGATTGGACTATCTCCAGAAATCCCACCATCTGCCATGAAACTACCCTTTCATGGAGAGCTTCCAATCTCAATCTCCAATAACTGAATTTCTTGCTCCTCCTGTAGTTTCTTCCTCCAAGAACCCCACATGATGAATCTCTCCCACATCACTGAGGGAGGAGTGGCCTAGTGGTTAGGACAAGGTACTTCAGGCCAGAGGGCCGGGGGTTCAAGTCCCACCTGGGGACAGCAATCTCAGGCCGGAGGGACTGGGATTTCTAGTCCTGTAGGCACTCCTTGTGGTCTTGGGCAAGCCACTTAACCCTCCATTGCTCATGTTCCCTATAAGTATTGGCGTATGTGTCTCATATCCCCTCGTGTTAAATGTATCTCCCAGTTGACCGCTTTGACCCGGTGAAAAGCGGGATATAAATACAGCTAAATAAAAAAAAAATAATAATAATAATATCACTGCCTTCAAACATGCTCACAATGTGACTAAAACAACAGTACCTTCACTGAGGCTAAGAAATTTCTCTATAAAGCCCTTTATATCCTGCACTATGTTCTTATGCCACAAAAGACTTATTAAGCATCCAGTAGGTCCTATCTCTTGGTAACTGCCCCATATGAAATGATCCCCTTACAGGGGCATGATCTGACATTATTGCATCAATGACTACCTCTCCTCCTCCTTGTGTAACCAATGACAATTGATGAGAAACAGATTAATCTGTGTGTAATATCGTATGGATGAGAGAAAAATGTATAATCTTTTTCTTGAGAATGTAATTCTCACCACAATTGCACTAGGTTCCAGCCCTTCATTAACTCATGGTGTACCCTCCTATCCTTCCAGGCAGTGTCTCCCTCTCCCTGCAACTTATTCTTTTCAGGATTCAGAACCAAATTAAAATCCCCTCCCATTACGAGTCTTCCTTTAACTTTAGAACAGTGGTTCCCAAGCCTGTCCTGGGGGCTCCCCCACAAGTCGGGTTTTCAGGATAGTCACGATAAATATTCATGACTGGCTGGGAAGCCTCCAGGACAGATTTGAGAACAGGGCTCGTGCAAGGATTGGAGGTGCCCTAGGTGGGCCCCTCCAGCCCCCACTGCTGCCACCTCTCTCCGGGGCCAGCACAGTGGTAATGGCAAAGGAACAGAGATACAGCATTTACCAAAGGCTCTGGCACTGTGTCATGGTTCCTGCCTGCTATCTTCAGGTGCTTCTGCCCCCTTCCAACACCAAATGTTTGGGAACCACTGATTAAGATGACAGAACCCACCCACTTGCTCCCAGTATGAAGCCTGATTGTCATTCAGGCCATACATTTTATCAAAGTGATCTCTTCCCCCCCCCCCCTCCAATCATCACTTGGAGTAATAATAGCCTACCTACATTATCCCGATATATGTCCTCCTCCTGACATACACAATTGTTCCGAAATAATATTGCCACACATGCTTTCTTTTTCCCCTCTCTATTAGAGCTGCAGTAAATATGGTCAAACTCTTTTCCCCCTTCAATTATTTGTTTCAAACCCTGGCTGAAACAAGAATTTTGAGAAAATTCAACCCCTGCTATTTGCAGGGACCCGATTCAGGCCATACAGCTCCCCGCACGTACAAGGCCTTTGTGCGGGGAGCTCTAGATGGGACGGCAACTGGGCAAGGAGTGGGCAGAGTACTCAACCCGGATGTACAGGGCTGATTCCAATCACAGCCCTGTAAGTCCAGGGGCTCAAGGATACATAGTGAGCTTATTCCACCTCGGAGGAAAATGGCAGCAAGCGACAGAAGTACCCAGCAGGGAGATGAGCAGGGGCAGGGGGTTCCCTGCAGCCCAATCCTGGCCTTTGCAGGCCCCTCTGAGGGTCGGGAAGTGGGGAAAAGCACATGTAATGTTTTGTAGTACAGCGGGGCTCCTGCATGGCATCCTAGTGCCATGGCAACAGTATGCCACGGCACCGAGGCTCCATGCAGGAGCATAGGGAGGGGCTGGACGGAGTGATTGCTGCACGTCCAGGCCTGCTAAATTGGGGCACGTCCAGCCTGTGTAAGGCTCAATCCTGCTCCCATGGGTGCAGAATCAGGGTCTAAATGAGCTCATCCAGATTTTGGAAGTACAGACGGGTCAGACAGACCCCAAGCAGAATTGGCCTCCTCATGTTTATTCACAATAGTGCCCTTTTTTCCTTTAGAGATCCTCTGTGTTTGTCCCATGCTTTTTTGAATTCAGATACTGTCCTCATCTCTACCACCTACACTGGGAGACTATTCCACGGATCCACCACTCTTTCCGTAAAGAAATATTTCCGCATATCACTCCTGAATCTATCCCCCTTCACCCTCATCCCATGTCCCCTCGTAGCAGAACTTGTTTTCAATCGAAAGAGGCTCTCCCCCCTGTGCATTTATGCCATTAAGGTATTTAAACGTCTCAGTCATATCACCTCTATCCTCCCTTTCCTCTAAGATGTACATATTAAGATCCTTAAGTCTGTCCTCATATGCTTTATAATGAAGACCACTAACCATTTTAGTAGACACCCTCTGTACTGACTCCATCCTGTTTATATGCTTTTGAAGGTGCGGTCTCCAGAATTGCACACAATACTCCAAATGAGGCCACACTAAAGACTTATACAGAGGCACTATCACCTCCTTTTTTCTGCTAGCCATTCCTCTCCGTATGCACCCAAGCATCCTTCTAGCTTTTGCTGTCACCCTTTTCTATCTGTTTAGCCACTTTAAGATCATCAGACACAACCACGCCTAGGTCCCGCTCTTCACCCCTTATACTATATTGCTCCCTTGGATTGCTGCAGCCCAAATGCATGACCTTGCATTTTTTTATCATTAAATACCAGCTGCCAAATTCTAGACCATTCTTCAAGCATAGCTAGATCCCTCATCATGTTATCTACACCTTCCTGTGTGTCTACTCTATTGCAGATTTTGGTATCATCCGCAAAGAGGCAAACCTTACCCAACAGTGCTTCCACTATATCACTAATAAAGATGTTAAAAAGAATCGGACCAAGGACAGATCCTTGGGGCACACCACTGGTAACTTCCTGGGGTTCATGGGGTACCCATGGGGGTTCTTGGGGAACCCAGTGCTACATCAAACCCCTAACCATTAACACAGAGGCTTTCCAGTGTTAATTGCAAAATGTTACCGCACTTAAGGAAAAGGGCCCCAAAATGTTTTATTCGCATCATTGAACCGTCTGAAAATTGCCCAAATTTACCCAGCTAAAAGTATGCATTTTATTGCACAACATGCAACCTTTTAGTGGCAAAGAGACCATATCACACCCTTGCTTAAACAGTCACATTGGCTAGCAGGATGAGATACAAAACAACAATAATAATTTTCAAAATTATCCATAATATCTCAGCACCCTGCCCCAATTCTACAATACACACTGCTGCAAGGGGCAGAGAAACCCGGAAATGCCAACAAAATAAGTTAGCTCTACCAGCAACAACAAAATGCAATCAGGAAACATGGAAGAGAGCATTCTCATTTTATGCCCTTGACCCCTTGAAGCTACTCCCCACAGAGCTAAGAATAATAACAGAACTCTCAGAATTCCTCTAAGAACACTTTAAGGACTAAAGATATTTCCCTCTTCAATTAACAAGACACCTCCCCCTCAGCTATATACTGTATAAGTTAAAAAAATTTAAATTGTTATTAGACATCTTTAAACGTCATTTGTAAAATGGCTCTGAAGAAATTTCCGTGATTTCAATGTCCCCATGCACGTCCAAATCACAACTAAGACTTTTAAAATGACCCCTATAGGCAGTCGCACCCACCTTCCTCACGTCCAAACTGCAAATAAAGCACCAACATGATAACGATGTCAAACAAATTGCTTTAATCACTATTTCTCAACACAATCAGCATCAGTATTTGACATTCTCCAGATTGGCTCTCCCTTCCTTCTATCACATATCACTTCTCACTGTATAACATATTCCTTACCGGTCCCGCTTCTGCAACAGCACCCGGCCACCCAGCTAATGGCTGACTTAGCCATGGCAAGGTTCTTGAGAACCCTGTGGATAGACCACCCCATATGCCCCACATAGCTGTAGCGACTCCAAGTTATGCCCTGAAGTTCATGGCGGCGTCTCCCGTTAGTCTCCTTAGCCTTCCTTTCCCTCCTATTAGCCCATTCCCTCCATCTCTGGCTGATTGGGGGAGTAAGTCAGGCCCCTCAACAGAGGCAGGAATGAGTGAGTGTCAGCCGTCAGGGGGGTCTACTTGGGCCTTTGGGTTCTTTTGTGGGGTCAGGAGGAAGGGGAGATGCAAAGGAGCCTAGGGGGTGTTGGTTGGGGGTACATGGGCCCACTTGGGCCACCAGGGTCTTTTGTGGGGTTTGAGGAGAGAGGGGGATGGGGGATGGGGGTCCAGGGACTCAAATGGGCCACTAGGAATCTTGTAACATCTAAGGTCAAGTGCTGAACTTCATCTCAAATGACCCTTTTGCTACTGTACTGCATCTTTACTCCAGACCTGAGCTGGAATAATGATTCAGCACTATGAAAAGAGTAAAGAATTGCTACATTTTTTTACATCATTAGCAATTTGTTATTCAGCATTGTGTATGTATTTTGCATGCTCACTGCACTACCCTTTTGTGCAGTGATTTTACTGTTGATTTTTCCGCGTTGAAGATTCTTACTGCAACAGGAGTAAGATTATCATGGGAAAATCTTGAGTAAACTGCTGAATTAAAGGATAGCACAGTTTGCCGCATCAGGGCATAACTAAGTTCCAACCAGATAAAGAAGTTATTTCCCTGAGGTTTACCTAAGCAGTGGAAGGCATACAGGCTTGCCCAAGGTCAAAAGGAGAGTTAGTGGGAGAACCTTTGCCAAATCCCACTTTAGAATAAAATGCTTCATGTATGTTATTTTCCTTCCCTGTCTAAAGCACCTCTCTTTCTCAGGGAATACCTCCTCATAATGTGGGAAAGCGTGTGAAAGTCTGGCTCTTCTCCCAAGCCTTTATTCGCTGTGGTGACCATGGTCCAAACCAGTTTGCTGCACACCTTGTAACCACCTCCTGTACATATCATTTATCTTTGATCAGCTGCCCATTTTCATTTATCCCTATACCCTTTGTCCCGATTGCACTTGTCCCCCTCTTTTGCTATTAAGATATTTCATTGTAAAGTGCTGCCATTTTGAGTATCCTATCCATGTTATTTCAATATTCAACTGTGTGGCCGGTTGAGAGATATCCTTTGTATTCTGCTGACATTATATCATATTTCTGTTATATGAATGTTCTACTATGCTGTTTCAAAGTGTACATAAAAAGCTCTCCTTGTGAGGACTGGTATCCTTCCTTTTATCTATATACTTGTCCTCTATTGTCCCTCCCCCCCCCCCCCTCCTTCGACTATCACTCAGCAAACCTGGGCGACACTCAGCTTACCTACCCAGATTTACTAATATTTGGCAATTTTAATATTCATTATGATGACCCTTCGTGCGCTCGTGATAGAGCATTTCTTTTTCTGCCGTCATGTTTCTATGTTTCTACCAGCCATCAAACATGCTGAAGGCTTTGATCCAACCACATCATAGATGCCAGCTTTACTCTGAAAAGTCTTCAGCTCATCCCTAATAGCTAGTTGAGTGCCTTCTGACCTGGGGGTCTCATCTTCCAGCATGGAGACTGACAAATAACCTGCAGGTTCCAAATCCAGTAACATTATCACTGGGAGAGGCAAATTTCAGCAGTCTGCAAAATGTGTGGCAGTCCTGTCTACTTGAATCAGGATAAGGCCTCTTCTGTAAAAGCCAGAAGGTTTTAAGGACTAAGGTATGATACAAAGCCAGACATTAAAAGTTCAAGCTGAGACATCCGGAATTAGATAAACAATTAGAATTTATCCTTCATCTGTTTGTTCCAAAATCTCATTACTACAATTTACAAAAAATGTTTGTGCTGCAGATATTGCGGAGGTGAATCTAATCAAATCCTAAACGTATACTGGGGATTGACGGTCACATGCTCCTCTCAGACTTACAAATACAGTGCAGGCTGCCTTTGTTGGGAGAGCTACTGGGGAAACTCATTAAATAAAAAGAACAGTATTGTTGTTTTGTCTTCATGATGCTATTTATGGTGGATTTGATTCAGAAGAGACATTTCGATTTTGCAATCTAGCTGCTTCACAAACAACTAAATTATTTAAAGTCTCAAACCCCTGCTATGCAACACCATTTTAAAGTAAGCAAGCAAAGACAATATAAATGATCAGGATTTTTTTCTTTGTTTGTTTTTTTAATTTATACAAAGTTTCTAACAGTCACCCAGGAATTACATCCGAATGACAGGACAAGGAAATAACTTAAAAGACACAAATCTCAGGAAACAAAATACTATAAATTGACCATAATATAAGGCAATAAAGGAGCAGAGAAAAGTAGAAAGAAAACCCCAAGATAAAATAAAATAAAAACTAAAACAGACAAACTAGCAATAGCTGGAAAAATCCTCCTGTAGCCACCGTTACACAGCACTCAACCCTCTGAGCTACAGAAATGACAGGAGTAATCATTCTCTTGCAGCAATAAAGTCCTTCGCTTGTTGAAGATCAAAAAAAGGCATAGGGCCCGATATTCAGCTCTGGCAGCTAGTGCAACTACAGCACAAAGCCATCGCCGCTGAAGAGTTAACCTGGATATTCAATGCTGTGACCATATCTGACCACCGGCATTGAATATCCGAGGTTGCCATACAGCTGCACATGGCACAGAAGCTAACTGTGCAGAGGC
Source organism: Ichthyophis bannanicus (assembly GCA_033557465.1). Taxonomy (NCBI): domain Eukaryota; kingdom Metazoa; phylum Chordata; class Amphibia; order Gymnophiona; family Ichthyophiidae; genus Ichthyophis; species Ichthyophis bannanicus. Next base: position 672,473,551 of record CM066035.1, on the reverse strand, counting down.
AATATTCAGTCGTTGCCTGGTTGGCTTTGGCTGCAAAGGTTAGGAAAGCTTTTGCTGCGCCTAACTTTTGCCATTGAGGGATAACCAGGCAGCGGCTGAATATCGCTGCTGACCAGCTATCCCCGGCAGGGGCGGCCCAAGGGGGGTGCGGGGCCATGTGCGGAGACTCGGTGCGGGGCCTCATTTGCATAAGTGGCCTTATTTGCATAAATATTTGCATAATGTTACCATACACTAACTTTTAGTAAACATGTCTCTTAATGAATAAATGTATAAAGAAAGACTAAAAGATTTCTACATTACTATAATCCAGTGCCAACCGCCAGGCACATTAGGAACTACTACAAACACTGCCCATTTAGAACCCATAGTAAACCCGCCGTATCCTAACAGCACTACCAGGACTCACAAAGCACCAGACCCTACCTATCAAAAGGCAAGACTGCAAATATTAAACCAATACATTTTAGAGAACAACAATACATGACCTACTGGGGAAAGAGAACAAGTGGCCATGTCAAATAGGAATTACATAAACAGAATACCTCAGCTCAGTTACACATGCAGAACATAGACCATCACCAAACAAGGAATCACAATTTATTTATTTATTTACTTATTTAGCAAACACTTATATACCGCTACTTCCAGCGATCAGAAGCGGTCTGATTATAGTTTTGGGATATGTCACAAAATCAAGACAGAAAGTTTGGGGCATAGATAGCAAGAAGAGGGGTAATACACAGCACACATCGCAGGGTCTACATATAGACCTTCCGGAACTATCATACATATGTACAAAAGCGCTTATCCTTTAACTATTTACATTTGATAAACGGCTATTCGTTTCTTTTTATCTTGTTGGATTCACATCTGGCCATAATGGCAGTTGAATAGATGAGTTTTTAATTTTTTCCTGAAATCGAGTAGGTCATTTATTGCTCTCAGCTCATGTGGTAGGTTGTTCCATCAGCTATTTAGAAACAGGAAGGCAATAATTAAACTGGGAACCCCAAAAGCCAAACTTGGAATGTACAACAACACTGTAGAAATAAAACTATAAATTAATTTCCTCTTGTACTAAACAAAGCGCAGACGTTAATGATGCACATTTCCCAGAGCTGACATATTCCAGTTAATAAATTCAAAATAAAGAGATATTTTTCTACCTTTTGTGCATTTTTTTTTTCAGGTGCAATTTCTCCAGCCACTTTCTTCTGGTTTCTTCGTGTCTTCTGCTAACTCTCCATCGTCTGCTGTCCATTTGTCCTTTCTTCTCTCTTCTAGTTTTTTTCCATTCTCTCTCTCTCTACATCTGCTTTAACATACTAATCTTTCTCCTTTTGCTCTTTCCTCATTCCTATTTCATCCACTCAAATTTTACCCCTCCATCCTCAATCCCCACTTACTCTCCCAATACCGGGCCAATTGTAGATTTTTCATCCCTCCCACACAAAATATTTTTCCCCTCTCCATTTCACTCTCCCAGCCCCATCCCATTCTAATCCTCCCCCAACATCAGCTCCCTTCTAGTTCCAGCCTCACCCAGCATCCGCTCCCTTCTAGTCCCTGCATCAGCCCATTTCCAGTACTAGCTCCCCATCCATTTCCAGTCCTATCTGAGTCCTTCCATCAGCTCATTTCCAATCCCAGCCTCCCATCAGCCCATTTCTAGTCCTTTCCTAGCCCCACCATCAGCCCATGTCAAATCCTAGCTCCCCTCCACTCAGCCCAATTCCAATCCAAACCCCCCATGAGCCTACTTCCAGTTCTAGCTCCTACATGAGTCCATTTCAATCCAAGCCCCCACCACAGCCCATTTCCAATCTTAGCTCCCCAACAGCCCATTTCCAGTCCTATCCTAGCTACTCCATCAGCCCATTTCCTGTCCTAGCTCCCTCCCCTCACAGCCCATTTCCATTCCAAGTCCCCGTCCCCATCAGCTATTTGCAGTTCAAGCCTCCCCTTCCACTCAGCCCATTTCCAGTCCTAGCAACCCCCCAACCCATCACCAGTCCTAGCCCCCCCATCAACCCACTTCCAGTCCTAACCCCCATCACCCCATTTTCAGTTTAAGCCCCCCATAGCCCATTACCCATCCTAACCCCCCTCAGCCCACTTCCTGTCCTAACCCCATTTCCAGTCTTAGCTCCCCCATAGCCCATTACCAGTCCAAACCCCCCATCAGTGCACAGCCCATTACCAGTCCTAACCCCATCAGCCCACCTCCAGTCCTAACACCCCCATCAGCCCACAGCCCATTACCAGTCCTAACCCCCCCTCCCCCCCCATCGGCCCAGGGAAAATAAAAAAAAAAAGCTGGCTGCTGCCGCTGCCACCGCAGCAGCAGCAGAATCGACTGTCCCGCGGGGCCCCCCCTGCCTGGCTGAGCTCTCCCTGCCTGGCTCAGCCTCTCCACGATGGCTTTCAGATCTGCGAAGGGAGAGTGTCTCACTGTCTCCCTCGTGGCTCTGTTAAGCCCGCAGGGGCTGATGGGAAATTTCCCATCAGCCCCTGCAGGCTTAACAGAACAGCGAGGAGACACTCTCCCTTCGCGGATCTGAAAGCCATCGCGGAGAGGCTCAGCCGGGCAGGGAGGGCTCAGCTGGGCAGGGGGGGCCCCGCGGGACAGTCGATTCTGCTGCTGCTGTGGCGGCAGCAGCATCAGCCAGCTTTTTTTTTTTTAATTTAATTTATTTTTAAAGCAGAATGTTCTTTGCGCGGGGCCCCCTGAAACGCAGGGCTCTGTGCAAAAAACATTCTTGCTCAATGGACGGTCCGGCCCTGATCCCCGGGTACCACCCCTGGAACACCCCGACACACCCTGATGCTAAGCATTTAGCATTGGGACATATTGTGGCGTTACTTGGGGATATTCAGCAGCACTAACCGTGTTAGTGCCAACGAATATCCTGCTTAGGACCATTTACACGGTTTACAGCTCTGTGAATCATGTAAATGCCTTGCAATATTGGGCCCATAGTCCTTATCAACCAAGGAAGTAAAACATTTTCAAGGAAACTTCCATATCATAGTAGTACCATGCGCTTGAACTCTACGCTTTAGAGAAAAAATCTCCCGATGCCTCCACTGGGTAGCTCTAGAAATATCAGGAAATATCTGAATTCTTAGGCCCAAAAAGAGTTCAGTAATATTTTGAAAGTAAAGGCGAAGCATTGCATTCCTGTCAGACTCAAAAGCAAAACAAGCAACAAAAGTAGATCTTGCAGTAATAACCTCCAGGGAATTTCTAAGAAGTTTGTTAAATTCAAGGCGGCTTGATCCACCCATCTGACCCCCGGAATGTCAGCCACTGGAAGAGAGTTGGAAGCCATATACTGTGCCCGTACTATAGATAGAAGAGAGTCCTGAGGCATTTTCAGCACTTCAATAAGATATTTACCACGCATTTTAACAGGAGACAAAACCGGGCACTTAGGAAAGTTCAGGAATCACAGATTTCTTTCTAAGGCAATTTTCTAAGGAATCAGCCTTATGAAAGAGGTAAGCTCTTATCTTTAATCTGAGCATTACCTACAGACTTGTTCTGCCATGGTAACTTTCAGAGATTCCAGTTTAGTCCCCTGTAATTGTAGTTTTTGATCCAGTTCAGCAGTTTTTGAAGACAGTTGAGCTACTTCACCTGAGTCTCCCCCATCAAAGTATGAAGTGAAGAATCCACCTTCTGGATAGCGTTCCAGAGCATATCCAAAGTGAGAACTGCTGGTTTCAACACCGAAGCAGACCTCGATGGGGAGGAAGAAACTCCCCACTATTCCAACAATGAGAAACTTGCTCAAATGAGCCTTCCATATTGGGGAAAGGCACTCCTTGATCCATCCCTAACGGTGACTGGCTTTCTCAAAGGTTAACTCCATCTCCTGGCCTCAGTGGGGCTGTCTGATTCTCGGGGCTCAAAGAAACCCCATCGTGCTGCTCTCAAGCTCTCCAGAACTTGAGACCACTGAAACAGAAGGAAGTTCCCAACACACAGGCACCACCGCATAGCAATCTAGCATCTGCTACCCCAATGTTTTTGGCTGTGACGGCGTAAGCACTGCCACCTTTCCCCCTTGCCCTTCCTCTTGCACTAGAACACAGGACATGGGCATAATTGTGTCTGACTATCTTAAAGTAGCTAAACAGGTAGAAAAGGCAGCTGCGAAAGCCAGAAGGATCCTTGGGTATATAGGGAGAGGAATGTCCAGCAGAAAAAATGGAGGTGATAATGCCTCTGTATAAGTTTCTGGTATGACCTCATTTGAAGTATTGTGTGCGATTCTGGAGAACACACCTTCAAAAGGATATAAGCAGATTGGAGGTGCAGAGGGTGCCTACTAAAATGGTTAGTGGTCTTTGTTATGAAACATATGAGGACAGACTTAAAGGGCCAGATTTTTAATTGTCCAGATTTTGGAAGGGCTATGAGCCTAATTGGTGCATAGCCCTCTCCACTGACCTATAAACTGGATATTCAATGCCATGGCAACAGTATTGAATATCCGGCGATCACCGCAAAAGCTGGAAGCTACCAAAGCTAGCCGGGCAGCAGTGATATTGAATGCTGTCCAATTAATGCCTATATTTAAAGCACAAATCGCTAACTGGGCAATCGCTAACATCCAATACTGCTGCTGCCCAGTTAGCATCATTCTCCACCTCCGCTGTGCCCTGGAACTCCCCCAACATGCCCCAATGATAACCAGATAGCATCGGGGCATGTAGGGAACCTAGGAGGGGATATTCAATGGCACCAACCATGTAAGTGCCATTGAATAGCTCCATTTAAGGTATCTGCGCAATTTGCTGGACTGTAAACCATGTAGATGCCTTTCAAAAATTGGGCCCAAAGATCTTAATATGTATACTTTAGAGGAAAGGCAGGATAGGAGAGATATGATAGAGATAGTTAAATACCTCCGTGGCACAGGAGAGTTTCTTTCAATTGGGGACAAACTCTGCTAAGAGGGGACATAGGATGAGGGTGAAAGGGGATAGACTCAGGAATAATGTGCAGAAATATTTCTTTATGGAAAGAGTGGTAGATGTGTGGAATAGTCTCCCAGTGGAGGTGGTAGAGACAAGGACAATATGTGAATTTAAAAAAGCATGAGACAAACATAGAGGATCTCTAAAGGAAAAAAGGGCACTATTGTAGTTGATATGGATGGGCAGACTAGATAGGCTATGTGGTCTTTTTCTGCCCTCATGTTTCTATGTTTCAATGTTTCTACTCTACATTCCAGTTGCGAGTCCCAAATCCACAACCACCAAGAATTCCACTGATGAATACCACCCAAAGATGTACCAGAAGCTGATCCAGCATCACCCAAAACAGGGCCTGGACTCTCCAGCAAGGCTCCCAAATTAAGTAGCACACCCAAAGAACCCACTGATTCCAATGCAGCCACCAGTCCACCAGAATCAGGCTCACCTCCGGGTCATCAGGGCATCACTCTTTGCAGTATGTTCTTTCTTTGGGACAGGTTTTCCAGCAACCAGCACCCCTTGCTCCAGAGCAAACCTCTCAGGTTCAGGGAGAACAAAGGCATCCAGTGTTTGCTGACCTCCAGCTCCAGTAGGCACGGACTCTGCAAGGTAAATCTTAGTCTTTCCCTTGAACTTATCCATCCCAGAAAATTCAGAGAAACATGGATGCCTCAGAATTCACAACACTGCATACAGTTCTGTCACCATCTTGTTTCACCCTACTCCCTTCCAAAAGTGAAAGTATGGTCAATTTTAGAATAATAATTTGCAACTATAAGGCTGATATAAAATCAACATATCCCCCACCCCTCAAAATGGATGTATTTTTTTTAAAATGTCCAGCACTCACATATACGTGCATGTTTAGCAAGATCACGTCACTTGCACATGAATACTCCCCTAAGGGTATGCCTCAGAAAAACATGTGAACACAACCCAAAATAAGCATACATGAGTATCTGTGGCATGGGAAAAAATCTACACATGCAGAACAAGAGGCCGCTAATGGTGGATGTGTAAATGACCATATTTTGGATGCTACACTTGTAGAATAGATGTGTAAATGCCTCTTGGTGGCAAAACATAAACATGCCCACCTGCATGCTAATTCCGCATGGCATGTTTTCCCCTACAGAACTGTGCAGATGTGTTTCTGATCCCCACACACTGCACCACTAGAGGCACTCTTATCCACTCTCTCATCACCACTCATCTAGACAATTGCAACTTGATCCTCACTGGTCTCCCACTGAATCATCTATCTCTCCTTCAATCTGTGCAAAACTTAGATGTATGGCTAATCTTCTGTCAATTTCACTATGTTCACTTGACCCCTCTTCTCAAATCACGTCATTGGCTCCTTATCCATTTCTGCATACAGTTCAAACGTCTTCTGATCTACAATGCATTCATTTTGTTGCTCCTCACTACCTTTTCCTCTCATCTCTCCCTACAACCCTTCATGGCAACTCTGCTTATCAAGCATATCTGATCTACTCTTCGACTTCCAACTCCAGGCGCCATTCTTTCCACCTAGCTGCTCTGTATTCCTGGAACAAACTATCTATCTGAGTCAGTATGTCAAGCTAGGACTGTACCAAGTTAGAAATGCGCCTTGTGCAAGTCATGGGTGTAGTTTGACAGCTTCATTTGGGGGGGGGGGGGCAAAGTGTGGGTGACATATTTTCATGCATATTCACTATGGTTACAATAAAAAAACTACTAGATGGATAGGAAGTCCGTATATCAAACAGACGAGGGATGAGCTGGTGCTTCCGAGATACTCAAAGAGGTAGCAGAGGTTCTCATTCAGTGGCTTTGCCCAAAAATAGAAAGGAAACAAAGATATTCCCAGGCTATATAATTAAAATTCAGTAAAAATTGTAGCTGTTTAATTATTTAGCCTGACTAGAGTAACTTTACACGTTCCTGCACAGGGGGCCTTGTTCCAGCTCGGGGTTAAAATATCATTGTCCTGTTGCTTTTTTTCTCACTGGAACAGACTTGCCATGTTCATTTTCAGTGGTGGTTTGGCTGCTTGTATTACACTGATATACCCCCCTTCCCCCCGGCATAGATCCAGGACAGGTTTATAGAGGTTCCATGTCTACATGAGTAATAAACTAGCGTAGTGGTTAGGGCAGCAGTCTGGTACCACAAAGACCAGTGTTCAAATCTCACTGGTACTCCTTGTGGCCTTGGACAAGTCACTTAACCCTCTACTGCCTCAGGTATGACCTTAGATTGTAAGCCCTCTGGGGGGCAGGAAAATAACTTTTATGCCTGAATGTAACTCACCTTGAACTAATGCTGGAAAGGCGTGAGCTAAATACTAATAATAAATAAATGTCCTTGGCAAAGTGGACAAGAGGATTCATAGTTCTGGTTTCTGTGATTTGGACTCCCAGTGTGTCTGTAATTGACTGTTTTTTGGTTTGCTTCATTCTTTGCTCTTGTACCCTCTGAATCATGTTTTAAACATGTATTGGCTAACCTAAATGGTATTAACCACCCTAAGATAAAAAAAAAAAGAAGAATGTTTTACTCTCAGTCTGTCAGCGCTGATTTGTCGATGTTACAGGAGACAAGCCTCTCATCAGGAGTCCCTAAAGCTTCAAGGGGCTAAGATGAAGGCATGCCCAGGTAACAGCTCTGTGGCTGCTGTGGGCGCTGAGCATCCCCAGTATTGGACAAACTCCATTTTGTCCAGGGAGAGGTAAATTGTATTGAGTGTGGCACCCCTACTCATTCTGATGCTGTGATCTGTGAGATTCCACAGCCTTGTGGCTCATACTGGCACCACGTGAGAGAGGAAGCATTATTCAGCACCCTTCCTCTTGCTGGCCATAGAGGCCAAGCAGCCTAGGGAAGTCGTGGGTTACAGACTTCAGGACAAGGAAGCGATTTAAAATACCTTCTGGCTGCCCTTTTACTGCCTCCCAAATCAATGGTAATATTAAACCTTATGTCTGTCTTCATGTTCGGTGGGGCCAAATTGGTAGGTAGGTTGCAAAAGGAGCTTCGGACAGGGGTGCAAGATTAAAGTTCACCTAGGGTTCCTAATATCTTTGCACTAACCCTGGCCATATACATATAAATCTAGTGAAATTACCACATACATATTTATCTGCCAACACTTACATAGTTTATAGTTTATGTAGTGATGCCACTGGTTTTCAATGTCTGCAGTCCTAAAATGCCCCTTTCTGTTGTTCATGACAGAATTTTTAAGACTGTCTTTGGCCTATTTCTATATACTTATCTAGTTTTACATGAGCAGACCTAAATATCCACTTTGCTACCTACATGACCAGTACAAAGTTATCCTCCCTTTTTTAGATGGATTGGGGGCAGGCTATGGACAGAGAAAAAGATCATAGAGAGCAGCGAAATTCAGTCACTTTTTCATCTAACTTAAATGCACAAGTGTCACTGCACAAACAGCAGGTATAACTTTATATGGATTAATTATCTGTATAAAGTTATGCATTTATATGATACAATGACTATTGGTTTCCTAGTTTTTAAAAGAACCAAGGATGGGAGAGGCCCAGGCCCAAGAATCTCTGTGCAAATGGGAGGCATGTACCTCTCGCAAGGAAAACCAGCAAAGTGAAGCAAGCTATACAGGCTAATAGTATTTGACAATCAAACTATAAGGCTTCATTCAGTGCCCAAGAAGTAGCACTCACACCTTTTAAATATAGATCATCATGAACATAAGCTGGCTTTCCAAATATAGTATATTACAAATGGAGAAGGTTGCAAAAATCCTCATGGACAACAACCCTAAAGTGAAAGCACTAGGGTTTCTTTTAGAGGGTAATGTGGTGCTCAGCGGTTATTCTAAAACACATAACCGGGCAAGGCGGACATGGTGCTTCTGCCCCCTTCTACCAATCCCCCCCGCCCTTTCCATAAAATAACCACAACAGGACACCTTCTGGCATTTTAACTGGTCGCAGCTTTATTAACCATAAACATTATCCAACAAACTCCAAACAACCGTGACTGCGTCACTCAGGTTCCGGCAGCGGGACGAACCCTCACCAGCTATGTGATTAGCAAAGTGAGTTCCCTCCCGCCTCCGCCGGGAACCATCCCCCCGGCAATTCCATCCCCCCTCTTCCGGCTTTGCCATATTATTAGCAAAAGCCCCGAGGGATTGCCAAGATTCCGGACCCCGGACACCTCCGGGATCCCGCCACAGGCTCAGTGACACCTGTCCCTGAGCCTCCCCCCAAGAGCGAAGCTGCGACCAGCTACCCTGGTGAGAACCACATACTCCAAGGCCTCTTGTCAAGCATTAAGGAGCAACTCCACCCCCACTGGGGATAATTGCACTCCGTCTGGCCAGTATAACCCAGCACAATCAACCTCCACCCAAGGATGAAATATCTGCCATCCCCCGTTTTCACCCGCCGAGTGGCCAAATCGCCAATTAACTTTAATCCACCCGCAAGCCCACTGCCGGTGGCCCCAGCAAGCCGGCCGTGGAAGGATATCCGACCATAACAAAACAACATTTGGAAACATTTGCATCACCCCCGCAATGTCCCACCTCACCGCACTGATCTGCTGCGTAACTGTCCACGCCCCCAAATCGTTGCCCCCGGGATGCACCAGCAGCAACGCCGGGAATCCCCCTATACACTGATGGTGCCAAAACAAAAGCGAACGTTGCGGTCAGCGAAGCCCACGCTTGCCCAGCCATGAAACAGGCACCTCTCCAGCGCGCCCAATGTTCTCCCCGAGAGGCCTCACCGCTGCTTGCCGACCAGCCCAGTAAACAAATGAATGGCCGCACCACCAGCAGCCCAATGGCATCCGGCCCACAGCTAAAAGAAAAAACATAGTTAAACACAAACCCCGTAATCCCCTCACAAACACCCCCGGAATGCAATAGAGCGCCACCTGCCAGCCACTGCATATCACGCTCAGTCAAGCCCGCCTCCGCGGCACTAGGGGCTGCCCCAAACCGAAACGAATGAGGGGCGAAATCACTCGGCTCCAAGCCTACATGACACACCGCCAGTCGCAGGACAGCTGTGAACTGAAAGCGCGTCCACCGGCGCGAATGCTCAGGCAGGAAGAGAAACCTCCCCCACTTGGCATCACCCAGGAGTAGCCACCAGACAAGTTGGGGAACCCTCAACCCCCTGAAAAGCACCCAAGCGCCCATCCCCCTCTGGACCGTCCTGGACCATGACAAGCAGATGCCCAAAATTCCTCCCCTTGCAGGGGGTACCCCGCTCCCCACCAAGCAATAACCGATGAGACAGGAACGCCCAGCCAGACACCCCCCATCCCACTTCCCTGGAGAAGCATGCGAAACCCGATGAGTGGGCCTGGACAATCGATCTCGCCAGTCCCACAGCCTTCACAGCCGCGATGCGTAAGCCCATGAGATGGTCGGAGACCGGACCTTGCCACCAGCTTAGGGCAGCCAAAATTACCACCCCCCTGCCGCATCCTCCGCAAGAAGACCGCCAAGTCACTGGTGATACGGGACTCCGCAGCAGGTTCAGCATGCCTTCAGGCCAAGCTGCCATAACCGCTCCGGGACCCGCCGTCCAACAGTATCCGCCAGACACCGGAACACGTCCCACTGGAAACGGGAAAGAGCATCAGCAATCTGGTTAGCATAACCTGTCACATGACGGGCCCCCACCACAACATGCAATCTCAAGCAGGCAAACACCACCTCCCGCAGCAAGGCCGCCACCCTCAAGCAACGCGGGGCATACCTATTGAGCACACTAACCACGGCTTCATTGTCGCACCACCACAGCACCCGACGATTGCGCAGCCGGTCCGGCCACAGCTCCAGCACTACCAGTATCGGCAGTACACTATTGGTCAGGCCCGCCTCGTGCCATTCGAGCGGCCATGCCTCCGCACACCATGCGCCCCCAAACATGCACACCCAATCCACAACCACCTGCTGCATCAGTAAAAAGCCGCAGGTCGAGGGTAGACGTATCCTTCTCCATCATAACTGCAATGCCATTCAAAACTTGTAAGGAACTCGTCCCACACTCCCAAGTCCGCCCTCAAGCTCCTGGAAATCCTAATGCAGTGATACGGCTAACGCACACCCGTAGTAGCCGCCGAGAACCTGCGCAAGCAGACTCGCCCCATCGGAATGACTCGACAAGCAAAATTCAGTGAGCCTATGAGGGCATGCATCTCCCTCAGCATAACTTTAGCGGACCCCAGCACGTTCGCCACCAGAACCCGCAACCTTGCAACCTCCTCCAACGGCAGGTGGGCCACCATGTGCACCGAATCCAACTCCACCTCCGAAAATGTGAGGCGTGTCGCCGGGCCCTCTGTCGTGCCCCCTGCCAACGGGACACCCCAAACCCGCGCAAACCTCCTAAAGCCATCCAAACGCAACTGACATTGCACCGACTGCGCCCCGCCAACGAATAAAATCATCCAAATAAAGAACCGTATTCCTACATCCCACTGCGTCCTCGAGCACCCAGTGCATGAACACACGGAACATCTCAAAATAGGAGCAGGACACCGAACAACCCATAGGCATGCATTTTTAGAACTAATACTGCCTGTGGAACTTGAAATCCAGTAAATGAAAAGACGCAGGGTGCACCAGAAAAGGTGAAACGCAGATTCGATGTCCAACCTTGCCATTAGACACCCCGGGCCACATTCCCGAACCAGCCCCACTGCCTCGTCAAAAGGCGCGTAACGCAGCGCACACAATCCCTTGGTATACAGTCCCTCGGTATATGGTGACCCAACAGGGAAGGACAAGTTGTGAATCAACCAAAATTTCCCAGGATCCTTCTGAGGAACAATCCCCAACGGGGAAACCACAAAATGTGCGAACGGCGGTTCCGCAAAGGGGCCGGCCACCCTACCCAGTTCCAGCTCAGCAGCCAACTGATCTCCAACAACATGAACAAAACGCTTGACCGCTGGCAAGTTGCGTGCCCTCTCTGGACCCCCCTCACCTACCACCGGTATGGGGAAACCATGTAGAAAACCCCCTCCAGTACCCTCCCGGCAGTACGCCTCTATATCGAGACAGCCAAGGCCTAAGCGCCGCAAGACTAATAGGGGTCGGGGCAAGACCCATCACGGCGTTAGTGCTTAGGGACACCCGCTGCCCCCTTTTTACCAACTCTAACTGCCGAGTTCCCCCCACCGAAGACGGAACAACCGTGCCAGAACTTACAGTCCGGAAAAAAGGGAAGGGGGTTTATTAAAACGCCAACAGACGTCCCCCGGCTCCGACGCCGCTGGATTTTTAGCGCAGCGGAGCCCCTGCCCCCCAAAAAGGATGCCCAGCAGCCGCTGACGACCCGCTACCCCTTGTTTGACCACCCCACCCCCTGCCCCTCCCCTCACCGACATCTGTGTCAACCACCGGTTAATGTCCTGTGTCCCCCCAGGCCAAGAACTTATTCTCATCAATGTTTTCCCGAATTTCTCATCAGAGTTGAGCCATGCCCAACCATTACGAGTCTGAGCGGCCTCCAAAAGCAAGAAACCTCCCATATTGCCCCGGGAAATGCTGCCCCCACAGACTGGCTAGCTGCAAAATTAGAGGGAACGTAGCTTCCAGCCCAAGGTTGCTGTCCTCTAGTGGGATTTGAACCCCTGACCTTCCGGCCTGAAGTACCTTGTCCCAGTCACTAGGCCACTCCTCCACTCCCAAGAAAGCCCTCGTCCAAATAATGACGTTGCACGATACCTTGCGAACCCTCCCCACTTTCGCATTCTCCATACCTTTCTAACCCTCCCTGCCTTCTCATTCTCCCTCCTTTTCCATTATGCTATCCCCTGACCGATTCCTACCCTCAAACAACCGCAATATATTGATATATCTCATCTTCCGTATCTTCCACCGCAGCTCGCGCAGAACCCTCTCCCATAGTTCGGAAAAGGATGCCAGAGAAGTACCTACCCCACCAGGCATCCCCCCCACTCTCACCGTCCCAAGCCCGCTCCCCGATCCCCCACACTCGAAGAGGCAGATGACACAGACTCAGACAATGATGTAGCTGACCGCTGCCACCCTGTACGCGAGTGGCGACGCTTTGCTTTGCCGTACCCCAACACCGCCCCCGGCACCCTCCCACAATGCTCTGCCCACTCTGCTCCCCTGGCAACTCACTAGCCGTCGAAGGCCCTGGTGCGCCGCCCCGACGAGCCTATCTGAAGCTGGCCGCCCGACATCCCCCTGAAGCACCTCTGGCCGCTCCGCCCTCGTCATCGCCGCCTGCGCGCTGCTCACTGGCTCCGTGTCCATGCTGACCGCTCGAAACGCCGCACCGCCCGGCCGCTCCAAACGCTGCGTCTCACCAGCCTGCACCTGCGAAGACAAGGAGGGAAACAAGAGGGGGAAACCCGCCATAGACCATGGCGGCTGCCATGCTCCCAGCCACTCTGCCCCGGAAGATCCCTGCCCCCCTCCCCACCAATGCCCCCAAGTCGTGGGATACAACCCCCCAGGTACCGCAGGCCATCGCCAAGGGCTCCCTACCAATAATTTGTCCTGCCCCACCACCCCCCCTTGCGACCCACCCAGCAAATGCGCCGGACCATGTAACCAACAGCCTCCCTCCCCAAATGGGGAGGTCCCCCATGCCTTGATCAGACCTCAACCTCCCTAGACACCCCACTCCTAGCCCCCCGAGCACCCCCCTTGCCCCTAGATAAGACATGCCCCCCTCTACCCCCCTTCTGAGCCTCCATACACACTGGCCGACACCTCACCCCGAACCCCCCTCTTGCCCCCCCCTTTTTGCCCCAGCACCCCCCGTGCTCCCGAAGCTTGCTTTCCCCCTTGCTGCAGCTGTCAGCCCCATGAGCCGCCTACCCCGCACAATCCCCCGGCTCCCCTGTGCTGGCATCCCCACCCCCTTAATCCAAATAAATCCCCCAACACTGCGAACCCCCTCGCCTCCGTCTGCTGCCCTGTAGAGCCGTGCTCTCTCCTTTCCCTTCTTATTTTTTAGTTTTGTTTTTTTTTTGTATATATTTATTTTATTTATTTTTTTTGAGACTCTCTCCTGTATCTATCCACGGCCCAGCACCCCCGAACTCACTGCGGACTCCTCCCCGGCACCCCCGTACACCGCGGCAACCCCCAAACCACGTGCAGGCACTCCTACTGCACACTGACCTCCAAAGCAGCGGCCGCGCCTCCAACCCACGCCGCCAAACAATGCCGGGCCTCCTCCCCCGATGAAGACCGCAGTCCCCATGCACTACCACATGCAACGGCACACCGAGCTCCCACACAGCACGACAACGCCCGTCCTCGCCAGCAGCTCCAACAACTGCCCACCGCGCCGGGACGCTCTCTTCTTAAAACGGCCCTCCTACCTCCTCGTCCATTGGCTCCCGCGCCCGTCACACTCGCACGGGAGCCAATGAATTTAAAAGACGCTCTGCCGCCCTCCCCTTTGCCTCTCTCAGGCCGGGGCCATGCACCACACCGCCCGCCCGGTTAAATGCGGCTCGCGGGTACGTGGCCCCGCGGCCTTCTCGTTACAGTACAAACAACAAATGATACAAATCAATTTTAGTTATTTAATTACAGTACTTTTTATTCCACTTTTCCAGCTCAAATAACAGAAATTACATAACTGTTCTTGGTTCTCATTGTATAAAACAATAGCAGACAGAGACCTTCAGATTAAAAAAAAATAATAAAGCAGAAGTCAAAAGTTATGCAGTGCAAAGAAAAATGCCACTTTTTCATCTATGTTAAAAGTGCAGAGGAAGAACAAAACCAGTACCAGGAGGTAAGAAAATGCCAATGTATGCATTGAACATTTTTTCATTTCATTTTGTTTTTAGGAACAAAATAGCAGCTCAATAACTGCTCAGTAGCAGCCAAATAGTAATTTGTTACTGACTCAACAGCAACTTCTTGACAATTCAAAAGCAGGGGCGGCCCAAGGGGGGTGCGGAGCCATGTTCGGAGACTCGGTGCGGGGCCTCATTTGCATAAGTGGCCTTATTTGCATAATGTTACCATACACTAACTTTTAGTAAACATGTCTCTTAATGAGGGTATGGATAAAGAAAGACTAAAAGATTTCTACATTACTATAATCCAGTGCCAACCGCCAGGCACATTAGGAACTACTACAAACGCTGCCCATTTAGAACCCATAGCAAACCCGCCATATCCTGACAGCATTACTAGGACTCACAAAGCACCATACCCTACCTATCAAAAGGCAACACTGCAAATATTAAACCAATACATTTCAGAGAATACTGGGGAAAAGAGAACAAGTGGCAATGTCAAATAGGAATTACATAAACAGAATACCTCAGCTCAGTTACACATGCAGAACATAGACCATCATCAAACAAGGAATCACAATTTAGAAACAGGAAGGCAATAATTAAACTGGGAACCCCAAAAGCCAAACTTGGAATGTACAACAACACTGTAGAAATAAAAATGGAAATTACACTAACCTGGTAATTGTAGTTCCTGGAGGGTCCAGTTTAGTCCTCCAACATCGGGTAGTGCCCCTCCTCCTGCAGCCTGGAGACTGGACCAATCAAGTCTTCTGTAGTATATATGCAGACGGAGCTCCCAGAAGCCCCCAGTGTACTAGTAACAAAGCATACTTAACGAAGCAACACATTAGATTAATATACAAAATGACATAATGAAAATGACATAATTAAAGAACAATTTGTTTCCCCCCCACAAAAATATCCAACTTTCTCCCCAAACGAGGAAGTCAGAACACTGTATTGCACTGGAACCAACGCCCCAGAAATCAAAATACAGCTCCGTATCAGAAATCTCAGGAGCCGACTGAACACCTGAGAAAGGAAGAGCCATAGCCAAAAACGCGGCTGCAAAAAAGGTTCGAACGGCAAGAGGAACCGTCTTATGATCCACCGTTCGGAAAGCGCGCCGCATTTTTATAACAGATAGTCGGGAGGGAAGGAGGACTAAACTGGACCCTCCAGGAACTACAATTACCAGGTTAGTGTAATTTCCATTTCCTGTTCGGTAATCCAGTTTAGTCCTCCAACATCGGGATGTAACAGAGCAGTTAAGACCGGGAGGGACCTTGCCATCCGGCGCGCAGAACCGCCGAACAAAAGAGGAATCCCGAGCCGCTGACACATCTAAACGATAGTGTGTACTGAAAGCATGCAGAGACGACCAGGTGGCCGCCTTACAGATATCTGCTGGCGGAACTAGGCTATACTCTGCCCAAGCGGTCGCCTGAGCCCTAGTGGAATGATCCAGTAGCCCCTCCGGAACAGACCGCTGCTGCAACAGATACGCAGACGCGAACGCTTCCTTGAGCCATCTTGCAACGGAGGCCTTAGCCACCGCTTCCCCTTTACGTGCACCACCGAAGAGCACGAATAACCGGTCAGTCTTCCGAAAAGATTCGGTAGCCTTCAAATAACGACGAAGTGCACGACCCACATCGAGACGGTGAAGACTTTTGTCCGCCGACCCGACAGAGTGGGAAGAAAGAACTGGAAGAAACACTGCCTGATTCACATGAATAGGGGACACCACCTTCGGCAAAAAGGAAGGGACCGGGGAAAAAGACAAAAAAGACAAAAAAGGTTCTCGGCAGGACAACGCATGTAGATCTGAAATACGCCGTGCCGAACAGATGGCTACAAGAAAAACAGTCTTCAGCGTAAAATCTTTCAGAAACGCCCTACTCAGGGGTTCAAAAGGTTCATGAACCAGGGCCCGCATCACTAGATTCAAGTCCCCCGGAGGAACGAAAATCCTGTGGGAGGGCCGCAAATGAAAAACAGTCGTAAGAAAACGACGTACGTCCGGATAAGAACCGTGGAGACGGCCTAAAACTTTGCCTCGATAACAAGAGATAGCCGCCAACCGGACTTTCAGGGAACTAGCCGCAAGGCCCTTATCAAAAGCAACCTGAAGAAACTTAAAACGACGGAAACGGAAACCGTCGCCGCCCGGACTCCACGCCGGGAGCACCAGTCTTCAAAGATCCCCCAAATCCGAACGTAAGTAAGAGAAGTGGACGTTTCCCCGCCCGCAGTAGGGTAGAAATCACCGCGGGGGGAGTAACCCTTCTTTTTCAGCCGAGCCCTCTCCATGGCCAAACCGTAAGCGAGAATCGACCCACTTGGGGCCTCCGCAAGGGTCCCTGAAAAAGAAGATTCGGCAGCGTGGATAGGAGCCAAGGAATGCCGTCGCTCAGCCGGACCAGATCGGCATACCAGGGCCACCCAGGCCAGTCCGGGGCCACCAGTAACACTCGACCCCGATGGCCCTCGATGCGCTGAACGACCCGGCCAATCAGAACCCACGGAGGAAAGACATAAAGAAGGCCGGACGTTGGCCACGGCTGAATGAGAGCGTCGAGCCCCTCGGACATGCGCTCCCTTTGCCTGCTGAAGAAGCATCCTGTCTCGGCCGATTGAAATGTCGCCATGAGATCCATGAAGGGCGGCCCCCCCCCGACGAACTATTTGCGCGTAAACTTGCGGGTTTAGCTCCCACTCTCCGGGGTCCACCCGCATTCTGCAGAGAAAATCGGCCTGAACATTGTCTGCGCCTGCAATAGGCGCTGTCGAGATGGCCGGAAGACGAGACTGCACCCAATTGACCAAGGCCATCGCTTCTGATTCCAGGGCCATGCTGCCGGTGCCCCCTTGGCGATTGATGTAAGCTACGGTGGTCGCAATGTCCGAGAGGACTCGCACCGGCCGGTCGAGAACTAGGGCTTCGAGGCCAAGAGGGCTAGCTGCACCGCCCGCAATTCGAGGCGGTTGATCGACCAAGAAGTCTCCAGGGGAGACCATTCCCCTTGAGCAAAGCGGGTCTCACAGTGAGCCCCCCAGCCGGTTAAGCTGGCATCCGTTGTGAACGGAACCCAAAGTGGAGGCTCCAGGGAATCCCCCGTGCCAGGTTCTCGGAGGAGAGCCACCACCGGAGTGATCGGCGAACCGCCCTTGGGCAAGTCAATCTCCTGTTCAACGAGTCGAATTGGTTGAACCAACGGCGCAGCAGAGCACTCTGCAGCGGGCGCATGTGGAAGCGCGCCCAGGGCACCACCTCCAAGGTTGCTGCCATCGTACCGAGGAGCTGTAGCTATCACCATGCAGACGGAGCGGGCATCCCCCTGAAGAGTCTGACAAGAGACCGAATGCGGCGCTCCGGCAGGCACACCAAGCCCCGTGCTGTGTCGAGGCTCACTCCCAGATACTCGAGATCCTGAGTCGGGCACAGACAACTCTTGCATTCTTTCACCACCCAGCCGAGGGACCGCAGCAGAGCCACCACCCTGCTCGTGACGTGCACACACTCCCGACTGGACGTTGCCCGAATCCACCAGACGTCGAGATACGGATGGACCAGGATGCCCTCTTTGCACAAGGCTGCCGCGACCACTACCATCACGTTTGTGAAGGTGCGGGGGGCCGTGGCGAGACCAAACGGCATGGCCGGAAATTGGAAGTGGCCCCATGGAAGAGCAAAGTGGAGAAACCGTTGATGAGATGGCCGGATGGGAATGTGTAATGTGGTCTGCAGCGGCTGTGGAAGATCCTGCAGCAGGGGCTCTGAGGAGGGGGGAGATAAGGTGCTGAGGGACCCAGCTAGCAACGCAGTGGGTATGGGGAAAGCCTCCGGGATGCAGCGTGCAGGTGTAACACAAGCAAGCTATTAATGTACCCTTCGGCTGATTACATTTCACATATAATACAGCCAGAGAAAAAAGCATTGTAGAGACTTAAACCACCTTTCCTCTTCTTTTGTGGGGTTTCATTTATTTATTTATTTATTTATTTATTCTTTTTTTTTTTTTTTTTTGCATTTAAAACAAAAAGCAAGGAAGGCTCAGGGAAACCCAAGACTGTTTAAGAAAAGGATTTTGAAACTCCACGTGCCTCCACAGCATGATTAAGTGTGTGGAAACTGCTGTTTAGAGCTGTTTCCTCTAAAAAGAAACACTGAAGAGAAAAACAAAACAGCCGCTGGCACCGAAAAACGGTCAGGTATTCGCAGAACTGAGAAGGGAACTGTCAGTCATTCACTGTGCTGGCATAGAGAAACTTTCAAGGTCAGGGTAAGGCAATTACAGTGACTGAAAGTAGGGAAATTAGAGTGGGATCCCTCCGCAGCCATTCAGACCTCCATGGTAGGGGCTGAAAGGTGTTTCTGGTGAGGGATGTAGAAGCTCAATCCAGCCATAGGAAAATTACAGTGAGCATGCTTAATTAGGCCGAGCCCAAAACAGTCAGGATCCAAAACACTGACTTAAAACCTCAACCAAATGGTATATTGAATAAGACAGGTACAATAATCAGTAGGACGTACAAAGTAACCCGGCTGCAGTTTGTGGACTAAAAAGTCAAAGTAGGCACTTCCAAACTCAGGGGCAGCCGGTCCGGATACAGCTGAAAGCATCCCAGAGCAGCTGAGGCAAGGAAGAAAAAACAAAAACAGAGTACTCACAGTTTTCTTACAGAAAATGATACCTGAACTTCCTGGAGGTATCCAAACTCTCGTGGTAAAGACTCAGTGCAGCGTAAAGCCAATGGAGAGCTCCCCCGAAGCCGAGCTCCGGAGTTCCCAAGTTCCTCAGGGGAAGCAAGATGCTGGGGGAAGAGCAGAGCTGATGCCTGAGGTCCCTGTGTTTCTTCTGACAGCCTATGCAGCGTAAACCTGAATAAGGCACAGGGAGAACTAAAAAGAAATAACTGCGTCCCGCAGGAACAGGCATTTAACAATATTCCCCATACTAGGTAATGCCTCAGCCAGCCTTCTTTGTTGGGCACAGTGGGGAATGGAAGCCATGAGCCCTGCACCCTTCGTCAGTGACTCAGCATTGTACTGTGGCTCTGAATTGCATACTGTTCTCTATCCATGCCTTCTGTACTTTTTATCCATTATGTTCATACATAGGCAGAGAAAAAAATAACCTCTGCACAACTGACATCTAGCAAGTGTTGTGGAAAGAAGAAAAAAACTGAAACAACAATATAGCTTTTAGAAGCCAGCAGAGAAGTAATCTGGCTTCCCGCCAAAAACCGAGGCTCATTAGCTATTCAAAATGGCCACAGCAAAAATAAAAAACCAAAAGAGTGAATTAAAACCCCCACAAGCTAAGGAATTAACTTAAAAAGTCAAAGAAGAAGGTGGGAGGGTTGCAGGCATGAGAGAAATGCCTAAAATCGCTGAAAAATCAAGAAAAATCAATCGAGTTACCACAGAGCTGCAAACAGCAGTGGGAGAAGACATTCCAGGTCTGAAGAAACTGCAGCACAGCTCTTGCAGATGCCAGAGTCAGTCATTGTACCTCTGCGGGACCCACAAATCACACATTGAGGTTTGGCAGCCATGCTAAGGCAACCTGCTTCCAGGGGGAAAGAAGGAAACAGGAACAGGGAAGCCCACAGCAAAGGGACTAACCGTATTCAAATCAGTACAGCTTTAAATTTAAAACTTTTTTTTTTTTTTTTTTTTTACAGAAAACAAAATACTCCCCAGAATCCTAGGGGTGCCCTGAGCAAAATCGCCAGCAAAAGAAACCCCAAAAATGCCAGGGGAACCCGTGCACAAGTGTTAAAAAGTGCCCTTAAAAAGCACACTTTAGAAATCCAAAATGGCCGCCGCACTTTTCCACCCACAATAAAAAAAGGCGCGAAAATACAAAGGTAACCAAATAATATGGAAAAGAAAGAAAACGACCCTCTAATACAGGGCAAGCAAAAAAAATCAGGAAAAAGTGCAATTCGGAAGCCAGGGGAGCCGACAGAGCCTCTGACAATGCAAAAAACAACAGAGCTGAAAAGATAAAGCAAGGAAAATTCCTACCAGCTCAGGGAACAGCAAGGAACTCAGCCAACTTCTCCAAGTGACAGGCAATGCTGTAGCAGGTATGGCTCTTCCCCGAACAGTCTTGGGGAGAGCTCAACCCAGGTTTCAGATATTCCCAGGCAGGAAGGCAGGAGCCCAATGCAGGTCTGGCTTCCCCCAGGATGTCCCCTGTGGCAATGCTCCTTTTTTTTTTTTTTTTTTTAAAGATACAGCTACCTAGCAAAGAAATGGTAAATAAAGGACCCAAAATAAAACCCCAAAAGAACTAACTAACTAGTGTTGCTCCTTCAAGTGTCACTTAGTGTGCCCAGAAAGGGCACAGAAGTCTGCAAGCTGCAAGGAGACTGGACACACTGGGGGCTTCTGGGAGCTCCGTCTGCATATATACTACAGAAGACTTGATTGGTCCAGTCTCCAGGCTGCAGGAGGAGGGGCACTACCCGATGTTGGAGGACTAAACTGGATTACCGAACAGGAACTATAAATTAATTTCGTCTTGTACCAAACAAAGCGCAGACATTAATGATGCACATTTCCCAGAGCTTTCATATTCCAGTTAATAAATTCAAAATAAAGAGATATCTTTCTACCTTTTGTGCATTTTTTTTCAGTTGCAATTGCTCCAGCCACTTTCTTCTGGTTTCTTCATGTTTTCTGCTAACTCTCCATCGTCTGCTGTCCATTTGTTCTTTCTTCTCTCTTCTAGTTTTTTTTTTCCATTCTCTCTCTCTACATCTGCTTTAACATACTAATCTTTCCCCTTTTGCTCTTTCCTCATTCCTATTTCATCCACTCAAATTTTACCCCTCCATCCTCAATCCCCACTTACTCTCCCAATACCCGGCCAAATGTAGATTTTTCATCCCTCCCACACAAAATATTTTTCCCCTCTCCATTTTACTCTCCCAGCCCCATCCCATTCTAATCCTCCCCCAACATCAGCTCCCTTCTAGTTCCAGTCTCACCCAGCATCCATTCCCTTCTAGTCCCTGCATCAGCCCATTTCCAGTCCTACCCCCCATCAACCCATTTCCAGTCCTAGCTCCCCCATCCATTTTCAGTCTGAGTCCCTTCATCAGCTCATTTCCAATCCTAGCCCCCCATCAGCCCATTTCTAGTCATTTCCTAGCCCCACCATCAGCCCATGTCAAATCCTAGCTCCCCTCCACTCACCCCAATTCCAGTCCAAGCCCCCCCATGAGCCTACTTCCAGTTCTAGCCCCTCCATGAGTCCATTTCAATTCAAGCCCCCACCACAGCCCATTTCCAATCTTAGCTCCCCCCAACAGCCCATTTCCAGTCCTATCCTAGCTGCTCCATCAGCCCATTTTCAGTCCTAGCTCCCTTCCCTCACAGCCCATTTCCATTCCAAGCTCCCTCCCCATCAGCTATTTGCAGTTCAAGCCTCCCCTTCCACTCAGCCCATTTCGAGTCATAGCAACCCCCCAACCCATTACCAGTCCTAGCCCCCCATCAACCCACTTCCAGTCCTAACCCCCCCCCATCACCCCATTTTCAGTTTAAGCCCCCCCTATAACCCATTACCAGTCCTAACCCCCCCCCCATCAGCCCACTTCCAGTCTTAACCCCATCAGCCCATTTCCAGTCAGCCCCCATAGCCCATTGCCAGTCCTAACCCCCCCCCATCAGCCCACAGCCCATTACCAGTCCTAACCACATCAGCCCACCTCAAGTCCTAACCCCTCCCCATCATCCCATTTCCTGTCCTAGCCCCCCCATAGCCCATTATCAGTCTTAACCCCCCCATAGCCCATTACCAGTCCTAACCCCCCATCACCCCATTTCCAGACAGCCCCCATCAGCCCACCGCCCATTACCAGTCTTAACCCCCCCCAGCCCATTACCAGTCCTAACCCCCCATCACCCCATTTCCAGACAGCCCCCATCAGCCCACAGCCCATTACCAGTCTTAACCCCCCCCCAGCCCATTACCAGTCCTAACCCCCATCACCCCATTTCCAGACAGCCCCCATCAGCCCACAGCCCATTACCAGTCTTAACCCCCCCAGCCCAGTACCAGTCGTAACCCCCCATCACCCCAATTCCAGACAGCCCCCATCAGCCCACAGCCCATAACCAGTCTAAACCCCACCATAGCCCATTACCAGTCCTATACACCCCAACTGCTCACATCCCATTACCAGTCCTAGCCCCCCCAGCCCTTTATCTGTCCTAGCCCCCCCAGCCCATTACCAGTTTTAACCCCCCATCACCCCATTTCCAGACAGCCCCCATCAGCCCACAGCCCATTACCAGTCTTATCCCCACCAGCCCATTACCAGTCCTAACCCCCGATGACCCCTTTTCCATTCAGTCCCCATGAGCGATCATCCCATTACCAGTCCTTACCCCCCCCAACAGCTCACAGCCCATTACCAGTCCTAGCCCCCCCTAGCTCATTATCTGTCCTAGCCCCCCCGCAGCCCATTATCAGTCTTAACCCCCCCCAGCTCATTAACAGTCTTAAGCCCCATCACCCCATTTCCAGACAGCCCCCATCAGCCCACAGCCCATTACCAGTCTTAACCCCCCACAGCCCATTACCAGTCCTAACCCCCCCCTCCATCGCCCATTACCAATCCTAACCCCCCCAACAGCTCACAGCCCATTACCAGTCCTAGCCCCCCCAGCCCATTTCCAGTCTTACCCCCCCCCCAGCCCATTACCAGTCTTAACACCCCCCCCCAGCCCAGCCCATTACCAGTCTTAACACCCCCGCCCAGCCCAGCCCAGCCCATTACCAGTCTTAACACCCCCGCCCAGCCCAGCACCAGAGCCAGCTTTTTTTTTTTTTATATAATCGTGGGGCCCTGTGCAAAGAACATTCTTGCTCAATGGACGGGCCGGCCCTGTTCAAAAGCAATGTATTATCAGTGGAATGCAGTAATAACTCATTGGAAAAGGCAGCTCATTGGCAGCTCTTTAGAAATTCATTAGCAGTCACACAGCAATTCAATAGCAACACATTAGCAACTTGTTAGTACCTCATTAGTGACTCAGCACCAGCCAAAAGCAATTCATTGGTAGCTCTGTACTAACTCATTTGCAGTCAAAAAGTGACTTATTAATAAACCAGTACAAACTTGGTAGCAAATTATCAGCCAAACTGTAACTCATTAATAACCAAATAGAAACTATCAGCTCGATCACAATTTATTGAAACCCAAATAGTCAATGCTCCAGTCAATGCTCCAGCATCTCATTAGCAGCTCCATAGTAAATTGCTAGAAACTCATCAGCTCACTGGCAACACCTTATTAAGTAAGTAGTGAATATGATAGCAACTCATTAAGGGCTCAGGTGTAAGCAGCTAAATAACAACTTGGCAACTCATTGGCAGCTCCCTTAGCATCTCAATAATAACTTCCTAGCAACTAAATAGCAATCTATTAACAGCTCCATAGCAACTAAACAGCAATCCATTAGCAGTGCATTAGCAACATGTTAGCGCCACACAGCGATTCACTAGCAGCCCATTAACAACTCATTAGGAAACTTAGCAACTCAGTGACTTTTGCAGCTAAAAAGAGGCTCATTAGTAGCTCAGTAATTTATTAGCAAATCAATGGCAACTCGTTAGTAACTCAGTAGCAACTTTTTATCAGCTAAATAGCAATTTGATGAAAGCCAATAGTGATTCATTTGCAGACAAATAGCAACTCAATAGGAAATCAATATTTACCTATCATCCAAATATTTACTTGTTAGTAGATGGCAGTCAAATAAGCAGGAATACAACAATCAGATAGCAGTTCAGCATCAACTCTTAAAGGGCTCGATAGCAACTGGTTAGCCACTTATTAGGAGCTCATTAGCACTTCCTTACCAATTCAGTAGAAACTTGCTAACAACCTGTTAACAGCTCAAGAGTAACTCATTATCAGCCAGATAGCATTCTGTTATAGCAGCTAGATTGCAACTTGTTGGGAAGTCCCTTTGCAAAGTTCCATTGCAGCTAATTAGCAGCTACATAATAATGAATTAGTATTGAATTGCCAATAGGTTAACAGCCAAATAGCAACTTGAATGCAACTCATCAACAACATATCAACTCATTACCCACTCACTTATAGCCAAACAGGAGCACATTAGCAGCCAAATATCAACTTATTAGCAACTCAACAGCAGCTCGCAGGAACTCATTAGAAATTCAATAGCAAATCAATATCAGCTTCATAGCAACTTATTAGCTCCTCATTAGCAATAGCAATGGCTGGTCATTAGCAGTTTCATAGTGGCCCATTAGCAATTCAGTAGCAGTTGAATGGTAATCCACTGCCAGATGAATAACTTACTAGCAAATCCATAGCAATTTGTGAGTATCTCAGTAGCAACTTATTATCAGCCAAATAACCATTTGATGAAAGTCTGTAGTGATTCATTTGCAGCCAAACAGCAAATCAATAGCATCTTGCTAACTCAGTATTAACTTATCAGCCAAATAGTTACTTGTTAGCAGTTGTGAACCAAATAGCAACTCATTGAGTAAAACAGCAACCTGATAGCAGCTAAGTGTCAACTCCTTAGCATCTTATTAACAGATCTATAGCAACTGATTGATTATTTATTAGGAGCTCATTAGCACTTCCTTATCAACTCAGTAGAAACTTGCTAACAACCTAACAAATGAGAGAAGCCTCAGAAAGCCCAGCTGGCTCCTCAGCCAAAACTAGGGATGTAGCCACTGTACCAGTATCTGCAATGGAGGAGTATCCTCTCAGAGAGAGGCTCACTCTTTTTGCCCAAAGGTAGCCCCTTTATAACCTCAGATACTTGGGTCTTAAAAATTCTCAAAAGTGGCTACAAATTGCATCCATTCGATTTACCTTCAAATGGCTTACCAATAATTCAGTCCTTAGAGTCTTGTCATAAGGAACTACTTCAGCGAGAAGTCGCCGCCCTCCAAAAGAGATCTGGCAATCCAGCTCATGCTACCAGAGCAAAGAGGGCAAGTATTTTATTCTAGGTACTTCCTTATCATCAAAAAAATTAGGGAATTCCTTTCCATTCTAGACCTAACAGAGAGGAATGTCCAGCAGAAAAAAAGAAGGTGATAATGCCTCTCTTTCTGCAAGACCAATGATCTATTCATCTCAAACACCTTCTTCCAGCAACACAAGCGGCGACTGTACACATGGACTTCACCGAATGGATTATATAAAAATCAAATTGACTACATATGTGGACGTCAATGATGGAAAAGCTCTATAACATCAACAAAGACAAAACCTGGAGCTGGCTGTGGTACAGATCATCAACTACTATTATGCAAACTCAAGCTAAAGTTGAAAAAGAGCAAACCACTCATGAATGCAGCAAAATATGACCTTGAGAATATACCACTGGAATTTAAAGACTGCCTGCAAAATCGATTTGCTGCTTTAGATACAAATGACAGAGCTCCGGAAGAGTTATGGAATGACATCAAGAAGGTTGTGTTGGAAGAAAGCGAGAAGTCTCTACAAAAGGTGAAAAAAACAAAAACGGCCAAAATGGATGATGGAAGAAACTCTGAAAATTGCCCAGAAACGCAGAGAAGCTAAAGCCAGAGGAGAAAGAAAGACAATCGCAGAACTCAACAGAGATTTCCAACGTGCAGCAAGACAGGACAAGGAAAAGTACTACAATGACACTTGCAAGGAAATAGAAGCAGAAACTATTAGAGGAAGAACAAGATCGGCTTTCCTAAAGCTACGAGAGTTAAAAAAAAGTTCCAGCCTTGAATTGGAATGTTACAAGATGCTCAAGATTCTATGTTGAATGATGCTGAGAAGATCAAGAAAAGGTGGAAGGAATATACAGAGTTTTTATATGATAAAGATCAAGTGGACCAACAGCCGTTTCAACCTGTACCTTATGATCGGGAACCATTGGTGATGAAAGAAGAAGTTGAAGCAGCATTGAAAGCCTTATCAAAGAACAAAGCACCAGGCATTGATAGCATTCCCATAGAAGTATTGCAGCAATCTGATGCAGCTGTTACCGTACTCACAAGGCTCTGCCAAGAAATATGAAAGACAACATCATGGCCAACTGACTGGAAAAGATCTGTGTTTATACCAATACTAAAGAAAGGTGATCCAACTGACTGTGAAAATTATCGCACAATCGCTCTGATCCCACATGCCAGCAAGATTCTACTGAAGATTATTCAAAAGAGACTACAACCATACCTGGAACAAGAACTACCTGAAGTGCAAGCAGGGTTCAGGAAAGGGCGAGGAATGAGAGACATCATTGCGGATGTGAGATGGATCCTTGGAAAGACTAAAGAATACCAAAAGGATATCTATTTATGCTTTATCGACTATAGCAAGGCTTTTGACTGTGTAAACCATGAGAAACTCTGGGCCACATTAAGAAGCATGGGTATACCAGAACACCTGATCGTTCTCTTGCGCAATCTGTACATTGATCAACAAGCAACAGTTCGAACAGAACAAGGAGAAACAGAATGGTTTAAAATAAGCAAAGGTGTAAGACAAGGCTGCATACTTTCCCCCTACCTGTTTAATTTATATGCAGAACAAATCATCAGAGAAGCAGGATTGTATGAAGACAACAGAGGTGTGAAGATTGGTGGAAGACTCATCAACAACCTTCGCTATGCTGATGATACCACATTACTGGCTGAAAGTGAAGATGATCTGAAACATTTGCTTCTCACAATCAAAGAACATAGTCTCAAAATGGGCCTGCACCTTAATGTAAAGAAGACAAAGATCATGACAACTGGCATAATCAACAGGTTCATCGTTGAAGGAGAAGAAATTGAAATTGTGAACAACTTTAACCTACTTGGATCAACTATCAATAAAGAAGCAACAAGCAGTCAAGAAATCAGATGACGCATTGCTCTTGGCAGAATGGCTATGAAAGACCTAGATAAGATTCTCAAGAGCAGAGATGTCTCTCTCCATACAAAGATTCGACTTGTTCAAGCCATGGTATTTTCAATAACATCATATGGATGTGAAAGCTGGACAGTGAAAAAGATAGACAGGAAGAAAATTGATGCCTTTGAATTATGGTGCTGGCGGCGAATACTGTGTATACCATGGACTGCCCGAAGAACAAACCAGTCAGTACTAAGGGAGATCAAACCTAAGCTTTCTTTAGAAGCTCAGATGACAAGACTTCGACTTTCATACTTTGGACACATCATGCGAAGAGAGAGATCATTAGAGAAAGACATTATGCTTGGCAAGATAGAAGGTCAACACAAAAGAGGAAGGCCAGCAATGAGATGGATCGATACAATAACAGCAGCTACGGGTACCAGTCTGTCAAGAATGAGCCGCCTGACTGAAGACCAAACACAATTTAGGATAGCTATCCAGAGGGTCGACGGCACTTAACAACAACACTCTCAGCACTCCTATTTAACATATACATCCAACCAATATGCAACATCATGAAAGAGAACAACATCCAATACACAATATATGCAGACGACATCATGATATACACCCCGATATCAATCGACAACCCGGACTTCTCTAAGATAACAGACTGCCTCACCCAGATGACGAGTTGGTGTCAAAACAACAACCTCGCAATAAACTACAACAAGACCGAAGCTTTAATCATCACCCGGAACCAAAGCTTCATACACCCACCAAATATAAAGATACAAAGCACCACAATACCAATAAGGTCAGAGGTGAGATACCTCGGAGTTACTCTGGACAATCAACTCAATCTCAAGCCACACATAGACAAAACAATCCAGAAGGCCTACTACAAGATGCGAATCATCAGGAGACTGAAACCACTCCTCGCCCCAGATCACTTCCGAACCGTTTGTCAAGCCCTGATAACACCACTACTGGACTTCTGCAATCCAATATACCTCGGACTACCGAAACAAGCCCTCAAACCACTCCAACTGGCACAAAACACCGCAGCACGAATCATATCCGGAACCGCAAGACAGGAGCACATCACACCCACCTTAAAGGACTTACACTGGCTCCCAATCGGTGCACGCATCAGATACAAAACCATCATAAACCTATTTAAGATAAAACAGCACACATCAGCCAACAGCCTACACACCCTCATACAACCAGACACCAGCACTCGTCCTAGAAGGAAACAAACACACAACCGAGTCAGCACCCCAAGTGAATACAAAAACACACGCAAAGACACAACGGACAGAGCACTCTCCATGGCTGCTCCAACAATATGGAACAAACTACCAGACGATTTGAGGGCAACCACAGACCTCAAGGACTTTAGAAAACAGTTGAAAACCATGCTGTTCATAGAACACTATGGACACATCACATAACCCCAGAGAATGTATAACAGCACATAACCCCGCCTAAACAATGTATGTATAGAAAATGTATTTAGAACCACTGTATATAGCCCACGTTGTACATAGCTCATACTAATCTAGCACACAATACAACACTCACCCAACTAAATTTCACCCTCACTGCATGTATAACACACTCACCTTACCCGATTGTTTGCTGTGATACCACCTTGATTATTAAGATAAGGCGGTTTAGAAATACTGTTAAATAAATAAAATAAAAAATAAATAATAAGTCTCTAGTGCGACCTCATTTGGAGTACTGTGTGAAAATCTGAAGACTACACCTTCAAAAGGATATAAACGTGATGGAGACAGTGCAGAGGGTGACTACTAAAATGGTTAGTAGTCTTCATTATAAAGCATATGAGGACAGACTTAAAGATCTTAATATGTATATGTTAGAAGAAAGGAAGGAGAGAGAAGATATGATAGAGATGTTTAAATTCCTCTGTGGCATAAATGCCCAAGAGGAAAGCCTATTTTGATTGAAAGCAAACTCTTCTATGAAGGAGCATAGGATGAGTAACATGTGGAAATATTTTGTTATGGAAAGAGTAGAATATGCATGGAATAGTCTCCCAGTTGAGGCAGTAGAGACAAGGACAGTATCTGAATTCAAGAAAGCATGGGACAAACAGAAAATCTCTAAAGGAAAAACGGGTGGTCTTCTTTCTGCCATCATGTTTCTATGTTTCGATAACCTCTTAGCAGCTTAATTGTAACTCATTATCAATCAGATAGAAACCTGCTAGCAGCTAGATTGCAACTTGTTGGGAGCCAAATGGCTCCTCGTTGCAAAGTTCCTTAGCAGGTCAATAGCAACTCAATAGCAATTAAACTAGCAACTAATCAATAGCAGCTCAATAGCAATTCATTAACAGCCAAATAGCAATTTTATTGCAACTCATTAACAACACATTAGCAACTAATTAACCACCCATTTACAGCCAAAAAATGGCCCATTAGCAGCCAAATACCAACTCATTAGCAACTCAAAATAAACGAAAGCAATTCAAAAACTCATAAGCAACTCAACATCTATTCTATAGCAACTCTATAGCAACTCGTTAGCAACCTGATACCAACTTGATAGAAACTCATTAACAATTCATTAGCAACTTGATATTAGTTTGATAGCAACTCATTGGCAATTCAAAAGCAACTCAATAATAACTTATTAGCAACTTAATATCAGCTCAATAGCAACTCAATAAGAATTCTATAACAGCTCCACAGCAACTCATTATCAACTCAATAGCGGCACAGGCTAGTTAGGAATTTTTGACAAATACAGCAGTAATGTGCAAATAACCAGTCAGATAGCAACTTGTTAGCTGTTAAATAGCAACTCAGAAACCTAATGGCAACTCATTAGCAGTTCCATAGTGACACATTAGCAACTCAGTAGCAGCTCAATAGCAATTCACTATCAGCATGATCACAATTCATTAACAACTTTACTGCAACTCAGAAGCAATCCATTAGCAAGTCATCAACGGCAAAAAGCAATTCTAGTGCCTCAACAGCAATGCATTAGCAGCCAAGCAGCAACTCATTATCAAATCACCACTCAGTAGCAACCTGTTAGCAAGTCAAAGGCTAGATATCTGGATAGCAGGCTATAAGTTTCCACTCTGCAGATTGAGCTAGGTAGCCAATGTCAAATCCATATATTCAATGCTGGTCACTATCTGGATGCCGGAATGGAATATCTGGATTTTTTTTTAACTATGGCAGTTGACCATCACAGACTAAATATCAGACAGTAAATTGCCCCATATTCAAAAACAGCCTCATTATGGAAAATTATACCCAAGGTGTGGACTTTTTACATGAATAATGAAATTTAGAACCTGAGAGATTCCCAAAACTGACAGGAATTCTTAAGTATACATAGAAAGAGGGAGTTAATCCACATGCAAAATAAAATCAACTAAACAAGATATACAGGTCAACATTTGAAGGTGCTAAGGAACTAGTTAAGATGATGTCTAGGGGACAGTAAACCAAAAATAAACCTTATGACTGTGCCTGCAAAATGATCAATTTACAGCCTTGAGCAACAGCAATACTGATGTGAACAGCAATAATGATTTCCTATACAGAGTCAAAAATCCACTACCATACTTACCTTGTTTGACTGATGTCTTTAGGAAAATGCTGAAGGAACTAATTGATTTAATGTGAGTACATCTATGTCTAATAGCCATGACTCTGTTACACACAGCACATTGGCTGATAGATCAACAAATAGGTCATAGGTCATAGCAAATTGGAATCTTATTTTTTACTGATCTAACATTAATGAGACAAGATGATAAACCACTGAAACATCATCTAATATAACTCTGAAGATATATCAGGAAAGGTGACCTTCATGGATACTGCTAAAGTATAGAGTATTTGCAAGTTATCCTTCTCCTTGTAATGAGCCAAGTGGTATGGGTTGCATTTATTTCAACATGACACAACTATAATGGAGAAAGGCTCCTCAGAACATCTTAATCCTGATGTTGTGAAAGCATGGGTAAACACCGCCTACTGGCTTTGAACTCTCGGCAGGAAGCAATGAGAAACTGTAGATATATCTGATTAACTCATTCAAAATTCACATGAACATCTTAAGAATCACATATGGCAACCACTAAAAAGAGCTTATAAATCACTAAAAATCCTTCTCCCTCCTCCACTCGACCACACAGAGAAAATAATTAATGCCCACTCTAAAAAATTTCTATAGCAATTATAACTGAATATGAACATGAAAGCAGAATTTAGATAGGACCTGGAAAGGGGAGTTTACACGTGCAAGCCAGGACCATTGAGAATTCACATAGTATTTTAAAAGAGGCTCTGTCAAACATACAGCCTCTTATAAAATAGCTGCAGGACTGCACATGCATGCCTCCACACATCAGCCTCACTGGAGTCCCCTTTTGTCTAGTGGGAATAGAGTAATGTCCACTTGCTCCTGTTCCTTCAGCTTCAGATTTCAAAATAGCACTCATGACCCCTAGCAGCCATCTTGTGGTGTTGCTGCAGTAATATCTATGCCTCCAATGTGACCATGATCTTTGCAGGGTTTACCCTAGTTTTTTATAAAGACAAGGAGTACACAGCATCATACATATACAGGGTGGCCCCAAAAAAAAAAAGTGAGAACATCTCGTAGCATATAAGTTATTTAAAACTTCAAAAAGACAGATGTAAACGACTGACAAATTTTAAAAAAAAGATGGCAAATGGAAATTGTTGAAAAAAAGACATTATATAGCTAAAAAAGGTAAATAAGTAAACTATTTAAGCTTTTAATTTACGAGATGTTCTCACTTTTTTGGGCCACCCTGTATATATAAGACACATTCCCCTGCTCATCAGAGCTTACAATCTAATCAAGACAAAGATCACCACAAAACTGGGGACTAGAGTATGGTAAGATTCATATAAGTAGTGAGAATGAGAGTAAGAAGCATCAGAATTTAAAAAAATAAGCCCCTTCCAGCCCACTTAACCTAGGTACTCTGTTCTAAACTTAACCTCTATATAGGCATTGGGGAAGCAGAATTAAACTCCCTTTGAGAGTATAGCCCACTAAGTTTGAGGTCTTTTACCACTCCTTATTAGTAAAGCATACATCTGCCACTGTACTACTGGCAGGTCACCAGTGTAGCAGACAATGAAGTGCAATACTTAGGAGCGGCACTGAATTCACAGCTTACATGCGCCCCCATATTGCAAAGGCGGTTTGAGCAGTTCCAGTTATTTCAGTGGCTATGAGAGGCTGTTCAATCAATCCGTTTTTGTTCTGCAGTACGAGCATTTGTATTTCCTTTAGCTGATTTCTGTAACCATCTGTCCACGGCATTGCAAGGGCTACATTACGGCCCTTGCGTATGGCTCAGAATGCAGCAGTTCATTTGATTAATGGGACCAGACAATTTGAGCATATTTCTCTGGGTTTTATTGAGTTACATTGGCTCCTAGTAATATTTTGTTCTCAGTTTAAATGTACATTCTGCTTTGTTGTCGAGAGTGTCTTTTTATAATCTAGTCAGCCGTCGCTTTCAGTTGCTTATTAATCTGATACACGAGCTCGGGGTTTCTCAGTTGTAGCCCTTAGGATGTGGAATGATTTGCTAGAAGAGCTCAGAACTGAGAGGGACTTTTTGTGTTTTGTAAAGAAGCTGAAACCTTTTCTTTATTTTGCTCAGCATCTGAATTGTGATTTTATGATTTTTATTTATATCTTTTGTATTTTATTTATTTAAGCGATGTACAGATATAAAATGTTTATGTAGGTTTATTTGTATGGTGCTCAAAATTGAAGATAGACAGGCTACAAGTATTTATAAATTGATAAATTTATAAATACTGTGTAGAAGGAAGATTTTTTTGGTAATTAAAGTAGAAGTTATGGTGAGCCGGCACCAACTGGGTGCAGGCCCCATAACGTGGCTGTTGGACGGGGAGGCTGCTGGCAGAAGAAAGGCAGCAAGGAGGAGGAGGGGCATCCCTGGCAATAAAAAGGAGGGGGCAGAAGCCGCCCTCCTTTTAGCCAGAGCATCGCGGCTGGGAGAGTATGGCAGGCCAAAAGATCAGCAGCAGGGGCCTCAGCAGCAGGAGAGAGGAGCAACGGCAGTGGAGAACGACGGTGGGCGTTTGTGAGATTGAGAGCAGCAGCAGATTGGCAATGCGAGGAGAGTGACGGCGGTGCAATTGGAGCAGCGGTGTTCACTGGCAACCAGAAGGCAGCAGCGGCGCAAACTGATTACCTGGAGAGCTAGCTGAGTGGAACCAATGGCTGCAGGGTCACATCGAAAGAAATAGAGAAGTGGATACAAGCAGGCAACTGGGCGAGTGAAAAGGTCTGCTGAACGGAGCAGCTAGAACGGAGGAGAGAAGAAAGTGGTCGAACTGTGGAAAAACAACAGGTACAGCTCTAGCAGCCAAGAACAGAGCCGGCACGCTATCTATGATGAAATGGGGCAGGCACAGGGTTTCCTATTGCAGAAAGACACAAGGAAAGTTAAGTGGACTTTGGGGGTTCTTATCCACACACTCCCGATTTAAACCAGCTTACTGTGGTGTTTGAATTGCTATCCATCTTGCTTTACTCTGCTGCTGTGTGTGCTTGACTGTTTTGCTTAACCCTACTCTGCATTACCAGTTTCCTGTGCTCTTCCCCCCAGGTAATCACACTCACTCTTTGCCTCCCGTGCAAACCGGAAGTGACGACTGTATGACTGACACCAGGACAAAGTTTATAGCTCCTGATTTAAACCAGTTTACTGCAGTGTTCCGCACCGCGGTTGCACACCAAATGAGTGCGCCCAAGGAGCAGGACGTGCTTCTTGGGCGAGCTCCTTGGGGTGACTATGGAGCCAAGTATCTGCCAAGTATCTTTCCCTCCCTCCGAGTGCCCAGACAACCTCAGACTTATAACGGTAAATCCTCTGGTGCTCCTTTGAACTCCTTCTGTGGGCTTTTTCTCCTTTCACTTTTTTCCGTGCTTGTTCTGACTACCCTGCTGGGGAACATGGCCCCTCCCTCCAGCCCCACTCCAATTCCTACCATTTGGGGATGTCGTCCCCCTCCTGGACATCTCTGTCACACCACATCCAACCTGATTATCTGTTGCCTCCTGACCTCTGCTAGCACCTCTTCTTCTCCTTCCCCTGCCTCTGCTAACGCGCAGCCCCTCCGGGCAAGCCTCGTAAACTACCTAGCCCTTCGGAGCAAAACCGTTCTGATTCAAGACCTTGCCCTGTGCTCAGACTTGGACATCCTTTTTCTCACAAAGACATGGTTGAGGGAATGCAGGAACCCACTCCTAGTCCAATGTTTCCTGCCTGGCTACTCCGGAACAGCTACTCATTGCCTGGGACACTCCAGTGGTGGAGTGGCTGCCCTCTTCAGCTCCACACTGCCTATTGTTCACTGCTCCTCCATCTCCCTTCCGTACCCTGAGTCCCTCCTTCTCTGCTTTTGCTCCTCCTCCTCTCCATCTTCTCCTACTCTACATCCCTCCCACCCTATGTCTGCACCTCTGGGAGTCCCTCACCTGCACTATCACTGAGGCATCCTCCGCTTTCCCCATTTGCTTCTTCTTGGTGATTTTAACGTCCACCTCTCCCCTCATACCACAGTCCATGACAAATCCTTCACTACCCTGCTTCACAACTTAGACCTTCATCAGCACATGCTCCTGTCCACTCATGTCGGCCAACACATGCTGGATCTCTTGATCACCCCCTCAGACTCTCCCTGCCTTCCTACGGACATTGCAGTAATTCCATTGCCCTGGACTGACCATTCCCTTATCTCCTTTCTCCTCTCCCTACCTCCAACTTCCAGCAGAATGACAGGGCCCACACCTACCCAGTCCGCTCAACCTGTTTGCCTATCCCACTATATCATTCCCACTACTGTTCAGCATTTTCCTCCTGCTAACCAACTTTTTCCTGCAGACTTCTCTACTCTCCCTCCAGAGGAGCAGACCTGTCTCTGGCACTCCAATCTCTCCTCAGCCCTAGACCATCTTGCTCCCCTGCATCCGTGCTGCCCATGGTCCACCGTTCACCGTCCATGGTACCATCCAGGCCTCTGCCTGCAACGGGCGCCGCTTCACCACGCAGAATGCATCTGGAGAAAAAAAGAGGGATTCTGAGTCCCTTCACCGTTTCAAAAGCTGTCATGCCCACTATATATCTCAGATATTAGATGCAAAAGGATCTCATTTTTCTTCTGTTATCTCTTCCGCATCAAATTCCACCCATCAATTGTATATTTCCCTCAGATCACTTTCTTCCCTACATCTCCTCCCTATTCATGGGGAGAACTGCTCAGAGCCAAACCCTTCCTGTCTTGCCACTTTCTTTGCTGCTAAAGTCCATGGACTTCATTCCTCCTTTGATGCAAACCTTCTGCCACTTCCTTCGCACCCCCTCCCTCCCCATCTCTCTCCCATGTGTAGTTTTCCTTTCAGCCTGTCTCTGCCATCGAACTTATCAAACTGGTCACCTCTTCTCATAAAACCACCTGTGCCCTGGATCCGGTCCCCTTCAACTGGCTGGGTCCCGGGTACTGTAAAGGGGGTGCTGGGGCCTGATAACAGGGAGGTCAGGAACCAGGGGCCGGGGCTGCCTAGCCATGGTTACGAGGAGCAGGACAAACGGGCCACCTGGACATCAACAAGGAGCAGTTGGTGACGGGGAAAAGGGGGCGGGACACTGGTCAAGAAGCAGGCCAGGGCCGCCGATCAGGCAATAGGGAGTGTGGTACCCCTCCACATCAACCTAGGATATGTATTATGATATCTTTGATGTTGGTTATTGTTAAAATGTGTGCTGAGTGTTAATGAATAATCGCTTAATCCTGCAAATATATATTTAGAATGGCACTGTCAACAAGGCAATAATCACGTAGCAGCATGCTGTAGCCTGCAGGTACTTCAACGATCTCTGCTAGCTCCTCCCACTCATAAGTGACACGGACACGGGATCAGGATCACGGCCGCATGCCCATTGCCTTGCCTATTTAAAGAAACCTTGGCTGTGGCGTCGCTGGCTGCTACCTGGTTCCTGCCTCATTTGCCATTTGATTTGCTGTTTGCTTCTGTCTGCATCTACCGTTTGTGCTGCTGTGCCTTACTATGTCTTCTGTTGTCTCCCTGTGTCTCCTGCAGGTACCTCCACGATCTCTGCAAGCTCCTCCCACTCAGAAGTGACACGGCCGTGTGCCAATTGCCCTGCCTATTTAAAGACACCTTGGCTTATTTAAAGACAAACACCTTGGGGCGACTGCGGGGGCGGTGCTGGGTCATCCTTTGGTCCTCCCACTGACTTACAGTCTCCTCTGTCTGGTATCCTTTCTCCTCTGCCGGGCATGGTTGCTGCTTCTCACTGGATCTCCTGTAAGTGTTCTCCTTTTGACTTCCTACTCTCTGTTTTAGTTTTTCTTTCTCTCCTTCTCCTCTGCGATATGGCTCTTATCCCGGTACACTGGGGCTGGCGCCCTAGTCTGTCCCTTTCTCCTTTGCCTCCCTGTTTGTCTCATTCCCCTGCCAACCTGGTGCCATGCCCTTTGACTGGTCACTTTGACCCATCCCGTTTCCCCCTATCTCCTCACCCATTTCTCAGTCTTGCTCTACTAAATGCCATTCCCTCCGTGCAAAAACAGCTCTCATGTGTGACCTAGCCCACTCCTTGGATGTGCTCTTCACCACTGAGACCTGGCTTTCAGAAGATGAAGATGGCCTGCTTGTTCCCTGCTTGCCTCCATTTTTTTCTGCGTTCTCAGTGCCGCGTCGGGGTAGGTCTGGAGGAGGTGCAGCAGTTATCTATCGTTCCTCTCTCCCCTTTCGGAGGTTAATTCTTTGGCTGTTCATTTCCAGGAATCTCTCCTGCTCCATCTTGATTCTCCCACACCATTCATTTCCTCCTCCTCTATGTCCCTCCCACTATTGCAGCTCCATCCTGGAATGATATTTTGCTAACACTCGCTGAGGTCTTTACTCTGTTTCCTCATGTCTTCTTCTTAGGTGATTTTAATTTACATCTGTCTCCCCGTTCTCATCCCCATAATAAGGCTTATGCCTCTTTTCTTATTGACCTCTCTCCAAGGCAACTATTTCCTTTTCCAACTCATGTGGCTGGTCATACGCTCGACCTCCTTATCACACTTTCTTCCTTTCCTTTCTCCTCTATGTCCCTCTCATCACTCTCGTTATCTTGGACCGATCATTTCTGCATTCAGTTTTCCTCACAGCTGTCTTTCTCGGCCGGTCCCTCCTCTGTGCCTCCCACCTCCTTCTCCCCCTCTGGTTAGATGTCGCCTTTCCCCCCTTACTTTATAGCTGTTTCCTCCTTTGGACCAGCTCCTCCCTTGTGATCTTGCTCTTTTGTCACCTGACTCCCAGGCACGCTCCTGGAATGCCACCCTTACTGCTGCCCTTGATGATTTGGCCCCCCCCTCGCCCACTTTCTGTCACTCCTCTTTCCAACTGCCACCCCTAGTACCACCAGGATCTCCATCTATTACAGTCCCATCTCCGTCGAGCTCAAGAAGCATGGTATTCATCCCCCTTCCCGTCTGCGTTAGGCATTTTACGCCAGCGGCATCATGAATACCACCTGGCCATTGCTGTGGCTAAGCAAGAATATTATTTTAATCTTATCTCCTCAGCCTCTCATTCCTCCTACCAATTGTCCTCAGTTTTCGGTGCCCTCTCTGCCCTTCCCACGTTCTTGCCATCTGCCTCTTCAAGGGCTCCAGACCCTTCTGATCTGGCTGATTACTTCTCCAGTAAGGTCCTTTTCCTCTGTGCCTCTTTTACCTCCTGTCCCACCTCCCTCTCTCCCACTTTCTCTCCCCCCCCCCTTGGACTCTTTCTCTCCTTCCCTCTCCCACTCCTGGTTCTCTTTTCAACAGCCACCGAATTGGCCTCCATCCTTGCCTCTGCCCGCAAGACCACTTGCTCTCTCGACACAATCCCCTCCAAGTGGCTCTTGGAGCCTTCCCTGGCCCTTCTCCCTCCTCTCCTATTAATGCTGAATACTAGTCTCTCCACAGGATCTTTTCCTGCCCCCTGGAAGCATGCATTGGTATGTCTCTTGCTCAAGAAGCCTGGTCTTCACCCTTCTGTTTACTCTAATTGGCATCCGGTATCAAACCTCTGTTTCCTACCTAAGTTTCTGGAGCGCTTTGTCTTTTCCCAAGTCTCCTCTCACTTGTGTTCTGTCAATGCCCTCTATCCCCATCAGTCTCGATTTCGCAAGGGACATAGCACCGAATCTGTTCTTTCTCTGCTCAATGAATCTCATCTTGTACACGAGCAAAGGGACTTCACTCTTTTTGTCTCCCTCGACCTCTCCTCTGCAGTTGACCTTGTGGATCACCGTATTCTCCTTTTCTGTCTGATGGATTTCAGTGTTTCTGGGGTTCCTTTGCATTGGTTTCAGTCTTTCCTTATACCGTTCGCTTGGTGTTGTCTAATGCTTCTACCACCCCAATCATGACCCTTTCCTGTGGTGTCCCTCAGGGTTCAGTTCTGTCTCCACTTCTTTTTAACATTTTCGTTGCTCCCCTATGCCTTCTCGTACAGCAGTTAGGCATTTCCACATATTATTATGCGGACGACATTCTTCTGCTTCACCACATGAATTCCCTGTCACCCGACCTCTCTGCTCTAGAATCCTGTTTGCATTTAGTTACTTTGCGGTTGTCCTCTAATTTCCTGCACTTGAACCTGGTTAAGACTTCTGCTATGTGGGTAACCTTTGGGTCCCCTTCCCCTCGTCCTCCTTAGCTCCTTCCCTGGCCTCCTCTCCAATCTTGCTAGTTCCCTCTTTCCGCTATCTGGGGGTCATTTTGGACTCCTCGCTGTCCTTCTTTTACCATATTTCCTCCATTTCTCATCGTTCTTTCTTTTTCCTCAGACAGATTGATACAGTTCGTCCCTTCCTTTCCCCTTCTGCTTTGGCTACACTTCTGCTCTCTCTTGTTACCCCCAGACTCAATTATTGCAATATTGTTTTGGCCAGGCTCCCTCTCTACCAATTACACCGCCTACAGTTGCTTCAGAACACAGCCGCTTTTATTCTCACTCACTCCTCACGTTTTGACCATGCCTCTCCCCTTCTTGCCCGGCTACATTGGCTACCAGTTCATTACCATATACAATACAAACTGCTCATTATCATTTATAAGGTAATTCACTCTTCAATTCCTTGCTACCTGGCCGACCTCCTTCTTTTTCACGCCCCCCCCCCCCCCGTCTTCTCCGCTCTGTCCACACTCACCGCCTTGACCTTCCCTCTGTTGCTCAAGCTCATCTCGAGCGCACTCGGGGTGCTGCCTTTTTCTTTGTCAGCCCGAACATATGGAACTCCCTTCCCCTCTCCCTCCAGTCTGAATCCTCGTTTCCAAGGTTCAAGAATGCTCTAAAAACATACCTTTTTCAACAAGCCTTTTATTTGTCTTCCCCCTCATAAACATGCCCTACTGTTTTTTGTTTCTGTTTTTGAATGTTTGATTTGAATACTACTTCCTTTTTGCTTTTCCTTTTCTCTTGCTTCTATCTATCCTTTGCTATTCTGTCCTATCATTCATATGGCATTCCTTTCTTTTCTTCCTGGCAGCCCTTTTATTGTAAAATGCTTAATTCTCCAGCCTAGTGGTATTTCAAGACTCTGTATAAATAAATAAATGCATGTAGCGAGCTCTGGCAGGCGGAAGAATGTACGTGCAGCTGCTTTGGAGCAGGTGTAAAGATACATGGGTAAGTCAGCCAGTTTATGCACATATGGGTCAGTATCAAAAACATGGATCTGCTGTCCAGATAAGTGCCACAGACTGGGCCCATCCACTAATGTTCAGTGAGACAATCCAGATAGTGCTACTGAAAATCATTTCTGATGGCCCTGGCACAATAGTGCTGAGGCGGAGCGTAAGCATTCCCAAACGTCAACTGGATAATGCTGATATTCAGTATGCGGTCCAGATGACTATCTGGATAACACTAGAATAGCAAAAAAGGATGTCCTAAAATTTTCCTGATACTTTCAGCAGACTGAATATTGCCGCTATTCACATAGGAGGGAGTGCTTGCCACACTCCGTGTATATATTCAGCATTTCGATAGCAACACTGAGTAAACAATCATAATTTAAGTGCCACAGCCATAGTTTAAAATCGACAGCAACTGCAGGGCTTCAAAATCAGCCCAATTTACTTCTGCATTTTGTTATTTATACATGTAAAACTAAAACTCCCTTAACTCTGTATGGGACTACTGCCTGTGTACTACTTTTACACATGTATATGGTTCCGTATTCATAAAAGGCTTTTTCCATGTGTTATATCTGGCTTCACCCACTGGAAAGCCTTTATAAAATTACTTTCAGTTGGATTGAGCAAACTGCCAGGCTCAAAAATACTACGAGAATTGGCACTTCAGTATGAACCTTCACTAGTCTGTAAATCAAAGATCACATTTCTTGTGATCTGCTCCTTACATTTCTGAATTGCAACCCTCTAAATATCTGAGTTTGAAGGGAGCTTGGATTTTATTTAAACAATGCCCATTTTTAGTCATCTGTTTTTATTTGATATACCTGGATCTCTATTGTAATCTTTCCAGCTGTAAATGAAGTGTTCTGTATTGTCTATTCCTCTGCACATTCGTTAGCTCATTGTTTTTGCCCTGGCAGTTTCCTTCTCGTCCTGTGTACCTCCAGTGCATTTGGAATAAGAGCTAGAATCTAACAACTACTCAGAGAATTTCCTATTATTGTATATATCTCTCCCACCCTGAAATAACTAATCTGGTTATTGAAGCAATGGTCTTGGGCCACTGGACGTGCACCAGGGATTCATATGGAAACCCACAATCCTAGGCCCTCAATCTGACACTAGATGTAATCCTTAATCTCCATGAATCTCTCAACTCCAGGAGTTGCAAAACAGCCTTTGTGACATTCCTAGCCCCAGTCAGTCCAGGTTGCTGAAGACCCGCCTTGATAATTGAACCCAGGACTTTAGAAATGGATGTGCAGAGCATTCCATTGCATCATTCAGCTGGTCCATCCCAATTTTTTATGGTATTCAGTAGTATAACTCACTAAATCTAAAGAATGTTTTTTGAAAATACAATATTATTACTCCATTCATTGTAAATTGATGCCCTTGAACGCTGCTCATTTCCATCTTCATTTAAATGCTTTAGTTGTATTGGTGTGGAGCGTGATTCTGCAGCATGTACGTCTGGCCCATGGGCACATACAAATGGAAGATGCACCCGCAATTCCAGAATCGGGGACATAGATGGGCACACGCTCACCGTATTCTGCAAAGGTAGATGTAGCCGGTCTTTCCCATCTCCATGTGGCCACGATTCCGCTGTGATAATGTGCATCCTCAATCCGCTGCGCTCCTATATACAACAGCAGGTATAACAGCATGGCATGGCGTCCCAGGATATGAATCTGATCTCTGTTTCTCCCCCAAACATGATGCCATCCTATAGTCACCTACATTCTATCCATACATACATAGGCCCAATATGCAGCTCAGAGGAGTTGTCATCATAGCCCGAAGAAACACTATTGCTCAGCTACACGTCAGTAGTGGTGCTCAGTCATGTTCTATTACTGTCACTCAGCTCTGCACTCCGATACATACTTGTCACAGCCAGTCAGCACTATGGAACACATTGAAGGGCAGAGCAAAAAATAAACAAAGCTCTGCCCTTTTTCCATGTTCCTGCAGGACTAACCTTTCTATCTGGGGGTACCACGGAGAACATACACAGGCCATTTGTGAATATGCTGTGTACGTCCTGGCAGATGACCATGCCCTTGCTCTGCCCCCTCTTGTCCACGATCAGAGATCCCCGCACAAACATTGTGTACGTGCAAGGCCACAATGGTTGCAGAATACAGTCATAGAGGTTTTTCAATAGGAAAACATTTACACCGCACGTCCAATAACCTTATTCACGTTCCAGAATGACCTCTTTAGTGAACTAACTTTCTATTTTTAGGAAAATAATATAAAATGATTTTTTCCACCATTTTTCTGCAGTTTAAAAGACTGAGCAGGTGGCAATCTGTGCAAATATATCATGCCTCATTGTCAGCAAAATTCCTGACTTATTTAGTATTTTGAGTTTTACAAAAAATGGCGCTAAGCATGGAACTTACACAAGAGATTATTGGAGTTCCATGCTGAGCCATGTCATGTCAGAAGAATTCAGTGGATCTAAACTCTCAGTCTACACATAAATGTTTATGCAGTACACTAAGCAAGTAATGCTGACACTGAAGCAACTTTGATTGACAGAGTGGTATTTGTGTGCCCCAATAATTTCATACTAATGGACCTGACGACATTATTCCAAGATTATTATTCTTTGGAAAAGAGCCATGTTTGTTAGAGTGTGAAAGCGTCATGAATATAAGCTAAAAAATGTCAGCTTCTCTAATGC
This sequence comes from Ichthyophis bannanicus, assembly GCA_033557465.1. Lineage (NCBI taxonomy): Eukaryota > Metazoa > Chordata > Amphibia > Gymnophiona > Ichthyophiidae > Ichthyophis > Ichthyophis bannanicus. Next base: position 672,430,393 of record CM066035.1, on the reverse strand, counting down.
AGTTTTCAAAAATTGTCCAAACTCTCTGAAACCGAAGATATTTTAGTGCAAGCATTATTTATATGCAAATTATATTCTCCAAGGAAATATATCTCAGGAGACAGGCTCACCACTGGAGAGCCATGGGATTACATTGTTAAATGCTATGGGGTATTTTTATTATTGCTAAGAATCTCTGCATTTGGGTAGCTAGTGCTGTCCTTGGTCTGTGCTGTCATTGTTATGAGAATGCTATCAAGGGAAACAAGAGCTTGATCTAGTCTGTCGATTAAAGCACCATGCTATGGTGCATAGTGTTGCAGACATTTGACAAGCCTAACCTTTTCAGTATTCCACACAAATGCTATTCTCTAGGATACCAGTCTTCCACGCCCCCACAGGCACAGCTGATAAACATCAAAATTACTTATTCTCACAGCTACCAAACTATTATTTCTAATTTCACAGTGCAACAGGTAACCAAATCATAGTATTTTAGGCACAGTTATTAAGGGTACGTTCAGTCAATTGAAAGCAACATAAAACTGACTAATAGTCATTAAGGGGTACAGTTTCAGTTGGGTGCTAACTATGAAGTAATGTTTATTTTTAATCCTACAAAAGCAGGCCAATTTGGAAAACAGAAAAAAATATCTACTGTAAGAATGAGGAGCCAAAACCAATTGATTGCATAAGTCTGTCTTTTCACCCCTTGACTCAATACTTGGAGGAAGCTCCCTCTGCATAAATAACAGCCATGTCATTTAGAATAAGAGCCTACCAACTTTGCACATTGGAATGGGGAGTTTTTGCCCATTCCTTTTTACAGCATAGTTCTAACTCTTTGAAATTGGCAGAGCATTGACTGTGAGCTGCGATGCAAGTATTGCCACAGATTTTCTATTGGATTTTGGTCTGGGTTTTGACTGGGCCACACAAGCATACTCGGGGCCAGATTAGCACTATATTGTGCCTTAAATCATTTATGTATCCTTTACTATGGACGTCCATTTAGTTTGTTTCTCAGCCTTCCCCCTCAGCCTGAGATCTTGACTTCTCCATACTGTATACTTCCTCTTCAGGAGCAGTGTGGGTAAACTTTCAGGATCTAGTTCTGGCTGTAAGTAGCAATGGCAGGCTACAAGCATGAGGACCTATAAGCACATGCTTTGAGTGGAGTAGCCTAGCGGCTGAGAGTCAGGAAAATTGGGCAGGTCATTTTCATCCTCCATTGCCACTGGTACAAACCAGAGATGTCAAGGGTAGACTGCCTCAGAGAGTGGGATTGAAGGCCAATGCATGAGATTTATAGGTTGTGTGTCCAAAGTATAATGTTTGAAAGATGTAAGAGCCGAAAAGAGTTCACAAATAGAAGAAGCAACAGAAAATTATGTGTCAGTTTCTTTGATGCCTCCGAAAGGATATAGACCAGCGATGGCGAACCTATGGCACGCGTGCCAGCTGTGGCACGCGAAGGCCTTGCAGCTGGCACGCGGGAAGGTCGCACATTAAAAAAAAAAAAAAAGCTGCCCGCTGCCGCCGCGGCGGCATGGAGTGTCCCGCGGGGCTCCCTCTGCCCGGCGGGACTCTCCCGGCGCTGCTCAGCCCCTCTCTGCCGGCTTGCAGAGACGCGAAGGGAGAGTCTCCCTCGCGTCTCTGTTAAGCCCGCAGGAGCTGATGGGAAATCTCCCCTCGGCCCCCGCGCGCTTAAGCGCGATGCGAGGGAGCCTCTCTCCCCCTTCGCGTCTCTGCAAGCCGGCAGCGAGGGGCTGAGCAGCGCCGGGAGAGTCCCGCCGGGCAGAGGGAGCCCCGCGGGACACTCCATGCCGCCGCGGCGGCAGCGGGCAGCTTTTTTTTTTTTTTAGTGCCATGAGCCGAGGGAGGGGGGTTGAGACTGGCAATGGGCTAGGGAGAGAGAGAGGGGGGTTAAGACTGGCAATGGGCTAGGGAGGGAGAGAGGGGGGTTAAGACTGGCAATGGGCTAGGGAGGGAGGGGGGTTAAGACTGGCAATGGGCTAGGGAGGTTAAGACTGGCAATGGGCTAGGGAGGGAGGGGGGTTGAGACTGGCCATGGGCGAGGGAGGGAGGGAGGGAGGGGGTTGAGACAGGCAATGGGCTAGGGAGGGAGGGGGGTTGAGACTGGCAATGGGCTAGGGAGGGAGGGAGGGGGTTGAGACTGGCAATGGGCTAGGGAGGGAGGGAGGGAGGTTAAGACTGGCAATGGGCTAGGGACGTAGGGAGATTAAGACTGGCAATGGGCTAGGGAGGGGGGTTGAGACTGGCAATGGGCTAGGGAGGGAGGGGGGTTGAGACTGGCAATGGGCTAGGGAGGGAGGGAGGGGGGGTTGAGACTGGCAATGGGCTAGGGAGGGGGGGTTAAGACTGGCAGTGGGCTGGGGAGGGGGGTTAAGACGCAGTGGGCTATGGGGGGGAGTTAAGACTAGCAATGGGCTGTGGGCTGATGAGGGCTGGCAATGGGCTATGAGCTGATGAGGGCTGTCTGGAAATGGGGTGATGGGGGGGTTAGGACTGGTAATGGGCTATGGGGGGGTTAAGACTGGTAGTGGGCTGATGGGGGGGGTTAGGACTTGAAGTGGTCTATGGGGGGGTTAAGACTGGAAGTGGGCTGATGGTGGTGTAGTAATGATAATGGGTTATGGGGGGGGGCTAGGACAGGAAATGGGCTGATGGGGAGGGGTTAGGACTTGAGGTGGGCTGATGTGGTTAGGACTGGTAATGGGCTGTGGGCTGATGGGGGGGTTTAGGACTGGCAATGGGCTATGGGGGGCTGACTGGAAATGGGCTGATGGGGGGTTAGGACTGGTAAAGGGTTATAGGGGGGGCTTAAACTGAAAATGGGGTGATGGGGGTTAGGACTGGAAGTTGATTGACGGGGGGCTAGGACTGGTAATGGGTTGGGGTGTTGCTAGGACTGGAAATGGGCTGAGTGGAAGGGGAGGCTTGAACTGCAAATAGCTGATGGGGAGGGGGCTTGGAATGGAAATGGGCTGTGAGGGAAGGGAGCTAGGACTGAAAATGGGCTGATGGAAAAGCTAGGATAGGACTGGAAATGGGCTGTTGGGGGGAGCTAAGATTGGAAATGGGCTGTGGTGGGGGCTTGAATTGAAATGGACTCATGGAGGGGCTAGAACTGGAAGTAGGCTCATGGGGGGGCTTGGACTGGAATTGGGCTGAGTGGAGGGGAGCTATGATTTGACATGGGCTGATGGTGGGGCTAGGAAATGAGTAGAAATGGGCTGATGGGGGGCTAGGATTGAAAATGAGCTGATGAAGGGACTTGGACTGGAAATGGGCTGATGCAGGGACTAGAAGGGAATGGATGCTGGGTGAGACTGGAACTAGAAGGGAGCTGATGTTGGGGGAGGATTAGAATGGGATGGGGCTGGGAGAGTAAAATGGAGAGGGGAAAAATATTTTGTGTAGGAGGGATGAAAAATCTACAATTGGCCAGGTATTGGGAGAGTAATTGGGGATTGAGGATGGAGGGGTAAAATTTGTGTGGATGAAATAGGAATGAGGAAAGAGCAAAAGGAGAAAGATTAGTATGTTAAAGCAGATGTAGAGAGAGAGAGAGAATGGAAAAAAAACTAGAAGAGAGAAGAAAGGACAAATGGACAGCAGACGATGGAGAGTTAGCAGAAAACATGAAGAAACCAGAAGAAGGTGGCTGGACCAATTGCAACTGAAAAAAAAATGCACAAAAGGTAGAAAGATATCTCTTTATTTTGAATTTATTAACTGGAATATGTCAGCTCTGGGAAATGTGCATCATTAACATCTGCGCTTTGTTTGGTACAAGAGGAAATTCCTATTTGACGTTGCCACTTGTTCTCTTTCCCCAGTATTCTCTGAAATGTATTGGTTTAATATTTGCAGTGTTGCCTTTTGATAGGTAGGGTATGGTGCTTTGTGAGTCCTGGTAATGCTGTCAGGATACGGCGGGTTTGCTATGGGTTCTAAATGGGCAGCGTTTGTAGTAGTTCCTAATGTGCCTGGCGGTTGGCACTGGATTATAGTAATGTAGAAATCTTTTAGTCTTTCTTTATCCATACACTCATTAAGAGACATGTTTACTAAAAGTTAGTGTATGGTAACATTATGCAAATATTTATGCAAATAAGACCACTTATGCAAATGACATGCTGGCACTTTGAGGAAATTCTTTGGTTTTGTGCGGCAGTTTGGGCACTCGGGCTCAAAAAGGTTAGCCATCACTGATATAGACAAAGGGGAAACAGTATTAGGACAGTTTTCACAGGAATTTGCTTTGATAACTAAAACAACCTCCACTTAGCATGAAACATGAGGAGCAGCCTAATGGTTATAGCAGCAGAGGACCAGGGAAGCCTGCTTCAATCCCACTTCTCCTTGGGATCTTGGGCAAGTGACTTAACCCTCCATTGCCTTTGGTAAAAACTTAAGATTGTAGGCCCTCCAAGGGATAAAACAATGCCTAGTGTATCTGATGCATTTGTCTTGAGCTACTTCTGAAAAAGGCATAAGTTAAATCCTTACATTTGTATCAATGGACTTCTGCACTCAATCCCGAATTTTCAAAGGGAAACTTTAAATAACATTGGACATTGTGGCCATTACAGAAACATGGTTTAATGAGTCACATGAATGGGACATAGCTATAGTCAGCTATAATTTATTTAGAAGAGATAGAGAAGGCAGAAAAGAAGAAGTAGCAGCCCTATATCCCAAAAGCAATATTAAAGCCACTGAAATGCAGAGGATGTGGGGAAAGAAGAAGCACTGTGGATTGTGTTGGAAAGAGGAGATGGCAGTATCATTCACACAGGTGTATTCTACAGGCCTTCAACTCAAACTGAGGAAATGGACAGAGACTTGATCATTGATATTGCAAAGGTAGCAATGAAGGGAGAAGTAATCATATTGGGTGACTTGTTTTGCCTGTGTTGTGTTTTTTACCTTTATTTATGTAGCCGCTTCTTTGCTGAAACATATACGTTTATTTTTCCTCATGTTTTTATTTATTTTCCTTACATATATATCTGTTGCCCCTTATATTGCCTCTTTTATTTTAGCTCCCTGCAATTCCACTTCCATTATCTCCTCCCACCCTGCCAACTTCTCCTTCAGGTACTTTCCCGTTTTACTGAAATCAGCATTTTTGAAATCTAGTACTTTAAGTTTGCTGTAATTGGACTCAGCCTTGGCTTTTACTTCAAACCACACTGTGTGATGACCACTACTGCTCACATGGGCACCCACCCGGACATTTGACATGCTATCTCCATTGGAGAGTACTAAATCCTGTGTCAAACCTTTCCTGTTTAGGTCCACCATCATTTTTCTGAGCAATGCTTCTTGAAAGGCATCCACAGTCTTTTTACTTCTTTCCAGACAAAGAGAAATAAGGATAGCAAAAGCAGAAGAAAAAATGGCTAAAGATGTGAAGCAGAGCAAGATGGCGGCATGAGCAGCTACATGGTCGAGTGCTCTGAGTTGGGAGCTTCTATTCTGCCTGATGTCTCGCAAGAGGTAAGGGAAAGCCTCAGCGTCTGTTTCTGTCTCCACACCGAAGGCTTTGGTTCAGTCCCTCCTGCCATTTGCCTCGGCAGTCCCGATGCCACAACTCCCTTTAGTTCAGCCTGCCGCGTCAGCGGTAGATGCTAGCTGGTGTGGGGCATTTTTGAGCCCTGAGCAGAGAACATCCCTGCCACCACCACAACCAGTTGCAATAGCTCTGGGGAAGCAAGGAGAATCAAGAGGGGAATCCCAGAAGGCTTCTTGGATGGCAGAGCTTCTCTCGGCATTTGAGTCCTCTTTGGAGGGTTCAGTGGCTTCACCGGTTCAGGATCTTCCTTTGTCAGTGGCTGTGAGACTGGCTGTTTAACTATTGAAGCGTTATGGGATGCCATCAAGGATGTGGACTCATCTTATGCTTCTTGTGCTGGTGAATATTAAATCTCAACTGGAACAAGTTTCAGTAAAGTTTGTGGACCATAAGCTGACTCTGGCACAACATTCTACTTGGCTGGAACAAGTGGAAGCTGCAATGGAGAATCTCCAGTCTATGAGTAATGCCCAGATGCAAGAAAAAGAAATCTTAAATAGGAAACTATTGATCCTGGAAAATCAGGGTTCCAAGAACAATTGAAGATTTCTTAATTTCCAGAAGTGTCCTGTGATATCACCTATGAACATGCTAAGAAAATATCCAGGAGAGGTTCTGAAATTACCTGAAGAAGCAATTCTGCCAATTGTTTGGGCCAGTATTTTTCCCTTAGCCCTCGTATGTGGGAAGTTGAGGGGAAGTCCTGAGTTAAATCAGAGCCCTGAGGCTGGGAATTTAACTGCCTTTCTGGAATCATCATTAGAAGTCATCACTGAAAGGACCACCCTGATAGCATGTTTTGCATCTGAATCAGACAAGAACGCTGATCTGTTGTTCATTTGTAATATGTCTGCATTATTCTTTGGATCTAAGATTTATGTAGTTCCTGATGTATCTAGGGATACACAAAAAAAGCACCTTGAGTTCTTGACTCTGAGGTCCAGGGTCCTGAAACTTGGAGCGTCTATGAAATTATTGTTTCTTTGCAAATCTTTGATTTCATGGCAGTCTAAACAATTTGTTTTCTTTGATTCAGATCAGCTACTTCATTTTCTTGTGGCCAGAGAGAGTCCCAGGGTGGCTACCTTAGATGAGATCGTCAGTTAAGATTGGCTGGAATTGCTACATTTTGGACTGCTGCCACCAGATATGCTTTAGATTTCTTTAGGTGTATCACCTTTTCATTTAATGTTTCCTGTTCTTGCCCTACTTGTGGTATATTTGGGTTCTATATTTGTTTGGTATAATTGATTTATATTTATTTATTTTGTATTATTTCCAATATTACTGGGTCATTCAATTTTCTGAATGTATATTAGTTGATATTGCAAAAATAGAAAATTAAAAAAAAGATGCAAAGCATCAGAGAAAGTGGAAGATCAGAGGTGAATTGTAATACTCAAAAGTGCCGAGGACAGATTTGTGGAAAGTAACATCAAAAAAGTGAAAATGCTGAACAAATACTTCTGTTCTGTATTCCTAAAGAAAATCCTGGAGAAAGATCACATATGATAGACAAATATACAAATGGGAATGGAGTATCTTTATGCTTCAATAAATAGAGGGGGTGACCTGCACAGTGTGGTGGATACAACCCTAAACAAAGGCATAGAGGGGAATGACTCACACGAGTGGCGTGTACAACCACTCTAGCCACCTTACTGGGCAGACCAAATGGATTATACTATTCTTTATCTGTCATCATATACTATGTTATTGATGCTGCTCTCATCCCCCATGCCTCCCCTTTTTTAACACTTCCACCAGACCCCCGGTGGACATTCACCGACTCCACTGGCTCTCTTCATCAGGGGCGGCCCAAGGGGGGTGCGGGGCCATGTGCAGAGACTCGGTGCGGGGCCTCATTTGCATAAGTGGCCTTATTTGCATAAATATTTGCATAATGCTAACATTCATTAAGAGACATGTTTACTAAAAGTTAGTGTGTGTATGGATAAAGACAGACTAAAAGATTTCTACATTACTATAATCCAGTGCCAACCGCCAGGCACATTAGGAACTACTACAAACACTGCCCATTTAGAACCCATAGCAAACCCGCCATATCCTAACAGCACTACCAGGACTCACAAAGCACCATACCCTACCTATCAAAAGGCAACACTGCAAATATTAAACCAATACATTTCAGAGAACAACAATACATGACCTACTGGGGAAAGAGAACAAGTGGCAATGTCAAATAGGAATTACATAAACAGAATACCTCAGCTCAGTTACACATGCAGAACATAGACCATCACCAAACAAGGAATCACAATTTAGAAACAGGAAGGCAATAATTAAACTGGGAACCCCAAAAGTCAAACTTGGAATGTACAACAACACTGTAGAAATAAAACTATAAATTAATTTCCTCTTGTACCAAACAAAGCGCAGACGTTAATGATGCACATTTCCCAGAGCTTTCATATTCCAGTTAATAAATTCAAAATAAAGAGATATCTTTCTACCTTTTGTGCATTTTTTTTCAGTTGCAATTGCTCCAGCCACTTTCTTCTGGTTTCTTCATGTTTTCTGCTAACTCTCCATCATCTGCTGTCCATTTGTCCTTTCTTCTCTCTTCTAGTTTTTTTTTCCATTCTCTCTCTCTACATCTGCTTTAACATACTAATCTTTCTCCTTTTGCTCTTTCCTCATTCCTATTTCATCCACTCAAATTTTACCCCTCCATCCTCAATTCCCACTTACTCTCCCAATACCCGGCTAAGTGTAGATTTTTTATCCCTCCCACACAAAATATTTTCCCCTCTCCATTATACTCTCCCAGCCCCATCCCATTCTAATCCTCCCCCAACATCAGCTCCCTTCTAGTTCCAGCCTCACCCAGCATCCATTCCCTTCTAGTCCCTGCATCAGCCCATTTCCAGTCCTAGCCCCCCATCAGCCCATTTCCAGTCCTAGCAAGCCCCCAACCCAATACCAGTCCTAGCCCCCCCATCAACCCACTTCCAGTCCTAACCCCCCATCAGCCCACTTCCAGTCCTAACCCCCATCAGTCCATTTCCAGTCAGCCCCCCATAGCCCATTGCCAGTCCTAACCCCCCCATCAGCCCACAGCCCATTACCAGTCCTAACCCCATCAGCCCACCTCAAGTCCTAACACCTCCCCATCAGCCCATTTCCTGTCCTAGCCCCCCCCATAGCCCATTATCAGTCCTAACCCCCCATCAGCCCACAGCCCATTACCAGTCCTAACCCCATCAGCCCACCTCCAGTGTTAACCCCCCATCAGCCCATTTCCAGTCCTAGCCCCCCCATAGCCCATTCCCCGTCCTAACCCCCCCCCAACAGCCCACAGCCATTATGAGTCCTAACCCCATCAGCCCATCTCCAGTCTTAATCCCCCCAGCCCATTTCCAGTCCTAGCAACCCGCCCAACCCATTACCAGTCCTAGTCCCCCATAGCCCACTCCCAGTCCTAATCCCACCAGCCCATTACCATTCCTAACCCCATCAGCCCCCCTCCAGTGTTTATCCCCGCCCATCTTCCCTTTTCCAGTCCTAGCCCCCCCATAGCCCATTACCAGTCCTAACCCCCCCCCCAACAGCCCACAGCCCATTACCAGTCCTAACCGCATCAGCCCACCTCCAGTCTTAATCCCCCCAGCCCATTTCCAGACCTAGCAACCCCCCCAACCCATTACCAGTCTTAGCCCCCCATTGCCCACTCCCAGTCCTAATCCCACCAGCACATTTCCAGTCCTAATCCCCATCACCCAATTTTCAGTTTAAGCCCCCCATACCCCATTACCAGTCCTAACCTCCCCATCAACCCACTCCCAGTCCTAATCCCACCAGCCCATATACAGACAGCTCCCCCATAGCCCATCACCACTCCTAACCCCCCCAGCCCCCCCATAGCCCATCACCACTCCTAGCCCCCCCCAGCCCCCCCATAGCCCATCACCACTCCTAGCCCCCCCCAGACCCCCATAGCCCATCGCCACTCCTAGCCCCCCCCAGCCCCCCATAGCCCATCACCACTCCTAACCCCCCCAGCCCATCACCACTCCTAACCCCCCCACCACATCACCACACCCCACCCCCCCCACCCACCCCCATAGCCCATCACCACTCCTAACCCCCCCAGCCCATCACCATTCCTAACCTTCCCCCAGCCCAGCCCAGCCTAGCCTAGCCCAGGGAAATTTTTTTAAAAAAAGAAGCTGTCTTCTCCGGCTACCGGGGCCGCCGCGGCAGAATCGAGTGTGCCGCGGGGCCCCGCCTGCCCAGCAGAGCCTGCCCTCCCCTTTATCACCTCTGTCTTCGCAGCTTCAGTCAAACGCGCCGGCTTTCAGAGCGTGAAAGGACTAGTTTCCCTTTCGCGGCTCTGTTAAGCCCGCGGGGGCTGATGGGAACTTCCCATCAGCCCCCCGTGGGCTTAACAGAGCAGCGAGGGAGAAACTCTCCTCTCGCGCTCTGAAAGCCGGCACGTTTGACTGAAGCTGCAAAGACAGAGGTGATAAAGGGGAGGGCAGGCTCTGCTGGGCAGGGGGGGCCCCGCGGCACACTCGATTCTGCCGCGGCGGCCCCGGCAGCCGGAGAAGACTTTTTTTCTTTTTAAAATTTTACTTTAGGATCAGAATGTTTTTTGTGCGGGCCCCCTGAAACGCGGGGCCCTGTGCAAAAAACATTCTCGCTCAATGGACGGGCCGGCCCTGCTCTCCATGGTCAGCCTTGAAGAGCACAGTTTCCCCTCTTCATACAGAAGCCTCATTTGCAGAGCATAGGAACTTTCCCCGCTTACATCTGACTCCACCCTAATGCCTTTCCATTGGCTGGATCCTAGTTCTGAGCCCTTCTTGCATGGGCGTGGTTGCAGAACTGGAAACATCATCAGGAAATTGAATGACTTGCTAATGATGCTTCTAACTCTTGAAACAGACAAGACAAGCTCATTCATACAAGAGGGGACAGTGAGGGAATTGGACAGCTGCAGATAGAGGTTTAAACTCTGGACATTTTAAGACACAATTTAGCCACCCTTCTGCCTTGTGGGCATTAATACAATATGTAGAGTTGTTTAGATCAGTTAAATAAACTCCCAGTTTAATGTATTTTGAATTTTATTCTTTAGACAGAAGAATATGAAACATGTACAAGAATGTGAAGACTTTTACAAGGGATTGGAGATGCATACATTGGTTTTTTTTAAACTAAATTTAACTGCCTGTTTTTATTAATTTCTAAATATAAGTGCCCAAAAGGTGGGGAAAAAGTTAGGAGCTTTGCACTGATTTTCAGCACTAGAGGGCCAATGCAGAAACCTTGTGCCAGAGCCCAGCACAAAAGCTCTAGGGCAGGATCTCCTAACGTGACTTTAACAATGACTTTTTGTGCAGTGATTCTATAAGCAAATAGCATGCAAATCAGTTATGCACAAACAATCAGCATTAAACAATGGAAGCAAGTCAGACACATGCACACAAGAACGTATGTTAATTCTGGCACCTGTGAGCATAGATTAGTTTGACCAAAAACAAAAAATGTCATCTGAATTGAAGTTTGACACTTCTCCTCAGATGACCAGACTCTCCAAGTGGATCCTGCCCTGATCATGGCCCCGACCCCTGCTGCCACCTAGACCACAGCCCCCTCCTAAACATTAATATCTCCTGATGCCCTGGCAGCCTCAATCTCACCCACCCTAAAACTGGATAAAAGGCCAGTGGCCCCAATTTCACCCCCCCCCCCCAAAATAAAGGGCCCAATATTCAGTGGTAGCGGCTAGCACTACTAAAGTGGCTAGCCACTGCCCCTGAACTTTAAACCTATATACTCAATGCTGGGACAATATCCAGGCCCCTGCATTAGCTATCTGAGTTGCCCGGATTGGGATGAAGCTAACTGGACAGCGGCGAAATTCAACTGCTGCCCAGTTAGCTTCTGCGGCATACTTTTACTCACCAGGTTTTGGACCCAATAAGATTTTTTTTGGAGTGTCCAACTGAAGAAAAAATATGGAAGATACGGACACATTATTGTTTTCAGTAACATGGGAGTTTACGTGGAGAGGGCAATTTGTTAGTCATTCGTAAAAGCTTCAATATTTATTTTTTTCTATTGGCCATCCCATAAGTTTCATGATCTATAAAATGTAGCTTATTATTGTTATGAATGTATTTTTATTATATATTGTTTTGATTATTGAGGTAGTTTGTTATTACTCATCTAGTATGATGCAGAGATTATGGGAGTCATTTTGACAGTGCTATCCATGATTTCCACACCTGAAAATGCCCATTCAGATATACAAATCACATTGATGTCCCAAGAGCCATTTTAGAATGCTCCAAATTTATATATGTCTGGCGCGATCACATCTATGTCGCATGGAAGCGTGCTAGAGGCATTCACAAACTGATTCACGTGTGTGCCTGATTTTACAAAGGCCCTGCATGTTTGGAGTCGATGGCAGAAATGTCCACGTCAATACCTAGCCCCAGGCACAAATAGGCATCTGAAAAATGCTCATTTTGGCAACCAAAGACATGTATAGAGGAGAGGAGAAAGTGAAAATTACTGGGGGAGTGAAAAAGCTGTGTCAGAAAAGCATACAGCGCAATAAACAGACATTTTTCTTGGCTGCCATGCAGATGCACGTTTCCACTTGCAAAATGGCAGGCCGGGATGTGAATCTGGTGAGGTAAATGTGTCTGTTCTGGAATACCATCTCAGACGCATCTATTTTCCAGGAGCTGCAGGCATTCACATCGGACACGTAAGTTTCTAAAATCACATCAAAACTTGCATGGTTCTGGGGTATGATTCTGCATGTCCCTGTGTATTTCTGTTTGACTGAAATATTTCTCTTTTAGAGTGTAGACGGGTGCAACTTCACTGCTGTCCCTCTCATTAAATTTCAGATGTTTTGACTTCGATGTGGCAGATTGCACCTAAACGGTCTTTCTATAATGAACTTTTCTAAATGAATACATGGAAATCTAAAGGGAAAGGAAATGGAAGCATTCTCAGGGCAGGGATAGTTTGAGGGAGGTAAGATGTGTAGGTCCCAGTATTCAGCATTAGTGGTTAGCACAATTACAGTGCCTAGGTGTCCCCACTGAAAACTAAACCCGGATATTCAATGGATTGAATATCCGGGTCAGCGGCGGAAGTCAGAAGTTAACTGGACAGAGGCAAAATTCAACTGCTGCCTGGTTAGCTTCGGCGACAACAGTTAGGACAGCTAACAGTGGTTGAATATCGCCGCTGCCCGGTTATCTCCTGGTACCGCTTCTGGAAAGCCCTGATGCTAACAGTGTACCATCGGGGCATATAGCAGCAGAACCTGGAGATGTTCAGCAGCATAACCATGTTATAGTGCCACTGAATAGCCCACTTGAGGCTTTTACAGTTTACAGGTCCGTAAACCATGTAAATGCCATTGAATATCAGGCCTGTAGTTTTAAATAATCCAAACTACGCTTTTAATTTTGCCTTGAAAAATACCTGCACAAAAGCAGGCAGAAATTTGTGGTTACTTTTTGTGGATCAACTACCAGGTCTGATTATTCCAGCATATCCCTTGGGTAAAATCTACCCAGTGGATTTGTAAAAAATATAATCAGTTTGATTATTCTTCTCTTTGTGACTACTCTGCGGTAGCTCTCAACTATATTAAGTTGTTTAAAATTGTACTATAAGTATAATGCTAAAATTTCTTTTTGCAGAGCATAAAAATCCAAACATAGGGACCAAGCACAAAACATGGTGTTAAGGAAACCTGAAGAGATTAGTGAACTGTTAAATAACACTCAAGGACAAGTTAAGCTGTGCAAAATGGTTATGCAAATGTAACCCTCCTCTGAATTAATGCTTGTCATTTTCATATTAAATAAATCAGATTTTCTACAAATAGGCTTTAATGGGCCTAGCTGTATATTGCAAGGATTTTAAAAAAACATATATGACTTTGCCATTTGCAACAGTGAATGTCACAAAAAGTGGCATCTAAGATATTTTTTATTAATTTTTTTAGTGAATACTTATCTTTCATCAGTCCAAGACAACATTCCCTTTGAGGCCGATTCCATACTGTGCACGTCCAGACATCCAAAAAAGGGATAGGGCACAGTTGGACCTGATTCTGCAACTGCAGGAGCTATACGTACCCGCAGCAACAGAATCAGGTCGCTTGGACGCAAAAGAGGAAGGCCAGCAATGGGATGGATCAATACAATAACAGCAGCTACGGGTACCGGTCTGTCAACAATGAGCCGCCTGACTGAAGACCGAACACAATTTAGGATAGCTATCCAGAGGGTCGCCATGAGTCGACTCCGACTCGACGGCACTTAACAACAACAACAAGAAGTATGATATTTCACAGAAATGGGACTACTGTAACTTCTCACACAAAAATAAATACAAAAAAAAATAAAGAGTAGACATGAACTGTGCCCTACAATTCACGCACAATAAATTACTAAGCATTAACTGCTAATGTGGCAGATAATGTGGTGCGTTTAATGCCACCTGAATAGGTGTCACCAAGTAATTCATGCTGTCTCCATTGCAACTAATGCACAGTGAAAAAATGTTTCTCTTCTTATCTTAATGGGAAATTATTGGGAATGCCCCAACAGTTAACACAATGGTCTTTGTAGTAACTACATGTTAACTTTGCCAATTAACATGCATTAACTGCAGGATCTTACTGCATTTTAGTAAATAAGGGAGAAGGAGGGCAATTTTATAAGGGGGCACATATGTTTAGGCGCTAAGTGTGCACCTAACTGGGGGTTATTTGGTCATTGATACAAATATGTGGCTACATACATTCATAAGTGATCTCTTATAAAATATCGAAGAGGGTGGGCGGAGCCTGGCTTTGGGCAAGATGGACGTGTAAGAGCTGTGCTCCGGAGGGCAATGGTCAAGAATCCTGACTTCTGCAGTCTTTAACTAAATAGTTCTTACCTACTTTGATATCATTCGATCTTGGACATGTCTGGCCCCAAACCGACGCGGCTGGCTTACCAAATATCTCAAAACACCAGCGCAAAGAGAACCAAAACAGAACCTCTCTCACCTCACAAGATGGCGGTCATCCGAGATTGTTCTGAGACCTTGCAGGAACTTTTGGCTGAGATTCGTGCTGTTAAAGATTTGGTCAAATCCAATGGTGACTCGCTGCGAACAATGCAGGAAGACATCAGTGCCTTGAAAATTTCTTTGGAGTCAATCACAGCATGCTTGCAAAAGGTGGAGAACGTGGTGGCAATGCATAGGGAGCGGCTCAAGGCCGTCGAGAGGCAGGAAAAGTTGATACGCTCACTGCAAAGAGAGTTGGAAGACGGTAACAACCGCGCTCGAAGGAACAACGTAAGAATACTGGGAATTCCCGAGGGAGCCGAGGGTCCTGACATGGTGGGCTTTTTGCAGTGAATGATTTCGGGTGTGTTGAAATTGAAATTCACCATGCCGTTTGAGATCTAGCATGCCCATCAAGTGCCTACTCAGTCCATGATTGCGGGCAAACGCCCACGCCCAATCATCTTGAAAGTTCTTTGCTTTCAGCAAGTCTCGCAAATAATTTAGCAGCCAGAGCACTCTCTACCTTGGAATATCAGGGGCACAAACTCCTATTCTTCCCTGACTTTGCGAAGGCAACAGTGGATCGGAGAAAGAGCTTTTTGGCGCTACGTCCACACTTGTTGCAGCTGCAGGCCTGATTTGGGCTGCTCTACCCTGCCCGCATGAGAGTCACGCTGCATAACCATGATCCCCTTAAAGCTCCTCCCTGGCATGGTCCTTTTAAGAGGTTGAAGTCTCATAGGGTAATAGCTGACACTCAAAGGGCTTTTCAACAATTAACGAAGGATATTCCTAAGGAGGAATGCCTAGCAAAATTAATCCCCATCTGGCACAGTCCTTTTTTAAAAATTCATCAAAGTTCATTTGCATGGCAACAGTGGTTCAAGTAGGGGCATTTGGACTATTGACCAACTATTTTCGGATGGCAAGTGGAAACCTTTTGCTTCCCTACAAAGTGAGTTTGATTTGCCTAAATCCCTATACTTTCAATGGATCCAACTGAGACATTGTATAGAGAAATCCCCTATTGAAATTAAGTCTTTGGCTGAAGAGTGGGGGTTGCTGAATATCATAGGTTCAGCCCATACAGCTTCTGGGGTGGCTTCTTACTATTATAAATTAGTCATCCAGAACCACACCCCACAGGTCATTGGTGTTCAAAGAATTTGGGAACACAACACTGGGGAAGCTCCTCTGGAAGCATGGGTGAATTTCTGGCGCAAGACAAACACAGTATCCCAATCTGCCTCTATTTCACAAGCTTTATACTTCTTTGCACACAGAGCTCACTTTACTCTGGTAAAGGTGACTAAGTGGGATAAGGCAGCTGGGAATAAGTGTTGGTCTTGTCGGAGTGGTGTTGGCACTTTGAGACATGTGGTACATGACTGCCCTAACATTCAGTCTTATTGGGTTTCGATTTGGAACCGTATCCAAGAGGTGTTGGAATTCAGGGCCACTCTCTCCTGGTCTGTGGTCGTTTTTCGGTCAGCAAATGGCATCTCGTCATTACAGAAGGATTGTCATTTTTTATTTGATTTTATGATGGGAGTGGCCCTGCATCTCGGTATTTCTAACTGGAAGCATACTGCAAAGCTTAGTTGGCACGAATGGTGGAATCGCCTATGTTTATGCTGCAAATATGAACAAATGCCATGTTATGGTGTAACCCGTATGCCTTCCACTTTTCTCAAATGCAAACCCCTATATAACTACATCTCCAAAGCCCGTTATGAGGTAAACTAAGGGGTCATTAGTCAAACCATTTTGTCTCCTATCTAGTGGAGGGCCACCTGATGTGCCATAGGCCTCTTTTTTTTTCTTTCTTATATATTGCCTTTGAAGATCGCACGGGGTTGGGAGGGTCATGGTTGTGGAAGGCTGTTCAAAGCCTTTTTTTTTGCTCTTATGTTAAAGAGAAATATCATTTTAATTGTATTTTTGGTTTTGTTGTATCTGTTTGAAAATATAAATAAAGAAGTTAAAATAAATAAATAAAATACCAACTAGTGTAAATGTGTGTACTTTGTGAGTGGGATTGCGCATGGGTTGAGTTTGAGCGGATTATGGGAAACATGCATACGTTTGCACATGGATGATAAACAACTATTATTTACATGTGTTCTTGTAAATTTCTACGTTTGGGCATATATACCAGTTCTAGTTCTGGTCTAAATGCTTACACCTTAACTTCACATTCAATTTTTGCTTCTTACACTAGTGTTTTACAAAGTTGAATAGGCACTTATTTGTTTTTATAAATTAGGCTCAACAAAGGTACATTAAAAAGCACTTTAAGTAAGTGCCTCCTTATAAAATTGCACTTTAAGAGGGTAATTTTATAACCAGGTGCCTAGTTTTAGCATCTAGAACACACGTATCTTGAGCCAGTTTTATAAAGAAAAGCGGGCACCTACATTTCTTTATAAAATAGGGGCATAAGTGGTGCAAAAATCTAGGACTTATTTCACTTCAAGCACATACATTTCAAGTTCTACAGCAAGTTTACAGTTGGTTCCTCTTTTGGGGGTGTATTTAATAAAACTAACTTAGATTTTGAATATACGCACCTAAGTGATAGTATTTTATAACTTAGGCACCTAAATATAGGCACTGCCTAGGCTTCACCCAAGCTCCACTCCTGTGCAAGCCACCATGAAAGTAGGCACAATGGCACTTAGGTGCATGCTTACTGACTGGCGCCCACTTAAAGCGTGTAACTAAGTGCTCATTTCGGTTCTTAAGTTCTTTAAAATAGGGACAGGTGCCTAAATGGAGCATAATTAGGCGGGCTCCCTTATAGAATCAGTCCCTAAATGTTTTATTTTGAAAGACAAGAATTTATGATGATGAGCCTTTAAAGAAAACCTGCAAAATATCCCATTTAATTGAAAAAACAAATCTGTGATCTCCCAGAGGAAGAAAGAAATCCTCACTTTTTTGAGGCATGTATAGGAAATCTTCTGAATCTTCATTAATTTTCTCTTTTTCCCCAGTGCATTCTTTTCAAAGTTAATTCCACCAGCCCCATTCAGGCAAAGTTTAAAAGAAAATAAACATACTGGGGCCAATTTTATAAGGGGCACGTGGAACAATGTATGCTATTATGTGCAGAAGTCCCTATTTTAAAGTACTTACGTGCTGAATGGGCATTTGTGTGTGCACCTTGGGCAGTTGCTATTCGTCCAGGGCCAGCCCAAACACTAGTCAAACTAGGCAGTCGCCTAGGGTAGCAAAGAGCAGGGCATTCAAAGCTAAACAATAGATTCTGACAGCCAGGGAGGGGCATAAAGCTTAATGTTTGCTTAGGGTGTCAATGCCTTGAACCATGCCTAGGGCCGACCCTGCCTGTGTCGGATATACCTGCTCACATCAAAGCATATTTCTTAGAAATAGAAGCATCTGATGGCATTTGATTTAAATTAGACTCATTACTGTTGCCCGAACTGCACAACTGCAGAAAGTATCCAAGACCGCCATACAAGAATATGATCCGTCTCTCAGGTCTTGACAATAATAATTGCAAACAAACGGCAGCAGTGCCTAGGTACAAAACCATCACCATTTCATTGGACTTATTTTTCTTCAAGCACAGCACAGCCAAAGGCTTACATTTGGTTCTTGAGACATGGTCCTAATTTAGCCTTCTTTTAGGGGCATATTTAATAAAACAAATTTCCCAAAGGCTGTATGATAATAAACCACGACAGAGTTTGTATTGCTTTACTGCTGTTAGACATCTTTTAAGCAGATTGTGATGTGCTTTTCATGGTTATTTTAATTATTAATGTTTCTCTTTCATTGTTTCTTTTTCCAAAATTCAAACTTGATGAGGTTCTATTGGTCCTCTGAGAGCTATACTGCATATTCTCCTTCGCTGCTAAAATATGTATTATTTTTCTCAGATTTTTGATGTGTTGAAATATCCAGCTCAATGAAACAACCATCAGTCTGTGCAGCACCAACTGCAAACCATTTATTCATCACCAAGGGACCTGTTTATTAAAGTGGGGTAAGGTTTGTATTTACCAAACACTAGCTGCAAACGTTAATGCACAGTAACTGCAAAGCCTGTGCAATAACTTATATTTCATCAGTATCGCTATGCTCATGTAACCCCTCTTCTCAAGTCACTTCATTGGCTCTCTGATTTCTAGCGGTAGTCTTGCAGTATTACCAATAGGTGTCAAACTGCCAAATAAGGGATGAATGCCCTTATTTGGCAGTCTGATACCCTAGAGGTAGTACTTGAGGGGTCAGAAGCACCATTTTGAACCCAATTGCCGATGGGGCAGGAGCAACCAGAGATTTCTCCTTCCCACATTAACCACTAGGGAAAACCCAGGTAAGACCCAGGGAGTTTTAAAGGGTTTGTATTGGAGATGTTGAGGAATGTTGGGCATGGGAGGGTTTATTGGAGATGTCAGGGGGGTACTGGGGGTTTCTAAAATGCCATTCGAGGGAGTGAAGTGGTTTCTTGATTGCCATTCAAAGGAGGGTGTGAGGGAGAGGATATTTTAGCTGCAGCTGCTGTGGTAAGTGCATCACTGATAGCACAGATGCACTTACTAGCTCGGTAGCCTATCATGCCCTAACTGCAAGGTGCTGTCCATGTCCATAACCTAACCATCTCCACCCCCTTCCACGATAAACACTTCCACGGTAAGCACTTAGATGGTGAATTAGCAGTAGCTCTCACCTGGCTGTGTACTTTACATTTACCAGGCATGAATCATGTGCTAACTGCTTACTACATTTTAATAACAGGCCCAAAGTGTCTTAATCAGGCAAAGGTGTGGAAGGGGATATGTATATGTCCTGTCAATAAAATCATTTAATTTACTGAAACCCAAGCTTGTGCCATTCTTTATAGCTGGCCCAGTTCTTTGGCATGTCTTACTGCTTAATGTTCATCATGAAGAGAATTTTCTCATCTTTAGGAAGGATGCTAAATCCCATTATTTATTTTTTTTGTTTGCAGACTTATGGATATTTCCAGCAGACCTTTTGGCATTATTCTGATAGTTTTCCTTTAGCTAATTGTTGTGATATATGATTTTTATTTTCTTTGTATATTAGAGAGCATTGTTGATTTGAATTTGTTATTTCATATGTTTTACTGTAATCTTCTGAGGACAAGATGGCTTCGCAATATTAATGCTTTAAACAAAGTAAAAAAATAAGGTGTCTTTACTCTGGATTCTACTATGGAATGTGATAATAATGGACATTTGGGATGTAATTTTAGAAATCTAAAACCTTAGATGCAATTCATATATTTAAAAAATAGAATTCTACATCTGAAACATTATATAAGTGCATGTGATGATTTGACGAAAGGTACAGCTTATACATGCATTTATCAAAATGCAGAGTTCTATGCCAGAGAAAAGAAGGCATGATATGGATATGCCCTATCTGAGGTACTATCAGGGAAGAGAGGAAGACTGCACGACTGCGACAGAAAAAAAAACCCATGATAAAATATTTAAGTTCTGAATTTTAATGGATAAACACTGTGATGTGACAAGGTGGCTCAGTGGAAAATGAAACTTGAGGCAATCTTGCATGACAGTGGCAGGTGGGAAGTTTTGCACATGCTCAAAAGCTTCAGGAAAGATCCTAAGCTGAAGTAATTGTTTTCCGTACCAGTCTCCATCAGTGCTGTCACCAAAAATGTGAGGACTTAAATCCTGCTTGGCCACAGAAAAAGTACATATTTATCACTTCCTAACTGGATGACCCAAAATTGACATAAAGCAATTGTTACTCTAGGGAAAAATATTGCTCACAAATAGAAAATGTATGCTTTCCATTTCTAAGAAGATATTTGTTCATGCTTCTTATGAGGAAATGTAGCAAATCCTGTATCTACATATGACATTCCTGTGAGAACTGTAGTTTCACAATATGCTGAATTTCTAAATCCCCCAGAGTCTCGTGGAGCACAGCAATAAACAACCTTCACCTCTTCCGTGTAGAGCGTGCCACATCGGGGAATATCCAAACCTACTTTTCTTAAAGTACAAATAAAAAATCATGTTCATACCCTCTTCAAAAAGAAAATTGACCAGAAGGGTTTACCCTCTCACTTGGTTTGCAGCTTGTCGTGCTGTGAGGGCTTGTGGGCATCAGTGATGCTGAGAACTAAACTATCGGTAGTTTAACTACTGGCAGGGTCTCCCAAGATGGACAGGTCTCAGCTGAGGTGCCAGACCAAGACAAACCACCCATCTGGGCAGCAGCAGAATGGGATAGTGTTGACAGCGGAGGATTACATTTCTGTGACAACGGCAACACCACCAAACTTAAACTGCGCGGAAGAAATCTTGCCATGAAAACCCAATGGATAGTTACAACAAAACAAATTGTGCTATAGTGCTGGAAGATGAGACCCCCAGGTCGGAAGGCACTCAACTAGCTACTGGGGAAGAGCTGAAGACTTTTCAGAGTAAAGCCAGCATTTATGGTGTGGTTGGATCAAAGCCCTCGGGACGTCTGACTGCTGATGTAGCTGCGCATGAAATGAGAGTCAGAAGCTGTAAAGATGTCTTACGCATTGGAACATGGAACGTACGAAGCATGAACCAAGGGAAGTTGGAGGTGGTCAAGAATGAAATGGAACGGAGGTCTTTCATTTCCTGCTGCTCTTTGGCTGAACGCTCCTGGATGGTTGCTGGTTGCAGCGGCTGCACTGATTGGTCGCTGGTCTGCTCCTGGGGCTTTAAAACCTACTGCCCTACCGCGGGACGCTGAGGTCTTTCATTTCCTGCTGCTCTTTGGCTGAACGCTCCTGGATGGTTGCTGGTTGCAGCGGCTGCACTGATTGGTCGCTGGTCTGCTCCTGGGGCTTTAAAACCTACTGCCCTACCGCGGGACGCTGAGGTCTTTCATTTCCTGCTGCTCTTTGGCTGAACGCTCCTGGATGGTTGCTGGTTGCAGCGGCTGCACTGATTGGTCGCTGGTCTGCTCCTGGGGCTTTAAAACCTACTGCCCTACCGCGGGACGCTGAGGTCTTTCATTTCCTGCTGCTCTTTGGCTGAACGCTCCTGGATGGTTGCTGGTTGCAGCGGCTGCACTGATTGGTTGCTGGTCTGCTCCTGGGGCTTTAAAACCTACTGCCCTACCGCGGGATGCGGTCGCGGGTGTCCCTGTGGGGGCGTGCCCGAAGGGGCGTGACCAAAGGGGCAGGCCACGCCCCTTTGGCGCCCCTTCGGCGCACGTCGGCGTGAGAAGGCTCTTTTCCCCTGTTATGGGTAAGAGAAAGAAGAAATACCCGCCGGCTGCCCAAATGAAGGCAATAAAGACCACTGGCCCAATGGATGCCCATGTGCGGGTGCAAGAGTCATCTGTATCTGCACCTGTTTTGTCTCCGATGGCCGGCACGATGAATACATCAGCTGTAAGTACTGTTTCTTCTACTCCCTCTCCAAGCGAATCGGGTTTAACTCCTCCCATCGATGAATTAAAATGTTTACCCGGGTCGGCTTCTCAGGGAGGATCCCTGGTGCACGCTGATCATGGTATGGCCTTACTGCCATCTTCCTTTCTTCGCGTTGATTCTGATTTGATTTTACCCCCACCTATACCTGCTGTATTAACTTTCCCTTCGGTGATGGAAGCTGGCTCTCCGCCTCAGGAAGTTTCCCTAAAGGACATTTGGGTAATAGTTTCTCGTATGGACTCAGCTTTGAGTACTTCTCTGCAGAAGATTTCCGACTTTTCTAAAGAGACGGTATCAAAGTTATCAGATCATGAGGATTGGATGTTGTCTCTGGAAAGACGGATGGAGGCGCAAGACTCACTATCCTTATCGCAAAAGCTTTCCTTTGAAAAGTCTGTTGCAGATGTTATGTCGCTACACCGGCAGGATGAGTTTTTGGAGAATGTTATGAGATCTCACAATCTTCGGTTGTTAAATTTTCCAAAAACTCATTTCCTGTCTCCGTTGATTTTATTACGAAAATATTTTAAGGAGATTTTGCAGTTTACGGATTCTGAATCGATTATGATTTCTAAACTTTATTATGTACCTCAGGGTAAGATAGATAGAGATGTGCAGGAAGGTGAGGCAGCCCCTCAGTTAGGGCAGCTTGTCTCATCTCCGTTGGACATCTCAGAATTTATTGAATCTGATGATGATGTTATATCTTCAAGGGCTACTCTTTTGGTAAAGTTCGTTTCAGAATTAGATAAGGATAGAGTCCTGCGAGCATACTTCTCAAAAAAGGATGAAAAATTTTGTGGGTATATAATTCAAATGTTCCCGGATGTTTCTAGGGACACCCAGAGGAGACGTAAGCTTTTCCTTGAACTTCGCCCTCGGGCTTTCGCCCTAGGTGCGTCGTTTTACCTAAAATTTCCATGTAAATGTCATATTGTTCACCAAGGGAAGAGATACATATTTCTTTCGGTAGATGAGCTGGTGGTGTTTCTTGACAGTAAGACCTAATTTACTTTTTTTTTTTTTTTTTTTAGTATTGTTAAAGTTTCTTAGTTCATCGATAAGATAAAAGGAGATCTCATTATGTAGAGACCATTCAGGGTTGTATTTTGTTTTTTTCTTAAATATTTGAAAGTACTTCCGTGATGTGGACTAGTGCATTGTAATTTACTTTTCCTTTTTTTAATATTATTTTCTTATGGCTGTAGATTACTATGGCTTGTAATTGTAATCTTTCTGGTAATATGGAAAATTTCATTAAATAAAAAAAAAAAAGAAAAAAAAAAAAAGAATGAAATGGAACGTGTACAACTTGATCTGTTGGGTGTCAGCGAACTGAAATGGACTGGCATCGGGCACTTTGCATCAGATGATCACATGGTCTACTATGCTGGAAATGAAAGACAAAGAAGAAATGGTGTTGCATTTATAATAAAGAAGAAACTTGCAAGAACTGTAATGAAATACAATGCAGTCAGTCAACACTTAATCTCTAGTCGTCTATGAGGAATGCCTATCAACACAACTATAATTCAAGTATATGCCCCAACAACAGCTGCAGAAGAGAATGAAATTGAAGAGTTCTATGAACAAGTACAAGCTGAAATTGACAGAACATGCAAACAGGATATCCTGATAGTCATGGGTGACTGGAACGCAATAGTTAGCAACAAAGAAGAAGGCAAAGTAGTTGGAAAATATGGACTTGGCAACAGAAATGAAGCTGGAGAAAGACTGATAGAATTCTGCAAGACCAATGATCTATTCATCTCAAACACCTTCTTCCATCAACACAAGCGTCGACTGTACACATGGACTTCACCCAATGGATTGTATAAAAATCAAATTGACTACATCTGTGGAAGTCAATGATGGAAAAGCTCTATAACATCAACAAAGACAAAACCTGGAGCTGACTGTGGTACAGATCATCAACTACTAGTATGCAAACTCAAGCTAAAGTTGAAAAAGAGCAAACCACTCATCAATGCAGCACAATATGACCTTGAGAATATACCACTGGAATTTAAAGACTGCCTGCAAAATAGATTTGCTGCTTTAGATACAAATGACAGAGCTCCAGAAGAGTTATGGAATGACATCAAGAAGGTTGTGTTGGAAGAAAGCGAGAAGTCTCTACAAAAGGTGAAAAAGCAAAAACGGCCAAAATGGATGACGGAAGAAACTCTGAAAATTGCCCAGAAACGCAGAGAAGCTAAAGCCAGAGGAGAAAGAAAGACAATAACAGAACTCAACAGAGATTTCCAACGTGCAGCAAGACAGGACAAGGAAAAGTACTACAATGACGCATGCAAGGAAATAGAAGCAGAAACTATTAGAGGAAGAACAAGATTGGCTTTCCTAAAGCTACGAGAGTTAAAGAAAAAGTTCCAGCCTCGAATTGGAATGTTACAAGATGCTCAAGGTTCTATGTTGAATGATGCTGAGAAGATCAAGAAAAGGTGGAAGGAATATACAGAGTTTTTATATGATAAAGATCAAGTGGACCAATTGCCGTTTCAACCTGTACCTTATGATCGGGAACCATTGGTGATGAAAGAAGAAGTTAAAGCAGCATTGAAAGCCTTATCAAAGAACAAAGCACCAGGCATTGATAGCATTCCCATAGAAGTATTACAGCAATCTGATGCAGCTATTACCGTACTTACAAGGCTCTGCCAAGAAATATGGAAGACAACATAATGGCCAACTGACTGGAAAAGATCTGTGTTTATACCAATACTAAAGAAAGGTGATCCAACTGACTGTGGAAATTATCGCACAATCGCTCTGATCCCACATGCCAGCAAGATTCTACTGAAGATTATTCAAAAGAGACTACAACCATTCCTGGAACAAGAACTACCTGAAGTGCAAGCAGGGTTCAGGAAAGGGCGAGGAACGAGAGACATCATTGTGGATGTGAGATGGATCCTTGAAAAGACTAAAGAATACCAAAAGGATATCTATTTGTGCTTTATTGACTATAGCAAGGCTTTTGACTGTGTAAACCATGAGAAACTCTGGGCCACATTAAGAAGCATGGGTATACCAGAACACATGATCGTACTCTTGCACAATCTGTACATTGATCAAGAAACAGCAGTTCGAACGGAACAAGGAGAAACAGAATGGTTTAAAATAAGCAAAGGTGTAAGACAAAGCTGCATAATTTCCCCCTACCTGTTTAATTTATATGCAGAACAAATCATCAGAGAAGCA
Organism: Ichthyophis bannanicus; assembly: GCA_033557465.1. Classification (NCBI taxonomy): domain Eukaryota; kingdom Metazoa; phylum Chordata; class Amphibia; order Gymnophiona; family Ichthyophiidae; genus Ichthyophis; species Ichthyophis bannanicus. Next base: position 672,405,080 of record CM066035.1, on the reverse strand, counting down.
GGATTGTATGAAGACAACAGAGGTGTGAAGATTGGTGGAAGACTCATCAACAACCTTCGCTATGCTGATGATACCACATTACTAGCTGAAAGTGAAGATGATCTGAAACATTTGCTTCTCACAATCAAAGAACATAGTCTCAAAATGGGCCTGCACCTTAATGTAAAGAAGACAAAGATCATGACAACTGGCATAATCAACAGGTTCATCGTTGAAGGAGAAGAAATTGAAATCGTGAACAACTTTAACCTACTTGGATCAACTATCAATAAAGAAATCAGACGACGCATTGCTCTTGGCAGGATGGCTATGAAAGACCTAGATAAGATTCTCAAGAGCAGAGATGTCTCTCTCCATACAAAGATTTGACTTGTTCAAGCCATGGTATTTTCAATAACATCATATGGATGTGAAAGCTGGACAGTGAAAAAGACAGACAGGAAGAAAATTGATGCCTTTGAATTATGGTGCTGGCAGCGAATACTGTGGCGAATACTGCCCGAAGAACAAACCAGTCGGTACTAGAGGAGATCAAACCTAAGCTTTCTTTAGAAGCTCAGATGACAAGACTTCGACTTTCATACTTTGGACACATCATGCGAAGAGAGAGATCATTAGAGAAAGACATCATGCTTGGCAAGATAGAAGGTCAGCGCAAAAGAGGAAGGCTAGCAATGAGATGGATCGATACAATAACAGCAGCTACAGGTTCCTGTCTGTCAGGTTCCTGACTCAAGACCGAACACAATTTAGGATAGCTATCCAGATAGTCGCCATGAGTCGACTCCGACTCGACGGCACTTAACAACAACAACAACAACAGCGTTTACCCCTCCTGTACTTCAGTAATGGAAGATTCTAGAACAGGAATATTTGTCTTATTGCCCAGCAACTACCATTTCTGCCCCAATGACATAAAATCCATTTTGTTTACTGGAAGTAATGCTGCACTTGGTATATTTAAAACTCCAACCAAATAATTCTTGAAACAAAGTATCTCAGGAAAATTCAATAAACAAATATTTAAATGTCAAATATGATTTTCAATTTGTTTAAGCTTACAATGTATCAAAACTTTATCTTTAACCAGATCTTCCACTACTGTTTTAGAATCTTTGGCCGAAGAACAATGGGACATGGCTGATTCAACTTTACTCTCCGTCACTTGGAGAATGCTGATTAATCTCTGAGATATCCAAATCTAAGGATCCTTTTCCATTTGGCTTACCAAGGTCTTTCCTCCCTTGGGCTGCACAGCACTTCCCATTGCCCAGTCAGTAATCTCTCCTTGGGCATTCTCTCCTGCTGGTTCAACAGTTCCAGTCTTTGATAGTCCCAGTGTTGCTGTATTTTATTTATTTATTTATCTATTTAGACAGTTTTGTATACCGCCTTATCCTTCAATCAAAGCGGTCACAACACACAATTGGGGGATACATTTAACACGTGGGGATATGAGACACATACACTAATACTTACAGGGAACATGGGCAATGGAGGGTTAAGTGGCTTGCCCAAGACCACAAGGAGCATCTGTGGGACTAGAAACCCCAGTCCTTCCGGCCCAAGGTTGCTGTCCTCTAGTGGGATTTGAACCTCCGACCTTCCAGCCTGAAGTACCTTGCCCCAACCACTAGGCTACTCCTCCCTGCTGTAGATAGTACAGCAGTTGCTGTCCCAGCAGAGTATGAGTGGAGTATTCAATTATTTCCTCCCCTCTACCAAACCTCTCACTGCTCCAGAACTGGCATTCAGTGAGTTTGCTGGTCCAAGGTTGTCTCTCTCCCATGCAAGGTCGACTTTCTATCCATAGGCATTGAAGTAAGGGAGTCATACATGGAGTTGACTTTCCCAGAGAATGCCATCAGGTATTCATTGATCCACTGCTGCTGAGAATCCATCGCATATTCATTGTGGATATCCTGAAAACTTGACTGGCCTGGGGGTCCTAGAGGACTGAGTTGAGAACCACTGCATTACACACTTTAATTGCTGTCTTCAGCTTTTTCTTCTTGGAGCACTTTAATAGGTAAGCAGCAAATACTGCAGAGACCTCAGCTAGGAGCATGTTGCCATCTTGACTCCTCCTTCCCCCTTCCTGAATCCTCTAAAGACAAAGGGCCTGGACATTCCGGCCCTCTGTGCGCCCGGTCAGAATCAGAGCACAGAGTTAGACGGGATTCTGATCCCACGGTCACATCTAGGCATGCAGGATCAGAATCACGTCCAGGCCTGTACATGCAGGCTGGGACCCCAATTCCGGTTGGCCTGCATGTATGGAACTTGCCTGGCTAACTCAGTCAGGGCTCCTGAATGAAGCCATGGCACCATGGTGTCCCCGGCCGCAGGGCCGGCCCGTCCATTGAGCAAGAATGTTGTTTGCAAAGGGCCCCACGTTTCAGGGGGCCCCGCGCAAACCACATTCTGGCCATCAACCCAGGAAAACTTTAAAAGAAAAAAACAAACTTGCTGCTGCTGCTGCCACTGCCGCCGTAGCAGCAGCAGAATCAAGTTCTCCCGCGGGGCCCCGCCCGCCCAACAGAGCCCTCCCTCCTGTCCGGCAGAGCCCTCCCTTGATCACTCTCTTCGGCGCGGTTTCCAGAGCCACAAAGAGAGGGTTTCCCTCTCACGGTCGAGGCTCTGTTAAGCCCACTGGGGCTGATGGGAACAAGCATTTCCTGTTTCCCATCAGCCCCGGCCGGCTTAACAGAACCGCGAGAGGGAAACTCTCCCTTCGCGGCTCTGAAAGACGCACTGAGGAGAGTGATCGAGGGAGGGCTCTGCCAGACAAGGCGGAGGGCTCTGTTGGGCGGGCGGGGGCCCCGCGGGAGACACTTGATTCTGCCGCTGCCAAGGCGGCAGCGGCAATTTAGTTTTTTCTTTTAAAGTTTCCCTGGGCTGATGGGGGGAGGGGGGTTAGGACTGGTAATGGGCTGGGGGTGGTCTAGGACTGATAATGGACTGGGGGTGGTCTAGGACTGGAAATGGGCTGATGGGGGTTAGGACTGGCAATGGGGGGGCTAGGACTGGAAAAAGGCTGATGGGGGGTTAGGACTGGTAATGGGCTATGGGGGGGGTTAGGACTGGTAATGGGCTATGGGGAAGGTTAAGACTAGAAATGGGCTGATGGGGGGGTTAGTACTGGAGTTGGGCTGATGGGTGGTAAGGACTGGTAGTGGGCTATGGGGGGTGGCTAGGACTGGAAATGGGCTGATGGGGGGTTAGGGCTGGTAATGGGCTATGGGGGGGGGGTTAGGGCTGGTAATGGGCTATGGGGGGGCTAGGACTGGAAATGGGCAGATGGGAGGGTTAGGACTGGTAACGGGCTATGGGGGAGTTAGGACTGGCAATGGGCTGATGGGGGGGTTAGGACTGGTAATGGGCTATGGGGGGGCTAGGACTGGAAATGGGCTGATGGGGGGTTAGGACTGCCAATGGGCTGATGGGGGGCTTAGGACTGGTAATGGGCTATGGAAGGGGCTACTACTGGCAATGGGCTATGGGGAGGCTAAGACTGGAAATGGGCTGATGGGGGGTTAGGACTGGTAATGGGCTATGGGGGGCTAAGACTGAAAATGGGATGATGGGGGGTTAGGACTGGAAGTGGGCTGATGGGGGGCTTAGGACTGGTAATGGGCTATGGGTGGCTAGTACTGGTAAGGGCTGAGTGGAAGGGGGACTTGAACTGCAAATAGCTGATGGGGTTGGGGAGTGGGACGGGGGCTTGGAATGGAAATGGGCTGAGTGGAAGGAGGGCTTGAACTGCAAATAGCTGATGGGGAGGGGGCTTGAATGGAAATGGGCTGTGAGGGGAGGGAACTAGGACTGGAAATGGGCTGAGTGGGGGGAGTTAGGACAGGAAATGGGCTGATGGAGGTGCTAGGATAGGACTGGAAATGGGCTGAGTGGGGGGGAGCTAGGACAGGAAATGGGCTGATGGAGGTGCTAGGATAGGACTGGAAATGGGCTGCTGGGGGGTGCTAAGATTGGAAATGGGCTGTGGTGAGGGCTTGGAATGAAATGGACTCATGGAGGGGCTAGAACTGGAAGTAGGCTCATTGGGGGCTTGGATTGGTAATGGGCTGAGTGGAGGGGAGCTAGGATTTGACATGGGCTGATGGTGGGGCTAGGAAAGGACTAGAAATCGGCTGATGGGGGGGTTGGGATTGGAAATGAGCTGATGGAGGGATTCAGATAGGACTGGAAATAGATGGGGGGAGTAGGACTGGAAATGGGCTGATGGTGGGGCTAGGATAGGATTGGAAATGGGCTGATGGGGGGCTAGGACTGGAAATGGGCTGATGCGGGGGCTAGAAGGGAGCAGATGCTGGGTGGGGCTGGAACTAGAAGGGAGCTGATGTTGGGGGAGGATTAGAATGGGAAGGGGCTGGGAGAGTGAAGTGGAGAAGGGAAAAATATTTTGTGGGGGAGGGAAGAAAATTCTTTAATTGGCCGGGTAATGGGAGAGTAAGTGAGGATGGAGGGGTAAAATTTGAGTGGATGAAATAGGAATGAGGAAAGAGCAAAAGCAGAAAGATTAGTATGTTAAAGCAGATGTAGAGAGAGAATGGAAAAAAACTAGAAGAGAGAAGAAAGGACAAATGGACAGCAGATGATGGAGAGTTAGCAGAAGACATGAAGAAACCAGAAGAAAGTGTCTGGAGCAATTGCAACTGAAAAAAAAATGCACAAAAGGTAGAAAAATATCTCTTTATTTTGAATTTATTAACTGGAATATGTAAGCTCTAGGAAATGTGAATCATTAACATCTACGTTTTATTTAGTACAAGAGGAAATTAATTTATAGTTTTATTTCTATAGTGTTGTTGTACATTTCAAGTTTGGCTTTTGGGGTTCCCAGTTTAATTATTGTCTTCCTGTTTCTAAATTGTGATTCCTTGTTTGGTGATGGTCTATGTTCTGCATGTGTAACTGAGCTGAGGTATTCTGTTTATGTAATTCCTATTTGACTTTGCCACTTGTTCTCTTTCCCCAGTAGGTCATGTATTGTTATTCTCTGAAATATATTGGTTTAATATTTGCAGTGTTGCCTTTTGATAGGTAGGGTATGGTCCTGGTAGTGCTGTTACGATATGGCGGTTTTGCTATGGGTTCTAAATCGGCAGTTTTTGTAGTAGTTCCTAATGTGCCTGGCGGTTGGCACTGGATTATAGTAAAGCAGAAATCTCTTAGGGGTATGTTTACTAAGCCGTCTTAATGTGCGCTCTGTGACATTATCGCGCGATAATGGCGCTTTATCGGGCACAGAGGTACCTTAGCGCAATAACGCGCGCAGTGGCGCAAACGAGCGCTGAAGGCGGAGAAAGGCTCCCAGAGGGCGGAGGAAGGCTCCCCAGGGGCGGAGAGAAGGGGTGAATGGGTGGAGAGTGGGAGGGTAGGGTAGGGGAGAGGCTCCCCGCACACTAACGCTGTGAAATCCGAGGCTCAAAACTAACGCCAGTGAAACCCTGGCGTTAGAGCTGATTTAAAGGGAAGAGAAACCATTTCTGTCAGCAATGTACAGCGAAACCAGGGAAATCAAAAAAAAGTGATAAGTGTGATACATGTGCACAGAACAAAAGGGCAAATAAACAGTGAAAATGAACAGAAGAAAATGGAAAAATAAAATAACCAAGCTGGGCAATAGTGATCTCAATGGGAAACATCAAAAAACACTCCCAAGAAAGCACCAAAAAAAGGATATGAATTCTGGAAGGGTCCATGCTCCGTCCAAATACAAGGTGAATGAGCCCCCAGTGAAATTGCGCTGTGCAGGGTTTTCCTCTCCATTGGACAGGTTTCCTATGGCGTGCACATGTGCGGCAACAGCAGGGCAGGCATGTCGGAACGGCCAACTGGACAGATGCTTGAAAATGGGATACAGAGGGCTGCAGGCGGCACATGCTGTGGTGCAGCTGGGGCACAGTGAGGACTAGGCAGATGCCTAGGTGGCACTTTGGAATGCTGAAACTGTACAGCAGCCAGACAGCAACTGATGAGGGCCCAACATGGGCACGAGTGTGTTTATCACAGTGTCACAGGGGATAGTACCCAGCAGGTACCTCCAAGGGCACAGAACATTGGCAGGCGGTGTTGGGGGGGGGGAAGCATGGACATCTATGCAGGCACCCCTACCCCAGAACACGCACCATAGGCAGCCGCCTACCTGCACACTGGATGGCCTGAGACTGCGCACCACCAGCACCAGGGCATGTCAGCATGGTGGCAGAGGGGTACTGGTGGTGGAGGGGGGCAGTGGCAGCTGCCCAGAGCAGACCATGACCTAGCCCTGTGTAGGTGGGTGCCATGCACTGCAACACACAGGCCCTGCCAGACGAACAGTCATGGTATCACCAGGGAATGCACTGTCTCTGTGGCAACACGGTGGTGCAGTGCACACAACCAGTATGTTCGGAGGCAGAAGGTCACAGGTTCAAATCCCAGCTGTGGTTCCTGCCAACCCAGGTAGAATGTGGATCTATTGGTGGGTGATCCTGTTTCCCACCCTGAGCCCCAGAGGGTGGGTTTTGTGGCGGTACATAATGCGCCTATGGGTAAAAACACCCCCCCTCCCCCCCTTCCCTCCCTCCCTCCCTCCCTCCCTCCCCCCCCCCCCTCCCCCCCCCCCCCTCCTCCCCTCCCCTCCCCCCCTCCCTCCCTCCTCCCCCCCCCTCCCCCCCTCCCTCCCACCCTCCCCCCCTCCCCTCCCCCCCCCTCCCCTCCCTCCCCCCCTCCCTCCCCCCCCCTCCCCTCCCTCCCCCCCCCCCCTCCCCCCCTCCCCTCCCCCCCCTCCCTCCCTCCCCCCCCCCCCTCCCTCCTCCCCTCCCCTCCCTCCCTCCTCCCCTCCCTCCCTCCTCCCCTCCCCTCCCTCCTCCCCTCCTCCCCTCCCCCCCCCCCTCCCCCCCCTCCTCCCTCCCCCCCTCCCTCCCCCCCCCCTCCCTCCCCCCCTCCTCCTCCCTCCCCCCCCCTCCCTCCCCCCCCCCCCACTCCCCCCCCCTCCTCCCTCCCCCCCTCCCCCCACTCCCCCCCCACTCCCCCCCCCCCCTCACTCCCCCCCCCCCCACTCCCTCACTCCCCCCCCCTCCTCACTCCCTCACTCCCCCCCCCCCTCCACTCCCTCACTCCCCCCCCCCCCCTCCACTCCCTCACCCCCCCCCTCACTCCCACTCCCCCTCCACTCCCTCACTCCCCCCCCCTCCTCACTCCCTCACTCCCCCCCCCTCACTCCCTCACATACATCATGTAACCATGGCACCAACACAGGATATGCACTATTCTGGGTGCATCATAGCCCATAAGGGCTAGACATGACTGAGAAATACAAAAGGACACAGATGTAACCTAGGTGTGTCTGCAGGAACTACCTATCACACACAGTAGCACTGATGGGGACCTGCAGCATGGCGTATTTCAGCCATGAAAGGTGCTGTGGACCTGGTGCTGGGCGCCCCACCTCACCCTCAGGGTGAGCATAGTACCCGCACAATGTGACGGTCTGTGGCTACTCTGTGCCAGTACCACACACGGTCAGTTCCCCCTATCAGGCCGAGGTGCTGTGGGGGTGCATACCCCATCTTGTGCCCATCTGTCGACTGCTGATTTGCATGTGCAGTGCATCATGGGTACGGGTGGGTTAACCCTATCCTGGTAACCACAGCAGACAGTTTGTGTGGTGCCGTGCAGTCCTTCTGCAGCCAGCCAGGGGTTTGTTAGCAGCTATAGAGCTGTAGCCCACTGGTTACTTCACTGCCTATGAAGCCAGAGGTCATGGGTTCAAACCCATGGTGGGGTTATTTGATAGGGCTGTCTGAGGCATTGTCTATTTTTAATGTACATTAGTGCTGCCAGCAAAAACACCCTCAGAGTACTGTACCCTTAAGGTGCCTCATAAGGCACCTTATAGGGCACCTTATAGGGCGCCTTATAAGGTGTCCTATAGGGGACATTATAAGGTGCCTTGGCGGACAGTGCACTTTATAATGTGCCCTATGGAGTGCGTTATGGGGTGCCTTATGTGACACCTTAGGTTACGCCACCATGAGGTTGTGTTTGCTGGCAGCACTAATTAAATAATAGTAAAATGCCTCACAAATCACTACCTAAAAGTAAAGGGTGATGCCTCAGCCAGCCTTATGCATTAGGCACACTGGGGGATCGAACTCATGACCCCTGTACCATCAGTCAATGTATTAACCATTGTGTTACACCTCTGTTTCTATGTTTGCATGTCTGGGCGCCTACTTAAGATTACCGCGTGTTAATGCGCTTAGCGGCGCTTCACCCAATAATGTGCGCAGCAGCGCGTGTTATCGCACGATAATCCCGTTTTGCTACTTTAAGACCGAAACGCCCACTCCTTTTATGGCAGCCTGCACACTATCGCCGGGTGCACGTTAAGACGGTTTAGTAAACATACCCCTTAGTCTTTCTTTATCCATACACTCATTAAGAGGCATGTTTACTAAAAGTTAATGTATGGTAACATTATGCAAATATTTATGCAAATGAGGTCCCTTATGCAAATGAGGCCCCGCACCGAGTCTCTGCACATGGCCCCGCACCCCTCTTGGGCTGCCCCTGCCCGGCTACCGGACAAGATGTTTCATTCCCCGTAGCCTGACCCTCGATCTTGCCTCCCAAGGCCAGGGTCGGGCTGTGAGGAATCTCCTATGCCCCCTCCTGCCTTTGCTGCACCCTGGGCCTGCCCACCTGACTAAGGGAACTTATTGCATCTCAGGGGTGGTACGTCTGGGACTGCAGACCGCCCACTGCCTGCCCTAACTCCACCCCCACAATGCCCGTTCTGCTCTCTTCTAACCTCCTTGTACAACATGCAGGGAAGTTAGTCAGGGTCAGCAGAGGGGCCAAAGAGCGGGGATAGACGTCCCTCTGGGAATACAGGAGGAAAGCATAATATTTATTTATTATTCACATTTATCCCACACCTTTACAGGAGAAAATCAAACTAGTTATATTCAGATACAGTATGTTTGTCCCTGTCCCCAAAGGGATCACAACCTACGTTTGCATCTGAGGCAATGGAGGATTAAGTGGACTGCCGAAGACCACAAGGAGTGCCAGTGGGATTTGAACGTTGGTCTTTCTGGCTCTAAGCTGCTGCCCTAACCACTAGGCCACTCGTCCATTCTGATACTTTTAAGAAGACATAAATATGTTTGTGTCTATGAAGTGTATCTGCCAAACATCACAAACTGGCTTGAACGATAAGTTGGAATTTTGATAACCTGGGTCATACAGGCTGAGATTTAATTTAAGCCATGTCAACTGAAAGTCGTCTGCACCTTAAATACTGTAATTACAACTGGACTCCTGCCTATGTGATTCAGAGGCAGTATGAATCTAATTCGAGTGAATTTGCTCATCTCAAGTTCATGCCATCAGAACTGAACCACTGTAGTGATGGTTCATATGTGGTGTTGGCCATTTAAAATGGAGAAGAAATCTGCAGCATGCAATGGAAATACAGCTGCAACCCCTGGTGGGTGAAACTGAAGTCAAGGACCTCAAATAATAAGATTATTGTAGCTGCCCCTGGCATTTCCATTGGGCAGATGAAGAGTACTGGCACATTTAAATCTATCTTGCTCTAATTTTAAAAGATCTCTACCAGTTTAAACTTTGAAATCAAATAGCCAAATCTAATTTTAGAAAAGTCACGCTAGCCAACATCTGTTAAACCTCTCCAGTGGGCTTCAGTTAATGCTTTGTGTTTCCTCCAAAAGGGATTGTTAGTGACCCAAGGACAACGGGGTCCTTCAACTGACTCAAGACAGTTATTATAACATCTGAATTTTAGTACATCATTATGAAATTCACAGAAGTAGAAAGCAATAAAACCACCAAGGGAGCAGATGGATACCAAATCATAAAAGGATAAAAAATACACTACAAAAATAAGTTTAAGAGCTTATTTTAAGCACATATTTCCTTAAAATAAGGTTCAATATTAAAATAAAATACAGCAGCTTTGTTTTAACATATGCCTTTCTTAATATAGATAGCCCAATAATAAGAAAATATCTTAAATTACCTTCAATTATCTTGTCAGGATAGGATTAAGAACATTTTCTTTTATTTTAAGATTTTTTACCCTTAAGACTAATACATTTGACAGCATGGAATTCAGTAATAGATTTTAAAAAAAATCTTAAATCTCTTGAGAATATCATTACTTATTGCAGTTATATTACTGTACTTTTTAATTTTGGCTTTATTTAGATTAAAATTTGAGGCTAAAAATGGTACGTCTTATTTGAAAATCAGATGTTTGAAATCTTGACATAAAATATTGTATACCTCTCCAGGGAGTGGAACGCTGAATCTGAATACATTATCTAATTCCTTTGAATATTCTGGATTTGATTTCTCTATCGCACAAAACAGTATTCTCGTTAGCATATTTACAAATATTAACAATTGTGGAAAGCATGCACAGGTGTGGCTTAAGGAATACTTTAGAGCAGGCATGTCTAACTTCGAACAGGTCGTGATCTACTTTTTCCGGCCAAAAGTGCCGGTGATCTACCACCATGAAAATTAAGTTTCAAATTAAATTTTAACCCAATAAAGTTGGAGGATTCCCCCCCCCCACACACACACACATTTTTAATGAACCTTCTGTCATTTACTTGGATGTGATCAGCTGTTAAGCAAATTAAGCAAAACCAAAACAGAGAGACGAAGATCCAGTAAGAACTGTGAGGGGAAATGGAAAGTACATTTTTTCTTAAAGTTTTATTGAGTAATAACTTTCTTTAACTGTCTTAATAACTTTCTTTAACTTTTATTGAGTAATTGAGTAAATTGTTAAATTTAGGTCGAGTATTGATCCAGGCTGATCTTGCACAATCTTTAATATTTCGCTCTTGCTCATTAGTGAGACGTCTGAGCCTGCATTTCATCCACCAGCTTTTTGAAGTTGTGTGAATATTGCATGAGGGCCAGTCTCAGGGAATCCTGGAGATGTTCATCTGTCATGTTGGAACGTTGTGTACTCTTTGTCATTTTCAGATGGGAAAACGCAGATTCACACAAATAAGTTGAACCGAAACAGGAGTGTACAGCTTCACTGCAATTTCTCAAGTTGGGAAATTTGTCTCTACCCAAAATGATTCTTGCTCAGCACGGGTCTTGAGAAAAATGTCATTTTTAAGGGTTAATATTTTTGTTTTCAAGAGATGGCTTGTTCAATGAGTAATTTTTACTAATAGCAACTACAGTTTCTTTAATGTCCACATCTACTTTGAATGGGTATGACTGTTCCAATTTTTTGGAAGTCACAGAATCTATTTTTGAATTCCTGGATAACAGAACAGATTTCTGTCACATACTTCTCGTTCTGAAAAACAAAATTTGGATATTGTCCCAGATGGTCCTGCGTATTAGGAAAATGATCAAAAGTGTTGTTTGCAAGGTCAGTCCATCATTAGCTCAAATTTTCTCTTGTAGGATGAAACTGTACTCATCATCTCGCCAATGCATTTGTTTTTACCTTGTAGTTCAAGGTTCATATCACTTAGTTCACCTGTAAAGTCAGTGAGAAATGCCAGATCACATAACCACTCCTCATCTTCCAAATCTGCTTGGTCATCTCCCCTCTCCTTCAAAAAACCTCTTATTTCATCCAGCAAATCACAAAATCTTTGCAGAAATTTGTGCCTACTTAGCCACCTTACATCTGTGTGCAAAATGATTTCCGCTGCCCCTTCATCAAGAGTAAGATTGACAAGCCGTCTTTGAAGTGATCTTCCATGAACTGAATTTACAGTTTTGAAAGTGATGTCCATGACAGTCTTTGTATTGAGTCTCTTGCTTGCCAAAACTTGCTGGTGAATGATGCAGTGGTAAGAAAGGAAATCTGGGTAGTCGTCATGCTGTGTACAGAGGGCTATGAAACCGTTAACCTCACCTGTCATTGCTCTTGCTCCATCAGTAGTGTTGGAAACAAGTCTTTGCAAAGGAAGATTACACTTTGTCACAAAAGAATGGAAAGAACTGAATATTTCTTGACCGGTAGTTCTCCCTTTTAAAGAAATCATTCCAAGTAGTTCTTCTTTAACACTGAAGTCTTCAAAAACCATCCAGATAAAGACTAGTAACTGGGCTATGTCTCTTATGTCTGTAGATTCATCCAGTTGGAGTGAGAAAGCAACACAATTTAAAACATCCTCCAACAATTGTTCAGTTGTGTCTCCACACATCTTTTCTATTCGTCGCACGACGGTATTTCTTGATAATTGTACATCGTGAATAGCAGCTATGATCTCTTTCTTATTTTTAAATCCTTCAAAAAGATTGTCAGCTGCTTCAAGAAAACAATCTTTTACAAATTTCCCTTCAGTGAAAGGTCTGCATTATTTGCAATCAGGTTGCTGACCTTGAAGGATACAATGGTTGCATTAACCAAATGTGACCTTGGCTTCGCCATCAACTGTTGCTGAGTAGCCAATTTTGATTTAAGTTCTTTGACCTTCAGTTTAAGAATTTCACTTTTGGGTGGAAAATCAGCATCAAACTTATTGCTATGCAGAGCCTTATAATGACGTTCCAGATTACCCTTTTTGGGCAAGGATACTGGGGTGTTACAAATTAGACAACAACACTTGTCTTTCACCATGATGAAGAAGTAGTCCATGTCCCATTCATCATGAAAGTGGTAGGTTTTGCTCTTCTTTGGAACACTCATCTTCGTTATACTGGGGTGGCTGGATGCAAGAAGACCAAATCTGCTAAGTTAGTATAAACACTGGCTGAATCTGGTCCAAAACTGTCACTGTCCCAAAGTATTAAAGATCAACAGGAACTGAAGACCTCTGGATGATGTGCAATACAAGGACTGGAGATGCCAAAACCACATATGCAGTTCTAAAAGTAAAAATAAGAATTCATCATACTAGCACCAATAATCAAATACCACCAAACAATCATCAAAAAAACTCACACACCTGTCCAGCAAACCAGATAAAATCAAATACCGCCAAACAAGTTCAAATACCACCACATGCGATTTAATAAATTCTGCACGTAGTGTAGAATCAACGCAAAGGCAAGGTGAAATAAAATTGCAGTGTAGAATCAACGCAAAGGCTAGGCAAAATAAAATTGCAGAGGCAAGCAAAAGTCACAGTGGTTTGAACCAATTCGAAGGCAAGGCATAGGCAAGTTAGAACAAAATTGGAAAAGCCCGCCAAAATCACCAAATTCTTGACACTTTGTTGTGTCTGCCCGAAAACGTTTAATGAAAGCGAACTATAAAGCGACCAATGACCAGCACACGACACAACTAATACGGTAAGTGTATTCAGGTAAAGCCCAGGCAAATGGATATCACCCGGTATATAACACACTTCTAAGGGGTGTTGGGGCAGGGGCAGGAATGGGTAATTTTGAGAGGCAGGAGACCAGGTATGACGCCGGGCCTGTGGCGTCTCATTGAAAACAACAAGCGCCCCTAATACACCTGCAGGCAAGATTCCCGTAGGTAGGGAAAAAGGACAGGCAAAGGATCAGCAGCAGCGGCAAGCCCTCGGCAGATGACCTGCTGGCACGAGCTCTCTCCTAGCGACAGGGCAAGCTGCTGGAGAGATGGAGCCAAGTGGGGCTGGCGATCTACCTCTGACCCCTCCACGATCTACAGGTAGATCGCGATCTACCTGTTGGACATGCCTGCTTTAGAGCATTTGTTTGCAGAAAGGGTGTTGCAATTACAATCTGAGTACATGCTATACATCAGTTCGGCACTTTTAGATGTTGCAGCATGTCCAGAAATGTATGTCCTGTTTTTCTGCTTTCATGCCATGCTTGCTGATGTTTGTCTTGTTTGGTTCTTATGAAAATTAGTAAAATGTTTGCACAAAAAAAAATGTGTGATCTGACTACAAAGAAAAAGAAATTTGCTGAAAAAGACGACAAAGAGCTGAGTGCATACGTATGTGAGTGTGTGTGTGTGCATCTTATGTTTGTGTAATGGTATGTGTTTCTGTTTGTGTGCCTGTGCCTGTGCATATACATGTGTTTGTGTTAGTTGTGTGGGTGGGTGAATGGGGAGTGTGCAGGAGTCATGGTGGAGAATGGGTGCATGAGGGGAGTGTGTGATAGGAGGTGAAAGGTATGTGTGGGGGGGCGTTCTACATATGGGGAATGTAGTGATAAAGGTATATAAGTGTGTGATAATAAGGGAGAAAGTCAGGGCTGTGAGAGTACAGGGTAATGGTGCATATTTATTTATTTACATTCTCTTATATACCGCGCTATTCTGCATCAGTGCGGTTTACATTGAACAAACTGAAATTACATTGAACAGGGCATTATAACTTGGAAATAACTAGGACTACTGCCCTGTTTCAAGTGCCATCTTCCTTCAGCCAGTGATAACGGTTTTTGCTGGCTGAAGGAAGATGACACTTGAAACAGGGCAGTAGTCCCGAAACGTGCACGTCGTGTGTTTGCTTGACGATATTACAGTGGGGGTTTTATGAAATACAACTAACAGCAAGATATACAGAGTGTGTTTGCTTGACGATATTACCGCGGAGGTTTTATGAAATACAACTAAAAGCAAGATATACAGATACAGATAAGTTTTTGAAATACTAATAGAAAATGATTAAAATGGACTAAGCCGTCTGGTGTGGTTGGACATTCCATTCCTTCCTCCTCCATTTTTTTCCGACAAAAAGTTGTAATAGAAAGGGTTTATATGGTTTGGTGACTTTCTTGATTCCAGTACATTTCATTACCAAACAGAGAGGGTTTGTTCTAAGTTGTGTCCAGGACCTGCAAACAGGACAATTTCCCTGGTCCCCCATACCACAGGGGTCCCCAAACCAGCCTCAAGTTGAAGGAGATATAGACAGCAGGCATGCTTTGGGACCCTCTCATCAGTTTCTGCCCTAGGCACCTATTTACCTAACACCAGCCCTGCTAGTGTCCACCCATGTTAATCCCAGGCTTCTCAAAAAAAAAAATCAGTCCTAACTATGCCACTGGTTGAGAAAATATGTGGGTATGAAGCATGTGGGAGTCCGTGAATGGGCTGTAGTTTTAGAGGTATATGATGATGTATTAATGGAAGAATGCTATTGTGTGTGTGTTTAGAGATGTATTGGGGATGACTGTGTGTAGATCGTGGCAGCAGGTTTGAGTGAAAGGTGAAAGAGACACAGGAATATGTGGGGAGGGTAGATGTCTAGGATATGAGAGGAGAGCATGTGGGCAGATTGTTTATGGATATAGATTCACTAAGGGTAGATTGGATGGGTTTGTGCAGGGGCCTGGATGTGATGATGATTTTAGGAGTAGGATGTAGGGCTGTATGTACGGGGCTGGGGGAGTAGTTTTGGAAGTGTATTGCTTCATTTTCCTTCATCTATCTGTCTCTCTCTCTGCCTGTTTCATCTAAGTCAGTTTGCTAGTGGAGCAGGAGCAGGAGTGTTCTTGGAATGAAATGGTTGACAACAATTCATGGCCTATTACCACTTCATTAACAATGGGAACATTTTGGGAATCTTCATTCTCTGTAAATACTAACATAATTTTTCAGATTTTTAAACTCATATGAAATTCTTCTTATTTTCTTTTAATAAGCCAAATTTGGTGATTTTTCATCCAATTTTGTAGAGTTATATTGACCCGGACATAGCCAAATATGAAACCCTTTTGCATTATTTTTAATATGCTGTATCTTAGAAATTCCTCACTTGGTTTGCAGCTTGTCATGCTATGAGGACTTGTGTGCATCAGTGATGCTGAGAGCTAAGCTATCAGTAGCTTAACTACTGGCAGGGTTTCCCAAGATGGAGAGGTCTCAGCTGAGTACTAAGACAAACCACCATCTGGGCAGCAGCAGAACGGGACAGTGCTGGCGACGGAGGATCACATTTCTGTGACAACGGCAACAACACTAAAATTAAACTGCACGGAAGAAAGGCCTGGCAACCTATTTCCGTATCTTGCCACGAAAACCCAATGGATAGTCACAACAAAACAAAATACACTATAGTACTGGAAGATGAGACCCCCAGGTCGGAAGGCACTCAACTGGCTACTGGGGAGGAGCTGAAGACGTTTCAGAGTAAAGCCGACATTTATGATGTAGTTGGATTAAAGCCCTCGGGACATCTGACTGCTGATTTTGCATGAAATGAGAGTCAGAATCTGCAAAGATGTCTTATATATTGGGATGTGGAATATATGAAGCATGAACCAAGAAAAGCTGGAGGTGATTAAGAATGAAATGGAATGTGCATAATTCGATCTGTTGGATGTCAGTGAATTGAAATGAACTGGCATTGGCACTTTGTATCTGATGATCACATGAAAGACAAAGAAGAAATGATGTTGCGTTTATAATTAAAACGAACTTTGCAAGAACTATAATGAAATACAGTGCAATCAATGAACGCTAATTTCTATAAACCTATGAGGAATTCTCATTAACACAACTACTATTCAGGTATATGCCTCAACAACAGCTGCAGAAGAGGATGAATTACAAGCTGAAATTGAGAGGACATGCAAACAAGATATCCTGAAAGTCATGGGTCACTGGAACACAAATGTTGGAAACAAAGAAGGCAAAGTAGTTTAAAAATATGACCTGGCAACAGAAATGACGTTGGAGAAAGACTGATAGAATTCTGCAAGACCAACAATGCCATATCGGGTCAGACCAAGGTCCATCAAGCCCAGTATCCTGTTTCCAACAGTGACCAGTCCAGGTCACAAATACCTGACACATTCCCAAAAAGGCACACAAGTTCCACATTGCTTTTCCCGGGACAAGCAGTGGACTTTCCGAGTCCTCTTTAATAATGGTTTATGGACCTTTCCTCCAGGAACTTGTCCAAACCTTTTTTAAACCCAACTCTGCTAAGAGAAACCATCACACTAACATATTAAGTAAAGCGATCAACAGACCGCGGGAGTTATTTGAACTCGTCAAATCTCTTACTAAAACATCTCAAAGCGACAACCTAAACAACTCCATAAAGGCCCAAATATTGGCAAACCACTATGCGAGCAAACTAACTGCCACAAGACCTACACCCTACCATGACTCAACACTACCGACACCACTAAACAACCTTGAGACCAACACAAATCAAGACCAGTTATGGAAACATTTCCACAAAATCGGAGACCAGCAAATTGCAACCATACTCACAAGCATAAACAGCACCACATCCCCACTCGACCCCTGCCCAGCAACCTGGATCAAGGCAGTGAAACAGGACATAGCACCGTACATCTCGCACATAGTAAACCTATCACTACAACAAGGATTCATGCCCACTGAGCTAAAGAAATCCGTCATAAGACCTATTCTAAAAAACAATACACTCAGCAGAGATGACCCAGCATCCTACCGCCCAATATCGAGCATACCATTCCTAGCAAAGATCATTGAAAAGGCGGTCCTACTACAACTCCAAGACCACCTGAACGACAATGCTCCTCTAGATGACCAGCAATACGGCTTTAGACAACATCATGGGGTCGAAACCTTATTACTAGTTCTACTTAACAACCTACTCAAGGGCCTGGAAAACAAAAAGAAAATGTATATACTCCTATTCATCGACATCTTAGCTGCCTTTGATACAGTTAACCATCGAACCCTCTTAAACAGAATCAAGTCAATAGGAATATCAGGAACCCCACTAAAGTGGTTCACATCATACATCTCAAACCGAATGCAACAGGTACTATTCAACGGCGAAAAAGCAGAAGCATTCTCTCAAACACAAGGTATACCACAAGGCTCTGCACTCTCAGCACTCCTTTTCAACGTATATATGCAACCACTATGCAAAATATTTACACAGCATAAAATCAACTACCACATTTATGCCGATGATATTATGCTGTACACACAACTTGACACTGACAACCCGGACTACAGCTCACTCGAAACATGTCTTGGCGAGATGCAAAACTGGTTACAACAAAGCAGCATGACAATCAACCACAAGAAAACTGAGGTGATGTATATCTCAAGGAAAGCAAATTTTGACCCACCTACATTAATAACCCTGTGAAACAACACTTATCAAACAAAGAAAGAAATAAAATATCTAGGAGTTACATTTGACTGCGACCTAAAAATGGAAACTCACCTGCGCAAAACCAACAGGGCAGTCTTCTACAAACTGAGAGCTCTACAACCCATACGGAATATTATTGATCCCCACGACTTCAGATCCGTTGCTCAAGCACTCATCGGGGTATGTTTACTAAACTCCGTTGCTGTGCGGGTCCCCGTTAGTGTGCGTGTGCCATATAAGGAGTGGGCGGTTCAGGCAGAAAAAAGAAAAAAACCCGACCGTACGTGTGTGGGAAGGCTAAGTGGGGCGATGCTGCCTAACCAAACAACAGAGCCATAGTACAACGGTGAAGACACTGACCTATGGTGCAGGGGGCCATGGGTTCAAACCCCCATTGCGCTCAACGAAAAAGACCAGCTCAGGCATCAACTTTTATGGGCAAAAGTGGTGTAGGAGGCATATTGATTATGGGCGGCAGAAGGCGGCGCACTCTTTTTTTATACGGCATGAGGCGGCGCACTGTTCATTGTGGGCAGCAGATGGCGGTGCGCTGTTAAGGTTGGGCGGCAGAGGGCGGCGCGCTGATAAAATTGGGCAACAGAAGGCGGCGAGCCGGTGGGCAGAAGGCGGCGCGCTGATGTGTGAGGGGGCAGCCCAATAGTGGGTGGGATAAGTGGCGCGCTGATGTCCAAATAACAGGAATGGAGCCATAGCACAATGGTTAAAACACTGACCACGCGTGTAGGCATCATGGGTTCAATTCCCCACAGTGCCCATTGAAGACAGCTGGCTGAGGCATTATTTTAAGGGGCATGCCCATGCTGGGCGGCATAAGGCGGCGTGCTGTTAATTTTGTGCGCCACAAGACGGCGCGCCGATGGCTACAAGGCTGCGCGCTGCTGCTCAAACACAGGACCAGAGCCACAGCACAATGGTGAAGACACTGAGCAATGGTGCAGGGACCAGGGGTTCAATCCCTCACAATGGCCAGTGAAAAAGGCTAGCTGAGGCAGTATGTTATATGTTGTGGAGTGCTGTAGGAGGCTTTTTAATTTTATTTTGTGATAACTACTAGCAAACGCACTCTCACAGCATATTAATATAAGGCGGCCCATAAGGCACATGTTACAGTGCACCGTCCGCCAAGGCACCCTAGAATGTCCCCTATAGGGCAGCATGTATGTTGCGACACAGGATAATGTATAGTGCACCCTATATGGCTGGCAACCATAACGTGCCCTATAGGGCGCCCCATAAAGCACCCTCAGAGGCACCTTATGGGTACAGTATGCTGAGGGTGTCATTGCTGGCAGCAACATATGTACAGTAAATTAAAATAACTCTTTGGACACCCCTATCACAGAACCCCACTGTGGGTTTGAACCCATGACATCTGGCTGCACAGGCAGTGACATAACCATTGGGCTACAGCTCTATAGCTGTAAGCAGCCCCTGGCTGGCTGCAGATAGCCTGTACGTCACCTCACTGACAGTCTGCTGTTGTGAACCACCCGTAACCCATGATGCACTGCACATGCAAATCAGCTGTCCACGATTGAACACAGGATGGGAAATGCACCCCTAAAGCTCCCCGGCCTGGTAGGGGGAAGTGTCCGTGTGCAACCACACAGCACCTCGGCCTGGTAGGGTGTCCTGAGTGGGTGGACAAACGGCAAAGAGTAGCTAAACACCATCACATTGTGCGGTTACTGTGCTCACCCTGAGTGTGAGTGTGAGATGTTGCGCCCAGGACCAGGTCCACAACACCAGCCATGGCTGAATGCGGCCATGTCAGAGCTCCAAAGCAGCAATAACCTGTGGAATAGGTAGGTGCTGCATAAACATTTTGGAGATCTCTGTCTGGCTCAGTTATTGGGGACCCCCACCCAATGGACCCCCAGGTGGATAAAACAGGCTTCCCCTCAACAGATCCCCACCCCACCCCACCCTCCCCTGCACTGATGGCAGTACAGTGGACCATCAACCCCAGTCCTGCTAGGGAACAGACACCCTACAGGGCAGTCCAAGCAGCTCCACACACATCCATAACACAATATCAGACAGACATTAGGCCTGGATATTTACAGATGCACCCCACCACTATCTGATATTCACCTGCAGCAAGCCATCAGCCACTGCACCCTGCAAGGCACTCCATCACAACACATACCAGCTGTGAACAGTCTGCTGGCTGGTCCTGATGGACATGCATGCACCCACAACTGGGGTGGCAGCACATACAGGCAGATAAGTCCATGAAGAGGCCCCCACAGGACACCCATACATATCACATGGGTGAATCACAATATAGCACTATGGGGGTGCCTAGCCATGCTGCCGTCACTGCACACTCAGGGTGAGAGTGATCTCCCAGCAGCACATACAGAGGTCACCCTGTCTGTGTAGGTGTTGGCCGGGCACTACCATGCCCCTGCCAGTGCCCTATGCCCTGTGCAGCTGCATCCTGGTCAGTCCACTCTGTCTGAGATATACCCATGGTCCCTTGCTACTCATTATGCACATTGGCAGGCCAATACTGGCAACAGTGTTGGCAGTGTGGGCTGTGGAAGGGGCTTGCAGCCAACACCCACTGTATACTGGTATAGACAGACACACAAGTCCACACCTATGCCATCATGGTGCTACTATTGAGGAGGTAATTAGCCTTGCCCACCAAACCGGTGCTGGGCACAGCAAGGCATGGATATGCTACGCAGTACTGCTGGGGGTCACTCCCCAGGGTGGTAAACACCGTCAGAGGCAAGGGCTGGAGCATGCACCGCAAACACCGAACAGATTGTTCGGATGGGGTCAACTAGCAGTATGTGTGTAACGTATGGATATCTATCTGCCAGTACTCCTAGCAAGCGTCTCAGAGCTGTGTACCGTATACCTCAGGTGTAGGGTGACATTGCTAAGGTATGCAGGTGCTAGTATTGGGAGATGCACGCAGGGTCTAATGTTCTGCCTCTTCAGGAGACATTGGCCAATGGGGCCTGTGGGTGTGTGTGTGGGTGTGTCTGGCCCTGTTGGCTGCTGCTTTACGGCAGAGATTCCCAACTCCAGTCCAGGTTTCCATCACACTGTTCGGGTTTTCCTGCTGTTCCTCATGAATATGCATGAGCTACATCTACATGCCATGGGGATGGTGCATAGATATACAGCACAGGCATTTGTATGAGTGGCAGCATGGAACCTGACTGGTGTGTGGCCCACCAGGACTGCATTTGGGAGATTCTGCTCTAGGTACTGCCCCTGTACATGGTGTCTGTGCTCAGTGGGGTAAAAGATAGACGTAGTACCATTGCATATGTCCTCGCCACGAAAGGTTTGTCCTTACTATCACTGTGTAGTTGTGGGAAAAATATGTGGGCAGGATTGGCAGTAGCCCCAGCTGGGCTTTGAACCTGTGACCTTCTGTTCTTGCCTGCACTGTCTGTGTGCACTGCACCACCGTGCAGCCACAGATTGGCTGGATTCCCTGGAACGTCCATGCCTGTGGATCCGGCAGGGCCTGTCTGTTGCAGTGGACTGTGCCAGCCTGCACATGGCTAGGCCTCTGTCTTCTGTGGCTAGCAGCCACTGCCCCCTGCACCACATGTACTGGTCCGCCAACATGCTGGCATGAGCTTCTCTCAGAAAAAGCAGATGACCTGATTGCAATGTGGCAGTACGGGACTGCATTTGGGGGACTTGGCTGTAGGTAATGCCCATTGTTGTGGTGTGTGTGCGGTGTTGGGTAAAATATGGGTGTTTCCCCCATGCTTATGTTCCCTGCAATACAGGGGTGTCTGCGCTATCTTTGTTTAGTGGTGGGTAAAATACAGGGACTGGGCTGGCAAGTGCCCCAGCTGGGATTTGAACCTCTGGCCCTCTAGTCCTAGAGGTAATGGCTCTGTCTGCTGCACCACACAATGGCCACAGAAACAGTGCAGCCCCTGGAGGTAGTACACCTGGCAGGATGGAGTCACAAACCCTGCTCTACGCATTTTTACTGTGGGCACATGCACCCTGTCTGGTGACAAACGTGCACATAAACCCCGGAAATGACCACGGCAAATGGGAGACACAATATCACCACGCTGGGCAACAGTGATATTAATGGGCAGCCATAGAAGACACTCCCAGGAAAGCTCCAACAAAAAGGAAATGTTTTTGGAAGAGTCTCCGCTCCGTACACCTTTCCAAAAAACATTTCTTTTTGCTGGAGCTTTCCTGGGTGTGTTTGTTGGTTTTGCCCATTACTATAACTGTTCCCCAGCTGAATTACTATTTTTACAAGTTTTGTTGTGGCCCTTTTCTATTTTTATTTCCACTTTTGGGCTGTGCACATGTATCACACTGCTCACGTTTTTCAGGTTTCCCCGGTTTTGCTGTACATTGCTGACGGAAATGGTTTCTCTTCCCTTTAAATGCATTCTACCGCAAGTGATTCACTCGCGCTATTTTTTTTTGGAAATTCAGCACCGATAATGTGCGGGGCGCCTCTCCCCTCCCCTTCCCCGCCCATTAACCCCTTCTCTCCGCCCCTCCGGGGCCTTCCTCCGCCCTCCGTTAGCCTTTCCACGCCTCTATCGGACATTTGCGGGCCCGTACTTGTGCGGCACCCGTTACTGTGACGCGCAAGTGTGCGGGGCTTCATCGCACGTTTGCGGGGCGTTTAAGCGCTCTTAAGTACCGCTTTTAGTGCGCTATTTTGCGGCGCGCAAATTAGCGGTTTTTAGTAAACATGCCCCATCATGCCACATTTCGACTATTGCAACGCCATTCTTCAAGGACTTCCTAAGAAAACCCTGAACATCCTTCAAATGGCACAAAATGTAGCTGCCAGGATCATCATGAAGAAAAGTCTTACTGAACACATTACACCAGTACTAATTGAGCTACACTGGCTCCCCATAGCAGCCCGCACAAAATACAAAATACTGACGACCACCTTCAAACTCATCCACAGCATAGCACCATCCTTCCTCGACACCCTAATCAGATTGCAACCATCCAACAGAAACAGGAGAACCATCAATGCCAACACCCTCCACACTTCAACAGATATCAGATCAGTCAAAAAAATCACTAGTAACAGGGCTTTCTCATACACAGCACCGACACTATGGAACCAACTCCCACCCGACCTACGAGCCAGCATTGATCTAGCCGACTTTAGAAAGAAACTAAAAACCCACCTATTTCAAAGTCATTTCAACCTGTACTAAATTCGCATGAGGGGCAACTCCCCCACAGCTCCCCAGAAACTTGTAATGTATAAATGTACATATGTAAATTATTATCCCCTTAGCTTAGAAGTAGATAATTTTCTGCGTGACGTGCTAACCTCTCAAATCTTTATGTACAAATCAAAATTATTCTGTCTTGATTCGACAGCTTTATCCATGTAATCTTCCCCGCTTCTGATCGCTGGAAGGAGCGGTTTACAAATGCTTGCTAAATAAATAAATAAATAAAATCTACAACAGCCTTCACTACATCCTCCAGAAACAAATTCCAGAGTTTGATTACGTTTTGAGTGAAAAAATATTTTCTTTTATTAGTCTTAAATGGGTTACATTGTAGCTTCATTGTATGTCCTCTGGTCTTTCTATTTTTTGATAGCATAAACAGACCTATGTTTACCCATTCCATTCCATTCATTAATTTATAGACCTCTATCATATCTTCCTCTCAGTCATCTCTTTTCCAAGTTGAAAAGCCCTAACATTTTAAGCCTTTCCTGATAGGGGCATCCTTCCATTCCCTTTACCATTTCGGTGGTTCTTCTTTGTACCTTTTCTGATTCTGCTATATCCATTTTAAGATATGGCAACCAGAATTGCACACAATATTCAAGGTGTGGTCACACCATGGAATGATACAGAGGCATCATAATATCCTTGGTTTTATTCTCTATTCCTTTCCTTATGATTCCTAGCATTCTATTTGCTTTCTTGGCCACTGCTACATACTGGGCAGAAGGTTTGAACGTCTTATCCATGATGTTGCCTAAAACTTTTTTCTGTGTAGTGGTTTCTAATGTGGAACCTTGTATCCTGTAACTGTAGTATGGGTTGTTCTTAACTAGATGCATAACTTTACACTTGTCCACATTAAATTTCATCTGCCATTTGGATGTTCTGCCTTTCAATTTATCAAGGTCCTCTTGCAATTTTTCACAATCTTCTTGCGTTTTAACAACTTTGAATAATTTTGTGTCATCTGCAAATTTGATCACCTCACTCGTTATTCCCATTTCCAGGTCATTTATAAATATGTTAAAAAGCAGAGGGCTCAGCACAGATCCCTGGGGTACTCCACAATTTACCTTTCTCTTTTGAGAAAATTGGCCATTTAGCCCTACCCTCTGCTTTCTATCTTTTAACAAGTTCCTGATCCACAATAACTCCTATTGCATAACTCTGTAATTTTGCCGAGATCTCTCATGAGTGACATTGTCAAAGGCTTTCTGTAAATCTAGATAACACTATATCAACTGGCTCACCTTTGTCTACCTGTTTATTCACACCTTCAAAAAATTATAACAGATTAATAAGACAAGTCTTTCCTTGGCTAAATCCATGTTGGCTTTCTCCCATTAAACCATGACTATCTACATGTTCAGTAATATTATTCTTTATAAGGTTTTCTTCCATTTTGTCTGGTACTGACATCAGGTCTATAATTTCCTGGATAACCCCTGGAACCATTTTTAAAAATTGGCAATACATTGGCCATTCTGCAATCTTCAGGTAGCACAGATGATTTTAATGATAGTTATTTATTTTATTTACTTATTAAGTGGTTTATATTCTACCTAATCTTAAAGTCTAGACGGTTTACAGAGTAACGCAAACATAACAACTTGTACATTGAACATAACCAGGGTGTGACATAACTTAATTTAGATGAACTTGAATTATACTTTGAAATAAATATAAAACATAACATAACATATCATCCTGATTGAGGGAAAAATTTCCATACCTAATAATACAGTTATCTTTTTCAGATTAAGAAATCTTTACAAATTCTCTCAGCAGGCTCTCTCAGCAGCATTTATGATAGCTTTCTTCGTTATTCAAATGGCTACAGCTCGGAGTCTGATTCTCATTTCTAAATCCAGGAGAAGAACACAGAAATAAAGGGGGTAAGTTTAGAAAAGTTATGTGATATGAATACACATAAGCATATATGTTGAGGGATAAATAGTGTGCGGTACACATAGGTAAGTCAGCGTGCATATTTGTAGCTGCATGGAATAGGGGCATATTCTAAAAAGGATGCACTATGTATTTTATAGCACATGCCTACACCATAAAACATGAACATACACTTTTACACCTGCTATAAATGGTGGCTGTGCCTGGGACAACTTGCCTTTTAGCACCTGATGCATTGATTGGAGAGGGGTTTATGAGTTGGATTTAGGGGTCGAATTGGACTTAATATGACTTTTTGAGAAGTTAGAGGCGAATTACATTCAGGTACAATAGCTATTTTCATATCCCCAGAGGGCTTTTCTACTCCCATGCCCTCTTTATCCTCTTACCCTCTTTATATTCTACTGCTCTTTTCTACCTTATCTTCTGCTCTCTGATCTCTCCTCTCTGTCTGCTGGCTTGATCCTTGCCTGTGTGTCTGTATCTTCTTGATATTTCTATTTCCCCGCATGCCTTTCCCTCCAGATATTCCCTCTGTCTTTTTCTGCTTCAGTGTCTCTCTCCATGTGCAGCTCTATTGCTCATTGTGGGTGTGGTGGTACAGTTGTGGTCAACATTATTGGCATCCTTGCAGTTCAACCCCTTAATGCCCAATATTTCCTAAAAAGAAGTTGCCAATGAAATGGCTTTGGACTATATATGCACACATATTTGACACGTAAAAGAACCACTTAGCATACCACTTGGAATGCCAGGGGGACGCCAGAGTTCACTTTGTAATTTTGGGTGTTGTGGGTGTTGGTAGGAGGGGGGGTTTGGGGTAGTGTTGGGAGTGGGTGTTGTGGATGCGTTTTTTCACGAATAAGGGGGGAGGGGGGATTGGGATTGTTATGAGTCGAGGGGCTTATGCAGTGGGTTGAAGGGGGAGATATGGGAATCAGCCTTATAAGGGATGGAGGAATGCTAGAGTTTTCCGGGAGATGCTACAGGGTGGTTAGGAGGTGCAGGAGAGAAAACAGGTGCAGTGCACCCTGATAAACACTCGTTCAGCTTGCCAGAAGTGGCATTTGCTAGCAGATATTGTTAGTGCCGAGGGTCCAGATTTTTTCTTTATTACTGAGACTAGGTTCTCATCAGGGGGAGGGGTAGTGGCTGGTTTGTCATGTCCTGAGGCATATGCTTGTCTTCAGGTACCCCAGGTGGGAAAACATGGTGGAGGTGTGGTGATTATTTACCATACTAAGTGGGTTGTGAGTCAGGGTGCATGGCAGCCACCATCGTCATGTGAAGGTCTACTGATAAAAAATACAGGGCTCTGCAAAAGTGGGTTTTTTTGTTGGTTTATTGTCCACTACATCTCTCACAGGACCAATAGGATGCCTTGGGGGATAAGGTGGCTTTGGTACACTTAGATTATCCTGATTTACAAGTTTTAGGGGATTATAATTTGGTTAGTCCTATAGGTTCTGTGCAGTTTTTATTGTTCTCGTTTGGTGAAATGTGGTTTCCGCAGATGGTAATGGGTCCAACTCATTGTAAAGGACTGGTTGTTTGGTGGACTGGTTGTTTGGATCTGAGAGATTTGTGGATTCATGGGGCTCGGAAGTCCAATTAGGAGTTCCTGGTTCCCTGGTCGGATCACTATTTACTTTGTTTTGGATTTATGTGGGTAGGGGGGAAGGCTGTGGAGAAGCGACACTTGCTGTGTCAGCGGTGGGGTACTATAGATGAAGATAGGTTATGGACATTGGCTCTTAATAAGTGATCAAGGGATCAGATGGATTCTGTAGGGTTGTTGGTAAGGGAATGGTTGAGGGTGGATCGGATTTGTAACCGTGCTTGATTTACTACCGAGATGAAAGGTTTGAATGAGGTTTGTGGAAGTTACAGCATCGGTGGAAAAAAATAGACCTTGTGGCTGACCGTTACCAGTGGCGTGTAGTGGCTAACATCTACCGCCAACAGCTCCAAGATGCTAAGCGGCAAGTTTGTTGTGCTTAGATCTTTGATGCCAGGAATAAGCCACATGCTATTTTTCAGGTTGCGTGCTGTCTTGTGGGGCAGGATATAAGACCAAAAGTTGGGGTGTATGGTGGATTATTTCGTAGAGAAGGTGGAGGGTTTTGAACACAGATAGTAGGTGGTCAGATTAAGATTGAGGGGGTAAAGACTGAAGTGAAGTGGTCCACTTTTAGTGCAACAACAGCTCAGGATATGCGGGAGTTGCATCTCACTTGGATGCATCAAGGTCCGGTCCCAGGACAACTCCAATGGAGGACTCCTGGACCGGTTTTGGCTTGGTTGGTGGAAATGTTAAGTGTCCCTGGGTCAGGTTTGCTATGCAAAGGAAGCCATGGTCACCCTGGTCCCGAAAAACGGCTCGGATTTGCGTTTTTCTAATCTGCGCCCTATTTCTTCTTTGATGGGGTTGTGGAGTCCCCCAGGGTTCTGCATTATCTCCAGTGTTGTTTAACATCTTCATGAGCCCACTAGGCGCTATTTGTTGGAAATATGGGTTTGTGGGCTTTCTATATACTGATGATTTACAGCTTTAGAATGAATTTGATGAAGACGAGGCTGTGGTGCTGCAGCATGCAAATTGTTGTTTGGAGGAGATTGCAGCTTGGGTACAGTCTCATCAGTTGTTGAATGCCAGCAAATCGGAAGTCTTACTTTGTGGGGATTTAAAGGAAGAGAGCTTGTGTGCGGGGCTCTCTACTAGGGGTATTCAGTTGCCTTGGAAGAATGAAATCCAGAATCTAGGTGTCAGTATGGATGGTGAGCTCTGCCTTCATTGATAGGTCTCGGAAGTAGTGCATGCTGCTTTTGTTAATTTGTTCTTGGTGCAGCAGCTCAGACTTTATTTAGATCAAGATACTTTGCATTGGGTGGTCCAGGCATTGGCACTGTCACGCCTGGAATATTGCAATGTCTTGTATGTAGGGTACACAAGATTATAAAGCCAATATCAAAGCCTCAAAAATGATACTCCATACAATTAGAAAGAGACTTCATTAAACTTAACAATATGCAACATTTAAATCTTAGCCAACGAGTGAAAGCCTCAGCAGAAACTCACTGATGAAACACAATCAGGAGTACTCGTAATATCAATGGCTAACACTCGTTCATCATATCAATCCCAATTCACAGGACCATGTTCAAACAAACATTGCAGTAAGTTTTATACAAACTATAATCACTACAGCCATTAAAACTGCACTTATATCGGGGGGGCGGAGCCTGATGCCGAGCAGAGCAGTCGCATAGCGCGTGGGCTCCAGGGAGACTCAAGCAGAATCCTGATAAAACCGCCTTTTACTTGCAGAAAATTGCTCTACTCACTGCCGAAGGATAGGGGAAGTTGCTGATGGCGGGTACTAAACCGCAGAGGTTGGACTACGCTTCGGCTCTTAACAGCAATGCGAAGAGATCTAAGCCGGAGCCCCTATCCCCTCACAAAATGGCGGCGACGCGGGAAGGAGCTGACGTCCTGCAAGAGCTTCTTACTGAGATAAGAGGGGTGAAAGATCTGGTCAAGGCTAACGGGGAGGCACTAGGAACGGTGCAAGAAGAGATCGCGGCGTTGCATGGGAAAATAGAAAGCCTTACTCTCCGACAAGATAAAACCGAAGCAATTCTCTCCACCCACGGGGCCCGGCTGGAAAAGGTAGATCATCTTGAGAGACAGATCCGCGTACTTCAAAGAGAGATGGAGGATAGCAACAACCGAGCCCGACGTAATAACATTCGGATGGTCGGGCTCCCCGAAGGAATCGAAGGCAAAGATATGCGGGCCTTTTTGATTAAAATGATTCCTGAAATACTACGCTGCACCTTTGACAAGGATTTTGAGATTGATCGAGCTCATAGAGTTCCCTCCTTTACCACCTTGCAGAACTCCAGGCCGCGACCAGTTATATTTCGCGTTCTGCATTTCCAGCATGCTACACAAATTATGGAGTTAGCGCGAGCGCGCACTCCAGTGGAATATGAGGGGCGCAAACTCTCCTTTTTCCCAGATTTGGCGAAGTTTACTGTGAATCGGCGCAAGAAACTTCTAGAGTTTAGACTTCTGCTGCTGCAACTACAGGCGCGCTTTGGACTGTTATATCCTGCAAAAATGCGGGTCACCTTACACAATCAGACCAGGACCTTTGAGGACCCTGACTTGCTGGCTGCATTTTTGGATGAGAAAGAGGCTGCCCAGATGCGGTGACTAGATACAATAATCTAGCGAAGTGATGATAGTTAAACTGCGCTTAGCGGTACCCTAACCCATTCAGTGGTTCCTCACCGAAAGGTATTGGGGTTACCGTCACCTTCTGTGTCCCGAGGTCTATACGTCAGATTTTCCTTCATCTGTTACAGAGGAGCAGGAGTGGGACTTTGACTTTTGGCACAGTCAACCCGAGTCCTATCAAGGGCTCGTTGTTTTTGGATCTCCCGAGCCAGCCCTGCCGGCTCAAGCTCTCCCGATAGATCATAAAGGGGTTCTCTCTCCTCCAGGGTTTTATTTAGAATGGTCCGAAAAAGCCTTTGTTTATTCTCTGCTGATTGTAATTAAGCTATCCCTACTATGTTTTTGTTTTGCAGCTATGTATATCAAGCATGTTCAGACCCGTAGGGGTCTATTAGATTGCATAAGTTTCAATGGCTCCTTGTAAAATCCTTTCTTTAAATTTTCAAGGGGTTAACCCGGTCAAACGACGAAAGATCATGGATTATGCGCGGCGTGAACGTGCGGATCTACTGCTATTACAGGAAACTCATTTGAGTCAAAAGGAGTCATTGAAGCTTGGGGTACGGCCCTATGAGGTCCTAGCGTTTTCTCCTGCTATCAAAAAACGCAATGGGGTCGCCATACTCGTGCATAAATCCCTTGGAGTTCAGGTACTACACCGCCGCTCCGACACTGCGGGACGGTGGACCAAGGTGGTGCTGAACCTAAAGGGGATGGAAATAGTCATTATGTGTATATACGCTCCCACCTCTGACCATCCTGATTTTTTCATTAAGGTAGCGAAGGAATTATCAGTAGAAGCTGGTAAACATATCCTTGTAGGGGGAGACTTTAATCAGGCCTTAGATCCCCTGATAGATCGGCAGCCATCTCGATCGATCCATCCGTCTAAGGGGCAACATTTTCTTATCTCCTTGGTTAAAGAGTTGGCTTTAGTTGATATATGGAGATTGCAGCACCCTCGAGACCTGGAATTTACCTTTTTTTCTGCTCCTCATACCTCGCAGTCTCGAATTGACTTTCTGTTACTCTCTAAGGACCTAGTCTCGCATGTAGTGGACACTAGCATCCACTCTATTCATGTCTCGGAGCATGCGGCCACCTCATTAACTCTTGACACCAATTCCCCCTCCAATAGATCGGCTGATTGGTATTTTGATAGATCTTTATTGGATGTTCCTGAATTTTCCATAACAGTAAAGGCTGCTATTCTCGAATATTTTCATCTGAATTCTCAGCAAGACACCTCTGGGTGGGCCTGGTGGGAGTGATTTAAAGCCTCAATCAGGGCGACCATCACCAGCTTTAGTATAAGCCGGAAAAAGCAGCGGCAACAAGAGTTACTGGATCTAGAGCAACAGATAAAGGCCGGGGAACGAATTCTCACACGACGGACAGACCCCTGTATTTTACTAAGACTCCGCCACTTAAGATTTCAGTATAATACCCTAGTTAATGCTGAGGCCTCCCGGAGTATCAGGAAGCAACAGGGGAACTACTATCGGGAGGGCAATAGAGCTAGTAAGATGTTAGCCACGGCACTGAAAGGGAAACGGGATGCTCAGCGGGTAAGCGCTTTGAGGGATCCTCTAGAAGCCAACTTGATTACTGGGGACTCTGAGATAGCCGCCCTTTTCCGTCAATACTACACTTCTCTCTATAGCTCGGAGCGGGAATTCTCACAGGTCGGCTTTGATCAGTTAACGGCTAACCTTCAGCGGACAACTCTCTCAGAAGAACAACGGGAAAGTTTAGATAAACCAATCACTACTGAGGAAATCGGCCGAGCCATAACATCGATGGCCTCGGGTAAAGCTGCTGGGCCCGACGGGCTACCGGCTGAATTTTTTAAATGTTTCGCGAAAGATCTTACTCCATATTTGCAGCAATACTATAGCTTGTTGTCTAAGGCGGAGCAAGGGGTTGGTGCCTTTGCTGCGGCTAGGTTGGTGGTTTTTGAGAAACCGGGTCGGGATCCTCTGCTGGTCACTAATTATCGGCCTATTTCGCTTTTGAACGCCGAC
Organism: Ichthyophis bannanicus; assembly: GCA_033557465.1. NCBI lineage: Eukaryota > Metazoa > Chordata > Amphibia > Gymnophiona > Ichthyophiidae > Ichthyophis > Ichthyophis bannanicus. Next base: position 672,373,597 of record CM066035.1, on the reverse strand, counting down.
TATAAGATATTTGCTTCAATTTTATCAGCTCGACTGGCTAGCATACTCCCCAAGCTAATTCACCCAGATCAGTGCGGTTTTATGGAAGGAAGATCGACGGCGGATAATGCGCATATTTTATGTCATATCCTAGCAGGGGCAGACGCAATGGAGGTACCGATCGTAGGTCTCGTGTTGGATGCAGAAAAGGCATTTGACCGCTTAGAGTGGCCCTTTCTCTTTGCCGTTCTTCGATGGTTTGGTTTTGGAAGTACCTTTATTCGAGCAATTGAGGTTTTATACACCCATCCCACCGCAAAGATTTGTCTCAATGGAGTAACATCAGTTCCTTTTGAATTGAAACGTGGTACTCGCCAGGGATGTCCCTTATCTCCAATGTTATTTAACTTAGCGATGGAATTATTAACTCTCTTAATTCGGCAATGCTCAGATATAATAGGGGCAAGAATTGCGGGCTTGGAAGTCAAGCTTTCTGCTTATGCGGATGACCTCCTCCTATTTACAACGCCTGACTCCATTCCCAAGGTACTGGAACTGATAGAGCGATACTCGGAGTATTCAGGCTACAAGATCAACTGTTCTAAATCTGTAGTTTTCCCTTTAAATAAATGGATTCATAGGGGGCACCTTAGTGATTATCCTTTCCTTTGGGAGTCGGGTGTTGTTAAATACTTAGGAGTTCAGTACCGGTATCCGATAACAGAAACGATTACATGGAACGTCGGCGTGATTTCGAAACTGGCTCAAGAATTGACCGTAAAGTGGACACCCCTCCTGCTGTCATGGTGGGGAAGACTAGAAACAATTAAAATGATGATTGCTCCCAAAATCAACTATATTCTAGAAATGCTTCCTTGTTTATTACCTGTCACTGTCTATAAGCAAATCGAACGTATATTGTTTAAGTTTTTGTGGAATAACAAAACACCGCGAATAGCAAAAGAGAAATTGAAACTTCGACGGGAACAGGGGGGTGTTAACTTCCCAGATTTTCAATTGTACCCTTATGCATTTCTTCTTAAGCAAGGGGCGCGATGGTTAGAGTCACCGACTGAACAGCGGCCTGTGTGGGTAGAGCTAGAAGAGAGGCTAGTTGCGCCTATCCCACTAGGTTTTCTCCCGGGGATGCAACTCTCACATCTCTCCATGCTACCTCCAGTAATACAAGACACACTTCAAGCTTTCCTTATTTTTATTAAAACTAGTGGACCCAGCTGTTGCTCTAGATCCCGGTTGCCCATATGGAACAACCCCCTTTTTAAAATACAAAAAACAACCTTTGCCTGGAAACAGTGGCTATCCCGTGGTCTTTGGACTGTAAATCAACTACAGGCTACCCATAAATGGAAGGATTTTCAGGAACTCCAACAGGAGTTTGGTCTCCCGTCAAATTGTTACTTTCAGTGGGCACAACTTCGACACTGCTTAAATTCATGTAGGATTGGACCCTGCAAATAATCTGGAGGTACCAGGGATTGTTGAGATATTTCAGGAAATCATGTTAACCTCGGGGATAGCGTCTGGTATTTATAAACGATTAACCTTATCTTCATCGTTGGTGATGCAGAGGGTACAACAGAGATGGGAGCGTGATGTGGGGAAGAGGCTCTCGGAGTCCCAATGGAGAGTGTTTTGGAACAAGCAGGTCCGAATCACCAGATCTGCCTCCATCACTCAAACTCTTTTCTATTTTGCACATAATTGTTTTTATACACCAAGACAGTTGGCCCAATGGGATAAGAGTCTTAGTCCCCTTTGTTGGACATGTGGGCTTACGGTGGGCACCCTAAGGCATATAGTTTATGAGTGCTCCGGGGTAACTTCTTATTGGAACTCGGTATGGAGGCAGATTCAGGTCATTTTGGAAATCCGAGAGCCTTTAACATGGCAGATTATAGGCTGTCGCTCTGCAGCTGATATACCCTCATTGTCCAAAGAAGGAGCCTTCCTTTTAGATTTTATGTTAGGGATAGTGATTTGCTTAGTTATCCGTTATTGGAAACTTACTACGCAGGCAACTGTCAATGAATGGTGGAATAGAATTTGTCTATATAGCCAATATGAACAAAAGTTTGGTAATTCTCGGCCACCGTTTGCTAAATCTTGTCTTAAATGGCAACAATTGAATAATTTTATTTCAGGTGTCAAGCCTTGTTAGAAGTCTTAGGGCTTCTCGGGCTTATGGACCGTTTGGTCTTAGCACGCGAACCCTGGAGGAGGGGAGGGGGTGGGGGGGATTTCCTATAGTTTTTTATAGTTCATTATGTTTTGTAACTGTTTTCTTCCTTGTTCTATGTTGGTTTGTTATACTATTTGGTTTTATAAAATGAAAATAAATATATTAAAAAAAAACAAAAACTGCACTTATATCACCAGGTCCGTGGATCGAGAGGAAATTGAATGCCCCGACGCCTTTCTCAAGACATCTTACATAAGCGTTTCGCTACTGCTGTCTCAAGGGGGTTCAACTCTAAAAGATAAATAAAAACACATAGTTTGAAGGATAATACTTCTTGTAATTCTGATTTTGTCATTTATGGTATTTTTTGCCCGTGTAGGCTTCTCTACATTGGCAAGACAGTACGTAAATTTCGAATTCGGCTAATTGAACATAAGAGCAAGCTTCATTGTCAGCGGCGAGAAGCCCCTATGGTTGAGCACTGCTTGACATTGCATCATGTTTTTAATGATTTAAAATGCTTTGTTATACAACAAGTTCGGAGTGGCTCTAAAGGGATGTCTCGGGACCAATTTCTTTTATATAGGGAACAATGGTGGATATTCCGTTTGAATACGGTGTTTCCTTCTGGTTTAAATTCATGTATTGAATGGGGAGCCTGTGTTTAGTTTTACATCTATGTGGTTATTAAGTGGTTGTGGAATTTTTGATTTTCATTGAGATAGCTATTAACTAGGGTCTTGATTTACCTTCATTGTCTCAGCTGATATGGATTGTCTGTGTGGTTGGCTTTTGTTTAAAATCATGTGATCGGAAGTTCTTGTAGTGCTGGAGACGAGCTCTGAATGATGGCTGTTGTGTGAGCTGGCTGTTGTTTGGCTAGCGTTTGAAGTCTTTGCTTTAGGGTAAGCCTCCTGCTTTCTGTTCAAGCTAGGTTTGGAGCCTTTTCTTTTTCTTTAGTATATTGCGACATTCTATTAAGCAACTATGTGTTTTTATTTATCTTTTAGAGTTGAACCCCCTTGAGACAGCAGTAGCGAAACGCTTATGTAAGATGTCTTGAGAAAGGCGTCGGGGCATTCAATTTCCTCTCGATCCACGGACCTGGTGATATAAGTGCAGTTTTAATGGCTGTAGTGATTATAGTTTGTATAAAACTTACTGCAATGTTTGTTTGAACATGGTCCTGTGAATTGGGATTGATATGATGAACGAGTGTTAGCCATTGATGTTACGAGTACTCCTGATTGTGTTTCATCAGTGAGTTTCTGCTGAGGCTTTCACTCGTTGGCTAAGATTTAAATGTTGCATATTGTTAAGTTGTATGTAGGGTAGCCAGCATATATATTGAGGAAGTTGCAGATGGTGCAGAACACAGACGCACATTTGGGGTCTACAGAGGTGTGATTCAGAGACTAGGGTGATGTGACAGTTGCATTGGCTCCTGATTAAATCCAGATGTGTTTTTAAATTGTTGGTGTTAGCATTTAAAATCTTATGGGACAATGGTCCATGATACTTCAGAGAGCTACTGCAATGATATAGGCCCAATAGGGTGTTGTGCTCGGGGGAGGGGGTGAATGTCTGTTGGAGCTTTCTGGTTGGTCCCAGGTTCTTTTGCAGTGCTGGTGGGTGAGACTTTTTCAGTGGTTGTGCCAACTCTGTGGAATACCTTGCCTTTAGCACTGCTGGTTTTTTTTCAGCAGGTGGTTTCAGAATAAAGATGTTAAGGACTTCTCTTCTTAAGGGGGTAGGAAATCTGCTGGGTGGGATCAATGGGGTTGTATTTTTATTGTATTGTAAACTGCTGTGAAAGCTTTAGCAAACGGCGGTATATAACGTTTTTTAAATAAATAACTAAATAAAACAAGACCAATTAAAAAAGAAAACAGTAGGCAATAGTATAAAAACTGGGACAGTGCCAGGACATGATTATTGGCACCCTTATAAACAACTTAAATCAGTTTGAACAAAACCACATTCTCACTGCAGTAAAATTAAACAAACCTATGATCAATTGTCAATATTTACATGACTTGAATCAACCAATGACTCGATGGCTCTAACTTTTAAAATGGCCACATTCACTACCTGTTCCATTTTCACAATGGTGAAAACAAGAGAGCTGCCTGAGACTGTCAGAAAAGCCATTATCGTAAAACCACAGACCACGGCCAAACACAAGGAGATATCCAAAAAACTTTATTGTAGACCCAACTTAACCAGTTTCGGCCCTGGGCCTTCGTCAGGGGTCAAAAGGGACAAAACAGAAGCATCTAAGAGGTGGACCAAGCCACTCTTCCCAATCACCTTGTGTTTGGCCATGGTCTTTGGCCTTTACTGTACTACTTTTGTGGTAGACCTCCTTCTCTTGTCTTTTAGAAAAGCCATTATCACCAAACACAAACTCAAAGGGATACAAAGCCATCTCAAAAGACCTTGGGATTCCTGTGTCTACAGTTCACAATGTTATTAAGAAGTGTTCTGCTCATTGAACAGTCAGGAATCTTCCAGGATGTGGTGGGAAGAGGATAATTAATCCAAGAGGTTTTTGAAGGTGTCATGAGGTAGACAGCACTGAGCCTGGGATAATAAAAGGAAAAGGAAAAGAAAAGCTTACCTCACAGCCACATGAGCAGTTAAGGCATTCAGGTTGCAGGGAAGCAAGGAATGGAGAAACAAACTTTCCTCATAGCATTGGTGACGCAGTAGAAACTCAGAGTCCTAATCATGCTCACCTGAGGAAAGAATCATGTACAACAAGCAGGGAGATAAAACCAGGTGGGAAATCTCACAGAGGACAGAGAGAGGAGGAGAGAGAGGAGGAGACAGAGACTCAGGAAGGGAGTCAGATTCAGAAGCAGGCAAAGAGAGAGACGCTGTCACGAAGAGAGAGGGCAGAGTGGAAGCAAGCTGTTGAACCAGAGAGTGCTGGGGAAAGCAGTGCAAGAGACTTCCAAGCCAGAGGGGTCCTCGTACCGGGGAAGGCAACCAAGCAGGTAGAGAGCAAACGTCACACTCAAGGAAGCTCAATGAAGCCAGGAGGTGATTACAGCTCAGCTAAGCCTAATGATTGGAAATCCCGGAGAAAAGCAGCTTACACTCCAGAGAAGAAACCCTGGTTAACAGAGGAAGGGCTGGAAACTCTTTACACCAGAAAGAAAGATAAGTACCCTGTTTTCTCCAGAGGGAAGGAAGTGGGTCCTTTTATAAAGAGCCACGCTTACAGTGGGTCAGAAAACCCTTATTGGAGTGGGTATTGGAAAGAAGCCCCAAGCACAGCTCCTCATATCCATGTCTGCACAGAACAGTCTCCTCAGGGGCCTCTCAGGGGCCAGGTGGTGAAACCAGCAATGTTGAAGCATGGTGCCCGTTTACAGGACCAGGTCCTGATTTAATGCAGTGGGAAAGTTCAAGCCCAGAGATTGGTCCAGAACCCATGGATTGTGCTCTTTGTTTTTCTGATGAGATAGACTCTTTATGTTAAAAAGCAAGAAGAAGCCTTGTTTGAAAAGCTTTTATTTTTCCTGTGAAGCAACAGTTTATTTTTGTTATCGTTATCTACTGTATCTGGAAGGCAATCCTCAAGGGAAGGGGAATAAAGCCCAGCTTTAATTATACTTGGACACACGACTACAGATTATTCTTTTAAGAAATACAGCTATACCACCTGCTTAGGCAGCTGCCTAAGGAGGGTATAGTCTCACAAATGGCGTAGTTCTTTGGATTCCTTGAAAGAAGGATACCGTAGGAGTGCAGTGGAGTCACCAGCGCCGGAGAACAGGACCGGGACTGCAGTGGACCACGCCCAGAGGACTCCAGGGTCTGGAAAGGAAAAGAACTTTCTCAGAGCCAGAATCACCACCTGACTCAGGTAAAGGTATCTGGGTACAGGCAGGGTGGGATTCTGTAAGGAGAGATAAGGGGGACTGAAAAACCCCAGCTTAACTGTATTTATAAAAAAAAAAAAAAAAAAAGGGTGCCGCACTTGGTGTGTTTTTTTTTTTCCTTTATTGTTGTAGGCTGCCAACATGGAGACTCCACAAGACATGCTGCATTGGATTGGGCTCCAATTCGAAAAACAAAGAGAGCTGGCCCAGCAGTGTCAGGAGCAGGCTTTAGCAGCCATGCAAGCGCAGCAGAAGCCGCTAACAGACTTGGTACAGGCTTTGCTAAGGAGCGGCTGACAGACAAGATGCCTGAAGGACCCTACTGTGGGGTAGGCCCACAAACTTGTGGGGTCTTATCTTTTGGACAATGGTCAGGCAATGACAATATAGATGACTTTCTCGAGGCCTTTGAGCGGGTAGCTCGAGGTGCAGGTTGGCCCGAGAAGCTTTGGCAGCTTATAAAGCTATGCCCGCCGCCCAGGCAACTGATTACAAAGAAGTAAAAGTGGCCATACGAGACAGGCTAGGCCTGTCGCCTATGGTGTATCGCCAGATGTTAAGGGCGACAAAAATCCAGCCGGGTGAAACTCCTAAGGCACTAGGCCAACGGATACGTAGCTTGGTGTGGAAGTGGCTTACTCCAGAAGGGAAAACAATTGAGAGTATTCTTGATATGCTCGTGCTGGAACAATTCTCTGAGGCTGTGCCCGCTGAAGTAAGAGCATTCCTCACTCTCCAAAATTGCCAGACTTCAGACGAGGCCGCTCACCTAACCGAAAGGTTCATGGAGGCTCGCTTAGCCCATGAGCCTCACGGAGGAGCTAGCAACTCGTATGGGGTGGCCAAGTTTAGCAGAGTAATGAAAGACCCTAGGTCATGTACACCTGATACCAAGAAATGTATGGGTAGAGGCATGGGAAATGACACCCACATGAAATGTTTTAAATGTGGGAAGAGGGGTCACAGGAGGGATGAATGCATGTCACGCACAGCAGTGATGGGTGAAAAGGGAAAATATGGGCAGGAAGGTTTCCGCCTGGATGTGGAGGTACAGGGCGTGTTAGCCAAGGCCCTCCTTGATTCAGGGGCGGACCAGACTATGGTGTCGAAGAATTTCTGGCGTCTTTTACAGGCCAGTAACCAGTCCACCCCGAATCAACCAGAAGGCGTGGCCAAAATAAAATGTATACATGGAGTGGCTACCACTTATCCTCTTTACAGTTTAACAATAAAAGGGTTGGGAACCCGGGAAAAAGTTCTAGTTGCCTTAGTTCCACGTCTTCCCTTTGACATAGTGTTAGGCAGAGACTAGCCGCTATTTGATGAAGGGCTGGGCGAAGGCCTACACGGTGAGGAGGACAGGATACCTAGCGAACCCTGCAACCAACGGGTGTGGGGCCAGGTCGAACCCCCTGAGGAAAATAAACTGACCGGGTCGGTTCCCCAAAAGCAACCAGAGGACAAGGGGGTCGGGGAAGCCTTGGTGACCTTAATTCCTGAACCATTATTTGCTAGGCCCAAAAGGGTGGAGTCTGGTAAGGGAGTCCCAGAGAACCTAAGCGTAGCCAAAAAAGAGGGTTTTGTTTTAAAATACTGTAAAGCTGTCCCAAATGCCCAGAGCCCACAAAGAGCCAGTGCCGCTGCTGCGGGATACGACCTTTTCAGTGCCGTGGAGGAGGTAGTGCCCAAAAAGGGGAAAGCCTTAGTAAGCACAGGGTTACAGATCCAGTTGCCAGCAGGCTGCTATGGTCGAATAGCCCCCCGGTCTGGGCTAGTGGCCAAACATTTTATTGATGTTGGGGCGGGAGTTATTGACCCCGACTATAGGGGGGTCATTCAAATTCTACTCTTTAATTTTGGCGAGCAAGATTTTAGGGTTAAAATAGGTGACAGAGTGGCCCAACTCATATGTGAGCGGGTTGGGTTCCCCGAGTTAAAGGAGATGCCATCGTTGACTACAACCAGCCGGGGAGGAGGCGGTTTTGGTTCCACAGGGCGAAAAGAGGTTAAAGGCATGACCGCTCTAGCGGAAGAGAAGTTAGAGGAGGATTTAGGACCCCAGGTCAAGGATTGCAAGGAAAACCCAGTTCCAAAAATGGGAGAGGAGTTATCACAACAGCAGAAAAAACAGTTAACACAATTGCTAGCGGGTTTTAGAGACGTCCTCACTCCATTGCCGGGGGAAACGAGTTTGGTGGCCCATGAGATTCACACCCCTCCCGGGGAAATAGTGCGGCAAAGGCCTTATTGCCTGCCGGAAGCCCGTAAGAGGGAGGTGATAGAGCAAGTACGGAATATGTTAAAAATGGGAGTAATTGAGGAATCAAAAAGTCCGTGGTGCAGCCCGGTGGTCTTGGTACCAAAACCGGACGGAAGCCTACGCTTCTGTATTGACTTTCAGCGAGTTAACGGCCTCTCCCTTTTTGACGCATACCCCATGCCGAGGATTGAGGAGTTGCTGGACCGGCTAGGGCAGGCACGGTATCTGACCACCCTTGACCTTACAAAAGGATATTGGCAGATACCACTTACCCGTGCTTCAAAACCAAAATCAGCCTTCAGTACTCCTATCGGTCTATTCCAATTCTGGCGAATGCCGTTCGGATTACATGGGGCAGCGGCGACGTGCCAACGCTTAGTTGACCAGGTTCTACGGCCCCATCAACACTACGCAGTGGCATATATGGATGACATCGTTATACACAGTGAAAATTGGGCACAGCATCTGCCTAGGGTAGAGGCCGTATTGAAAGCCCTACGGCAGGCCGGGTTAACCCTAAATCCGGCGAAGTGTTTATTCGCTGTGGCAGAGGTAAAATATTTAGGGCACATGGTCGGGAAAGGTATGGTTCGACCATTAATCAGCAAGGTGGAGAGTGTGCAAAAGTTCCCACAGCCGATAACTAAGAAGCACCTTCGGAGTTTCCTCGGTCTAATTGGTTATTACCGCAGGTTCATACCCCAATTTGCGGACGAGAGTGTGGTCTTAACTAATATGTTGAGGAAAAATGCCCCAAATAAGGTAGTCTGGACACCTGAGGCGGAGAGAGCATTCCTCCTATTAAAAGGGAAATTATGCCAAGCCCCGGTTCTATATGGGGTAGACTTCCAAAGGCCTTTCATCCTCCAAACAGACGCCTCGGAGTCTGGTCTAGGGCGGCCCTATCTCAAGAATTCGAGGGGGCAGAACACCCCATCATGTATTTGAGCAGAAAACTCTCAAGGGCAGAAACCAACTATTCAACCGTGGAAAAGGAATGCTTGGCGATTAAGTGGGCGGTAGAAGCCCTTAGGTTTTATCTCACGGGTTGCCATTTTATACTGGTAACGGATCATGCGCCTCTGAAGTGGCATGGTACCATGCAGAATCATAATCCACAGCTCACTCGCTGGCACCTAGCTTTGCAGGCATTCAATTTTACGGTAAAACACAGGGCAGGCTAGCTCCACCTCAATGCAGACGCATTATCACGTATTCCGTGCTGTGAGGACGTGTGTCCCCCAGCCTGAAATAGCTTAAGGGGGGGATATGTCATGAGGTAGACAGCACTGAGCCTGGGATAATAAAAGGAAAAGGAAAAGAAGAGCTTACCTCACAGCCACATGAGCAGTTAAGGCATTCAGGTTGCAGGGAAGCAAGGAATGGAGAAACAAACTTTCCTCATAGCATTGGTGACGCAGTAGAAACTCAGAGTCCTAATCATGCTCACCTGAGGAATGAATCACGTACAACGTACAACAAGCAGGGAGATAAAACCAGCTGGGAAATCTCACAGAGAGGGCAGAGAGAGGAGCAGAGAGAGGAGGAGACAGAGACTCAGGAAGGGAGTCAGATTCAGAAGCAGGCAAAGAGAGAGACGCTGTCACGAAGAGAGAGGGCAGAGTGGAAGCAAGCTGTTGAACCAGAGAGTGCTGGGGAAAGCAGTGCAAGAGACTTCCAAGCCAGAGGGGTCCTCGTAGCGGGGAAGGCAACCAAGCAGGTAGAGAGCAAACGTCACACTCAAGGAAGCTCACTGAAGCCAGGAGGTGATTACAGCTCAGCTAAGCCTAATGCTTGGAACTCCCGGAGAAAAGCAGCTTACACTCCAGAGAAGAAACCCTGGTTAACAGAGGAAGGGCTGGAAACTCTTTACACCAGAAAGAAAGATAAGTACCCTGTTTTCTCCAGAGGGAAGGAAGTGGGTCCTTTTATAAAGAGCCAAGCTTACAGTGGGTCAGAAAACCCTTATTGGAGTGGGTATTGGAAAGAAGCCCCAAGCACAGCTCCTCATATCCATGTCTGCACAGAACAGTCTCCTCCCATAGAAGCTGAGGTCTCTCAGGGGCTAGGTGGTGAAACCAGCAATGTTGAAGCATGGTGCCTGTTTACAGGACCAGGTCCTGATTTAATGCAGTGGGAAAGTTCAAGCCCAGAGATTGGTCCAGAACCCATGGATTGTGCTCTTTGTTTTTCTGATGAGATAGACTCTTTATGTTAAAAAGCAAGAAGAAGCCTTGTTATAGTTTGAAAAGCATTTATTTTTCCTGTGAAGCAACAGTTTATTTTTGTTATCGTTATCTACTGTATCTGGAAGGCAATCCTCAAGGGAAGGGGAATAAAGCCCAGCTTTAATTATACTTGGACACACGACTACAGATTATTCTTTTAAGAAATACAGCTATACCACCTGCTTAGGCAGCTGCCTAAGGAGGGTATAGTCTCACAAAGGTTAATGCAAACTGTTGGAAAAATACCACAAACAGCATCCAAAGAGCTTAAGGCTGACCTGGAGCAATCTGCAGTGGGGGGTTCAACCTGCACCATATGCTGCTCAATAAACAAAGAAGAACTTCATGGGCAAAGGCCAAGGAGGACCCCACTGCTCAAAGACAGACATAAAAAGGCATGCCTGATTTTTCCCCAACCCAACTTGAGAAAACAGAGTTCTTGGTAAATGTTCTGTAGACAGATGAAACCAAACTTGAGCTCTTTCACAATGCAGACCAGTGATACATTTACAGGCGAAGAAATGAAGTTTATAAGGGAAAACACACCCTTTCTACAGTTAAATAAGGAGGAGGTTTCATAATGTTGTGGGGCTGTTTTGCTGTCTCAAGAACTAGAGGCCTAGAACATATTAAAGAAATTATGAAATCAAAGGACTACCAAGATATTTTGGTGTGAAATATGCTACCTAGTATCAGAAAGCCAGGTCTGGGTCGAAGGTCATGGGTCCTCTAGCAGGACAATGATGCAAAACATATATCTAAAAGTACAAAAGAATTGTTAAAAAGTTACAAATGGACTGTTTTAAACTGGCCAGCAATGAGTCTTGATCTCAATTCAATCAAGAACCTTTGGAAAGAGCTGAAATTTGCCATTGGTAAAAGAAATCCTGGAAACATTCATGAGCTGGAACAAACTGCAATTGAAGAGTGGGAGAAACTACCAGCAGACAGATGTACGAAACTTATAGATGGCTACAAGGAACATTTGGAGGCTGCCATCACTGCCAAGGATTGTGCAATCAAATATAAGTGAAGGGTGCCATTAATCCTGTCCAGATCATATCTTTTTTTCTCAGAAATTACTACATCTAAGTTACACAGACATCTTTCTTTTTGTTGTAGATCTTTGAACATATTGTTAAAATATTATGACATACAGTTGGAATATTTCTAATTATTTCTCAAAATTTTGTACACAACATACCTAAAATACAAGGATGCCAATAATGTTGAGCACTAGTGTTGAGTCTTTACTGGAAGTGGGTAATCCTTTCTACAGTGAATGCTGTGACTGGTTTCTCTGCTCAGGCTCAAAGGAGAAAGAGGTAACTCAGGAGGAGGAGGAGATACACTGTACAGCAAACGTTCCAGGGATGATCCAGAAAACTACAGACTAGGCATGTGCATGTTGGGCTTGTTTGGGCATTCTTTTGGGCACCTAAAAATTATGAGTGCACACAAATTGCTTGTGTGTGCATCTACCTATAAGTTAACATGCACACAATTGATATATGTGTACAAAAGAAACATAGGTGGTGCGTAATTATGACAAAACGTTTTAAAACTTTGGTTCATCTTTGTTTAAAATGAAGTTTATTTTTTGGTTCTTCATATGCTTATTATAGACCACAGAAGCTCAGATGACAAGACTTCAACTTTCATACTTTGGACACATCTTACGAAGAGAGAGATCAGTAGAGAAAGACATCATGCTTAGCAAGATAGAAGGTCAACGCAAATGAGAAACGCCAGCAATGAGATGGATCGGTCTTGGTGCCAGTCTGTCAACAATAAGCCGCCTGACTAAAGACCGAACACAATTTAGGACAACTATCCAGAGGGTCGCCATGAGTCGACACCGACTTGACGGCAGTTAACAACAATAACAAAGACTGATATCAGTACTGGGAAAAATAGTGGAAACAACAGCTAAGAAGAGAACTACTGGGCATATAGATGAACATATCTTAACGTGGAAAAATCAGTATGGGTTTAGCAAGAGAAAGTTAAGACTTCCTAAATTGTTTGATTCATTTGCAGGTATAAATAAGCAAGTGAATTAGAACAAGACAGTTAACATGTTTATTTAAATGCATTTTTAGGCTTGAAAAAAAGACTGCAAGAGTGGCGCTGGAAAAAAAAAAACAGAGGTATGCCGGGCGTGTCCCCATGTAGCTAGTACAGGCTTCATGCCATCTCCACACTCACTGTTTAATACGGTCAACATGGGTGTACGTAATGCATGCCCGACATGCTCTGCTCTGAACAATCCAATCTGTGATACTCAGGTAGTGTGAGAATTTTAGCATGGCTGCATTTTTAGCATGCAGTATGTCTTGTCACGGCATACATGCTACTAGCTGAACACCCCCCTCGCAACCCATTAGTGCTGTTTATTATGCATTCCCCATAGTGAATCAGGATTTTAGAAATCATTTACTAAGGGCCCGATTCTGAGATGGGTCCTGCAGGGGGTGCAGCTCTGCAGGCCGTCCTGCCCCTATTCTTCCTCTGGATCTCCCCACAGATCTAGAGCAGCAGGATGGGGAGAGCCGGCAGGGGGTGGGAAAGGGCAGGGTCTGGGCAGAAGAGGGGCAGGCCGAGGAGGCAGGACGTACAAAGCAGATTCCGGTCACGGCCTTGTACGTCTTGCGGGTAATGAGCAATGTGTTGCTTATTCCACCTCGAAGGTGGAATAAGCAGCACAATGGGCACGATCGGAGCCGAGGATCCCCCCCAGGACCGGGTGCAAGGGGGTCCCTGCCACTCGATGCAGGCCCCGGCTGGCCAGCCTTGGGTCAGGCAGCGGGGAAGAAAGGGGTCTGCACCATGGGAGCCAGAGGAGCCTGCGGGAATGGCGTCCCTTCAGGCATGCAGGGGCACTCCAGGCCATCCTCTGGCCCGATTCTACAGTATATGCTGCAGGAACATTTTGTTCCTGCGGTACAGAATCGGGTCCTAATGGGCCCGTCCTGCTCGGGGCCATTCGGATGGCCCAGGCATGCCCCTTTTTGAATCGGGCTCCACATTTCTCATGAGAGCCTCCTATGGAGATTAAAGACAAGGGAAAGGGGGAGGAGACTATCCAAGATGGCTGCGGTGTGTGTGATTCTCTGAATGTCTATGCCTAAGAGGAAGGGGAAGTTGAGGGTCTTTCCCTCTGAGCCGCAACAACCCAGTTCAGGTCCTATGGACCGTTTCGTTACCTTGTCCTCGGAGAAGAAGCAGGAGATTCGAGCCGGCTTGGCCGCGTCTGGTGCAGAGGCTACGACGCGACCGTTGGAAACTGAGATCTCTCTCTCTCCTGAAGTGAGGAGTCCACCTCCACGCCCGGCTGCGTTGGAACCTTCCTCGGAAGCTGTGACGCCGACGTCTCTGGAGGTGGGGGCACCGGCGGTGGAGAGGGCGCAGCCTGAGCAGTCGGGTTCCTTGACCCCCGATAGTCTCGGGGAGGTACCGGGCGCCTGTTTAGAGCCGTGTAGCTCAGAGGAACTTTCTGCTCCACAGTTTGTTTCAACGCCGTTTTTGCCTTTGTCACCTTTGATTCGCCCTCCGGTTTTCACTCTCGAATCTATCTGGGAAGCTATCTCCTCTCTCTTAGCCTCCATTAACGCGCAATCTATGTCGTTGATGACCCATGTTCGAGAAAACGCGGTTGGCATACAGAAGAATGCTGTTGATATAGATAGGGCTTTATCAGCATGTGAACAGCTTAAGGTGCACAATGTTACCATCAGTTCTCAGCTTGCTGCAGTTTCAGACCTGTCGGCGGCTTTGACCAAGGAGAATGGTGCACTGAGGTATAAACTGGAAGTGTTGGAAAATGCCTCCAGAGCAGCGAACTTGTGAATTTTGAATTTCCCATGTCTTCCTGGAGTCACAGCCTTAGACATGTTCAAACGGTATATGAAGGAGGTCCTGAAGATTCCTGCTGATCTGATTCCACCTCTCACCAAGGTATATTATTTACCACGACAGAAAAAGAAAGCTGAGACTGTAGAGTTAGTGTCTAAAGTGGACTTTAACGTTTTGGATGTAACCGGTCTTCTCGATGATTCTGGGGGTGGGGATACCACTATTGTACCTTCTACATTGTTAGTTCAATGCGCATTAATTTCTGATAAGGATTGGCTGTTAAAGATGTTCTTTAAGAAGCGATTGGAGACCTTCCTAGGTTTAAGATTATCAATGTTTCCGGATTTAGTCAAGGAAACTCAAAAGAGGAGAAAGCAGTTCCTATTGTATAAATCTGGTGTGTTGCAAATTGGGGGTACCTTTTTTCTTAGATATCCATGCTGATGTTTAGTGTTTTATAATGATTTGAAGTATGTTTTTTCTGATCCTAATGATTTAAATGCTTTCATTAATGCTAGACTTCCGGCAGTTGTCCTATCTGAGTAACACTGGCTAGTATAACAGTTTAACTCCTTCTAGATGGAATATTCTGGGCCCCCCCCCTCTCCCCCGCAGTTATTTGTTTTCCTTTTGTTTAAATTACAGTTTGGTTTCAGCCAAAGACTCTGATTTGGTTGAATATTTTCTTCCTCTCTTCCCCCATTTATCGAACTACAACAGTTTATTGCTATATTGATTTCCTTGTTGTTTATTGATGTTTACTTATCTGCATATCCTGTAATCTGTGTAAGGAATATTTGTTCTTTGCTGAATGATTGATAAATTTTTATAAATAAATAAATAAAAATAAAAAAGACAAGGGAAAGGAGGCAATATGTTATTCTGAAATTGGTAACTGTTAGAAAACAGAATATGGGACATAGGGGCCTATGAAATTATAATTTTGCTATATTTTTAACAATTGACATGGTAAGGTTTTTATATGCAGGTTAAAACCTATTTTGCTGTCAATACACTGGTGTAAATTCTGCTTTGGGGCCATTAATTTGAATTTCTGCCACTGAAACAATGAAGTAAATTTTACTGAGCACATGATGAGAATCACCCTCAGTAATATGTGCATGGCTGTGGAGGCAAAGAAAGATAATGTTTATTCTGGTTGTCAGAAAATCCCCCTGTGAAATAGCCTAAAATAAAAGAAAACAAAAAAGAGCTATGAATAAAATAGAATAGGTGTATTTCAACATTTTTGTATGAATTAGATTTTCAATGCAAATGTGGTAGAAAATAAAACTTGTGATTTGAGAAATAAGAAAATATCAAATCTCTACAGAAAATATATCAGCAGGAAAAGGAAATTAAATAGATTCATTATATATGGAAATTAAATAATAAAAGAAAATGTTACGATAAGGAGATCAACTTAGAGCAGCATTTATGCATGGGTAAATGGTACCTATGTCTGAATACTCATTTTACAGTGCCACTATTTACATGCGTAAATGCTGCAGGATGCATAGGGAGCATATTCTGGGTATGGTTTGGGTGGTACAAAAAAATATACATGTCTTTTTGATCTTGCATGGAAAACGTAGTTACTCACCTGTAACAGGTGTTCTCTGGGGACAACAGGAATCAGTCCTCACATATGGGTGATGACGGAGCCCACATGGAAGCATCGCCCCAGCTTTCAAAGAAAGCGTTTGGGAGATTGGTCCACTGCCTGCCCAAGGGTGCCATCTTGCCTCAGTCTAATGATGTAGCTAAGATGGCAAAAATAAAATACGTTAAAGAAGCAACTCCAAGGGGAGAAGGGAGGATTGTGAGGGCTGATTCCTCTTGTCCCTGGAGAACATCTGTTAAAGATGAGTAACTACGTTTTCTCTGGGAACAAACAGGAAGTCAGTCCTCACATATGGGACGCCCCAGCCACAGGCTGAGATCCTGTAACCAAAAAATGCCATGGCAACCTGCAAAGGGTGAGCCATGATCAGCAGCAGTTGAGTCCCTACCGATAAACTCTCGCAAGACCAAAGTGTCCGGTGGAAAACCAGGACTCCAGTAACCTGAACACAGAAGGGTCGGAGGGCAGGAGTTGCCTACACCCCAAAGAGATTACAGAGTACAGCCTGGCCAAAGGGGCTGTCCCATCAGGACTTCGTCTCCAGGCAGTAGTGAGCTGCGAAGGTGTGGATTGATGACCAGGTGGTAGCCCAGCATATCTCAGTCATGGGGATGGAATGCAGATTTGCCACTGAAATAGCCATGGCCCTGACGCAATGCACCATGATTCTCTGGTCCAGTGAGATTCCTGCTTGCTCGTAGACAAGGGTAATGCAGTCCGCCACTCAAGTAAACAGAGTTTGCTTGGTCACTGGGAGTCCCAGGTGGCTGGGGTCATAGAATACGACAAGCTGTGGTCTTTTGCTGTGGCCCTGGGTCTATTGCAGATAAAAGGTCAATGCTTTCTTACAATCCAGATGGTGGAGAATGGTCTCTGCTTTAGCAGTGTGAGTCCTTGGGAAGAAGGTGGGGAGTACCACCTCTTGGTTGAGGTGGAATGGGGACACCACCTTCAGCAGAAACTTGGGGTGAATGCGGAGTACCACCCTGTTCTTGAAAAACCTCATGTAGGGGTGCTCTGTGATCAGAGCCTGGAGCTTGCTGACTCTGCATGCTGATGTGAATGCTACTGGGAAGGCGACCTTCCAGGATAGGTACCGGAGGTGGCAGATAGCCAGAGGTTTGAATGGAGGCTTAGTGAACTGTGAAAGCACCACATTGAGATCCCAATCTGCCAATGGAAGGTGAACAGATGGTTTGGATAACACGAGTCTCCGCAAGAATCGAGACATAAGGGACTGAACCAAGAGGGGTTTTCAATCAACAGAATGGTGATGCACTGCAATGGTGCTCAGGTGTACTCTGACCGAATTAGACTTCAGTCCGACCTACGATAAATGAAGCAGGTACTGGAAAACCATTTGCATTGAGCAGGAAAACAGGTTCACCCATCACCATGCTGAGAATTGGCACCACTTGAAGACATATGCTCTTCTAGTGGAGGTCTTACGAGAGGCCAGAAGAATCTCTTCCACGTCCTGTGGGAGGTTGAAGGGAGCTAGCACTATCCTTTCAGCAACCAAGCCATGAGTGAGAGGGACCCCAGATTTGAGTGTAGGAGAGAGCTCTGCTCCTGTGAGAGTAGCCCTGAAGCTTGGCCCAGGGTAATCGGTGACACTGCCGATAGGGAGAGGAGCAATGGGAACCAGAGCTGCCTGGACCACCGAGGTGCTATCAGCTCTAGTGATTCTCTGTCACGCTGGACCTTGAATAGTGTCTTGGCTACCAGTGGTGTCAGTGGGAAGTTGTACATGAAACATTCTGTCCATGAGAAGAGGAATGCATCCGCTGCTACACAGGATGGGTGTGGCTGGAGCGATCAGAATCGGGGTAACTGCATATTGTCTGGGCTGGCAAACAGGTCCATTGAGGGGACACCCCAGAGATTAAACACCGATGAGGCTACCACTGGATCCAGGCACCATTTATGTGGCTGGAGGACCCTGATTAATTTGTCTGCCAGTGCATTGTCCTACCCCAGGAAGTATACCACCCTTAGGAGCATCCCTCTGCTTGCAGCAGAGAAGCAGAGGGCTACCGCCTCCTGGCAGAGGGGGTACAAGCCTGTAACCCCCTGCTTGCTCATGTAGAATATTGAGACCTGAATGTTGGAGTTGGATGGCGGAAGGCTCATGGGATGTTGGAGTTGGTGGCGGAAGGCTCAGAGGGCAAGGTATATTGTCCGGAGTTCTAGCAGGTTGATTTGCAACTGGGATTCCTCCTGGGACCAGCAGCTTTGCATCTGGAGGCTCCCACAATGCGCTCTCCAGCCCATTAGCAAGGTATCTGTTGTGAGGACATTCTGGTGGTTGGGTACCTGCAAGGGCATCCCGGTCTGAAGGTGCCATGGATTCTGCCACCATCCGAGGGAGTCCACCAGCTGACGGGTCACCATCACTCTGTCCCTGCCTATGGCTTGAGTCCACTGAGAGCAGAGTCACCATTGTGCTGCCCGTATGTGCAGGCAGGTATATGGGGTCACATAGACCGTGGAGGCCATGTGTCCCAACAGGCAGCGTAGGAGCCAGGCAGGTAGCTTCTGGCATTGTTGTACTTCTGCGGCTAACTCCCTGAGACATTCTCTTGGGGGAGGAAAACTTTTGCCTGGAGGGTATCTAGTTGCGCCCCTATGAACTCTAGGATTTGGGAACCCCAGGTGCTGTAGGGTCCCGTCATCGGGGCAGATGAACCGGACGAGCCAGATATGAATGTCTGCTGCATGGCCACTAGAGCAGATATACTGCTCTCTACGGCTGCCATTCTGATCTCCATACCACTTGACTCCACAGCCTTCGATGCAGGCACTGAGGGTTTCAGGCCCAGTATCGGTATTAGAAACATAGAAATATGACGACAGAAAAAGACCACATGGCCTATCTAGTCTGTCCATCCATATCAACAGCTACAACAGTCCCCTTTTTTCCTTTAGAGATCCTCTGTGTTTGTCCCATGCTTTTTTGAATTCAGTTACTGTCATCTCTATCATCTCCACTGGGAGACTATTCCACGGATCCACTACTCTTTCCGTAAAGAAATATTTCTGCATATCAATCCAGAATCTATCTCCCTTCACACTCATCCCATGTCCCCTCATAGCAGAACTTGCTTTCAATTGAAAGAGGCTCTCTCTCTGAACATTTATGCCATGGAGGTATTTAAACATCTCAATCATATCACCTCTATCCCGCCTTTCCTCTAAGGTGTACATATTAAGATCCCTGAGTCTGTCCTCATATGCTTTATAATGAAGACCACTATCATTTTAGTAGCCACCCTCTGCACCAACTCCATCCTGTTCACATCCTTTTGAAGGTGCGGTCTCCAGAATTGCACACTATACTCCAAATGAGGTTGCACCAAAGACTTATACAGAGGCATTATCACCTCATTTTTTCTGCTAGCCATTCCTCTCTGTATGCACCCAAGCATTCTTCCAGCTTTTGCCGTCACCTGTTCTACCTGTTTAGCTACTTTAAGATCATCAGACACAACCACGCCTAGGTCCCGCTCTTCTTTAGTGGACAAAAGTACTTCAACCCTATACTATATTGCTCCCATGGATTGCTGCAGCCCAAATGCATGACCTTACATTTTTTAACATTAAATCCCGGCTGCCAAATTCTAGACCATTCTTCAAGCTTAGCTAGATCCCTCCTCATGTTATTTACACCTTCCTAGGTGTCTACTCTTTTGCAGATTTTGGTATCATCCACAAAGAGGCAAAACTTACCCAACAGCCCTTATGCTATATCACTAACGAAGATGTTAAAAAGAATCGGACCAAGGACAGATCCCTGGGGCACACCACTGGTAACATCCTTCTACTCAGAGAGAGCTCCATTTACCTGTACTCTTTGTCACCTCCCACCCAACCAATTTCTAACCCAAGCAGTAACTTTAAGGTCCATCCCTAGGATGCTCAGTTTGTTTGTAAGTCGACTGTGAGGAACAGTGTCAAAGGCTTTACTTAAATACACCACATCTAGGGTTTTCCCTCGGCCCAACTCCCTGGTCACCCAGTCAAAGAAATCGATCAGATTTGTCTGACATGACCTGCCTCTGGTGAATCCATGCTGCCTCAGATCCTGTAATCCGCTGGACTCCAGAAACCTCACTATTTTCTCTTTCAGCAGCGTTTCCAATAATTTACTCACCACCGAAGTTAAACTAACCGGCCTGTAGTTTTCAACCACATACTTACTTCCGCTTTTGTGAGGTGCCTCTCTCCAGTCCTTTGGCACCTCTCCCGACTCCGAGGCATTGAAAAGGTCAGTCAGTGGAGCTGCTAGAACGTCCCCAAGTTCCCTCAGTATTCTGGGGTGTATCCCATCTGCTCCCATCGCTTTGTCTACTTTACGTTGAGCTAGTTTCTCACGAACACAGTCTTCTGACAATTGTTCAAGATGTCCCTCACTTTTGTTCCTATTTGTGGGTGTTTTCTGAGATCCTGCTCCTGGTTCTTCATCTGTGAACACAGAACAGAAATATTTGTTAAGCAATTCTGCTTTATCCTTATCAGCTTCTACATATTCCTCCCCTGCACCCTTGAGTCTGACAATACCATTTTTGCCCTTCCTCTTCTCACTAACAAATCTGAAAAATGTCTTATCCCCCCCATTTTATTGCATTGGCTATTTCCTCCTCCTTTTGAATCTTTGCCTTCCTGACTACTTTGCTAGCTTCTCTAAGTTTTTCCAAATATAGATGCCTGTCTTCCTCTCTCTGTGATCTCTTGTATTTCATAAAGGCCTCCCTCTTTTTCTTCACTTTTTCAGCTACTTCTTTCGAAAGCCATAGCGGTTTCCTTTTCCTTTTACCTTTATTTACCATTTTAACAAAAAGGTTGGTTGCCCTTAAAATATCCCCTTTCAGTTTTGCCCACTGTTTTTCTACATCCCCCAGCTGTTCCCATCCCACTAACAACTCCCTGAGGTACTGGCCCATCTTGGCAAAGTTAGTCTTGCTAAAGTCTAAGATCCTCACCTTTGAATGGATTCTAACAGCCGTAGTCCTAATACTAAACCACACCATCTGGTGATCACTGGATGCAAAATGATCTCCCACTACAACATCAGAAACACTTTCACCATTGGTAAGCACCAAGTCCAGTATGGCCCCTTCACGTGTGGGGTCTGTTACCAATTTCCTGAATATTTCTCCCTGTAGAGAATCCAGGATCTCCTTACTTCTAGATGATACTGCAGCAGGAATGTGCCAATCAACATCTGGCATATTGAAATCTCCTATCAGTAGCACTTCCCCTTTCCTAGCAATGCTGCATATGTCTTCAAATAACTCTCTGTCCACCTCTTCCTCTTGTGAGGGAGGTCTGTATATCACACCAATGCAAATAGATTTCTCTTTCCCTCTTTCTAGTTTAACCCACAATGCCTCCTCTCTCCCTTTTAAGCTCTGTAATTCCAAAGCTTTAATAATAATTTTTACATATAGTGTCACTCCTCCTCCCCTTCTTCCTACCCTGTCCTTTCTGAATAAAGTATAGCCAGGTATAGTTACATCCCAATCATGGTTTTCTGTGAACCATGTTTCTGTAACTGCCACTAAATCCAAGTCAGCCACTCCCACCAAAGCTTCAACATCAAGGATCTTATTTCCCATGCTACGGGCATTTAAACACACTGCTTTCCATATGTTATCCCTGTTACCCATTTCTGTAAAGGTATTTAATGTATCACCTACCTGGGGGCTTTCACCTACCTGGGGGCTTTCTTCACCCATCCCCAATGAATCTAGTTTAAAGCCCTCTTCAGTAGATTAGCCAGTCTACTACCGAAGACACGTTGACCTTTCTTGGACAAATTGATGCCATCTCTCCTCTGCAACCCTTGGAACAGCATCCCATGGTCTAGGAAACCAAAACGCTCCCGATGACACCATCCACGCATTCATCTCCAGGATGCGAGCCTCTCTGCCTTGGCCTTTACCCTCAACAGGGAGGATTGAAGAGAACACCACCTGTGCACCTAACTGCTTCACCCTCTGTCCCAGAGCCATGAAGTTACTTTTGATACGTTCCGAGGGATACCTAGCAGTATCATTTGTTGCAACATGGATTAGCAACATTGGGTAATAGTCAGTGGGCTTGATGAGTCTCGGCAAACACTCCATAACATCTTGGATTTTGGCACCAGGCAGACAGCATACCTCTCTGGACATCAAGTCTGGTCGGCAGATGGACGCCTCAGTACCCCTCAGAAGAGAGTCTCCAACCACCACTACCCTTCACTTCCTTGTGTTCACTGATTCTGCAACTTTGGGGTACTTGAGCTCTGGTTCTTCCCTTTCCAGGGATACTTTCACCTCCTCCACTTCCAGGGCTGCATAATGGTTCTTCAATTCAAGGGCTGGAGAAGTTGGATTGGTGATTTTCCAGGCCCTGGTGACTTGTGTCCAACCATCGACATTCTGTTGGTACCCATCTTCTCCTCTGCTGGAGAGCTTGGTTGCTGCAAGAAGCATCTCATCAATGTACTTCTCACTGTCTTGAATGCTCCTCAGCCTCGCCACCTCCTCTCTGAGTTCCTCCACTTGTTTCCTCAGAGCTTCAGCATGCAGGCACCCTGCACATGGAACTGGTCCTTCAACTGGCATTAGGACCTCTGTCTGGACCAAGGCAGAAGCTGTAACGGGGGTAACAGCTTTAGCGATATGATTTTTCCCAGCCATTGTTCTGCTTGTGGAGCTTAGGTATCTGTTAAAGCAAAAGAGAGAGATCTACCAAGTACCAACCGGTTTCCCAGCTGTCTTTTCAGAGAAAAAGCAGTTAAATCTCTTTAATTATTTTCAAAATGTGCTGCTCCAAGTCTCTGAGCTTTGTTAAATGGGGAGGTGCCCTATAAAGCAAGACTGCTCACTAGGGGTGGGTGGTAGTCGGGGTGGGTAGGGAGAGAACTAACTCCTGATTAGGTATCAGCAGTTTCCAAAGCTGAGAAGGTTACTAGAGTTCAACAACCTACTCTGCTCAAGGAAATTTCTACTAATGCACCAAAAAGAAAGTAACTTTGCTTTAAAAATATACAAAACCCCTTTTTAAGAGTTCCCAGTCAGAGAGCAAGCAATTTAATAAAAATAAACCCTCAAATCCTTACCATTGTTTGACCTGTAGAGTCCCTGTTAGGAATGCCTCAACAGGGCAGGGCTCTGGATCCTTTTATGCAGGCCTCATCTGCTCTCAGGTAATCAGGCCCACTAACTCCTGATTAGGTGTCAGCAGTTTCCAAAGCTGAGAAGGTTACTAGAGTTCAACAACCTACTCTGCTCAAGGAAATTTCTACTAAAGCACCAAAAAGAAAGTAACTTTGCTTTAAAAATATTTAAAAAAAACCTTTTAAGAGTTCCCAGTCAGAGAGCTAGCAATTTAATAAAAATAAACCCTCAAATCCTTACCGTTGTTTGACCTGTAGAGTCCCTGTTAGGAATGCCTCAACGGAGAGTCCTCGATGAGGATAACCTCAGAGGCCCGAGGCTGGCTGGCAGGTGCAAACGACTCCTTACAGAGATGCTTGGCGGGCCACTTCTGATTCCACTCCTCGGACTCACACCTGAGACTGTGGGTCTTAGGATGGGATTTCCCCTTCTTCCCGGATCCATCCTCTGAGGCAGTCTTCGAGGATTTCTCCTTCTTGTGCTCCACCTCTGAGGATTTCCACTCAGAGGAACCGCAACTGTAGGACTCCAAGGAGGCTCTGGCTTCGCTAGGCACCGAGGTATCCGAGGGAGCCCTGGAGCATGCTGTCACTGGAGGATCCAGTGCAGATTCAGACTTATGAAAGAAACTTATCTGCTGCTGATGGTGTCTCTTCAAGGCCTTTATTTATATAACAGTTTTTTATATACCGCCTTTGATCCAAGCGGTTTAGGCCTTTGAGATCATGGTTCTGCAGAGCTCACAGTCGGAGTCATTGTGCTCCAGGCCAAGACATCAGTCATGTGGGTCATTGAGTGACATCATTTTGCCAAGCCAGTCACATTTTTTGAAGCCACTGGAGGCCATCATAAATAGGGGGTCCCCACCTCCCAGCAGGGGTCAAAGGCATTGGTTGGAAAAGGCCAATAGTGCGGGTCAAGGAGCACCTCAATGAAAAAATGAAAAAAAATAATGGACGAACTAGAGGAGCAACGCCAAAACGAGCTGACTCGGGGCGGGAAGGAACCGGTATGCAACCGGAGAAATACAACAATAAAAATCAGACTTTTTCTGGAAAAAAACTGGACAACATCCTATGGACTCCATGGAAAAAAAATAGCATCCTTGGGTAGGAAGTGGACCACGCATATGTGGTACATCTCCCAAAGGCTTTCTTTGAAAGCTGGGGAGAGGCTTCCACATGAGCTCCGTCAATGCTGACATCATTCATATGTGAGAACTGAATTCCTGCTTCTTCTAAGAGAAATACACATTTATAAAAATCTTCTCCATCAGCTTGTGCACGTCCTCCAAGTCATGTAAAACCATCAACAAACCACTTGTTTCAGCCAGGTTTTTATAGGCATGAGTGAAGGGGCAATTGTGCTTAACTCAATAAAATTAGCAAACAAATGTCAAAATCTGACTTTAGGAACTTGGCTACTTCGTATCTACTACCTTTGTAGCTATATAGTTTTCTGAAAAGAGTGCTTCACTTGCAAATGCATCTTATACAATAAAGGACATAATCAAACCAATGACCAGCTGCTGTACTTAGCCCTGCAGTCCTATCGTGTAGAGGTAGCAGTTCATGCCAGATAATTTTGAAATAGCCATGTTTAAGAGAATGGCATAATTGTCCATTGTCAGACTAACATTTTAGGGCCATCCTGGAGAAGGTCTTATTCCTCGTGTCCTGTAGACGAAATTGCTTTGCACGCAGCAGAGTCAATCAAACGTCACTGCTGAACAAAGCTGACGGTTAAGCACATGCATTGACACGACAGTATCTGACACAGCATTCACACGCCCAAGCTGTCTTTTAAACATTTTTTCTTCAATTGCTACCACTTCTGCATATTTAGGGAAATACACATGCATTTCCTGTGGCCCCTTACATATTTTGCAAAAGGCTCTGTATTCAGGGGCCTTTGGTAAAATATGCTGGAAATTGACATCCCTTTTGTGATCTAGATGCCCTGTGCGAAATCTTCCTTTAAACTCAATTAACCTACCTCAGCCATTAATGCAAAGCAAAATAATAGGAGTTTTCAGAATCTAGCAAGAGAAGATGTGTATTGAAATAATAATGTGACCTCCATAAGTAATGTTGTAATAAAGGAAGGTTTGCTTATATAATTAACACGTTTCCTTCTCTGGGCATCCATTAGCTAAAGCATACTATTACATTCGCTTCCTTCAGTGAATCACAGACATGCAACCTACCAATTAGCTTATAAATCCATGAAAGTAATTGGGATTGAATGGATTTCAAACAATATATTTGAAATTGCATAAGGAAAATCTAAGTTAAAAAAAAAATCACAAAAATGAACAGTAAGCCCAATACAGTGAATACATGCTAGTTACAGTGAATTATCCTAATTAGGACCAGCAGCTAAAATGCTGTTATAAGCAAAATGTTCATATTGTGTAATAGGATTTATTTGCAGGACACAAACATGCTAGCAGATGAAAACTAGCAATTTTCATGAACGCCATGTCCATCAATCTGTCCCAGAGAATTGCATCACTGAAGGACTCAGAAGTGCCCATTATCATGTTTCTCTGCTGAAATGAACAGAAGTGAAACTACATAAGAGAGGATCCCTTTTAAATTTCCAGTAGCAAATTGAAAGGCTCTCAACATAGCTAGCCACTCACTAACCAGGGTATTAAAAAAGGAGGGATGTGTGTGCGTGTGTGTGTGTGGTTGTGCGCTATGCAATAGAGTCAACACAGACCTGAATACAGCCACTCATTTGATTCATTTGGAAGTACTAAAATAAGTATTTAAGGGGTTATTGAGTAGATGCCCAGAGAAGAAAATTGGTTAATTATATAAGCAAACCTCTTTTTTATTACATCTTTACTTACTGAGGTCATAGTAGACTGCTTCGATTGTCGTATTTCAAAAAACTCACATTATTTTGTTTTACATTAATAGTTACCAAATTCCAATTAATTTTCTCTATAGTCATACAGAGGGTAATTTTATAAAGTTGCATCTAGTTAACATGTGGTCCGCTGCTCATCTGTTGTTCCTATTTTAAAAAGTGCATTAGGCTTTTGCAAAATCGAACGTGCATTAAGCGCAAATTGTCTCTGCGATTACTGTCGGGGACATGATCAGCATGTTCCCGGCAGTTACCATGGGTACGCATACTCTAACACATTGCACAAACGCCGTGGGTATACTTATACCCATTGAGGTTGCGATAATTGAACTTGCGCTAATTGCAAAACTGACAGTGTGCGATATGTTCTCCTGCACTAACTTGCAATGTGCTCTCCGTGCCCAATCTCCGCTTCTAACCTGCCCGTTCCCCACCCCAATGTGTGATTTGTGGTTAGCCTGTGATTCAGTGCATAGTTAATTGCCGTGCCTCCGCATTACTTGTTACTGTCGCCCCAAAGTACACGCGTATTTAATTTTATAAAATAGGGGCATAAATGGTGGGATACAAGTGGCAACTTTAAGCATGATCACTTACACCAACTTCAGGACTGACCTAAATTTTCGTTCCTAGATTTTTAAGGAATGTGAGAAAGTTCTAGTATTTTATAATTGATGTGAATAGATTTACACTCTAATTATGCACTGCCCATGTGCACTACTACTACTTATAATCTGCAAGGCATGCACAGCATTGTGTATATATAAAGATAAAAGACAGCTCCTGCCCATCAGAGCTTACAATCTAATCGATCAACATCATAAAATGTGGAACTACAGTATGCTAAGATACACATAAGTGGTAAACAACAGAGTGAGGGGCATCAGGATCCAAAAGCAGCCTCAAAGAGAAAGGGTTTTAGCCTGGATTTGAATAGAGTTTGAGAAATCTCTTGTAGTTTGTTCCAGGGATATGAAGTGGCATGGTGGAATGAATGAAGCCTGGAGTTGGCAGTGGCAGAGAGGGGCACAGATCTGCCAGAAGAGCGGAGTTCCCGAGGAGGAGTGAAGAGTGAGATAAGAGAGGAAAGGTAGTGGGGAGCCGCAGAATGAAAGCACTTGTAGGTCAGTAGGAGAAGTTTGAATTGGATGTGGAAACTGATAGGGAGTCAGTACAGTGACTTAAGAAAAGGAGTGACATGAGCATAGTGACACTGGTAGAAGATAAGCCATGCAGCTGAGTTTTGAGCAGATTGAAGGGGAGAAAGATGATTCAGATGACGACCAGCAAGAAGCAGGTTGCAATAGTCAAGTTGGGAGGTGACTAGAGAGGTCTTAATAGTGTGTTCAGAAAGGAAAGGAGACATTTTGCTCATGTTATAGAGAAAGAAATGATAGGTTAAGCTGCCTGTTGGATGTGTGCAGGGGAAAAGAGAGTAGAGTCAAAGATGACCCCAGGTTTGCGAGCCAAGGAAGGAGGGAGTATAGTGTTATCCACAAAAACAGAGAAGGGAGAAAGGAGTGAGGTAGGTTTAGAGGGAAAGAAAAGAAACTCAGTTTTGGACATGTTCATTTTCAGATAATGGTAAGACATTTTGGCAACATTGTCAGATAAGCAGACAGAGATACAGGTCTTGATTCCTGGAGAGATTTCAGGTGCAGAGAGGTAAGAACATAGGAACATGTCATACTGGGTCAAACCAAAGTCCATCAAGCCCAGTATCCTTTTTCCAACAGTGGCCAATCCAGGTCACAAATACCTGGCAGCTTTTCAAAAAGGCACACAGGTTCCACAATGCTTGTCCTAAGGCAAGCAGGTTCTCTTTAATAATGGTTTATGGACCTTTCCTCCAGGAACTTGTCCAAACGGTTTTTAAACCCAGCTACCCTGACAGCTTTTACTATATCCTTTGGTAACAAATTTGAGTTTGATTACATGTTGAGTGAAAAAATATTTTCTCTTATTAGTCTTAAGGGGTTACATTGTAGCTTGATTGCCTGTCCCCTAGTCTTTCTACTTTTTGATGGTATATAAAATTGATCTATGTTTACCCAGATAGATATGAGAGTCATCAGTGAAAAGATGATACTGAAAACCATGGGAGGAGATAAGTGCACCAAGGAACTGCATGTAGAGAAAGAAAATGAGAGGTCCCAAGACAAAGTCCTAAGGTACACCAAACTGAAAGCAGGATGACAGTAGAGGAGGATCCACCAGAAAATAAACTAAAAATACAGTGGGAGAGATAAGAAAAAAAACAGGACAGAAAGTTAAGCAAGGATGGAGTACTGAGATGAAAATGGTGATCAACCGTTTCAAAATGCCACAAGAAGTTCCAGTGGGAATTCAACCCTAGTCTCCTGGTCACCAGGCTACTCCTCCACTCCTATGTACTATCTCCTACTCCTATCTTCCCTCAGCCATCGTTTTTCCAAGCTGAAGAGCCCTATGGTTTTGTCTTCATAAATGTATCCTTCCATCCTCTTTATTGTTTGGTCACTTCTCAGTACCTTCTCTAATTCTACTATATCCCTTTTAAGTATGTTGACCAGAATTGCATTGTAAGTCAATAGGAGAAGTTTTAACTGGATACAAAAATAGATAGGGGGCCAATGAAGTGAAGAGAAGAGAGATTACATGAGTGTAATGACACTGCCTGGAGATTACTTGTGCGGTTGAGTTTTGAGTGGAGTGAGGGCAAGAGAGATGATTCTGGGGAAGACCAGTGAGGAGCAGGTTGCAATAATCTAAATGTGAGGTAACTAGAGAGCAAATAAGGGCTTTGGTAGTGTGTTCAGAAAGGTAGGGGTGAATTTTGCTGATGATATTGAGAAAGAAAAAAACACATTTTAGCTATCTGTTGGAAGTATGCAGAGAAAGAGAGAGAGAAGAGTCAAGGATGACCCCCAGGGTTGTGAGATGAGAAAACTGGGACAATGATAGTGTTAGCCACAGAAATACAGAAAGGTGGAAGGGGGGAGGTGTGTTTCAAGAAAAAGAAAAGAAGCTCCATCTTGGCCATGTTCAGTTTCAGACAGCAGCAGGACATCCAGACAGCAACAACAGACAAGCAGGCTGGATTCCTGGAAAGATTTCAGGCGCAGAGAAATAGATCTGAGAGTCTTCAGCATAACGATGGTACAGATAACCATGGGAGGAAATAAGAGCACCGAGAGAGTGAATATATAGAGAGAAGAGATCCCAAGACAAAGCCCTGAGGTACACCAAAAGAAAATGGGTAGCAGTGGAGGAAGATCTGCCAGAACATATACTACAACACACATGCGGAATATCACTCAGAGCATTTATTTCAAGCTTAAAATGATCAAGCACCTCAAACCTTTGCTAACCAGCCATGACTTTCTCTCAGTCCTCCAGGCAACCATTTTTCCCCACTTTGACTACCAAACACCACCATCCTTCCTCTCCAACTTGCACTCAGCACAGCTGCTCACATCCTCTTCAATGCAAAAAAAAACCCGGAACACATTACACCCCTTC
Source organism: Ichthyophis bannanicus (assembly GCA_033557465.1). NCBI lineage: Eukaryota > Metazoa > Chordata > Amphibia > Gymnophiona > Ichthyophiidae > Ichthyophis > Ichthyophis bannanicus. The sequence goes on along the minus strand of CM066035.1, from coordinate 672,344,017 downwards.
TCAAACAATTGCATTGGCTCCCGATAAACAAACGCATAAAATTCAAATCCATCCTTCCCACCTTAACTCTTCATCACCACACCTCCAAACCCTGCTCCAGAATATGTTTGACAACAGAAAATGACTAACTAGCACAAGGAACATGCTGCACATGCCAAAGAGGTTTACGAAAACCAGCTCACCACCAATGTTCCCTCTAATTTTCTGTGGGCTGTGTGCACATAAAATAACACAGGTACACTAAAAAAAAATTTTTTTAAACTGCCTCTAATGTTTCGATTGATTTTTACGTTTTTTGGTGCGCTGAATCCAAATCTGGTAACCAATTTGCTCCATCACGTACAGATTTTTTGCTACATTGGGTAGCAGTTTGAGGTGAACGTTTCAGATTGAGTGCGATCGAGATAAAAGTTTCTTGGATGAATTCTTTATACTAATTGTTTAGTAGTTATTCAAATAAGAATAAAGAAAATTGTAACAAGGCAGCACATAAGAATAGAGTAATGTCAACAAAACACACTGTGATGGTAGCAAATTGTCTGCACTTAAACAGCCACATACATGTGCACAAACATTGAGCATATAAGAGCGAGGTTAGACACAAAGCAAAGCAAAGAAATGTGCAAAATGTTGTACAGGTATGTATGTAAGAATAGAAAACGCAAACCGCACCATTGCAATACATGAAGACAAACACCCGATGGTGTGAAAATAAAATTCTAATAAATGAGATCCGACACTGTGGTAATACCTAGCAAATTTTTATTTCAAAGTTTAGTAAAAACACGATATTTGTCAACACAGTTTAGATTTTAAAGTCATTCTTGGGTCAATCAATCTCCTGGTGGGCCCGTTTCTTCTTCCCCCGAATGCTTCTCTTGGTGCGCTGCTTGGCGTATTTTTCATCTGGGGTTTCCCGCAGCAGCAACCAGCAGAAATCAGCCATCATAGTGGTGTCCATCTTCCTTGGTACCTTCTCTCTGCGTCCTTGATGTCCTGGTGAAACCTTTCACCTTGTTCTTCACTGTACGCCCCCAGGTTTTCGGGAAAGTAGTTCACATGGGAGTGCAAGAAATGGACTTTCAGGCTCATGTTACAGCCTTGTTCTTTGAAGGCATTGAGCATCCTGGCAACAATATCCTTATAGTTCTCATCCCGCCTGTTCCCCAAGAATTTGAGAACATCATCCTTGAAGGAATCCCAGGCTTCTTTTTCCTTCTCAGACATTGTTTCAGCGAATGCTCCATCTGAAATGAGTTTCCTTATATCAGGGCCAACAAACACTCCTTCCTTTAGCTTTGCTTCAGAAAGTCGGGGGAACTTTGAGCAAAGGTACCGAAAGCACTCACCATCTTTTGGAAGGGACTTGATGAATTGCTTAATGAGACCCAACTTAATGTGGAGAGGTGGTAATAGAATTTTATCACGAGGTACCAAGCTCTCATGAAGAACATTTTTCTCACCGGGTCTCAAATACTCCCGAATTGGCCAGTCTTTTTTTCCCCCCAGTGTAGGTCGCGGGCCCGGCTATCCCACAAGCAAAGGAAGCAGGGATATTTGGTGAAACCGGATTGCTGCCCTAATAGCATGGATAGAATTTTAAAGTCTCCACAAATCATCCACTTATGCTCATCATAACGAATCTTCTGAAGAATCAGGGCCAAATTCTCGTATTTTCTTGGAGAATAACAGAGTGAGCAATAGGAACTGAAGCGAATGTGTTGCCATTATGAAGAAGAACACCTTTTGTGCTGTCTTTTGACGAATCAATGAACAGCCGCCATTCAGCAGGATCATACTTGAGTTTAAACTTTTCCCATCACTCGTATATATCGTTGCAAAATACCAAATCTTCCTCTTTGCTGAAATACTTCAAAAATTGTGTCTCGCAGTTGCGGTACCAATAAAAAGTTGTTCCTGGTGACAATAGATTTTTCTGTTTAAGCCGAGAACCTAGCAGTTGGGCAGCATCTTTTGGGAGTCCTAAATCCCGGACTAAATCATTCAATTCAGCTTGAGAGAAAAGTTCAGGTTTCGGATCTGGTTCAGTTTCAAATCGGAAGTACTGGACTCATCGGGAAAAGCCATCTGATGAGTCTCATCATGATCAGAACCGTCCACACAAATATGATCCAAAGATTTTGGTGGTTCAGGCACAGGAACTTCATTGCTATGAGGCATAGGCCTAATTGCTGAGGGAAGGTTGGGGTAACTTATTACGTTCTTATTTTTTACGTTGTATCCTTCACAATGCAAGAGCAAAAATAGCAGTCACTGCTGTGGTCTCTTTGTTCACGCCACATCATAGGTATTCTGAAACGAAATGCTTGTTTTTTACCTTTCATCCATAAACGTAGATCTTCCTCACATGTCTTGCACACTTTGTGAAGAGCCCACGGTTTGTCTTGATCGCCTAACTTCAAACCGAAATAGGCAAAATATACTTTTTTAATAAATGCAGAAATGTTCCTCTGCCGCTTTTTCACGGTATATTCCCCACAAATAAAACAAAAAACTGTCGGAGAGTTGACGCAACCTCTGGCTCTGTGAGCCATCACAAATACACAGCACTCCAAACTACAACTGTAGTGAACCACTTCGGAATAAAGCTGGATTACGACTAAGCAAACAAAAGGTAATAATGAACTTGCAAGAAACTGAAATTTGACAGGAACGTTCATGTCGCAACCACCGTGTTTGAGCGAGCGAGCGAGCGAATGAGGCGAGGCGAACAGGAAAGAACATGCGCCAGCGCGAGTACTGGATTTAGCCCCCCGCCTCCCAATTGTCCTGTTAATGTATAAAATGAATACAAAACACTCTAAAATATCATGAGGGAGTGTTTCTAGTTAGTTAAGCATTACAACCTCTATTTTGGGCCAAGAAAATAAACTGCAGTCAGCAAAAAGAAATTATGTGAACATTCCTTATATGGGTAAGAAATCTAATTTTGCAAGAAAATGTGACGTGATGCAACATTTTGGCTATTTTTCCTGGATTCAGCACCCCAAAATCTATAGGAATCAGTTGCAAAACTGGAGGCAGTTTTTTGGTAGTGTACCTGTGTAATCAGCTGTGCAGTTTTTGAAGAAAAGTTAAATTTTTGTGCGCCACATAACGACACTCTGAGTTATATACTTTAAAATTTGACTACACATCAGAATACAGTATGTACACTACATTGCACTAGAAAATATTGTAGAACTTGTGAAAACCGTAAATACACAACTTTTAAATTTTAAGACGTCTGTTTTCTATCAGAATCAGAACCGTAATTTTTGTGCACTCTGTTGTAAAGTATGTGCGCTCGCTCGGCGAGGTGTGTGCACGCGCACACGCGCACAGCTTAGAGGGAACAGTGCTCACCACCTCCAAGAGAGCTTTCTCTCTCTATGCTCCAAACCTGTGGAATTCTATTCCTGACAAACTAAGGACCACTACGGACATAATATCCTTCAAGAAAGCTCTTAAGACTAACATCTTCAAAGATTGCTATCCAGAGGGCATAACCTAATCCTCCACTACTCATCTTCTCAGTTCCCTTCCTACACTTTGCCCCTAAGTTCCCCCTCTCCCCCCATCCTTGTCCACCACCCATAATATATGATATCCTAAGAAGTATTTAACTATTAATTCTGTTGATTTCGCTGTTTAATGTATAATGTTCTGTTACAATGTAAATCGATTTGACCGCAGCATAAAGTGGTTTAGAAAAACTGTTAAATAAATATACTAGAAAATATACCGTGCCATTCAGCTTAGAGACAGCACTTTCTAATTTTACTATATTTTCAAAGTGAAAGTACAGGCATACTTTCGGTTTGAAAATTTACAACAGGAAATCTATCTGCACACATTTCCATGGAAAACTTATGTACATAGAATGGGATTTTTCAAAAGTATACACCTAAAAGTAATCCCTTCCACAATTGCATTCTGGTAATGCCTTTATTTGCTATTAAACAATTTTATATAAGTGGATTTCTGTGGGTAAGGCACTTTTTCTTCCTGTGGAAATGGCTTCCCTGTGTTTATGATAAAATATTTAGTATGTATGGACTATATTATCATTAATTGCCATCGAGCTTACGTCAACTCCTGGTGACCCTGTGAATAGTTGTCCATGTTGTGACTACTAATACTACTACTATTAAGCAATTATATAGCGCCACGCATGCAGCGCTGTACAGGCATGCATACAAGAGACAGTCATACAAACAAGAGACAGCCCCTGCTCGTCAGAGTCATGCTCGTCGGAGCTTACAATCTAGTTGAGACAATACAAAGCATTAGTCAATTCGGTGCAAAGCACAGTATGGTCTTTATAATTCAGACATGAAAATTGATGGGAGGTGAGATAAAGGAAGGAAGTCAGGATCTGAAAGCGACAGTGAAGAGGTGGGTCTTCAATCTGGATTTGAAGATGGCCAGGGAGGGTGCCTGGTGTACAGACACAGGTAGGCTGTTCCAGGCCTGAGGTGCAGCAAGGCGAAAGGAGCGAAGTCGAGAGTTAGCAGTGCGAGTGAAAGGCCGAGATAGAAGCGATCTGTTGGCGGAGCGAAGATCCCGAGAGGGGATGTAGGGAGAGATAAGACATGAGAGGGAAGAACTTTTAAACTGTTGCTGCGGGGGCGTGCACAGTAGCAGGAGAGCAGAAGCCATCAAGAGCAGCTGTTTGTAAATGCTCCCTCCCCTTGCTAAGTGGATCGCGAGGGAAGAACTTTAAAACTGTCACTGCGGGGGCGTGCACAGTAGCAGGAGAGCAGAAGCCAACAAGAGCAGCTGTTTGTAAATGCTCCCTCCCCCTGCTAAGTGGATCGCGAGGGAAGAACTTTTAAACTGTCACTGTGGGGGCGCGCCCGCTCACTGCGGGGGCGCACCCGTGCCCTGCGGGCCCGCGCCTGAGGGCCTCGCCAGAGGGCCCTATGGTGTGGCCCTTAGGCGTTGGACCGTGCGAGGCAAAAGAAACATCTGCTCCTTGCTATATAGTTGGTAACTCTGTTTGAAAGTATGACTATGTTAGTTAATTGTACTGTAATGTATGTATTATCATTCCCTGTGCTATGTAGTCTAACTTCCAACCACTTTGATGTAATGATAAGGTGGTGCATGTCCTCCCTGCCTTTGTATGGCCTTTGTAATATGTTGTGAACCGCTTTGATTGAAGGAAAAGGCGGTATACAAAACATGCCAAATAAATAAATAAATAAATGAGAGGTATTGAGGGGCCATAGAGTGAATGCATTTATATGTCGGCAGGAGAAGTTTGAATTGGATACGGAGTTGGATAGGGAGCCAGTGAAGCGATTTGAGAAGGGGAGTAATTTGGGCATGGCGAGACTGGCAGAAGATTAGTCGAGCAGCATGATTTTGTATAGATTAAAGGGGAAGGAGATGGCTCATGGGGAGACCAGCAAGGAGTAGGTTGCAGTAGTCAAGGCGAGAGGAGATCAGGGAGTGGATAAGCGTTTTGGTAGTGTGATCAGAAAGGAAGGGGCAGATTTTGCTAATGTTGTAGAGAAAGAAGCGGCAGGTATTAGCTACAAATTGGATATGTGTGGAGAAGGAGAGAGAGGAATCAAAGATAACTCCCAGATTGAGGGCCAAGGGATCAGGAAGTATCGTAGATCCATCCACGGAGACTGAGAAGGGGGGAAGAGGAGGGGAGGAGTTGGGGGGGGGAGACAAGGAGTTTACTCTTGGCCATGTTCAATTTCAAGTGGCGATGAGACATCCAGGCAGCAATGTCAGAAAGGCAGGCAGAAATCCTGGTTTGGATTTCTGGGGAGATATTAGGTATAGGAGGTACATTTGGGAGTCGTCGGCATAGAGACGGTACTGAAAGCCATGGGAGGAAATAAGGGCACCAAGGGATTGGGTATAGAGAGAGAGAAGGAGGGGGCCTAAGACGGATCCTTGGGGTACGTCAACATGGAGAGGGGTGGGGGAGGAGGAGGAGGCACCAGAGCATACACTAAAGGAGCAATGGGAGAGGTAGGAGGAGAACCAGGATAGTACGGAGCCTGTGAAACCAAGCGAGGAGAGGGTGGTGGGGAGAAGATTGTGGTCAACAGTGTCAAAGGCAGCGGAGAGTTAGTGGGCCTGATTACCTGAGAGCAGCTGAGGCCTGCATAAAAAGCTCCAGTGCCCTGCCCTGTTGAGGCTTTAATAACAAGGGCTCTACAGATCAACCAACAGTAAGGATTTGAGGGTTTATTTTATTATATTAAATTGCTAGCTCTCTGACTGGGAGCTCTTAAAAGGGTTTTTTGTATATTTTTAAAGCAAGGTTACTTTCTTTTTGGTGCTTTAGTGGAACTTTCCTAGAGCACAGTAGGTTGCTGAACTCTAGCAACCTCCTCAGTTTTGGAAACTGCTAACACCTAATCAGGTGTTAGTTCCCTCCCAACCCACCCCGACTCCCACCCACCCCTAGTGAGCAGTCTTGATTTATAGGGCACCACCCCATTTAACAAATCACAGAGAATTAGCCCAGCACATTTTGAATATAATTAAAGAGATTTAACTGCTTTTTCTCTGAAAGGACAGTTGGGAAACCGGCTGGTACTTGGTAGATCTCTCTCTTTTGCTTTAACAGATACCTAAGCTCCACAAACAGAACAATGGCTGGGAAAAATCGTATCGCTAAAGCTGTTACCCCCGTTACAGCTTCTGCCTTGGTCCAGACAGAGGTCCTAATGTCAGTTGAAGGACCAGTTCCATGTGCAGGGTGCCTGCATGCTGAAGCTCTGAGGAAACAAGTGGAGGAACTCAGAGAGGAGGTGGCAAGGCTGAGGAGCATTCAAGACAGTGAGAAGTACATTGATGAGATGCTTCTTGCAGCAACCAAGCTCTCCAGCACAAGAGAAGATGGGTACCAACAGAATGTCGATGGTTAGACACAAGTCACCAGGGCCTGGAAAATCACCAATCCAACTTCTCCAGCCCTTGAATTGAAGAACCATTATGCAGCCCTGGAAGTGGAGGAGGTGAAAGCATCCCTGGAAAGGGAAGAACCAGAGCTCAAGTACCCCAAAGTTGCAGAATCAGTGACCAGAAGGAAACGAAGGGTAGTGGTGGTTGGAGACTCTCTTCTGAGGGGTACTGAGGCATCCATCTGCCGACCAGACTTGATGTCCAGAGAGGTATGCTGTCTGCCTGGTGCCAAAATCCAAGATATTACGGAGAGTTTGCCGAGCCTCATCAAGCCCACTGACTATAACCCAATGTTGCTAATCCATGTTGGAACAAATGATACTGCCAGGTATACCTCCGAACGTATCAAAAGTGAATTCATGGCTCTGGGACAGAGGGTGAAGCAGTTAGGTGCACAGGTGGTGTTCTCTTCAATCCTCCCTGTTGAGGGTAAAGGCCAAGGCAGAGAGGCTCGCATCCTGGAGATGAATGCATGGCTGCGTGGATGGTGTCATCGAGAGCGTTTTGGTTTCCTAGACCATGGGATGCTGTTCCAAGGGTTGCAGAGCAGAGATGGCATCCATCTGTCCAAGAAAGGTCAACACATCTTCGGTAGTAGACTGGCTAATCTACTGAAGAAGGCTTTAAACTAGATTCATTGGGGATGGGTGAAGAAAGCCCCCAGGTAAGTGAAAGCCCCCAGGTAGGTGATTCATTAAATATCTTTATGGAAATGGGTAACAGGGGTAACATATGGAAAGCAGTGTGTATAAATGCCTGCAACATGGGAAATAAGATCCCTGATGTTGAAGCTTTGGTGGGAGTGGCTGACTTCGATTTAGTGGCAGTTACAGAAACATGGTTCACAGAAAACCTTGATTGGGATGTAACTATACCTGGCTATACTTTATTCAGAAAGGACAGGGTAGGAAGAAGGGGAGGAGGAGTGACACTATATGTAAAAAAACTACTATTAAAGCTTTGGAATTACAGAGCTTTAAAAAGGGAGAGAGGAGGCATTGGGGTTAAACTACAAAGAGGGAAAGAGAAATCTATTTGCATTGGTGTGATATACAGACCTCCCTCACAAGAGGAAGAGGTGGACAGAGAGTTAATTGAAGACATACGCAGCATTGCTAGGAAAGGGGAAGTGCTACTGAGGAGATTTCAATATGCCAGATGTTGATTGGCACATTCCTGTTGCAGTATCATCTAGAAGTAAGGAGATCCTGGATTCTCTACAGGGAGAACTATTCAGTCAATTGGTAACAGACCCCACACGTGAAGGGGCCATACTGGACTTGGTGCTTACCAATGGTGAAAGTGTTTCTGATGTTGTAGTGAGAGATCATTTTACATCCAGTGATCACCAGATGGTGTGGTTTAGTATTAGGACTAGGGCTGTTAGAATCCATTCAAAGGTGAGGATCTTAGAGCTTAGGAAGACTAACTTTGCGAAGATGGGCCAATACCTCAGGGAGTCGTTAGTGGGATGGGAACAGCTGGGGGATGTAGAAAAACAGTGGGCAAAACTGAAAGGGGATATTTTAAGGGCAACCAACCTTTTTGTTAAAAATGGGTAAATAAGGTAAAATGAAAAGGAAACTGCTATGGTTTTCGAAAGAAGTAGCTGAAAATGTGAAGAAAAAGAGGGAGGCCTTCATGAAATACAAGAGATCATAGAGAGAGGAAGACAGGCATCTGTATTTGGAAAAACTTAGAGAAGCTAGCAAAGTAGTCAAGAAGGCAAAGATTCAAAAGGAGGAGGAAAATAGCCAATGCAATAAAATGGGGGGATAAGACATTTTTCAGATATATTAGTGAGAAGAGGAAGGGCAAAAGTGGTATTGTCAGACTCAAGGGTGCAGGGGAGGAATATGTAGAAGCTGATAAGGATAAAGCGGAATTGCTTAACAAATATTTTTGTTCTGTGTTCACAGATGAAGAACCAGGAGCAGGACCTCAGAAAACACCCCCAAATAGGAACAGAAGCGAGGGACATCTTAAACAATTTTCAGAATACTGTGTTCGTGAGAAACTAGCTCAACTTAAAGTAGACAAAGCGATGGGACCATATGGGATACACCCTAGAATACTAAGGGAACTTGGGGACGTTCTAGCAACTCCGCTGACTGACCTTTTCAATGCCTCGTTGGAGTTGGGAGTGGTGCCAAAGGACTGGAGAGAGGCCCATGTGGTTACACAAAAGCAGAAGTAAGGATGTGGTTGAAATCTACAGGCCAGTTAGTTTAAGTTCGGTGGTGAGTAAATTATTGGAAACGCTGCTGAAAGAGAAAATAGTGAGGTTTCTAGAGTCCAGCAGATTACAGGATCCGAGGCAGCATGGATTCGCCAGGGGCAGGTCTTGTCAGACAAATCTGATTGATTTCTTTGACTGGGTGACCAAGGAGTTGGACCGAGGGAGAGCTCTAGATGTGTTGTATTTAGATTTCATTAAAGCCTTTGACACTGTTCCTCACAGGCGACTTATAAACAAACTGAGCACCCTAGGGATGGACCCTAAAGTTACTGGTTGGGTTAGAAATTGGTTGGGTGGGAGGCGACAAAGAGTACAAGTAAATGGAGCTCACTCTGAGGAGAAGGATGTTACCAGTGGTGTGCCCCAGGGATCTGTCCTTGGTCCAATTCTTTTTAACATCTTTGTTAATGATATAGCGGAAGAGCTGTCGGGTAAGGTTTGCCTCTTTGCGGATGATACCAAAATCTACAATAGAGTAGACACCCAGGAAGGTGTAGATAACATGAGGAGGGATCTAGCTAAGCTTGAAGAATGGTCTAGAATTTGGCAGCTGGGATTTAATGTTAAAAAATGTAAGGTCATGCATTTGGGCTGCAGCAATCCAAGGGAGCAATATAGTATAGGGAGTGAAGTACTTTTGCCCACTAAAGAAGAGCGGGACCTAGGCGTGGTTGTGTCTGATGATCTTAAAGTAGCTAAACAGGTAGAAAAGGCGACGGCAAATGCTAGAGGATGCTTTGGTGCATACGGAGAGGAATGGCTAGCAGAAAAAAGGAGGTGATAATGCCTCTCTATAAGTCTTTGGTGCGACCTCATTTGGAGTATAGTGTGCAATTCTGGAGACCGTACCTTCAAAAGGATGTGAACAGGATGAAGTCGGTGCTGAGGGTGGCTACTAAAATGATTAGAGGTCTTCATTATAAAGCATATGAGGACAGACTGAAGGATCTTAATAATTACACCTTAGAGGAAAGGCGGGATAGAGGTGATATGATTGAGATGTTTAAATACCTCCATGGCATAAATGTTCAGGAAGAGAGCCTCTTTCAATTGAAGGCAAGTTCTGCTATAAGGGGACATGGGATGAGGGTGAAGGGAGATAGATTCAGGAGTGATATGCGGAAATATTTCTTTACGGAAAGAGTAGTGGATCCATGGAATAGTCTCCCAGTGGAGGTGGTAGAGATGAGGACAGTAAATGAATTCAAAAAAGCATGGGACAAACACAGAGGATCTCTAAAGGTAAAAAGGGGACTGTTGTAGTTGTTTATATGGAAGGACAGACTAGATAGGCCATGTGGTCTTTTTCTATCATCATATTTCTATGTTTCTATGAGAGGTCTAGGAGGATGAGGACTGAGTAGAGGCCTTTAGATTTAGCCAGGAACACGTCATTGGAGACTTTTGCAAGAGCCGTTTCAGTGGAGTGTAGGGGACGGAAGCCGGATTGTAGTGGGTCCAGGAGGGCCTGGGAGGTGAGGAAGTCAAGGCAGTGGCTATGGACTGCTTGTTCCAGTAAGAGTAGTTACTCACCTGTAACAGGTGTTCTGCAGGAGCAGCAGGAATCAGTCCTCACATATGGGCGATGTCGGCGCTGACAGAGCCCCCGTGCGGAGCATTTCCCCAGCTTTCATAGAAAGCCTTTGGGAATGCAGCGTGCATGTGCGGTCCCCTTCCTGCCCAAGGGTGCCATCTTGCTCAGTCTGATGACATTGCTAAAAGACAGCAAAAATAGCAAAAATGAATCATATGACTGCAACTCCAAGGGGAGGAGGGAGGTTGTGAGGACTGATTCCTGCAGCTCCTGGAGAACACCTGTTACAGGTAAGTAACTACTCTTTCTCCAGGACCAAGCAGGAAGTCAGTCCTCACATATGGGACTCCCTAGCTTAGGGCTACCAGAGGCCCCAAACCGAAAAATGAGCTCCCTCTAGAGCCTCAGCATGCAAGAACAGAATCTTCTCTGACAACGCCCCCGAAAGGCAGCCCAACACCAGGGCCGGAGGGTAGGAGTTGCCTAGACCCTGTCATCAACCCCCCCTGGTGGCCAGTGGCTGCAAGGGCAGGTTGAGCATATTTATTATTTATAGAGGTAAAAGACTCTTTGAGGCCAGGTGCACCCTGGTCTTTGTAGTCCTCCTCCTTATAGGAATAAGTTGTGTAGACCAGAATGGAGGGTAAATAAGGCTTTTATTTCCCCTTTTAAGCACTGAGGTTCGCTAGGTAACAGAAAATACAGGGTTCTCCTTCTTTGTCAGGGTTTTTACCAAAGCATAGTTAAACAAGTGAACTGTTACATACTTCACAGCTTCTTGCAAAAACAACACAGGATTTTCCAAACTTCAGAGCAAAGTAAAATTAGTGAGCTTTTTCTCTTTTGCTTAACATGAACAAAAACAATATCAGAGCTTGTCTAAATCAGTTACAGCTCGGGGAGTGACTCAAAACTCCCTGTGACACAAACCGAGCAGTCCATTACTTCTTCCTGGGACAATGTAACTGGGTCTACAGGCTCTACCTGCATGGGCTCTGGTTCATTTGTGCCTCCCTCTGTACTTGATCTTTCCCTGGCTGTTGTGGTTTGAAAGTCCGTACTTCTTCTCCCTAGCTTCCAGTTAGGCTGTTCTAGGGCTTTCAGGTAAATAGCAGGGTTTTTCCCTATGCCCCTACGTGATGGCTTAAAGAACTCCTGCCCGCTTCCTTTTCTCTCAGACTGGTTGTCTGGTTTTAAAGACGTTCTAGGAGCTAGGCCTTTCTTTGGGAAAAAGTAGTCACCGTACCTTGGCTTCGTGAAGTCAGGGTGTCTCTTACTTGCCCACTCAGGCACCGCTCTCTGGCCACGGTCTCCTTTGCAGACTCACTCTGGAAGCCCCCTGGATACTGTCTGTCCTCTCTGCAGCTTGGGAAGACCCTGTAAAGAATCCAGGCTTCTTGGCTTCTTACTATAAGTCAATCTCCTGTCAGGACTTTTTCTCCCAGTACCTTTTAATCCTGTTTCAGACCCTCCTGGTGAGTGGAGGCCTCTCTCCTGGCTGGGCTCTCTCCTTCTGAGCTCTCTGCCTTTGGGATTTCTTCCAAGTGGATCTCTTTCCGGTCTGTCTCTCCCTCCAGCTCTTTTGGGTCTGCTCCTTTCTCTCTCTCTCTCTCTCTGAGCTCCCTTCTGAGGTTCCTTCCTCTCTCTTTTCTTCTGAGTTGTCCCTCTGCTTATAAAGGCCTTTTACTTTTGAGTTTCCTGGGCTACCCCTCAGGTGGAGCTGATTAGCTCCTGCACAATCAGTACCCGGGTGTATTAGCTCAGCCTCTGTAGGTTCATGCCTGCTCCCTCTAGCTGCTCTGCAAGGGAACTGCATCTTCTGCACGTTAGCTGCTTTGTAAGGAACAGCGTTTTTTTCTAAGTTTTTGCTTTCAGTGGCTTCAGCCCTATCACAACCTCAAAGAGATTATGGAGTACCGCTTGCCCGAAAGCACTGTCCCTGTGGGACTCCCTCTCAAGGCAGTAGTGGGCCGCAAATGTCTGGCTTGAAGACCAAGTAGCGGCCCGGCAGATGTCTGCCAACGGAACAGAGCAGAGATGAGCCACTGACGCAGCCTTCGCCCTGAAACGGTGAGCCGTAACTCGACCCTGCAACGAGAGGCTAGCTGCCCTGTAAGCCCAGGCGATGCAGTCAGCTACCCATATGGACAAAGTACGCTTGGAGACAGCCAACCCCAACTTATTGGGGTCATAAGAGATGAAGAGCTGAACCACCCTCCGGTGCTCCCGCGTACGGTCAAGGTAGAAGGACAATGCCCTCCTACAGTCCAGGGTATGCAAGTCCATCTCAGCCCGGCTAGCATGAGGCCTGGGAAAGAAAGTCGGAAGAACCACCTCCTGATTGAGGTGGAAGGAGGAGACAACCTTTGGAAGGAACTTAGGGTGAGTCCATAAGACAACCCTGTTCCTATAGAACCTAGTATATGGTGCTTCTGATACTAGGGCCTGAAGCTCACTCACTCGCCTTGCTGAGGTAAGAGTTACCAGAAATAGCATTTTCCAGGACAGAAAACGCAGAGGGCAAGTAGCCATAGGTTCAAATGGTGGGCAAGTAAGCCGTTGCAAGACCACATTTAAATCCCATTCAGTGGCAGGTGGACGCACTGGAGGCTTAAGCAAAAGCAGGCCTCTGAGGAAGCGAGCCACTAAAGGATGGCTGGAGAGAGACTGACCCTCCACCTGTGAGTGGTGTGCTGAAAGAGCACTAAGATGAACTCTAACAGAATTGGACTTAAGGCCTAGGTTGGACAGGTGAAGCAAATACTGCAGCACCACTGGTACCAGGCATGAGAAGGGATTCTCATTGTGTTGAGTACACCAGGTAGAGAATCTACGCCACTTAAGGGCATAAGACTTTCTGGTGGACTGCCTCCTAGAGGCCAAGACTACGTCCTCCACTTCCCTAGGCAGTAGTAAAGGCACTAGGACTACCCTTTCAGCAGCCAAGCCATCAAATTGAGGGACTGGAGATTGGGGTGCAAGAGAGATCCCTGCTCCTGAGACATGAGATCGGGTTGCATCCCCAGAGGGAGAGGAGTGTCCACCGCCAGTTGCAACAGTAGTGGGAACCAGGGTTGCCTTGGCCACCTGGGGACCACCAGAATCACTGAGGCCTTGTCCCGGGTCACCTTGAATAGGGTCTTGGACACTAGAGGCGTGGGAGGAAACGCATATAGGAGGCCTGTAGACCATGGAATGAGAAACGCATCCGCTGCTACTCTGAGAGGATGCGGTTGTCTGGAACAGAACCTGGGTAGTTGAGGTTCAGAGGACTGGCAAAGAGATCTATGGTTGGAAGACCCCATCTCAGGAAAATCTGTTGAACCACCAAAGGATTCAACTGCCATTCGTGCGGCTGCAGGATCCTGCTCAATCTGTCCGCCAGGTAATTCTCCTGACCTGGGAGGTAGACTGCTTTGAGAAGAATGCCATGATTGACTGCCCAGGAGCACAGTTTCTGCACTTCCTGACATAGAAGGCGGAACCCTGTGCCCCCTTGTTTGTTCACATGGAACATAGCAACTTGATTGTCCGTCTGAACCAAGACGGACTGGTGAGAGATGAGATGAGAGAAAGTTCTCAGGGCTAAGTGGATAGCTCTCAGTTCTAAGAGATTGATCTGCTGTGCGGCCTCCCAAGGAGTCCACAGGCCTGAGTACATGCCCCTTGGCAATGTGCACCCCAACCTTGAAGAGAAGCATCGGTTGTCAGCACCTGAGAGTGCACCTGAAACGGCACCCCTTGCACTAGATTCGGAAAATGAAGCCACCATTGCAGAGAAGACTGTAGTAGGCTGGACACCCTCACTTTGTCCACGAGGCTTCCTGTGGCCTGGTGCCACTGAGCCCTGAGGCCCCATTGAGCTGGCCTCATGTGTAGACGGGCATTTGGAGTTACATGGACTGTGGATGCCATGTGGCCTAAGAGTCTCAGGAATTGTCTGGCGGAGACCAGAGAATTGCTGTGGAATAGCCTGGCTAGATCCATCAATCTGTGGGCCCTGTCCACTAGTAGAAAGGCTTTTGCCTGAAAAGTGTCCAGCCGAGCTCCTATGAACTCCATGTTCTAGGAGGGTTGCAAATTGGACTTTGCGAAGTTTATGACAAACCCCAGGTGCTGAAGCAGAGCGATAGTGAGAAGGGTGGCCTGATTGGCCTCTTGTGGGGATTGACCCCTGATGAGCCAATCATCCAGATATGGAAAGACAAAGAGGCCTTGAACCCTGAGGTAGGCCGCTACCACCACCAGGAACTTGGTAAATACCCTGGGGGCGGATTTAAGGACAAAAGGCAACTGATAATGGTTTCCTCCCACTACAAATCTGAGATATTGTCTGTGGTCTGGATGAATAAGGATGTGAGTATAAGCATCCTTTAGGTCTAAGGAGCATAGCCAATCTCCCTGCTGGAGGTAAGGCAGCAGGATTCCAAGGGTAAGCATCTTGAACTTTTCCCTCTCCAGGAACTTGTTCAGGTTTCACAAGTCTAGGATGGGTCTGAGGCCTCCTGTTCTCTTTGGTACCAGGAAGTACCTGGAATAGAAGCCTTGACCTCTCAGGTGGTGGGGCACCAGTTCCACTGCCTGTTCCTTCAGAAGACTTGCCAACTCCTGCAGGAGTAAGTCCCTGTGCAGAGGGAGTCTGGGAAGCTCCCCTGGAAAATAGGAGGGGGGTACCTGGTGGAAGTGGAGGAGATAGCCCTTCTGTACTATACTTAGAACCCAGGTATCCCTTGTGACGGCTGACCACCTGGGGGCGAACAGGGCCAGCCTGCCTCCAGTGCTGATGGGGGCCAGCTGAGGAGGAGAGGCTATGCCATTGCAGTCAAAATCCCCCTCCCTGCTGAGCAGGAGCCGGAGTAGGAGGCTTGGGGGCCTTCTGCCTACTGGGCCCATAACCCTGCCCCTGGGCCTGCTGACCCTGTTGGGGAGCTACAGAGGTCTGATAATGAGGGTACTGTTTATAGGCAGATGACTTCCTCGAGTAAAAGGTCTTTTTTCCCGAGCCCTTCTTCTTCTTCTGAGAAGGGGCAGAGGTTTTTCTGGACAGCCTTGTCCGGGTAAGAGTCTCGGTCTCGAGTTCTGCAGCCTTGTCAGCCATGGGCTTGCTAAAGAGGTTTTCACCTCAGCAGGGGACATCGACCAACTTGTCCTGCACCCATGGCTCGAGGTCCGATGACTGTAGCCAAGCCTGACGGCGTGCACCGATGCCGGCTGTGGCTACTCGGGCCGAAGCCTCAAAGCCATCATAGGCTGCTCGAGATATAAACTTCGAGCACTCACGAATACCCGAGGACAGAGCATTGAATCTCTGCAAAGGTTCCTCGGAGAGACCAGCAGAGAACCCGGCAATCTCCTTTGCCAGGTCTCGAAGGTACATGCCCATGTACAGCTGGTAGGTCTGGACACGGCAAGCAAGCCTTTCCCGGATGCGTGCTCTCCCAGGAGGGATTGAGCCAGCCTTGCCCCGACACCTCCAGTGACACCGTGGGCCCAATCGGGGCTCTCCACCCAGACGCCTTCAGCCCAATCGGGGCTCACCACCCAGATGCCTCCAGCCTCTCGCCTGCCCAATCGGGGCTCTCCATCTAATTTAAAAGCAGGGCACAAGCTGAGATCAGCCCTTTCCTGGACGCGTGCTCTCCCAGGAGGGATTGAGCTAGCCTTGTCCCGACGCCTCCAGTGACACTGTGGGCCCTATCGGGGCTCTCCACCCGGACGCCTTCAGCCCAATCGGGGCTCTCCACCCAGATGCCTCCAGCCTCTTGCCTTCCAATCGGGGCTCTCCACCTTATTTAAAAGCAGGGCACCAGCTGAGATCAGCCCTTTCCCGGACGCGTGCTCTCCCAGGAGGGATTGAGCCAGCCTTGTCCCGACACCTCCAGTGACACTGTGGGCCTAATCGGGGCTCTCCACCCGGATGCCTTCAGCCCAATCGGGGTTCTCCACCCGGACACCTTCAGCCCAATCGGGGCTCTCCACCCGGACGCCTTCAGCCCAATCGGGGCTCGCCACCCGGACGCCTTCAGCCCAATTGGGGCTCTCCACCCGGACGCCTCCAGCCTCTCACCTGCCCAATCAGGGCTCTCCACCTAATTTAAAAGTAGGGCACTAGCAAGTGTGCCCGCGCCTGAGGGCCTCGCCAGAGGGCCCTTCGGCGTGGCCCTTAGGTGATGGCCACGTACTCTCCAGGATCCGTTAAACAGCCGGAGAACAAACTGAAAACCAGGACTCAAGCCAGGACATAAAATGCAGGTACCGTTTAACTCTACATAGCTAGATACCCAATCGTTGCTAGGTAGTTCCACATTACCCTCAGATACACCCACCAAACGTTATACGTGATACCTGCTCCGTTAACAACCGAGCCTAGCTCATCGTTCTAACCCTACCTGCTTCACGACCCACTGAGAAGAAGTCTCGTGAAGGCCCTCCGGCCACATGCACACTTACGACTGTACTCCTTTGACTATTACACTCCCTATTTGCTATACTACATCCTGTATACTGCCTGTGTCCTCTGTACTGCCTGACTCCATACAGTACTGCATCGCTGTACCATTGCGCTACCATATTATCCCATCCCAATAGCACACTCTTTACCCACGCATGATTACCCCGCATTAGACTGCTATACTGCTTGCCCCTGACTGTGCTATATGACCCTGCCCACGATTGCACTATAATGTTTGCATATGCCTATGCTATACCGCATGCCCATGATTGTGCTGCTTAAATGGCTATACTGCTCTGCCCATGATTGAACTACTTAGATTGACATACTGAATTGCCCATATTTGTGCTGTTTAAAATTGCTATACTGCTTTACCTATGTTTGTGCTGCTTGGCGGCTACACTGTGCTACCCATGATTGTGCTGCTTATATTGCTACACTGTGCTACCCATGATTGTGCTGCTTATATTGATACACTGCGCTATCCATGATTGTGCTCCTTATACTGCTATACTACGCTACCCATGATTGTGCTGCTTATACTGCCTTGCCCATCCATTATTGCTCTGTTCAGACTAAGGTGTCGACCCCACTTGCACACTTTATGGTTACAATACTACTACAACTACACCATAAGTAAATGAAATACCAAGTTTCATACCTGAGCTGAGACTCAACATGGCACTCACAGGCTTTTACATAGCAGCATTATATCTCCTAACAGCTTGGCTAAGCAATGCTACTGCATTTGCCCCTCAACATAGTCAAATACCCATTCTTCAAAGCCACAGCAGGAGGTGGACAAGCACTCCCCACCACCCATTTGGCAGTGATGCACACCCTCACCAACCCCGCTTATTACATATAGTAATACAACATAATTTGCGAGTTCATAAAGAAATATCTTCCTACCAGCAGAACATTAAATGTGCCCTCATAAACGCAAGGTCAATACGTAAGAAATGGCCAGTCATTGCAGACATAATTTCCCTCTATTGCCTAGACATTCTCTTCATAACTGAGACATGGCTATCAAATGATGATAATATACTCATCAACAGCTCCTACCCAATGGCTTCTCAGTACACACAAGTCACAGAAGCAGTAAACGAGGAGGAGGTGTTCTCGCTATCACCAAAACTGATCTCCACTTCCACCTGAGCAATACAACCAACGCAATACACATAGACGCAATCACCATTACCAATAAACATTGCTCCTTCAACCTGATATACAGGGCCCCATCCACAGACTCCAATTCCCCTGCAACATTAATTGAGCTTGCATCCAACTCACAATCACCAAGCACACCAAGCTGGGTTGTAGGTGATTTCAATTTACCATCCTTGCACGGTGCACAAGCCTCATCTTTCCTGGATGCCTTCGAAGAACTAGGATACACACAACTCGTTGATGAGCCCACCCATGCTAAAGGTAGGACACTGGACCTTGTTTTTGCCCCCCCCCCAATTGCCTTTAAAACAAACACCACCATACTTTCCACTACTGCAGTCCCCTGGTCAGACCACATGTTAATCATGTTCCAAATATCTCTACCTAACAAACTCCAAAAGAGTGTTGATAAGGCCAGCAGCCTCAAAACAGCTCCATGCAGGTTCATAGCCTTTGACAAAGACCAAATCTTAAACCATACCCGTACGCTCTTTGACCTAACATCCCATGACCCTGAAGTGTTAGTTTCCACTTAGAATGAAAACTTCAGTTCCATTGCATTACGACCACCATCAAACAAGCCTACCAAGAAGAGAACAGCAGCAGCTTGGTACTCCACAGAGCTTAGAACGTCACTCTCCTGCTTGAGAAAACTAGAAAGATGCTGGCGCCATACTCACTCCACAGAGGACCTAAGGACATACAACACTCAACTAGAAAAACACCGCCAAGCAATATCTGAAAGCATGAGGAGATTCCACACTGACACTCTAAAGTGGTCCCTAAACAAGCCACACGACCTCTTCACCATGGTTAGGAATCTAGCAAAAGAGCCAGTACCAGAGCAACCTAGTCAAATCTACCCTCAAGCCTTCGCCGACTACTTAAAAGCAAAACTGTGCCAAACTAATAAGTCCCCCACACATACCATGGCACTCGAGCCAAAATCCTCAGCCCAACTGTCTGCCTTCTCTAAGCCATCTGCCAAACACATTGAGGACATAATTGCTGGAATGAACACAACAACCGCACAAACCGACCCTTGCCCTGTGTCCTGGATAAAAGAGTTACGACCGACAGTCAGCCCTTTTATAGCAAAGCTAATGGACTGCTCATACACGACAGGCACCTTTCCCCAATCCCTCAAACGTACCTCAATCAGGCCACTCCTCAAAAACAACAAACTGGACCCTAAGAAGCCCGACTCGTATAGACAGATATCCAGCATACCACTGTTGGTGAAAATTGTCAAGAAAGATGTCCAAAGGCAAATTCAAGATCATATTGACGCCTCCGCACCACTTGATCCGTGTCAGCACAGCTTCAGAACCGCACATGGGGTCGAAACTCTCCTCACCATCCTCTTCAGTACCATAATTGCAGGAATTCACAGCATACGCCGAGGATACATACTCATATTCTTGGATATAGCGGCGGCCTTTGATTCTGTTTCCCATGACATCCTCTTACACCGCCTCAGAGAGAAGGGGATTTGTGACTTAGCACTCGAATGGTGCAAGTCATATCTCTCAGATAGCTGGCAACACATAAGATCAGATGAAGCAACATCAGAACCTTTCCACCAGAGCCAAGGGGTCCCACAAGGATCCTCTCTATCCACCCTGTTGTTTAATATTTATATGCAACCGATCTGCGAGATCGTCCAGTCCTTCAAGGTGGAATGCCTGTTATACGCAGACGACGTGCTCTTATATATGCCTTTTGCAATGGAGAACCCCGAACTCTCACCGCTCACGGACTGTTTCAACGCAGTATCCAGTTGGCTCCAATCAGAAAACCTGCGAATCCAACATAAGAAAACCGAAGTCCTTTTCGTCACCAGAGATCCGAAATTCATCACACCACCGTGCTTAAAGGTCTTAGATGCAGAACTACTTACCAAACCCTCTATTAGATATCTAGGAGTCACACTTGACCAGCGACTCGACATGAAGACCCATATAGGCAATGTAGCAAGAGCGATATACCAGAAAATCCGATCACTTAGACACATACGCACTTTACTGGAACCTGGCAACTTCCACACAATATACCAAGCCTTGATCATACCGCATCTTGACTATGCAAATGCCATACTCCACGGTCTCCCGCAATCCACGCTACACCCTTTACAGCTTGCAATAAACTCTGCTGCAAGAGTGATCCAGGGTGCTTCCAAGTGGGAACACATTACACCCATCTTTAAACAACTCCACTGGCTCCCCATAAAAGGCAGAACATAAGAACATAAGATATGCCATACTGGGTCAGACCAAGGTCCATCAAGCCCAGTATTCTGTTTCCAACAGTGGCCAATCTAGGTCATATGTACCTAGCAGTTTCCCCAAGAGACACAAGTTCCACAATGCTTGTACTGGGTCAAGCATTGATATCTTCGGTCACTTCTTAATAATGGTTTATGGACCTTTCCTCCAGGAACTTGTCCAAACCTTTTTTAAACCCAGCTACACTAACAGCCTTTACTACATCCTCCGGTAACAAATTCCAGAGTTTGATTATTTATTTATTTTATTTAACAATCATTTATATCCCACATCTTCCAGAGTTCAGATGCGGTTTACAATTGAACAACAGTCAACAAAGCAAGGGCTTGTTTTACATGGAACAATTTTTTTTTTTTGACAGTAAACAATGTAATAGTTAAATACGTAACAGAACAATGTAACAATGTAATGGTTAAATACATAACAGAACAATGTAATGGTTAAATACATAACAGAACAAGAACAAGGTTAAGAACTATGTACAATTACAGGTTTGTAAGCTCTTTAGATTTAAATCATGGTTATTTACAAGTGGGTGTAATATCTGTTAAGTTATGAGGTTTAGCTTTACTTAGTTGAGAGTAATTTAGCCTTTTTCTGGGATGATCAATGGATTATCTATGATGTTGTAGTGCTTGGCAAAGAGATAGGTTTTCAGTTTTTTGCGGAATTCTATAATTTCTGTTGTAGATCGTAGGTCCTCCGGGATGGAGTTCCAGATGAGGGGGGCCGCATGTGAGAAGGCTCTGTTATTAGTTAGTTTGTTTGCTTTTATAAAATCATTAGGAGTCCTTAATTTATTTGAGTGTCCTTTTCTGTGAGTGACTTTTTGAGATTCCTTGCTTATAAGTTTGCTTAATGGGATTGGAGCCATGCCATTGAGAGCTTTAAATGTGGTTATTGTGGTCTTATATATTATCCTGCTTTGTATTGGCAGCCAGTGCAGGGTTGCTAATATTGGAGTAATATGCTGGAATGAGTGTGCTTTCATTACAATTCTAGCTGCTGCGTTCTGAGCTAGTTGTATTCTTTTGATGTTTTGTTTCGTTATACCTAAGAGGATTAGGTTGGAAAAATCAAAGTGCGGGGTTATGGTTGCCTGTATTATATTAATGAAATCTTGTAAGTATACTAAGGGGCGTAGTTGCTTGAGTATTTTGAGTTTGAAGTAGATTTTCTTTATAGTGTTTCTAATGTGAGTGTTCATCGTAAGGTGTGTATCTAATATGACTCCTAGGTATCTTATTTCATTTTTTATTACGATGTCATGGTTTTGTATTGTTATGTGGGTTGGAGGGACATATGAATGGTTTTTTGTTACAATTAATACTTCTGTTTTTGAATGGTTTATGTGGAGGTTTGTCGCTTTTAGCCAGGTTGTAACTTCGTTAAGGCAATCTGTTAGGAGTTTTATCGGTACATCAGGGATGGTGAATGGAATGTATAACATAATATCATCTGCGTATAGATGATAGAGTACACCGAATTTTTTGAAAATGTCACAAACTGGTTTTATATATATATTAAATAGGAGGGCTGATAGTGCCGAGCCTTGTGGGAGACCGATTTCTTGTTTATATATGGTAGATGTCTGATTAGCTATTCTTACATTTTGGGTTCTTTTATGTAAATATGAGGTGAACCATTTGTGTACCGTGGCATTTATACCTATTTGTTTTAGGTTATTAAGCATTATAGTGTGATGTACACTATCGAATGCAGCTGATATGTCAATAAATAGGAGTATGAATGCTTTTTTGTGATTATCAATCCCTTTAAGGAGTGTATCGATTAAGACTGTTAAAAGTGATTCAACTCCATGCTGAGGTCTAAAACCATATTGGTGTTCATCGAGTGGGTAGGAAGAGTCTAGGTATTCCTGTGTCTGGATCTGTACCACTTTTTCTATTATTTTAGCTAAAAAAGGGATACTTGAAATAGGTCGATACGATTTTGGTGATGTTTTGTCCATAATACCGTTCTTGAGAATTGGGCGGATTTGTGCATGTTTGAGTTTAGGAGGGAGGTAACCTTGGAGTAATGAGAGGTTGACTATAGGGAGGATGAAAGAGATTAATATTGGAAGTGTACTTTTTATCCATGTTACAGGGCATGGATCAAGGAAGGAGGTGGTAGTGTTGAGGTTGGAAATAATGTTCTTTAGTGATTCTTTAGATGTGGGGTGAAAGTCTGACCATTCTTTTGAGCAATGATAGGCTACATTATTTTTGTCTATGGTCATTATAGGTTGTGTGGATTTATTTTGATAGTAGTCAGCTAAAGTTTGTACTGATATGTCAGTAATTTCATTGTTAAGTGTTTGAGGGTTATTAGTGAGATTTCTAACAATGGAGAATAGCTCTCGTGGTCTGTTATAGGATTTTGATAAGATTGCTGCGTAGTAAGTTTTTTTTGTGCTATCTATGGTGTCCTTGTATTTTGTAAGAAGGTTATTATATATTTCCTTATGTATAATTAGTTTGGTTTTACGCCATTTGAGTTCTGATTTTCTTAGCTGTCTCTTCATTTGTTTTAGCGTGTTGTTGAACCATGGAGCTTTTTTTTGAGTTAGTGGGTTTCTTGTTACATTGGTCGGATTTAGCTGCATCGGTTATTGTGTCATGCCAGTTTTTGATAGCTTCATCTAAATCCGTTGGGGGAGACACGAGGTGGGGTATTATTGTATCTAGGAATTCAGTTTCGTTAAATCTTTTAAATTTTGTGGTGGGATCACTTCTTGAGTAGTTTTTGGTGCTATTGGTGTGGAATGTGAGTTTTGTTTTAATGATGTAATGATCAGACCAAGGAATTTGTGTGTATTCTATAGAATCTGGGTTGAATAGTTGGAAGATTGTGTTTGGGAGAAGTATAAGGTCTAGTGTGCCTCCTTTTATGTGTGTTGTTGTGGTGATTATCTGGTGAAAATCCATGTCAGCTATGGTTTCTAGGAAAAGGTTGGATTCCGATACTGGAAGTGAGGGGAGGTTAAAATCACCTAGCATGATTATAGGATCTTGATCGGTAGATGAGCCCAGAAATTCAATAAGTGGATCTAGGTTATCTGCTTTTTGGTCAGGGGGTCTGTATATTAGGCAGATTCTAAGATTGTTAGTCTTTATGATGAGAGTGTCGATGTTATTGGCTATATTAGATCTTATTGATTTGGCATTTAATATCTTTCTCGTCATGATAAGTACACCTCCTCCTTTTTTGTTAGGTCTGTGGGTAAAGTTTATATCGTAGTCATCAGTGTTAAGTTGGTTTAAGTAGACTGTATCCGTTTCAGATAGCCACGTCTCAGTTACGCATAAAATGTCAGGTTTTAGGTCCGTTATTAAATCGCTAAATATGGGAAGTTTATTTTTCATTAGCGTGCATTGATAAGGATACATGATAGTGAATTGGTGTTTTTGATGCTGTTTTCTTTTCTTATTTGTTGTAAATCAGTTTGTTTTATTTGTATAAGTCGGTGGTAGTTTATTTTTGCCTGGTGGTATGGGTTTGTGTGGGCAATATGGTAGTTATTTCTGGGTGTTGTTCGTATTATGGGGATTGCCATGTGGTTTTTAGTAGATAAGCTAAGTGTTAGGTCGATTAGGATTGTCAATAATATAAAGTTGTAGGTTATTTTTAGAATCATGGTTTTTGTGAGTGTCATGTTCAGTGTCAAGGTACTGCTTGGTGAGCTTTATGTAGTAGAGTGTGTTTCGTAGTTAAATGTAACAATATCCGGTTTTATTACTGGTGGTGGTGATTATTTGGTCAGAGAGATTATGGACGAAAAGATCAGGCAGTAGTTTTCAGTAATTACAGGCAATAGAGATTATGCAGGAGGTAATGGCAACTGTAAATGTCAGACAGTAGTAAGTGAATCAGACATAGTTATACATAAATGAGGTTACTAGCAACAGTAAAAATCAGACAGTGGATATGGGTGAGATTACTTGCAACAGTATGAAGCAGGCAGTAGTTTTCAAAAGTTACTGGTAACAGAGGTTGTGTAGGTGATACTAGCAACAATAATTCAGGTAGTAGTTATGAATGGTTGAGATTACTGGCAACAGTAAAACAGGCAATAGTCAACAGTAAAAGTCAGGTAGGAAATACTTGCTGTGATCGAGAAGCTGGTGGATCAATTGAAGGTACGCAAGCTCGACCGTAGGGGAGCTCCAGCGGTACCAGAGGGTGAGAGATGTAGGTGGGTTTTCGATTTGATGTTTTCCGTGTCACCGATACCAATTTGGAGAATTCCTTGAGCGCCTTAGCCTAAAGCGAAGATCTGGGCCCGGATTGGGCAGGGGTAGGCGATGACGCGGTAAGCAGCTGGGTGGCACGGAGCTCTTTGTGATAGCACGTGTGCTGAGCGATCTGCTGCTTCAGCTGCTTGTCTGCGTGCCGGGAGAAGGACTCCTCTGATGAGCTCTGTTGTGTGGTTAGTGACCAGGGCGGTCTGCTGCTTCTTCGGCTGCTCCCGATGCAGGGAGAGGGCTGTCCTTCGGTCAATGGAGCCGCGGGTGGTGATCCAGCTCCTCCTGGAGCTCTGAAGAGAACACATTGAGTGAAAAAATAGTTTCTTTTATTAGTCTTAAATAGTTTACCCTGTAGCTTCATTGCATGTCCCCTAGTCTTTCTATATTCTGATAAGGTAAACAATCGATCTACGTTTACCATAATTCTGACCTTCAAGATCATAAATAAGCTCGCCCCACCAGCCCTAGCAGACCTCATTCAGATAACCCCCCTGAACAGACCTAGAAGATCCCCTGAGGACAACAAACTAATAGTCCCAAGAGAAACAACCAAGTGCTGCCAGACAACAGTGAACAGGGCTTTCAAATTCTCGGCACCAAAATGCTGGAACAGCCTCCCTCCTAGTATACGGGCAATCACTAATTTAACGCAGTTTAGGAAAGCTCTGAAATACCACCTTTTCCTCGAGCATTACCTGGATGACAGCACCTCAAATACCTCATCAGTAAACTAACCACTTCAAACAGATGTTCAGCCCGCTCTTTCTGTACAGTTGTAAAGAGTTACCCCCTTGTTATCTATCCAAGTTCTGTTGCCTGTTAATTGTAAACACAAATCGAAAGTTTTGAGATGTGTATTTAACTGGTTCTATGTAAACCGCACTGATGGAAAATAGCGTGGTATATAAGTGCATGTAATAAATAAAATAATAAATAAATAAATAAGCATAGAGCCCTGGAAGCACTTCTTACCGAGGGCATCCAGGTTCCGGGCCTCCCGGCCGGGAGGCACCAAGGAGTGCATCTTCTGACTCTTCAGACGATGCATGGCCGATTCCACAACCATGGAGTGGTGCGGTAATTGTGCCTTTTGGAACCCGGGGCTCTTGCGGACTTGATAGATGGAATTGACCCGCTTGCTTAAAACCGGCGTCGATGCCGGCGCCTCCCACATGTGGAAGAGCAACCGTTCCAGCATCGGAGGAACCGGAACAGTAAAGGACTCCTTCGGAGGAGAGTCATACTGTAGGGCCTCGAGCTCCTTGGCTAGAGGCTCCCCCTCAGGATCCGCGGGGAATGCCAAAGCCTTGGCCGTGTCCTGCACGAAGTCAGAGAACTGGTTATCCTCTGGGGGGGACCTTCTCCGAGGCTCGGACTCGAGCGAGTCCGAAGGAACGCACCAAGTCCGAAAGATGTCGGGCGACTCCTCATCCTCCGTCTCCCAGCCGGACTCCTCGGAGGAGGAATCGAGCGGCTCCAGTCGGGCAGGCATCGATGCCATCCGCCCCGACGCCGAGGGTACCGGTGTCGACGATCTCGGTCCCGAACGGGAGGTCGAGGGGGACCTTGGTCGAGGATTGACTCGAGCGCGCATGGACTCGAGGATCAGCTCAGCCTCCGGGGTCGACTTGGACATCGATGTCCTGGTGGTCGGGGCAGCACCAGTGAGACCGGCGATCAGTGCCCGCTGCTGTTCCATGAAGGCAGCCAAGCTGCTCTCCAAGGCCGTCAACCTGAGTCCGAGCTCAGGAGACTCAGCAGCCCCCGACTCGGGCCCCGGCGGTGACGGGCCTGACGTCGGCTCCCCTGGAGGTGAGTCCACGAGAACTATAGTACTCACGTGACCCGGGGACTCCATCTCCACAAGAGGTTGTTTTGCAGGCCTCTCCGACTCCGAAGACCCGGGACGGCGCTCGAGGCTATGCGACTTGGCCCTCGAGGAGCCAAGTGCGTCCACCGATGATGCCCTCGCGGGGTTTTTCTTCTTACGATGCTCCCGCGAGGGAGACCCCCTTTCAGAGGAGCCTCGACGCTGCTCAGGGCCGGAGTCCCGAGATGTCGAGGCCTCTGACGGGGTACGGGCCCTACCGGATGTGAAGTCAGAGAAGATTTTTTCCTTTTGGTGCTGCCGACTCCTTAACGCCTTAGAGGGCATCTTCCCACATGGACAGATCATCGGGTCATGATCGGGTCCGAGGCACCGGAGGCAGCAGTCATGTGTGTCACTGAGAGACATAAGTTTCTTACACCGATCACACTTTTTAAACCCGCTGGCAGCCATCGGGGGAAAAAGGGCCCCTGCAAGGTCAAAAGACAGGGCTGCCAGTGAAAAAAGAAAAAATGGCGCGAACGCTAGTCACTAAGGAAAAAAACGAAAAAGAGATATATCGGGCCCAGGTGGGAAAGGGAAACCGGCGTCGAACCGAAGAAAAACGGTTAACGCAGAGAAAATCAACTTCTTCCTCGGGTGAAACGAATATACATCCGTCGGGCTCTGCGGAAAAAAGAAGATTGAGCAAGATGGCACCCTTGGTGGGAAGGGGACTGCGCATGCGTGCTGCATTCCCAAAGGCTTTCTATGAAAGTTGGGGAAATGCTCCACACAGGGGCTCCGTCGGCGCCAACATCACCCATATGTGAGGACTGACTTCCTGCTTGGTCCTGGAGAAGTTTAGATATGAAAGGAAGGAGGGAGATGGGTCGGTAGTTAGAAGGACAGGAGGGATCAAGTGAGGGGTTTTTGAGGAGAGGTGTGACAACAGCATGTTTGAAGTCTACGAGAACAGTTGCGGTGGAGAGTGAAAGGTTGAGAATATGAGAGATGGAGGGGAAAACGCTGGTGGAGATGGGGAGAACGAGATGGGTGGGGATAGGGTCAGAGGAACAGGTAGTGGGTTTGGTGGAGGAGAGAAGGAGTGTGGTTTCCTCTTCGGAGATTGTAGGGAAGGAGGAGAGGGTAGTGGAGGGGGTATGGATGGGGGGAGGAGATTTGGGGAGGGGGGGAGGTAGATGATGTGGGAAACTGGAGGGTAATCTTGTGTATTTTGTAGTGGAAGTAGTCGGCTAGGGATTGGGCAGAGAGGGATTTTCTTAGCAAGGTGATATTTGCACTCTAGTGATGTAAAGTTTTATGGAGAAGTATGCAAATGCGCCATATAATTACAGTGGAAACTTGAAGAGCCTTATAGTATGTGTTACCCTTGATAATGAATCTACCCATACTTTGCCACCAGGAACAAGGAGCCTTGGCTATAGACCTTCACTTACCATATAGAAGGTCTAGACATCACTTTAGTGTTTCTTGGTTGGCCTGTTTGTTCAAGAAGATCTCTCTACAGGCGACTTATAAACAAACTGAGCACCCTAGGGATGGACCCTAAAGTTACTGCTTGGGTTAGAAATTGGTTGGGTGGGAGGCGACAAAGAGTACAAGTAAATGGAGCTCACTCTGAGGAGAAGGATGTTATCAGTGGTGTGCCCCAGGGATCTGTCCTTGGTCCGATTCTTTTTTAACATCTTTGTTAGTGATATAGCGGAAGGGCTTTCAGGTAAGGTTTGCCTCTTTGCGGACGATACCAAAATCTGCAATAGAGTAGACACCCAGGAAGGTGTAGATAACATGAGGAGGGATCTAGCTAAGCTTGAAGAATGGTCTAGAATTTGGCAGCTGGGATTTAATGTTAAAAAATGAAAGGTCATGCATTTGGGCTGCAGCAATCCAAGGGAGCAATATAGTATAGGGGGTGAAGTACTTTTGTCCACTAAAGAAGAGTGGGACCTAGGCGTGGTTGTGTCTGATGATCTTAAAGTAGCTAAACAGGTAGAAAAGGCGACGGCAAAAGCTAGAAGGATGCTTGTGTGCATACGGAGAGGAATGGCTAGCAGAAAAAAGGAGGTGATAATGCCTCTGTATAAGTCTTTGGTGCGACCTCATTTGGAGTATAGTGTGCAATTCTGGAAACCGCACCTTCAAAAGGATGTGAACAGGATGGAGTCGGTGCAGAGGGTGGCTACTAAAATGATTAGTGGTCTTCATTATAAAGCATATGAGGACAGACTGAGGGATCTTAATATGTACACCTTAGAGGAATGGCGGGATAGAGGTGATATGATTGAGATGTTTAAATACCTCCGTGGCATAAATGTTCAGGGAGAGAGCCTCTTTCAATTGAAAGCAAGTTCTGCTACGAGGGGACATGGGATGAGGGTGAAGGGAGATAGATTCAGGAGTGATATGCGGAAATATTTCTTTACGGAAAGAGTAGTGGATCCAGTGGAGGTGGTAGAGATGAGGACAGTAACTGAATTCAAAAAAGCATGGGACAAGGAAGGAGAGAGCACGTGATGCGGTGAACTCAGCGGACGGCTTCCGTTTGAGCTCCGGTCTCCTCCACCCCGAATCGGGTCATTAAAGCCGGCTTGAGGACAGCTCCAACATAAAGTGCATACCCGCGTGTAGGGGAACGGCACCCGAAGCAGATCTTGAGGCTGCGGAGCCGTTTTGGCAATGGCGGCGACTGTTAAGGCCGCAAGGAAGGAGAGGGAGCGAGGAGCCCCAGCACCTAAAATGGCGGATGCCACGGGCCCGCCGAAATCGCCGAAGTCGCCGGCTTCACCAGCGTTCCTAGAGGAGGTGTCCGCGGCAGTGTCCGATGCCCTAGCCCTGCAATTCACAACTTTGCAGGAAAAAATGGACAGTTTGCATGCTTCCTTCGGAATTCTGGGCAACCGCATGCAGGAGGTTGAAACCCGCGTCGGGCTTACAGAGGATGGCCTGGCCTCCTTGACTCAGGAAGTGGAGACCCTGAAATCCAAGGTTCAGTCACAAGAAGATAAAATTGACGACCTGGAGAATCGGTCACGCCGCAATAACCTGAGGCTGATGGGTATTCCGGATTCGGTCGCTGATAAAGAGCTGAAGTCTTACCTGGAAAGTATGCTCCCTAAGATATTGGAGGGGGTGGAAGACGGCGGGAAACTGCTGAGTGAGAGAGCGCACCGCGTGGGACGCCGACAACCCCAAGAGCACAGGCCGCAGATAGTGCTGGTCAAGTTCCTCTATTTTCCCCAGAAGGAGGCTATTTTGCAGGCTGCCAGGAAGCGGGGAGTGCTGGAATATGAGAACTTGCGTATAAGAGTGGCACAGGACTATTCCGCTGCTCTCAGCCTGCGGCGCAGAGCATACGCCCCAATCTGTCAGCAATTGATCAACGCCCGAATCAAATTTTCAGTGCAATATCCCTCCCGCCTGCACATTTTCCATGAGGGAGCACATAAAACCTTTGACTCAGCGGCGGATGCTAAAGGATATGTGGCGCAGATTGTGGGAGGAGAGAGAGGGCCCTCATCTCAACGGCACTCCCCGTGAACTTGCCTCCGGACTGTTACTCTTCACCACGGATGCAGAGGGGCCCACTTAGAGGAGGCTCCAGGTGTACCCTCTCCGTAGGGGAAGTTTGTTCAGGGAACTGGTCTGTGGGGGGGAGGGGGGGTGACCCCCAATGTTGAACCCAGTGCAGAGGTAATGGGGGGGGGGGGGGTTAGTGGGTAAGGTGAGTTGGGTTTGCTAGGAATAGGCCCCGGATCACGGTTGTCCCCCTTGGGACTAGGCCTCATAATACTAGGGCTGGCTCGGAGATAGAGAAGATGGTTGAATGTGTGAGATGGTACTTGGTATGCAGCTGGGTGAGAGGTTAGATCGGGGGCAGAGGGGGGTTTATTTGAGTGAGTGTGTGTGGGTTACTTCCCTTCTTTCTTCTTCTATTTTTAATTTATTTTTTCTTTACTTGTGCGGATTGGATGTGTCGGGGGGGGGGGTTTATCCTCGGGTTCTCGGAGTCCACGGGAGGGTCCCCTGAGTTAGGTCCGGAGGAGCTGGAGCTTATGGGGGTTGGTTGGTTCCCTAAACTGGATGCCCTTTCTTTCCCTCCCTCAGCAGTTTTAAAGTATTCTAGGCTACTGTTGATGTACTGTGCAGTAACTGTGTACCTATGTTGCTAAGCTGGTGTGCTGGATGGTTACTGTGTAGCCTTGCGCTCCTCCAATGGTTGGGGGAGCAGATATCCCAGGGAGCTGCTTATAAGGAGCTGAAGCAGGGAGTGTTGGTGGCCCGGCTCCTGCTCCCCCCCTTACCTGGTGGGTTGGGGAGTTTTGATTTTCATTGTTTTGGAGGGGGAGCTGCTGGCCTACTTTGGAGGAGTGCAGAGCGGCAGTGGGTGCCATGCCTATTTGGAGATTTACTATTCAATGCCTTACCGGCAAGGTGTGTTCATTACTATTGTATATGTGGTGGGGGATGGGAGGTTCGATAAGGGAGGATGCCTCCTTGGGGGCCGGCGGGCCACTGGCGAAGGAGGATGCCTTGGACATTCTTAGAGGGGGGAGGAGACCGTACGCATTAAACTTGCTCGCTACCTAATAGAGGTAGTAGATGGTGCAGCAAGTAGAGGAGGGGAAGGGGGAAGGGGGGGAAGGGGGGAGGGAGGGGAGGGAGGGGGAAAGGGTGGCATCTTACCAGGGGGACCCGGATATTGAAGGCATCATTAAGGGCTGGCGGGGGGGAGCCCCAGGCTGGGGGGGTTCTTCCCGAACTAAGGTTGAGTACCTTTCTGAGATATTGGAGTGATATTAATCCAGACTGAAGATATTGTCCTGGAATGTTTGTGGCCTGGGGAGCCCATTTAAAAGAGCAAAGATACTGCAAGCCTTGGCGAGGCAAAAAGCTGACATGGTTCTCCTTCAAGAAACCCACCAGACAGCAGCCGAGCATGCTAAACTGCGTAGGTCTTGGGTGGGACAGGTCTGGGGGGTGCCCACCCAGAATAAAAAAGGGGGGGTGGCCATTTTGCTGCATAAGAGGATCCGCTTTGAGGTTACTAAAGAAATAGCGGATCCGACTGGGCGGTTCCTTTTGCTGCAGGGCCTGCTGGAGGGGCGACCACTCATCCTTGGTAATCTTTATAGTCCCAATGTGCTTGACCGAGATCTATTTGCTCGACTGGCCTCCCAAGTAGAGCAGCTCCCGGAGATCCCACTGATCTTGGGGGGGGATTTTAATGGTGTGATGGAGGTGGCGATGGACACCTCTCGGGGTGAGGGGACCCGTGAGCGCTGCCAGGGGGCTCGAGCCCTAAATGGATTGAGGACCAGGTTGGGATTGGTGGACCCTTGGAGGCTACTCCATCCCGCTGAAAGAGATTACACTCACCAGTCTCGTGCACATAATTCTAGCGCGCGAATAGATTATTTGCTGACCTCACAGGGCCTGTTTGGCCTGGTAGAGGAGGCGCAGATCGGACCCGCGGAAATTTCCGACCACGCATTCGTCGGGCTCCAATTGCGGTGGGGTGCGAATCGTCTTCCGACGAGATTGTGGCGGTTCCCGCTCCATCTTTATCGAGACTCTCAATTTCATCAGTTCTTACAAAGGCGTTGGTGCGAATTTGAAGCGGATCACAGTGGGCATTCAGGGGACCCTGAGCTAGTCTGGGAGACAGCGAAAGTGGTTCTGCGGGGAGATATAATTGGTTATATGGCGCGCAAACGTAGACTCATGGCGGAGCGTATTATCTACCTGGAATACTTAGTTACCGTACAGCGGCGGAGGTGGGCGAGCAATCCGAGTGTTGTTGCAAAGAAGCGGCTATGGGAGTTACAGACGACGTTAAATGAACTCTTACACCAGAGGGCCAAAAAGTCGGTCATGTACTATAGATACCAGCTTTATTGTTATAAGGATAAACCAGGGAAGCTTTTGGCCCGGTGTCTACGTGGCTCTCGAGGCTCCACGCTGGTGCACGCGCTAAAGGACGATAAGGGGGTTCTTCATAGGGAAAATCAGGAGATAGCGCGGGTTTTTCGCTCATTCTTCCAGAACCTCTATTCTGCGGCGCCGGGCTCGCAGGCACAAGTCTCCACATATTTGGAGGGGATAGATCTGCCCCAGCTCTCTGACCAGCAGCGGCTGCTTTTGGATCAACCGGTCTCCATCCAGGAGGTGCAGCAAGTAATTGCCAAGGTGAGTTGTTATAAATCCCCTGGGGCAGATGGATTGGGGGCAGAGTTCTACAAGATCTTGGCTGATCTCGTTTCTCCGCTGTTGGTGGCGGTCCATACTAGGAGATCTGAGCAGGACATGTTTCGCTGGGGTAGTAACTTGGTTCATATGATCTTGCTCCCGAAACCCGGAAAAGACCCGTTATGTGCTGCTTCTTACCGGCCCATCTCCCTCCTTAACTTCGACCTCAAAATTTTAGCTAAAATTCTTGCCGATCGACTGGCGACTGTGCTGGGGCATTTGGTTCACGATTCCCAAGTGGGTTTTGTGAAAGGAAGATATGCGGTTCGCAACCTGCGGAAGATTCTAGCTTCCCTGGAATGGGTCCATGGCCGGGGTCTCTCGTCTCTGTTAATTAGCTTCGATGCCGAGAAGGCTTTTGACAGAGTTGACTGGCACTACTTATGGGACTTGTTGCCCCGCTATGGGCTGGGGCATTCTTTCTGTGCAATGGTTAGAAGTCTATATCAGGACCCGGTCGCGGCGATTTGCTGTAACGGAGTGCTCTCTGATACATTCTCTTTGCATAGGGGGACTAGGCAGGGCTGCCCTCTTTCCCCGTTGCTTTTTGTTCTCTCCTTGGACCCGTTTATTAGACGGGTGGAGGCCTCACGGGAAATCCGGGGGGTGCGTATCCGCAAGACCGGCTTTAAACTATCGGCGTTTGCTGACGATCTCCTTGTGCATTTACTTCGGCCCCATGATTCGCTTCCCAGCTTAATGAGTGAGATTGAGCTTTTCGGTCAATTCGCCGGGTTAAAAATTAATCGGGAAAAGTCTGAGGCACTGGATATAATGGGAACTGTGAGGAGTAGCTGGCAAGGGCCCTTCCCCCTTAAATGGGCGACTAACCATTTTAAATATCTTGGCATTGTCTTAACTGGTCAGCCCTCCCAACTCTATGAGAGTAACCTTTCAAAAATTTGTCAAGGCCTCCAAGTGCAGTTGCAGGCTTGGCGTCCTCTCCCCTTGTCTTTGTCTGGGAGGATTGCCGCGGTCAAAATGGTAATTTTACCAAGGATTTTATACTGGCTACAGACGCTGCCCGTTTGGCTTCTGCGAAAGGACCTGAGGCGGTTGGAGGGACTTATCAGTGGATTTTTGTGGGGGGGGGCGCGTGCACGTATTGGATACTCCCGCTTGGTGGGGAGTTGGAGGCGTGGGGGGTTGGGACTCCCTGATTTGGGGGCCTATGCTTTGGCCTGTCAGGCTCGACATCTGGGTGACTGGTTAGGGGGGACCGAAGTCTTTACTCCACGGGGGCTGGAGGAGGCACTCGCAGCTCCAGTAGCGGTTCTCTCCCTCTTACACCTGGATTACCGTCTCTTTCCGGCTCGCTTAACTGGGAGTGTGCTTTTTGTCCCCGTTTGTCGAACTTGGCGACAGCTCAATACATACTGGAACACGAATTGGAGGGTGTCTAGTTGGCTGCCCATTCAGGGTAATGTTCTGTTTACTCCGGGCATGGAAAATGCACCCTTTCGGGTATGGGCGGAGAAAGGCCTCCAAAATTTAGGCCATGTGGTCGACCTTTCAGGGTGCTCGAAGAAGTTCCGGTCCCTCTGTGCCGAATATGCGTTGGAGACTGGTCACCAATTCGCCTATATGCAGCTATCGCACTATATTGCCTCTTTGCCGGCAGCAGAGCTGCGGGCGGAGCGCACGGCTCAGATCCTAGAATTCTTTGACTTGGGTGGGGGACCCCAACTGTCCATCCGTTTGTTGAAGGCACGCTTGGCTCCCTACTGGCCGTCCCCGGACTATCGGTCTGCGGAGCTGGGGTGGGAGGCGGAGCTGGGCCAGGAGATCGGCCCGGGTACACTCTTAAAGGCCCTGCAGCGGGTAGGGGAGCTGGCGGTGGGAGCTCGCTGGAGAGAGGTGCAGTACAAATCTCTCACTAGGGTGCATTTCTCTCCTTGACGAGCCCTCCGATCCCATCTCACGTCGGATGGTTGCTGCCCCAGGTGTTCGGAGCCCTTGGTGCACCTGGTGCACATGTGGTGGGGGTGCCGATTCATTCGGCCGTACTGGACAAGAATAGGCTCCTTTATGGAGCGAATTTTGGGCCAGCAGATCTGTTGGGATAGTTCCTTGGTTCTTTTTGATCAATTGCGCCTCACACAGCCCAAGGGTAGATGGGAGAGGTGGTTGGTGCGCAAGGCCTGTCTGGTGGGGAAGGGCCCCATATTGCAAAACTGGCGGGAACGACAGGCGCCCTCGTTTTGGGCGTGGCGGAATGCTTTCCACCAGATGCTGCTCATGGAAGCTAGATACGCCCGGGGTAATGTTAAACGATGGCCTCACTTTCAGCTGCTCTGGGACCCCTACCTTCAGAGCCTGAGCTCACGCTCCAGAAACGAAGTGTTGCAACTAGGCCCTTAAAAGGCTGGGATGCCCAGAGGTGCTCATGATAGATGGTGATGCCCGGGTCCTCTTGGTATGGGTGCGCCCAATGAGGGGGGTGGGGGGGGGGGGGTTAGGGGTCCATACATTGGAAAACTGTACAACACCTATGTGTTTATTTCTGTTCTCCTGGGGGGGGGATAAGAGTTGCTCCCCCTCCGGGAGTTTGCTTGTTGTACTGCCTATTCTTGTTACATGGTGTTGTTAAATAAAGTATTTAAAAAAAAAAAAAAGCATGGGACAAACACAGAGGATCTCTAAAGGTAAAAAGGGGACTGTTGTAGTTGTTATGGAAGGACAGACTAGATAGGCCATGTGGTCTTTTCCTGTCGTCATATTTCTATGTTTCTATGTTTATATTGTCATTTTGTTAAATAAAATATATAGGATCATATTAGTTCATATCTTGATTACAAATGACATATATACTTTTGCTATAAATGATCAATCACCACTGTTAAGTAAAATAAACATTATTTTAAAAACAAAGTTAACAATTATTGCATTTTCCAGTTCAATATATAGTTGGGCTCCAAATTACAAAAATCCTTTTTTATTTATTGTGGAAATCCTATAGTTCGAATCTTTATACCCCTCTTAATTTATGAATACCGATTATGTTTAATAAAAATGTTTTACTAAAAAAAGGGACTGGCTGATCAGTAAAGGGAAGACCTTTCCCAATTACTCTTCTTATAGAAACAGTAGGGCCAATTAAGTGAATGTCTAGCCATTAGAATTGAACAGGCATCATTAATAAGGTCTGGCCAAAACCTCAGCTCACCAGAATAGGTTATTAATGTAAACCTTAGCAGAAATAAGGCCCTAACAAGGAGATTTGTTATTCTCTTGACATACAATATCTCTGGACATTGAAGTCATTCAGAAGTTGTCAATTAACATTCACCAAAGTAGCATCAGCAACAATAGGCGTATCATTGTTAATTGTGTCATGTCTTCCATTATTGTCTCTTTCACCAACTGACAGCTTGGCCTGCTATCAAGAATAGTTTCCAATGTTAGCTTTCTTGTGATATTTGGTCCACAATATCTTGGAAAGCTCTTCATAAACAAAAAGGTAGTTTCACCCCTTTTCCCTGCACAAAAACAAATTCTGTTTAAATCTTAAGGGTTCAATCATACTTATATATTCCCACACTTTTTTTGTTTCCCATGCAGGCAGGTTTCATCATCCTTTCCTTTATTACAAGATCTAAGGCTCTTATAAACATTCAAATGACTGCAGAAACTAGAAATGTCGTCTTTTACTCTTCACTTTTACTTCACAGTTTACTTTTTCTCACTCTTTTTTTCTTAATTTTCTTTATAATTTTAATCCGCATGCATTCATTCACCACAGACCATTCACTAATCAAGTTCATAGACACTACTGCCAGTCCTTTACCATACATCGTCACGTCCTGATTACACGGGCCCATAAGGGATTTGCCCTCCGTAATCAGAGCTTACCCATCGAACACCACTTTAAAACTATGTCAATGACCTTGTTATCTTCGCTTCACATGGTTATAATTCACATGGGTGGCTTACACCATAAATCCCTCCCATCTAGGGCAGGGAAATCTGAATATTCACACCCACTATCTTCTACTGCTGTAAGAAACTGGCAACCTCTAAAGCCACATTTCATTGCAATTCATTTCTTTCAATACACAATGGATTTTTTGGATTGGTTCTCTTAATCTTTTCAGAAGCTCTTTATATAAACATATAGTCACATATTTTTCACATTAGTAACTCTTGTAGGAATCTCCTAAATATGACAACTAATCTAAACTAGGAACTTTCAAACAATCCATTTCTTGCTCAACCTCTGCAGAACCCTGAGCCAGTTCAGAAATTCCTATTGGCAAATAATACAGCTTCGATAACCGAACTTCCTTGGGGTTATTTTATTTATTTATTTATTTATAGCTTTTCTATACCGCGCTCTTTTTCATCAGCGCGGTTTACAATGAACAAGAATACTCACAGCAAGCAACATGTTTACATGAAACAGGAAAATTCAACTGGGATTCAACTTAGTGAAACTATGTACATATATGTTATGAAATTATATACAATGAATAGAGATTTTATTAACATCTTGTATAAATAATATATTTACAATTTTTCTATGTGGGCTTGGAATGTATTAGAGGGTTGATGATGGGCACTGGGATTGGTAGAAGTGTAGAAGGAACAGGTGGTGTTTTATGGCTTTTCTGAATTGCTTGAGGTCCGTGATTGCTCTAATGGTAGGTGGTAGGTTGTTCCAACATTTGGGTGCGTAGTGTGCGAAAGCCCTGTCTGTGGTTGTGCACGTGCATTTTGTGGCTTCTGATGGTGTGGCTAGGGTATTTGCAGCTACGGATCTCCTGGATCTAATGTTAGGAGTGTGGTTGAGGAGGTTTGAGATTGCTGAAGGGGCAATCATGTTGATCGCTTTAAATGTCATAATAAGGGCTTTATAAGTAATCCTGCAGTATATGGGGAGCCAGTGTAGTTCCATTAGGATGGGTGTAATGTGGTCACTTTTTGAGGCGCCGTAAAGGACACGGGCAGCGGCATTCATGGCAAGTTGTAATGTATTTAGGGTGTTTTTAGGGAGGCCATGGAGTATTATGTTGGAATAGTCAAAGTGGGGTGTGACTATGGTTTGGAATATGGTCCGGAAGTTGTCTTGGTCGAGCATATTTTTCAGGTTACGGAGGGTCCTTATCTTGAAATAAATGTTTTTTACAGTGCGGTTGACATGTTCTTTGAAGTCAAGTCGATGGTCCAATATTACTCCAAGGTATCTTATGGAGGACTTGATTGGGAGGTCAGCGTCCCGTACTTTTAGAGTAACTGGTGGTGAAAATTCTCTGTTTTTCGTGATGAAGAGGACCTCGGTTTTTTTGAAATTTATTCGCATATTCTGGGTGAGGAGCCAGTCTGCTATAGCGTTAAAGCAATCTACTAGTGTTGTGTAATCTGGGCACGAAACGTTGATTGGTGTGAAGATGAGCACATCGTCTGTGTAGATTAGGGAGGATATGCCAAAGGAGCGAGTGATATCGCATAGGGGCTGCATGTATATATTAAATAGCAGTGCTGATAGGGAGGAGCCCTGAGGTACTCCTTGTTTTAGCTGGAATGGTTCTGAGGTGCCTTCGACCGTCCTGACTTGTTGCCAGCGATCTTCCAGGCATGATTTGCACCATTCCCATGCCAACCCGTGGATTCCCTTGTCGTGTAGTCGGGTTAATAGTTTGTCGTGGTCCACGGAGTCAAATGCTGCGGAGATGTCGAGGAAAATTAGGGCAAAGCCCTTTTTGATATCATCTATCCCACTGATGAGTGTGTTGGTTAAGGTGGTCAGCAGTGTCTCAACTCCGTGGGCTTCCCTGAATCCGTGTTGACTGGGGTCAAGCGGTGAAGAGGTGTCTATGTGTTGTTGGATTTGATTGTTGGTCACTTTCTCAATTATTTTGGATAGAAGCGGAATACTGGAGATCGGACGGTATGATTCTTCTTTTGTTGGGTCCAGTTGGTTGTTCTTTAGCAGTGGCCTTATGGAGGTCTGCTTTAGGGCAGATGGGAAGATGCCTGTTGAGAAGGACATATTTATTATTTCTGCTATGATTGGGCTAAATTCTGCACGCATAGCTCTTATCCAGTGTGCTGGGCAAGGGTCGTTGGGTGCTGTGGTGGTATTCATTTTGATGATGATGTCTTCAATGGATTTTGCTGAGGGAGATGATAGTTGAAGGAGAGGAAACTGGTGGGTATAATGCTGGGTGGGACTTGGGGAATATGAGGTTGTAGTTCTGATGGATTTAGCCTGTATGAAGTTGGCATACTTTTGGGGGTGTATAGGTTCATGTTGTGGTGGTGAAGGTTCTGTGGTTAGAGTTTTTACTAGATTGAAGAGTTCCCATGGTTTGTTTAAGGATCGGTTGAGCAGTTCAGAATGGAAAGTTTTTCTTGTGTCCCATATTGCTTCACGGTGGGCTCGCAGGTGGGTTGAGTATTTTGTTTGATCTGTCGGGTTATGTGTTTTCCGCCACTTTCTCTCAAGCTTCCTCAAAAGCATCAGGGACTTCCTTAGCTCCCGGGAGAACCATGGTGCAGATGGTCTTTTTCCTACCAGGTTATTCGTAGTTGGGTTTTTGTAGGCTGGAGGCCACATGGCGTATTGGTTGATAGTTTCATTCCAGGTAGCAACCATGTCGTTGATGTTGGAAGAAGGCTGATTGAGTTTTGGGAGTAAATGTTTCTTGATTTCTTCTTCGTCGATTTGTTTGAAACGTGTGTGATTAGTTGCTGAACGTTTCTTTGTATTTGTGAAGGGGTCTTGTTGAGCTGGTATTTTGAATGAGATCAGGCTGTGATCTGACCAGGGGACTGGAGTGATGGAGAGGTCGGGTATATAGTTTGTGGACACGTAAGTGGGTGGAGCGAAGACAAGGTCGAGAACATTGCCACGCTGATGGGTGGGCTGGTTTACGATTTGATTGTAGTTGAGGTTTTGCATTGCGTCTTAAAAGGAGTTAGATAGAGCAGGTTGAATGGATGAGAGATTGAAGTCGCCCATTATCCAGTTTGGTTTATCTGGATATGCAGGGTTGCAGGCTAAGTCGATTATGTTGGATAGTTCTTCAGATGTTGAGTTTGGTGACATGTATATAAGATTGATAGTATTGTAGTTGTTGTATATTGAGATTGTGTCTAGTTGTTTCGTGCTCTTAGCTAGGATTGTACGGTATTGGAGACAAGTCTTTGCTATAATGGCAACCCCTCCTCCTCTTTTGTTTGTTCTGTTACTTGTGTAGGTAGAGTAATTGGGTGGTGTGAGCTGGTTTATTATGACTGTGTCAGTCTCGGAGAACCAAGTTTCTGTTATCATTAACATGTCTAGCTTGCGTTTGATTATTAGGTCCGAGATGGCTGGCCATTTCTTGCGTGCAGAGTGGGCGTTTATTAGGGCACATCTGAGTTCTTCTTGTTGAGGAATAGCTCGGTTGCGCTTTGTATTGGCTGTTTGGTCTATAGCTATATGTAGTAGGTGTGAGTGTCTCTTGTAAGGGTTTTGTGGATGTTGGTGAAAACTGCGGGAGTGTTTTTTGTTCGAGTTGTGCAGTGAAGGGATGTGGTAGTGATCCTGGGAGAGTGAATTAGTTTCATATATGACACTGGAGAGTAGGCATATTAACGTTATGGTCAGTAAGGTCATGGTTGCTGTAGTGTGGAACACTTTTGTGGAAGGATATTTTTAGGCATGCAGTTGGTAACACCGATTCAAATTACTTGTTTCAATCAGTAACTTTAGAGAGTCTAAAATCAACAGCTTGACATTACTGGTATGAGCCAAGGTTTTAAGTAATACAATGAATCGAACTGTAGCTAGTTAGGTATGATACAATGTTTCAAGTGAAGCATTAGCATTTGCTAAGTACGGTACAATGAATCAACTGTGGCTAAGTAAGAAGCAACTGAGGCTCGGTAAGCTACAGTGATTCAACTGAGGCTAAGCATGATTTAGTGTTAAAAACAGAGCGTCGTAGTTGCTTAAGGGCAAAACTTCAATATGTGATCTGGTAAAGCTTTATAGGGGATCGGTAGGTAAATACCTTAGGGTCTAGTTCGCGGGATATGCCTGTGGGAGTTCTGGATTCAACAGCTGTCTAGAGAGTGATGAGAATGTTCAGCTTTCAACGGTTGAGGTAGGTAATGTGCCGCTGCCTAAGGGCCGTGCCAAAGGGCCCTCTGGCGAGGCCCTCAGGCGCGGGTTAGGCAAAAGGAGAACCTCCTACAAATATTTATGAAACCATATTATTGGTGATAAGAAGTGTGTTCAGGGAAAATTCAAACAACACAATTTTTTTGAATGGTGTAAATTATCCAACAATTCATTCTGACGACATAAAGAAAGGAAATCTTGAGTAGTAGAGGCGAGGGCCCGCTGCACAGCAGTTGTGAAAAATATGTGCTGAACTGGTGTGACTGCAGTCTGGAAGAAGACATGATGCAGTTATAAGGAACAGAAAGCAGAGGTGAGGGAATGTTGTAAGGTAAAGAAACATACACCCTTACAGAAATGTTAAGAAGAGCAAGTGTTTATTATGGCTATGCTGAAATGTTCTGTTTGTGTTAAAAGAGCTAATCCAAGGGACCCTAACAAATCCTGTGTTCTGAAAACTGGAACTGTTGGTATAAGCATAGTATGTGAGTGAGTCTGGAAACAAATCATGTTGGAGTGAGAAAGGGAGATCATATGTGTAGTCCTGGGATGTCATGTCAGTATGGCATAGCAGCTGTTAGTTATAGGTTCAGTTTGGCAGAATGATATCTTTTAAGACTGCAAGTGAGAGTGTGTGGTTTGGTGGTAGCATGGGAGGATCTGGTGCACTGCTTTGCAATTCAGGGAAGCCATGAATAGCTGACCGGTACCTGGACCATATGGATGACCACAGTGTCACCAGGTGCCAGTGTGATAGGGCAGCCATACATAAGATGTACCAGGCACTGGGAGACATGACTGATGTTGTGACAACATCCCCCAGATTGTGCCATGAGGCCTACATCCTTCCCCAGTCCAGGATCTAGGCAAGCTGTGGGAGTGGTGAAATATCTGGAGGTTGGCTACCTGGGTATGATGGCACAGGGATCCCCCTTCCTATGCCCATACAGGCCTGACCAGGGGAGCAGTGCCACAAAGCAGACTGTGGGAAGGCAGACAGGGTTGCCTTATAGATAGTGGATGTATACAGACCGACATACGCTATGATGGGACAGGTGCAGCTGCTGTGAGAAATGCCAGTACCCAGATATGTGGGAATCAGATGCCATAGCCAGAAGGCCATACTATTAATACAACTACTACTGATCATTTGTATAGCGCTACAAGGCATACCCAGCGCTGCACAGACATACGTAAAAGATGATCTAGTCAAGACAGACAACACAGCAGCTGTGGACAGATTACATTTAGGGGGAATGATAAGGAAACACAAGGGAGGGTAGGTGGATCAGATCCAAAAAAGAGTTGAGCGTTCAGCCTGGAATTCAGAAGGGCCAGAGAAGAAGCCTGACGTTAAAACTCAGGAAGTTTGTTCCAGGCATAAGGAGCAGTAAGGGGAAAGGAGAGAAGTCTGGAGTTGGCAGTAGAAGAGAAGGGTACAGATAGAAGCAATCTGCCAAAGAGTGGAATTCCCAAGGAGGGGTGTAGGGAGCAATAAGAGAGGAAAGATAGGGAAGAGCAGCAGAATGAGTGCACTTATAGGCCATAGGCACCTAAAGGATTTACATTTGTTGCTCAGCTATATTATACATCCTTTGGGGAACTGCAATGTTAGTTTCAGGTTTTGTGCACTTGGTAAAGGTCCATCCTTAACAGTTTAAAGCGTATTTATAGAGATGATCAAGGCAGGAATCACTGGGGCCATTTTATAATGCGAAGTACCATTTGATGCAAAGTATGACCTGACATATATGCTCATCTTTACATTCTCTTATTCCATATTAGGGTGCACTGGGACTACCTAGCACCTTTCAGGGCATGAAAAGGACTGATATATGGTCTAGGTTGCAGCAGCAGTCATTTCTCATTGGTATTTATGTCTACGGTGCATCAGCAAACTACTGTCAGTGTGAAGGGCAGCTTAGGAGATGCATGTTTTTATCAAGGAGGCGTGGCATCCACAGGTACATCGGAGAAACATGCAGGATCCAAAATGTGCAACTTTTCAGAATATGGTGGGCATGGGGACATCCAAAACATTTACCCATTTCCCATAATATTGACGAGGGACGTGTTTCTCCATTATATCACATGGCCTATGCATGCAACTGTGCGTGGGCCAAGCAGCATATGTATGAGT
Source organism: Ichthyophis bannanicus (assembly GCA_033557465.1). Lineage (NCBI taxonomy): Eukaryota > Metazoa > Chordata > Amphibia > Gymnophiona > Ichthyophiidae > Ichthyophis > Ichthyophis bannanicus. The sequence goes on along the minus strand of CM066035.1, from coordinate 672,300,825 downwards.
GGAGGAGTGGCCTAGTGGTTGGGGCAAGGTACTTCAGGCCGGAAGTTCAGGGGTTCAAATCCCACTAGAGGACAGCAACCTTGGGCCTGAAGGACTGGGGTTTCTAGTCCCACAGGTGCTCCTTGTGGTCTTGGGCAAGCCACTTAACCCTCCATAGCCCATGTTCCCTGTAAAATAGTTATCTTCAAGTTATAATGACCTGTTCAATGTAATTTCAGTTTGTTCAAAGTAAACCGCACTGATGCAGAATAGCACGGTATATAAGAGAATGTAAAAAAATAAAAAATATGCATGGATTGGCTGAATGGCGCTTTGTCCATGCCACAACGGACACATCTACCTCCCCAATTCTGGACCCAAGGGTACATCTAGACCCGCCGATGTGGAATGAGGCCCGTTTTCTATTTAGACTTGTCTGCAGGCCAGACGTGCATGTTATCGAATTATGCCTCCACATGAAAAAATATTTGCTGTGATTCTTTTTTAAATGTGCTACTTTGTAAGTCCATGGAATATTCCCGTCTTTGTACTTTCTGAAATAATAAACAATTTGCTCTACCAGCTACACTCTACTTGACTCTTGATTTTATAGACTTCTATCATATCTCCTCTCACTTATCTCTTCTCCAAGCAAAAGAACACTAACTTCTTAAGCCTTTCTTCCCTTCCCTCTGCCATTTTAGGCTACCTTCTGTGAACCTTTTCTAGTTCTGCTATATCTTTTTTTGATATGCGGCAACCAAAATTGCATAGAATTCTCAAGGTACAGAAATATTTTCTAACATTCTGTTTAATTTTATGGCTGTCACCATGCACTGAAGGGAAAATTTCAACATATTCACAATGATGCCTATAATCCACTCTTAATGTGGAACCTAGCACCATATAGCTATAGTTTGGATTATACTTTCCCTCCAAAACTGAGCTTCTTGTATTGCCCCCTAAACTCTCTTCTCTCCTTCCTCTTTTCTTAGTCTTTGTGGATAACTCTTTACTCCTCCCTGCCTCTCAACTCGTAACCTTGGGGTAGTCTTCAAATCCTCTCTCTCCTCCACACACACATCCAACTGATAGTTAAAACCTGTCATTTCTTTCTCTACATCATCACCAAAATTCACCCATTCCTTTCTGAACACACACACTACTAAGACACTTATCCACTCTTTAGTCACCTCCCATCCTGACTATTGTAACCTACTCCTTGATGGTCTCCCTCTGAATCATCTCTCTCCCCTTCAATCTGTTCAACACTCTGCTGTGTGACTAATCTTCCACCAGCCTCGTCATGCTCATATTACCCCTCTTGTCAAGTCACTTCATTGGCTCCCTATCCATTTCCGCATCCATTTCAAACTTCTCCTGCTGAACTGTAAGTGCATTCACTCTGTAGCTCCTCACTATCTTTCCTCTCTTATATCTCCCTAACCCCTCCTCAGGAACTCCGCTCTTCGGGCAAATCACTTCTATTTGTACCCTTCTCTTCTATTGCTAACTCTATACTTCAATCCTTTCACCTTGCTGCTCCTTATGCCTGGAACAAACTACCTGAGTTTGTACGCCAGGCTTCATTGCTGGCCCTTTTCAAATCCAGGCTGAAAATTCACCTCTTAACTGCCACTTTCATATCTAGATTCGCCTAATCTCCTTTGTGTTTCTTTACCATTCCTCCTAGATGTATTCTATGTCTATGTATTATGTGTTGACTGTCTTGACTAGATTGTAAGCTCCGAAGAGCAGGGACCGTCTTTTATATGTGTCTGTGCAGCCTTGCATATTTCTTGTAGCACTATACAAATGTTCAGTAGTAGTAGTAGTAATACTTGTCCATATAAAATGTCATCTGAATGCCCAGTTTCCCCATCGTATATGGTCCTCCAGCAATTTTCACAATCCACTTGTGATTTAACAATTTTGAATAATTTGGTGTCATCTGTAAATCTGAGCACCTCCTTTATTCCAATTTCTAGAACATTTATAAATGCATTTAAAAATACCAATCCCAGTTGAGATTCCTGGGGCGTGCCACTACTTACCTTTCTTTATTTAGAAAACTGACATAAGAACATAACATAAGAACATAAGATATGCCATACTGGGTCAGACCAAGGTCCATCAAGCCCAGTATCCTGTTTCCAACAGTGGCCAGTCTAGGTCATACGTACCTAGCAGTTTCCCCAAAAGACACAGGTTCCACAATGCTTGTACTGGGTCAAGCATTGATATCCTGGGTCCCTTCTTAATAATGGTTTATGGACTTTTCCTCCAGGAACTTGTCCAAACCTTTTTTAAACCCAGCTACACTAACAGCCTTTACTACATCCTCCGGTAACAAATTCCAGAGTTTGATTACACGTTGAGTGAAAAAATATTTTCTTTTATTAGTCTTAAATAGTTTACCCTGTAGCTTCATTGCATGTCCCCTAGTCTGTCTATATTCTGATAACGTAAACAATCGATCTACGTTTACCCGTTCCACTCCGTTCATTAATTTATAGACTTCTATCATATCTCCCCTCAGCCGTCTCTTTTCCAGGTTAAAGAGCCCTAACCTTTTTAGCCTTTCTTCATAGGAGTATCCTTCCATCCCCTTTACCATTTTGGTGGCTCTTCTCTGAACCTTTTCTAATAACGCAATTTAGTCCTACTCTCAGTTTCCCATCTTTTAACCGTTTCTTAGTCCACAATAGGGCATTGCCTTCTATCTCATGACTTTTTAATTTCCTCAGGAGCCTTTGGGTCTTTGTTAAATATTTTCAGAAAATCCAGATAGAGAATATCAATTGGCTCACCTTTACCCACAAATTTAGTCATTTCTTTAAAAAAAAATTGGCGAGGCAAGCCTAAACTAAACCCATGCTGGCTCTATTCTGGTAAAAAATGGCTGACTATGAAGGTCATTTTAAAAGGCTTAGTCACAATTTGGAATCTGAAAACATGCATGCAGATGTCCAAATCATGGAGGTGTCCCCAGAAACATTTCACAATGGTGTAGGCAGGACATGTGGAGGAGGAGTGTACAGGATGGGGCAATGTCCCTCATCCAAATTTAGACTTGCTCCAGCCATGAACAGGCAAAGGAAAAGTGTTAGTTTGTGCTGTAAAACGTTTGGATCATGTAGAAAAGATGGTACTCCAGCATACCTTGTACTCTCCATAAGCACAATGAAATTGTTGGGGTAATTGGGAAATTTGTACTGTGTTTGTACCTCCACTGGATGTCTCTGAGACATCCCCAAGCTAGAATACTATTTCAGGGGCATCTATACTATGTGGTTAGCCTCAGATGTCCATATCAGTCGTGTTCACGTTTGCAAAATTGTGCCCGAACTTGGAAATGCCTGCCTCTTTTTGGGACATTCTGGATTAGAAGTTCAAGATTTCACTTGGACGTCATTTCTAAAATGTGTCTTCACATATTCAGCATTTTGATTCTTTAGAATAATTTGAATTGTGTTGGTTTCTGGTTATCATCATTTTTCTTGTAATGATTTTCCGCCTCCTAAAAATCATACGTGCTGGCCAACACTGAACGTCTTCCAGTCAGGATAATTTAGCCTTGAGGGTTTCATAAAGATATGTTTAATTTAAAATCATGCATGCAGGGAGCCAGGGAGACAGAATATGCTTCCTACGAATAGCGGGAGTTGCACGTCCAACCCAGACGTACATCCCTGCTATTCGCAGATCAGAATGACCCCCATAGAGGGTAATTTTATAAATGCCCACACATTGTAACATGCATATATCAGGCCTATTTTAAACATGTAAAATAGGGGAATAAGTTGTGAGATACATTGGCAAATCCCGGGGCAATCACGACAGCCCTAGAGCTGGGGCAAATGCATGAGCCTAGATTTGTAAAGATCACATGCAAATTATAGTATTTTATAACTTACATGTGTTTTGTGCTCCACTCACATACCGTATACATGCCACTGACTGATGCACCTAATGACAGAATAGCATCTGACTAAAGTACACACGTAAAGGTGCATCCATTTATGTAAGTCATGAAAAATACATGACTTACACATGTTGACCACGCAAAGTTTTATGTGACTATAAAATTACTTCCACAGTTGCTAAAGGATAGTCACAATGGGGGAAATGCATTCATGAAAGGAATATAGGGTTGGTTGGAAGCTGCAGCTGACATGGGAAAGCCAGACACACGGCCTCTATGAGTCTTTATTTTCAACTCCAAATAGTAAGTTAATATTTTTCAAGACTGATCTTCAAATACCCCAACAAATAAATCTATGCACTAGAATGATTTTTACAAAATGAAGGCCACAGTTAAAGATCCAAGGAAAATATAGCCTCTAAGAATCCCAGACTAATTCTCATAGTCAATCACTTTTGTACTTTGAACTGCTACATTAAATTTGGAAATGAGTTTCATAACTGTTTTCAGAAGCTCACTCATGGAAGTCTGCCAGGTTCACTTAGTGTAATTGTACTTTCAGCTATTAGTTGGCTTAAATTTTTTAATTCTTAAATAAGTCATTAATTTTTTTAGGAAAACGTACTCAAGTTTTGATTTTCTGAAACATTCTGAATGGAAGCAGCTGTCAGGGGGAGGAGATGAGGACGATGGTTTAATCATGCTTGGGAAGAAAATGAATCAGAAGCATGAGGAGTATGAAGCAAGAAAAAGCACCCACAAAGAAATCAACCATTTCGGCTGTGCGTGTTCATTATGGTCAACTTCATTCCATTTTACCAAGCACTGCTTCATTCAGTGCATGCTAACAGCATACACCAACATGAAATACCACACACTAACACAAAGCGGTGTGAATTATTATATGCAAAGGCCCAGTGCACATGGGAGTGGAGGAGTAACCTAATAGCTTAAATTGGGTAGAGAACCAGGGACATTACAACTGAGCTTGTGGAAGGGGACAAAGTAGACAATGGTTCGACTTTCAAACACAAAAGTTGTCCATGCCAAAATAAATCAATTATAGTTATCTTTTAATTCAATGAATAAGTTGGCATCTCTGATTTAAATAAAATCTTTGTGCAGGGCTAACATAGGAAAAACAGCATCCAACACAAGAGCCAAAAATAAAGCTTATTGCACTTCTAAAAGTTGGTTTCAGGTAGGTCCTGCAGAAACTCCTTGTCCATAATGTTGGTGATATCTGCTAGCTGTATGATCCTTCTACAGGTGGAAATCCTGAACTGTACATGATGGGGGTGGGAGAGCAAGGAGTATTGAAGAGAGGGAAGAAAAACACCAAATTGTTGAGTAAAAAAAAACTTAAAATAGCTAAGCTCAAACATTTATTGGCCTAGATTGGAGAAGCAGCAGGTTTTGAGAATGGACAGTGAGGGAAAGGACGTTTAGGATTATGATCACAGTCTCCAAAATAATCTCATTTACCTTATTTCTAATACTTAATGCACCAGCACAGAAAGACAATAATTACATCAGAAACTGAAGTATACTACAAGGAGAGGCTAAAAAGGTTAGGGCTGTTCAACCTGGAGAAGAGACGGCTGAGGGGAGATATGATAGAGGTCTATAAATTAATGAATGGAGTAGAACGGGTAAATGTAGATCGATTGTTTACGCCATCAAAATGTAGAAAAACTAGGGGACATGCAAGGAAGCTACAGGGTAACCTATTTAAGACTAACAAGAGAAAATATTTTTTCACTCAATGCATAATCAAACTCTGGAATTTGTTACCGGAGGATATAGTAAACGCTGTTGGTGTAACTGGGTTTAAAAACAGGTTTGGACGGATAGAGGGAGGTTTTTCAAGATGGCTGCTGCAACAGTCTGCTCTGCGTGAGTCCGCTTCAATGGGGAAGAAGCGAAAGGGCAAGTCTGGGCTGTTGCCCTCTCAGCCTGTAGATGCCTCTTCGCCGGCTGTTTCTTCGGTGGTGGGTCCTCTTGACCCTTTTCTTCAGCGTACAACGCGGGTTTCGGAAGTATCGGGAGGAGTTTGTCGGTTTGCAGGTTCGCCAGAGTCGGAATGCCCGGCGTCTGCTTCGACTACAACCATCTCCCCCGTGATGAGTCCTGCACCAAAACTGGCCCGTAGTCAGCCCTTGCCTGAGGGCTTCCTGGAGTTATCGGCACCACCGCCTTCGGCGGGGGGGTCCTTCCTCACGAGGGCCAGGATGGGCTGTTTCTACTGGGTCTGGGAGTGAGCCGGTTGGAGATCTCGGCTCGCAGAGTGTTTCGGTGCCATTGGGAGAAGCAAGAGGTGAGACGGAGTTTGTCTCGCCGAGTGGAGCGCCTGTGTTGCGCCTATGGAGCTGTTTACCTCACCGGTTGAGTCTGAAGGGGCTTTTTCTCTGCAAAGACCGCAGAATTTTACTCTTGAAACCATTTGGAATGCGATAGTTTCACTTGAGGAAGCCCTTCTGCCACAGGTATCGTCTTTGTCTAAAAAGGTGACTGTAACTTCAAGTTTGGTGAACGACTTGGACAAAACAGTTTCCTGCCTTCAGACGAGCTACTGCGATGTGAATAATAAGGTGGTGTCCTTAGAGGAGTGTTCCAAGGGACATAGAAGGAATATACAACTATTACAAATGAAAGTTGAGCAATTGGATAATATTTCTCGCGTGAATAATTTGAGACTTATTAATTTCCCGAGAGTTTCGTCTATCTCTCCTAGAGATATGTTTATGAAATATTTGATTGAGACTTTGGGAGTTTCCCCTGATTTAGTTCCCCCCTTAGTAAAAATCTATTATCTACATTTTAGCTTCCACAATGTCCCGGGGATTGAATTCTCGAATAGAATGGGAAGTGTGTCTATGAGAGACAAGAAACAAGACTGATGATAGTAACAAATTTGTTTCCTAAACAAGGATGGTAATTTTTTCTTAAGTAGAATCGATCATGTCTTACTATTTAACTACCCCGCATGCGCGGCGTTTTTGTAGGAATACCCGTATTTGCCAAAGCCTAACAGAGCCATGCCGGTGCTACATCAGGTAGGAGGTTTGAATTATATGGTAGAAAATTCATTAAAAAACAAACACAGTACGAGAAGTATATATCTAAAGAACTCATTTCTCTTTTTAGTGCTAATATGAAAAATTCCCCTGATGAAACCTTTTGGAGAAACGCATCTCATAGCGCATGAACAAGCGTCGGGAATTCATCGCACAGCTAAGCACTGGTTCACTATTTTAAAATAAGTAGTATGTTTAAGAGGCTTGTTAAGGACAACGTCAGAGCTTAGAAATATTGAAGACTTGTCTACATAAAAATTTTTGAGAACAACTAATGGCTAATGGTTTAAGTAAGAGGTCATTGATGTATATTTAGGCATCAGTCCACTGTAAAATCCATAAAACAGTGGCAGCCTATGGTTTCTGAGACATCGTTAGCCATGAGTCTAATATGATATACAAAATGCTTCCCTAGTTGTATTACAGAGGAACACTATTATCTGCATCCCAAACTCTGTGATAAATAACCACATTATCACTTGCTTTCATTAGCGCCAAGCGGGCGGCTTCTACTGTTGGCTCATAAGATAGATATTCCGTTACTGGGCTGTTGCTTTTTCTTTGTATATTAGGTTAAGAATTTATGATGTTAAACTTCCTCTGTTTTGTGGGCTAGTGAGACCAGGCAAGTGGAATTATTTCTTCTTGTAATTTTTCTTTATTATGTCTGCTTATTTGTGGATTGTATTTCTTAATGCCTGTTCTTTTTCTTCAAGATTGGTCTGTGGGGCCTTTCTTGTTTTTTTGTTTAAAAACTGCATAAATAAAAAAAAAAAAAAAAATAGGTTTGGACAAGTTCCCGGAGGAAAGGTCCATAAACCATTATTAAAGGGGACCCAGGAAATCCACTGCTTATCCCAATACAAGCACTGTGGAACCTGTGTCTTTTGGGGAAACTGCTAGGCACTTGTGACCTAGATTGGCCACTGTTGGAAACAGGATACTGGGCTTGATGAACCTTGGTCTGACCCAGTATAGCATATCTTATGTTCTTATGATGCCACTTTATGGAAGTCTGGAGAAAAGAAAAGCCAACAGTGTTTAAAGAAAGTAAGATATGCTCCTAGGGTCTCATTGTAGACATTTGCAAGAGATAGGTTTGTATGTTTCCCACTTGTAGTTTCTGAATGGCTCCCCTCTCTTTCCTGCCTTATACAACTCCACTAGAGAAGCTTAGCTTATGAAAAGCCTTATGAAAGCTGCATGCCTGTCAGAGGGGCTATAAGTAACTGCAGAGGAGATAACCAATCAATGGCAGGGGCTGGGAAAAGGTCTGTCTCCCTACTATGATTTACTATGAGAAATTGCAGTGGACAGCAGGCAGCCAAAAGCAGATCAATAAATAAAAAAATACTAAAGTCTTTTTATTTAACTTTTCAAAGAGTAATTTTATAACATGGCACCTAGGTCAAGAAGCCAAGTAGACGGCTACTGAGGCACTATTTTAGAAAGAAACATAGGAATAAAGATAATAGCATAAGTAGCAGAAATCACGCCTTAAGTGCAGGCACGGACGCCTATGCATTGATTGAAGTATTTTAAAACCAACACATGTACTTGCAAACTGTCACACTAAGCTTAGACTGCCCTCCCCCCCCCCCCCGAATATGCCTACCAGAAAAGTGCACACCTTCTTGACAAAATACACACTCGTTAGTTGGTATTTTATAAAAGGCCTTTTGAAGCCATATACATGTGAAAGAAAACGTTAACACATTACCCACATGTGCATTTCATGACTGTGTCAGAAAGCAAACTCATCCATAATGTTGCGCCCTCTCATCTCAACAGTTTGATATCCAATCTACCCAACAACAGAAGTAGAAGAACAGTGAACCTCAATACCCTCTGCCTCCCGAAGTCCTTCACAAAGGTTAATGCATGTACCAGTAACAGAGCCTTCTCATTTATAGCTCCTGCACTCTGGAACCGGTTGCCAAGTGACCTACGTGAAATCTGTGATCTGAAAGACTTCAGAAAAAATCTTAAGACTCACCTCTTCCAATCACACTACAACTTAACCTCGTGAATTTCACTCTGCTGTATGTAAATATGTATATAAGGATCCTGTGTAAAGTCCTAACAATCAGTCACTTGTAAATATGTATATAAGTACAACCGTGTGAACCATTAACAGCAATCAACTGTAAACTGTAACCCCATGTTTTTGCTGTGCTCTTCCTCCCTTCCCTAATCACATTGTATGCATCCATAATTCTGGCTGGTACAGCCAACATCACCATGTGTAACAACCGCTGCTGATCACTGGAAGCAGCGGGATACAAATGTACGCTAAATAAATAAAGCAGTAAGGTCTGTCCTGGGTGATTCCTGTTTCTTCTCTGGCATCGATGTGATATCCAGAGTGAGAAGGAGCCTAATCTATAATTTTTCTATACTTTCAGAGAGAGAAAGAAAACCATGTTTTGCAAAGGGCTGAATGGATCCTTGCTTTAAAAGAATCAAATTCTCAGAACAGAGGGCAAATCTTGCACTGTGCAAAGTCCTTTCCGACCTATAGTCCCTTGGACTCTGGAATGACTGCCAAATCCCCTTAGAAACTTGTCAGAGAACTACAGGAAGCAGTAGAGGAAGGGAAGATGAAGCCATAGGCCAAGTTCTTTGGAAACACGCATATAAAACTTTCAGCTCAAGATGAAATCTCGGTGTTTAGAAATGGAAAGGGCACAAAGACGGAATTCATATAGTCCCATGTGATTTAGTAATGAGGTCACCAATACAAATGGAAGGCACAGTGGGACTATGAAGATGTGTTCCAGTGGTTAGGAAGGAAAGAATGAATAAAAGATAAAGCGGGAGAAAATAGTGTTAAAAAGGTTATTCAGTACATGAATGGACTGTTTTTTTTAAGGCTTTCTTCCTATGTTTAGGACAGCTGTTTATTAAAGTACAAAAACAAACAGCAACATCACCGGCATGTGGTGACACTGACACACACCAGTGAAAACTAACAACAGTTGGGAGATTTTCTTGCTATCCCTTTCTCCCGCCCCCCCCCAACCCTCCCCTTCCCACCCTCTGGAAAGATATATCAATTCAACCAAAACACAGGTATATATTACAGGGATAATCACAATCATAGTCACAATTTGTCCCCAAAGAACTCCCCGACCGTCAGGGGCGGCCCAAGGGGGGTGCGGGGCCATGTGCGGAGACTCGGTGCGGGGCCTCATTTGCATAAGGGGCCTCATTTGCATAAATATTTGCATTATGTTACCATATACTAACTTTTAGTAAACATGCCTCTTAATGAGTGTATGGATAAAGAAAGACTAAAAGATTTCTACATTACTATAATCCAGTGCCAACCACCAGACACATTAGGAACTACTACAAACACTGCCCATTTAGAACCCATAGCAAACCCGCCGTATCCTAACAGCACTACCAGGACTCACAAAGCACCATACCCTACCTATCAAAAGGAAACATGCAAATATTAAACCAATACATTTCAGAGAACAACAATACATGACCTACTGGGGAAAGAGAACAAGTGGCAATGTCAAATAGGAATTACATAAACAGAATACCTCAGCTCAGTTACACATGCAGAACATAGACCATCACCAAACAAGGAATCACAATTTAGAAACAGGAAGACAATAATTAAACTGGGAATCCCAAAAGCCAAACTTGGAATGTACAACACTGTAGAAATAAAACTATACATTAATTTGCTCTTGTACTAAACAAAGCGCAGACGTTAATGATGCACATTTACCAGAGCTGACATATTCCAATTAATAAATTCAAAATAAAGAGATATTTTTCTACTTTTTGTGCATTTTTTTTCAGCTGCAATTGCTCCAGCCACTTTCTTCTGGTTTCTTCGTGTCTTCTGCTAACTCTCCATCGTCTGCTGTCCATTTGTCCTTTCTTCTCTCTTCTAGTTTTTTTCCATTCTCTCTCTACATCTGCTTTAACAAACTAATCTTTCTCCTTTTGCTCTTTCCTCATTCCTATTTCATCCACTCAAATTTTACCCCTCCATCCTCAATCCCCACTTACTCTCCCAATACCCGGCCAATTGTAGATTTTTTATCCCTCCCACACAAAATATTTTTCCCCTCTCCATTTTACTCTCCCAGCCCCATCCCATTCTAATCCTCCCCCAACATCAGCTCCCTTCTAGTTCCAGCCTCACCCAGCATCCATTCCCTTCTAGTCCCTGCATCAGCCCATTTCCAGTCCTAGCCCCCCATCAGCCCATTTCCAGTCCTAGCAACCCCCCAACCCAATACCAGTCCTAGCCCCCCCCATCAACCCACTTCCAGTCCTAACCCCCCATCACCCCATTTTCAGTTTAAGCCCCCCCTATAACCCATTACCAGTCCTACCCCCCCATCAGCCCACTTCCAGTCCTAACCCCCATCAACCCATTTCCAGTCAGCCCCCCATAGCCCATTGCCAGTCCTAACCCCCCCATCAGCCCACAGTCCATTACCAGTCCTAAGCCCATCAGCCCACCTCAAGTCCTAACCCCTCCCCATCAGCCCATTTCCTGTCCTAGCCCCCCCATAGCCCATTATCAGTCCTAACCCCCCCATAGCCCATTACCAGACAGCCCCTATCAGCCAACAGCCCTTTACCAGTCTTAACCCCCCCCATAGTCCATTACCAGTTCTAACCCCCCCCCCAACAGCCCACAGCCCATTACCAGTCTTAACCCCATCAGCCCACCTCAAGTCCTAACCCCTCCCCATCAGCCCATTTTCTGTTCTAGCCCCCCCATAGCCCATTATCAGTCCTAACCCCCCCCCATAGCCCATTACCAGTCCTATTCCCATCAGCCCACCTCCAGTGTTAACCCCCCCCATCAGCCCATTTCCAGTCCTAGCACCCCCATAGCCCATTACCAGTCCTAACCCCCCCATCAGCCCACAGCCCATTACCAGTCCTAACCCCATCAGCCCACCTCCAGTCTTAACCCCCCCATCAGCCCATTTCCAGTCCTAGCCCCCATAGACCATTACCAGTCCTAACCCCACCCAACAGCCCACCTCAAGTCCTAACCCCTTCCCATCAGCCCATTTCCTGTCCTAGCCCCCCATAGCCCATTACCAGTCCTACCCCCCCCCAACAGCCCACAGCCCATTACCAGTCCTAACCCCATCAGCCCACCTCCAGTCTTAACCCCCCCATCAGCCCATTTCCAGTCCTAGCCCCCCATAGCCCATTACCAGTCCTAACCCCACCCAACAGCCCACCTCAAGTCCTAACCCCTTCCCATCAGCCCATTTCCTGTCCTAGCCCCCCATAGCCCATCACCAGTCCTAACCCCCCCCAACAGCCCACAGCCCATTACCAGTCCTAACCCCATCAGCCCACCTCCAGTCTTAATCCCCCCAGCCCATTTCCAGTCCTAGCAACCCCCCCAACTCATTACCAGTCCTAGCCCCCCATAGCCCACTCCCAGTCCTAATCCCACCAGCCCATTTCCAGTCCTAATCCCCCATTACCCAATTTTAAGTTTAAGCCCCCCCCCCATACCCTATTACCAGTCCTAACCTCCCCATCAGACCACTCCCAGTCCTAATCCCACCAGCCCATTTCCAGTCCTCAGACCACATCAGCCACGTTTTCGTTTAAGACCCCCCATAGCCCATTACCAGTCCTAACCCATCAACCCACTTCCAGTCCTAATCCCATCAGCCCATATACAGACTTAGCTCCCCCATAGCCCATCACCACTCCTAAACCCCCCCCCAGCCCCCCATAGCCCATCACCACTCCCTAACTCCCCCAGCCCATCACCACTCCTAATCCCCCCAGCCCAGCCCAGCCCAGCCTAGCCTAGGGAAAATGTTTTTTAAAAAAAGCTGTCTGCTGCCGCTGCCGGGGCCGCCGCGGCCGAAACGCGTGTGCCGCGGGCCCCCCCCCCCTGCCCAGCAGAGCCTGCCCTCCCCTGTATCACCTCTCGCTTTGCAGCTGCAGTCACACACGCCGGCTTTCAGAGCGCGTAGGAACTAGTTTCCCTTTCGCGGCTCTGTTAAGCCCGCGGGGGCTGATGGGAACTTCCCATCAGCCGTCGCGGGCTTAACAGAGCAGCGAGGGAGAAACTCTCCCCTCGCGCTCTGAAAGCCGGCGCGTGTGACTGCAGCTGTAAAGAGAGAGGTGATACAGGGGAGGGCAGGCTCTGCTGGGCAGGGGGGGCCCCACGGCACACTCGATTCTGCCACGGCGACCCTGGCAGCGGCAGCAGACAGCTTTTTTTTTTTTTAAATTTTACTTTTAGATCAGAATGTTTTTTGCACGGGGCCCCCTGAAACGCGGGGCCCTCTGCAAAAAACATTCTCGCTCAATGGACGGGCTGGCCCTGCTGACCGTACCACAACTCCTAAACATTGCAAGGTAGGTACCATTATCGTCCAAAATAGAAGTGAGCTTCTCTAGCATCATATGTCTCTATGTGCCCAAGTACACACTTAAAACAGAACAGAAATAAATGATGATATGCGCATAGGTTATATATATCCCCAGAACAGAGAAAGAACCAGTGAGTCAGAGCAAGAGCTCACAGTAGTTCCCAACCAATAAGAGGCCATGCCAGCATAAAGTGCATATTGCCGCTGTTCGGGGCTTCCCAGTGCCCTCAACCCTCTAGACCCATTGTATATGTAGGCAGGATGAGAGGAGGAGCTCAACCCTCCTGCTCCCTCCTGACCCCACTGTCCCTAGTCATAAGATAGACCACAGCCATGATATGTACAATCATACTCAAACAGGGGCCGCTGCAACTTCCATAGGCCTGCACCCATCATAACTAACATCTCTCTTCTTGCCCCATCCCTATCCCCATCCCCTTCCTATCATCCCCCAACACTCCTATCTTACCCTCTTGCCTCCAATGCGCAGGCGATGGCCGACACCAATTTTCAAAGGGCCAGTCCACCCCCCACCAAGTTCACAAAACATTGAAGATCCGACTCCTCTCTCGCGGAATGAGGAACTGCAATTAGGGCTCCCAATCTATGAGAAATTGCTCATGCTGTCGACCCATTCCCTGCATTTCAACATGTTCTAAGATCATAAGGGTGTGCAATTCTTCCTGCCATGTCTGGAATGTGGGCCCAGTTGGGGACAACTAAGCACAGAGGAGTATATGATAAGCCCATCCAATCCAGAAACTATGCAGACCCAGAAATCCATCAGCCTGCATCATCAGTCCAAACACTACTACCTAAGGGACTAAAGCCGAGAACATACCTAAGATGGAAACTAGGTACTGATGAATAGTTTTCTAGAACTTTCTGATCACAGGGCAAGTCCAAAACATATATGCTAAAGATGCTCGGGGGCTGCTACACCAAGGACAATTCAGAGATGGACAGCACTCCCACCTGGAATGCCCTATAAGGAGCAAAATGTATTTGTTGCAGTATATTATATTGCAGGTCCTGCAGCAGCTAGACTGTGGGATGATCTGAAAGGGCTCTATAAGATCTGTCCCTTCCAGGGGCACACCCAGCTCCACTGACCACGCCGCAGCCAGATTCCAAGTCTCACTATCCTCAATGGAGTGCCATGCTCGTTCCGTATTTCCAGAGTACAGGAGCTCCTCAATCCGAGATCATACAGACCCCTCCAGATTCCAAGGCGTGAGACTATGGAGATAGCTATGAACTTGACGATATTGGAAGGCATCCCAGAATGTGAGGCCAAAGCGTGTTTGCAGCTCTGAAAAGCGCAAGGGTGTCCCTCATCATCAACAATCTGTTCCAGATCCTGTATGCCTTGTGTTTCCAAATGATGGTAAGCTCCATCCTCCTTGCCCAGCTGAAAGGACCCATTCCACGGAGTGGGAGGAATGAAGTTGCACTTGGATTACATTGACAATGTGACACATTATCCACCACTCCTATCGCATCGATGAAAAATCCACGTGAGAACGAGCACCTGAGTGCAGAAGCTAAACTGGAGCATGAAGTACATATCAAAGAGACAGTGGGGCAGTGAACGCTTGCTCCATAAAGGCTGGTGTGTAGTCCTGCGTTCTGCCCAACCAATCCCATGTGTTACATAATAAACAAGCAATGTTGTACCGTCTCATATCTGGCACCCCCATGCCTCCATGTTCCCATGGCCTCTGCAAGATGTTAAATGCAACTGCGGCAGCTTCCCTTTCCAGAAAAAAGTATTTAGGGCTCATTCCAGACTACGGAGGTCATGCCGGTTGAGAAGAATAGGAAGCACCTGCAAGAAATATAACCATTTAGGGAAGCGTACCATTTTGAACAGGGCTATATCGCCCCCAAAGATAATGGGAGATCCCACCACTGAGCAACCTGAGTCAGCAAGTCCGACTGCAGGACATCAACATTTAGGCCATAAAGCTGAGAAGGATTTGCCAGCAACTGTATATCCAAGTATTTGAATGATCCACGGGCCCACTTTAAGGGAAACAAGCCCTCCCAGAACCTCCGAATAAACCACAACAAGAGAAACGTCCTATTCATTACCAGGAGCCAAGCATTCACCCCTCCTGCCTCATTAAAGGTGAAAGGCACCGAACTACTAAGCAAGCCCACTATCAGATATCTAGGGGTCACATTGGACCAGCACCTAGACATGAAAGCCCATATAAACAATATTGTCAAGGCAGATTACCACAAGACTATCCGGCATCTATGACCCCTGCTGGCTCCTGATGATTTCCGGACAATTTATCAAGCACTTGTAATCCCCCACTTCGACTATGCCAACTCAATTCTACAGGGAGTCCCAAAGAACCCACTGAACCCACTCCAGCTCGCAATGAGCACCGCTGCCAGAATACTACTCGGAACCCCACGGGCGGATCACATAACACCAATCTTGAAACACCTCCACTGACTGCCGATCCATTGCAGACTCTCCTTCAAGATTCTATTAATGACCTTAAAGGCCATCAACAAGTGCTCCTCCACCTCCCTCACGGAGCTAATTCACCCCACTCCCACCAACAGATCCAGAATATCCGCAGCCGCCAGCACACTGGTAATTCCAAGTACAATAACAAAATGTTCTCAGGCAACAATAAACAGGGCCTTTCTGTTCTATGTACCCAGATGTTGGAATGCCCTTCCTACTACCATCCGGTCTATCTATGACCTCACCCAATTTAGAAAGGCACTGAAGCACCATCTCTTCCTCCTGCACTACTCTAATGACAGATCTCAAGCAGCCACTCTCCACCACCAGGACTACACCTCCAGCGCACCCATCTCACAATGATGCAGCTCCACCCCTTGGCACAACCGCATAACCTGTAAATAATAGCGTTAGTTAACACCCTACTCTTGTAAATAGTCGCTAAGCAATTTCGTCCCCACTAACAAAGGTAAATAAATACAGGTTGTAAAATTGTAAATAAAGGGCAATATCTATACATAGTTATGTAAGCCAGCCATGTCGCTAAACAGCATAGTGACAGAGGGCTCAACCTGTATATAATTACCCCAGTTATAAATCCAACTTGCAATACCTGTTCAATGTAAGTACAATGCAAGTCCACCCTGCATTGTACAAAGAAATGTTAATTGTAAACTGCACTGATTTTAAAGAGCGCGGTATAGAAAATCTATTAAATAAATAAAAATAAAAATTAATTAATTAAGACCAGAGACGCTCCAAACTCTTCAAACACCTGGAGAAGGACCGGAAGAGTGTGTCGAGGTTGGCTGAGATATACCAGGATGTCATCTATAAATGCTGATATTCAAAATTCCTCTCTGTCAATGCGTGCGCCCAACAGATTTGGGTGCATATGGATATGCAATAGCAGAGGCTCTAAAGTAAGGACAAAGAGGAGTGGAGAGAGTGGGCATTCTTGACTGGATTCTCTCGGAGTGGGAAATCGGATGTAAGAGATCCATTAACCAACACTTGCCCACGTGGGTCTCAGTAAAGAAGTCTCACCACATCCAAGAAAAAAACACTAATCCCCATGGCTTCCAGAACTAAATACATATAGTCTCAATTAACATGATCAATGGCCTTTTTGGCATCAAAACTCACTAAGAGGAAGAGGATATCTGTCTGTAGGCCGATATATATGGAGGCGAGGATACAACACCTTCTCAACCTTTTTGAAGGTGTGAACAAACAGGTAGACAAAGGTGAATCGGTTGAGATAGTGTATCTGGACTTTCAGAAAGCCTTTGACAAGGTCCCCATTCAGAGATTTTTGGCAAAACTAAAAAGTCATGGGATAGGAGGTGATATACAATTGTGGATCAGGAACTGGTTACAAGATAGAAAGCAAAGGGCAGGGCTAAATGGCAAATTTTTCCAATGGTAAAAGGTGAATAGTGGAGTACCCAAGGGATCTGTGCTGGGTCCGCTGCTTTTTAACATATTCATAAATGACCTGGAAAAGGGAATGATGAGTGAGGTTATCAAATTTGCAGATGACACAAAACTATTTAAAGTTGTTAAAACCCAAGAGGATTGTGGAAAATTGAATGAGGATCTTGATAAATTGGAAGACTGGGTATCCAAATGGCAGATGAAATTTAATGTGGACAAGTGCAAAGTTATGCACCTAGGAAAGAACAACCCAAACTATGGTTACACGATGCAAGGTTCCACATTGGGCACCACCACCCAGGAAAAAGATTTAGATGTCATCGTGGATAACATGTTAAAACCCTCCACCCAGTGTGCAGCGGCGGCCATGAGAGTAAATAGAATGCTAGTTATCATAAGGAAAGGAATGGAAAATAAAACAAAATATATTATCATGCCTCTATATCGTTCCATGATGCGACCGCACCTTGAATATTGTGTGCAATTCTGGCCGCCGTATCTTAAAAAAGATATAGCGTTATTAGAAAAGGTATAGAGAAGAGCCACCAAAATGGTAAAGGGGATGGAAGGATACTCCTATGAAGAGAGGCTAAAAAGGTTAGGGCTCTTCAACCTGGAAAAGAGATGGCTGAGGGGAGATATGATAGAGGTCTATAAGTTAATGAATGGAGTGGAACAGGTAAACGTAGATCGATTGTTTACGTCATCAGAATATAAAAAGACTAGGGACATGCAATGAAGCTACAGGGTAACCTATTTAAGACTAATAAAAGAAAATATTTTTTCACTCAACATGTAATCAAACTCTGGAATTCGTTACCGGAGGATGTAGTAATAGCTGTTACCCAGTGTATCTGGGTTTAAAAAAAGCTTTGGACAAGTTCCTGGAGGAAAGGTCCATAAACCATTATTAAAAGGGACACGGGATATCACTGCTTGACCCAATACAAGCTTTGAGGAACCTGTGTCTTTTGGGGAAACCACTAGATACTTATGACCTAGATTGGCCACTGTTGGAAACAGGATACTGGGCATGATGGACCTTGATCTGACCCAGTATGGCATATCTTATGTTCTTAATAACATATCGGCCACACACAAAACCCACTTGAGCCTCAAGAACAAGTTGTGGCATAAACTGGGAGAGACGGTCAGCGATAATCTTAGTGAGTATTTCTATATTGACATTTAAGAGTGAAATTGGGCGATAGGAACCTGGTAACAATGGGTCACAACCGGATTTAGGTTGGACAGTTATCATAGCCCGATTGGATTCATATGGGAAACATTGAGGTGATATCAAATCAGTATAATAAGCTGTGAGGGGATCCATCATGTTGGCAGCCATCCGCTTGTTGAACTCCCCACAAAATCTATCGGGACCAGGTGCCCTATACGATCAATGTTCCTTTATCACTTGCATCACCTACATGTCAGTGATCAATACACTGAGAACTTCCCATTGCTCAGGCGTCAGGTGGGGCAATGCCACCTGATCTAGGAACCCTTGTGCCATCTCCCGTGATTCCGGGTCTACCTGGTATAAAACCACCCTAACCAACGCTTTGAACAGAGGTCTGGATAAGGCTGAAAACGGCTTCGCCCTAATATTCCTAGATATTTCCGCTGCCTTCGACTCCGTTAATCACAATCAACTCCTCACTTGCCTCCTGGAGAAGGGATTCCGCGGCCTCGCCTGGGAATGGTGTAGGTCTTACCTATCAGAGCGCTGGCAGCACGTCAGAGTTGGTTCCACCACATCCGCACCTTTCCACCAACATCAAGGTGTCCCGCAAGGCTCTTCTTTATCTGCGCTGCTGTTCAATGTATACATGCAGCCTATATGTGACATCATACGCACCTTCGATATCTCCACGCTAATCTATGCTGATGACATCCTGCTGTTTACACCATTTAAAGTCAAACAACCAGACTTCACCAACCTTATCCACTGCTTCAACGCCATCACGGACTGGTTATTATCTCAAAACCTCCGCATAAACTTCAAGAAGACTGAAGTTCTGTTCATATCAAGAAACAAAGAATTCTCCCCCCCCCCCCATCCTCCCTAAGAGTAAGAGATGCGGAACTCCCTAGTAAACCCTCTATTCGCTACCTAGGGATTACACTGGATCAGCATTTTGACTTTAAGGAACGCATACGGAACACCACCAGATCCGTCTACAATAAAATCAGAACGCTAAGGCACCTCAGGCCCATGTTACCTCATAATAACTTCCGGACCATTTTCCAGGCCCTCACACTACCTCACTTTGATATGCAAATGTCGTCTTATATGGGCTCCCCAAGAACATCCTTAATCCGCTGCAACTCGCTATGAATGCGGCTGCACGGGTGCTCTGTGGTCTAGCAAGATCAGACCATATCACCCCGATTCTCATGGAACTCCACTGGCTACCAATTCATTGCAGGTTAACCTACAAAATCCTTCTCATCACTTTCAAGATCATTAACAGCCTTGCCCCCACGTCTATCAGTGAGCTCATCTCCCTCACTCTGAAAAACAGAATGAGAAGATCAACAACTGACAACACCCTGATCATCCCCAAAGAGTCCATCAAGTGTACCTAGACAACCAAGAAAAGGACCTTCGCCTTCTATGCACCAAAATGCTGGAATGACCTCCCACCTGAAATAAGAGCAATTAAAGACCTCACTCAATTCCGCAAGGCAATCAAGCACCACATTTTCCTTCTCCACTTTGCACAAGCATCCAATCCGCTTCCGATCATCCGCACTCCAAAACTCACAAACTCTCAATCTCCACTCTCAATTTCCACATAAGCAATTTTTCCACAAGTTCTCCGCTGTTTTGCCTTAGCCCTTCTTAAGAATACTAAAGAATCTAAAATGTTTTGTACAGATGTATATAGTTTACCCTGTTGTTCCAAGTTCAAATCTCCTGTTATAATGTAAGCACACAATTGTCCTCTGAATGTGCAACCTTTGTTATATGTAAACCGCACTGAAAACAAATAGCGCGGTATATAAAAGATGTTAAATAAATAAAAGTCTTGGAAAATCTTCTCTACTTGTGACTTGGTGCTTCAGAACTGACCTTGAGCATCGCAAAGAGCCCACACCGGTTGTTGTCTATCTCCTGTTCTAAGGAGGCTGGAGAAGAAACAACCTAACTTGTTGCCAAATCTATGTAATTGGTACCAACAGAAGAGCATGGACTTAACTGTCCACTCTTGGAGGATGGAGCTAATCTCTTGCTGCAGTGAATAGATGGTTTCCCTTCTCCCGGCCATGGGTTGTACAGTAAAAGCCTGATGGGCCCTACAGAGATCCCTTTTATTTATTCATTTATTTATTTATTTTTATTTCTTATATACCGCGCTCTTTTAATCAGTGCGGTTTACATATGAACAAATTTAAACACAATGACATGGTCAGCATTGGTTTTTTACAATGAACGGTACAAAAACCTGGCAGTAAACAGGGTTAACTATATACAAGAACATGGCGGTAAACAAGGTTGACTATATACATGGTATAATTATTTAGTTAATTACATGGAAGTGGTAAATAAATAAATCGCAAGTACAATATAAATCGCAACAATATCTTGTTCAATTTTCTTTGGCGACTGGCCATATAACCAATGATATGGCCTCTTAACACCATTTTAGCAGCTTCCCAGTACAGTGCGGGACTGTCCCTATGGGCACCATTAGTCTCAATGTAATCCCTCTACTTCTCCTGCAGAAACAAACCAAAGTGGGCATCAGAATCCACTGACAATGGGTAGTGCCAAGAAATACCAGACGGTGTATTCCCCCAACAAAGATTCACCCATACCATGGCATGTTCAGAGACAATAATCAGTCCAATGTCTGCCTTAAGCACTCGGTCAAATAACCCAGATGAGCCCAAGAAAAAATCTATCCAGGAGTCGGTAACGTGGGCTCTGGATATATGCATATAGTCTCAATCTAAGAGGTGCAAAGCTCTCCATATGTCAAAAATATCATAACCCTCACATGTGCCATGTAGCCATTTTGCCCGCCTATACACACCCTACTTGGCCGATCCCAACCTATTCATTGCGTCATCAAGAACGCAATTGAAGTTACCTCCTATTATAAGTGGCACAGATCCAATAGTTTCCAAACATTTTCCAAGCCTCTCATAGAAATATGTCTCATATACATTTGGGACATATATATTCACTGATGCAATCTGTTGTCCACATAGCTTGCCAAGGACAGCAACATATCACCCTGCAAGATCCGCAAGAGTCTTCTCTGCTATGAACTCCATCTGTACACCAATAGGGCTACCACAGCCTTCCTGCCCCCAGAAGATGCCCCAAAGATCTCACCGACCCACCATTGTTTAAGTTTTGCATGCTCTCTCTCTGATTGGTGTGTTTCCTGCAAGAAAACCAGATCCACTTGCTTGTCCCATAGGACCCTTAACACGTTGTAGCATTTAATAGGATTACTAAGACCACAGACATTCCAGGACTGCACGTGAAGGTCACTACCCATGATTTAAAAAACATCTCAGGCCCCATTTTAGAAATCCAATCTTGATAGGCCAGAACACTAGAGTCCCCCCCCCAGCTTTGGGTCCCCCATAAAATGGGAGTGCCCTCATCCTCCGTTTGTCCAGCCCAGAACAACTTCAGAAAGACTCCCTCAACCCATGTCGCTCCGTCATCCTGACCCCAGAAGCAGCACAGTCCTTACTAACCTACAACTTATCATATTATCTACCATTCCCCCCTCCTTCCCAAGACACCACCAACCACTACCGCTCCAGGGAACTGAAAGGGTCATTGTGACATTGGGTCCCCACCCTCCTAGCCGCCGCCCCCCCCCACTTAAATTATCCTTATCAACCATATCGGACATCTGCACCGCCATTCATACAGCTAGAGAGTTTTGGTATTGAGGACAGGATAAAAGCAACAATCAGTCAAACAAATCACCCCTCTTAACAGATAAGATATAAATCAAACCCAGCAATCCAAAGGGAGGCCCAAAGTAGGAAGTGCACTGTCAGGCCCTAGAAGGCTCCAGCATAATGTCAGTCCTATTCATACCTCCTCTAAATCTTAGTTTCTTCCCCCTCCATCCATTCTCCTATGTCAGCCAAACAGTCACTACTAACCCATTCTCCGCTACATACGCACAACAGGTAGGGCTCGATATCAACACTCAGCTTATCCAGATGCCATCCCACATCCTCATTCATACCAAACACTCCAGATACCCTATTCTACAGTGCTCGACCAGTTGAACAGCCGGAACATTAGTCACGTGACCAGCCCTCTCTAGAACCACAACTGGCCCACTTATTTGAACAGAGCACCAGTCGCCATTAGTTACAGCTCCATGTACACTCTAGGATCTGGGGGCCATTCAAATATCCCAGCATCAATAAAATTGTCCAGTCGCAGTCACATGCCCCCAGATGATCCCTCGTGCACATACACTCAACTTACAACCACCCATAATGGTGTCACCCTGTAATAGAAAGTTATGTGTAGCAAATAAAAGTGATGAAAAAACAAGAGACCGAAGAACTAGATGGAGATGTAAGTGAAAAGACCCCTTGAGCATGCTTATGAGGCACATAAAAGAAAAGGAAGAAAGAGAGAGAAAACCAAAAGTTCACACATACATTCATCTCCTGGGCTCCCCAAAATCAATTCATCCAGTAGCCCAGCAGAGAAAGCTAGCCAGCAACTAGGAGAGAAGTAGGAGGCACATAGGGCACCCCACACATCTACACACACACTGAAAACATACAAACAGAGTGGAAATGCCAGAGGTTTAGTCCCTTTCCCATACAACAATATTGGCAGGGAATTTAGCTGCAGTTGCCCTTGGCGTCATGTCCAGCTTGTACAGAGTATCAACAATTGGATGCCCTGGTAAAGACAGGCATAGAAGTAGGATGTATAATAAAGAAAGGAGGAGATTTTTATACTGTTTCCAATCCGGTTGTCCCCACAATATATATACTACCTAAAATTCATAAGTCCCTACAGAATCCACCAGGTCAGCAGATCATTTCAGCAATTGGGTCCTTGTTTGAACCAGTGTCTCAATTCACAGATATTTTGCTACAACGTTTTGTTTGCAAAGTGCCCTCATAATCAAGGGACTCAACCCATATCATCCAAATTTTAGAAACCTTTGAGGATTACCATTTGGACTTACTATTAGTTACACTGGACATAGTTTCTCTCTATAGTAACGTTCCACAAAGAGAGGCAATGGATGTGGTTGAGTATACTCTCCTCCACTGGGATGACCGGGTTAAGCGCATACCTTTATTTTTTCTTATGCAACTGGTTGAACTTGTACTTACCAAACATTTTTTTGGTCTGTTTACCAACAGACTAAGGGAGTGGCCATGGGGTCATCAATGGCGCCAGATGTTGCTAATTTTGAAGCTAAATTTTTGGAGAGACATTCTTACAAAGATAACATCAAACTATGGCAAAGATGTATCAATGACGTGCTCTTTATATGGGATGGCAATTATGACTGTTTGGACATATTCCTTCTATGGCTGAACACACTGAATAGAAACCTGCAGTTCGAGGCATCAAGGGGAGTATGAGAGGTGTCCTATTTGGATACTATGATTGTGAAGGGCTCAAAACAAATTTGTATTGCAAACCCACGGACAAGAATCATTACTTGCACTACTAAAGCTTTCATAACAGCTCCTTTAAGAATAACCTTCCTGTTAGTCAATCCCTTAGGGCTAAATACATCTTTTCAGCTGATGTGGTTTTTGAAGATAATGCCAATATACTGTTTGGACAGTTTGCTGAGAAACAATATCCAATAAGATATGTGAAGACAGCCTATGAACAAGCTAAAGGCACAGCACGTGCTGGACTTTTAACTGTAAAGAAGAAACAACCTATGGATAAGCTGGTTTGCCCTCTTCTTTTTACTAATCAGTCAAGGAGGATTTCTGCAATCATTCATCGAGAATGGCATATCATCCAAACCATCCCATCCTTTGCAGATTAAGATGTGATTACTGCACACAGAAGAAATCCTAATTTATGCAATATACTGGTCCCCTCTGCATTACCTGTTCCCCATCGTCAGGCTCCAACTATGGGACCCTTCCGTTGTGGTTCATGCTCGGTATGTGAACATTCTGTTACTTGTAAAGGGGCCTTTATTCACCCTCAGATGGGTAAACGTTACCCTTTGATCAGCTTTACTAATTGCAATTCAGATAATGTGATATACATTATCACGTGTTCATGCAATCTCCTTTTTGTCGGGAAGACTAACAAAAATGTCCAGACATGCATTATTGAACATTGGTGTTATCTCAAGCGCAACATCCCCAGGAAACCACTTGAGGACCAGTGAAGCACAAGGTTTCAGACTTAACATTTTTGGTTCTCAAACAGGTACACCACCCATTGAAGGGGAGAGGATAAAACAAAACTCTCCTCCGTTTGGAACAGAGAACTATCTTCCAGATGAATACCTTATATCCCATACAGATTCTTCATTGATAGACATGACATCTGGAACATGTCACCTCTCATGCACAGTTAAAGTTTAGCTTCTGCTGCTTATGCAATCCTTTTACACTTGGGTCCCGATTTTCAATAAGGCTCCAAGGTCTGCCATACCTGCAGAAAGTTACCCGGTCAGGACAAGTGCTCGAATCGTGAGTCAGGCACCGACAAAATGGACAAGCAATGAAAATGCAGCACAAATTGAGTACAACGGCACTGCGCCGAAGGCAGAGGCGATACCTGTGTATGTGGTCATATCAACAGTGGCTAGAAAGGTACAATGGACCATGGTCAGCAACCCATGTATCGCCTAACTGGCGAATCTGGGTACTGCTCATCTGGCATAACCGAGTATAGATGACACCATCACAAAGGTCCTGCAGGCTGCCTGTGCAGGAGCCTCCTGTGACTGGGGAGACAGACACCAGTGGCATGGTGGTAAGGAGAAGCGTGAATTTTTCGGCAGATGATAGCGATTGCCTTGTCTGCTCTGTGCTGTAGCATGAGGGGGTCCAAATCTGAGGCTGGCAACAGCTCTATGGAGTGGGATCCAAATCTGGCTGTACAGGAAAGGAGGCTACAACAAGCGGGGGTGGGGGGGGGGGCTGAGCACCATGCTAGGCAGACACACCCTGAAAGGCACAGCTGTGTGTCTGCACAGGGAGATAGGGCATGATGCCAAGACAGATGCTGCTGAATGCCCCACTGTGTGCCTATCAGGAGGTGGGGGGGACAAGCCATGCATTGGTACAGGTGCCAGCCCTGAATGCCTGCAGCAGGGGGCATACCCACACATAGCAGGTGGTGAGGGTATTCCACCCCCTGGTGGTGGTTGGTAGCAATGCCACAGGGCATGCACAGCAATGGAAAAGCCCAGTGCAGGGGATGCTGTGGCAGGGCTGGACACTGCAGGTGACACAAGCAGCCAGTTTAGATGGCCTGAACACCTGCCCTACCCCCTAGTCCCTAAGCCCTGGTGGTATAAACCACACATGTGGCACCCGTCTGTCCCTTCAAGCAGCTCTGCCAACACAGCCAGGCACCCATGAGTGTGTCCTGCCACTAGGAAGGCCATGTCACCAGACCATTGCAGGATACAGGCATGCACAACAGGCAAAATGGTAGTGGCCAACTGAGGACATGTCTTCCCCTCTCTCTCACAGGGAATATGGAGTACACTGGAGGCCCTGAAATGCCACTTCAGGATGCTGCACCGGAGGCGACTCAACCAACTCCAGAGGATCAGGGGTCAGCTGAGGATGGTCAGTGGGGTACAGAGTGGTGCCCAGCAGATGCAGGGGGCAGCAGCCATGGCTGTCAGACTGGTGCAGGCAGACCACCTGATTGTAGACATTCCCTATATGCAATGATGGGACTGTGCTGGGGGCAGCTGTGCCATCCCCCAGTGCCACCAGTCTGCCTGTGCACCAGCCAGCACACATGACATGTAGGTGTGCATGAACCTAGCTGAGGCATGGCACATAAGGGCAGTACAGGGGCACACACCCCCCAGCTGAGGCTGCAGAGGCACATAGTGCACCTGCCCATGCTGCCACCTTTGCATGCCCAATGACAGGGGGAACCAACAGGGAACAGCCCAGCATGTGAAGGGGGGGGGGACATTGCAGGCTGGAGGTGGGCAAAGGGGGAGCGCAGTGTGCAATGTGGTGGGAAGCGGGCCCCTGTGGGCCGAAGGTGGGTGAGTGATACATGTGTGGGGCCCCCCAGGGGTATGCCAGTATCACCCCAGGGCCATGCTAGTGTATACCAGTAACTCTTCCTCTCCTTTCCTCACAGCTGGCTCCAGAGCTGCCCAGGGGACTGCTGGCCTACTACGCTAGCCACCCAGGAGTGATGGGGCTGCACCAGGTGAGTAAAGCAGCAGCAGCAGCAGGACCACCAGTGGCGATGATGATGAGGAGGAACAGATGTCACCATCATCAGTGACTAGTGACACCGTACCAGATGACACCACATCAGAGGAGGGGGGCAGTGAGGGGTCCATGGCACAGTGGGAGGAGGTGGTGTCAGAGGAGGAGGGATCAGAGGACCAGGGGCAGGGTGGGGAGGCTGAGATGCCAGTGGAGGTGGGAGCAGAGGGGGGTGGCAGGGGGGACACAGGAACTACCTGCCAAGCACCCCAGGTGCGACGATGTGGCACATGGCACCACCGAGAGGAAACTAGCAGGGAGGCCAGAGCCGGAGCTGCACCCCCCCCCCCAGCAGAACCCATCAGCCCACAGATGTGCCCACCAGCTGACCAACCAAGGGGCCATGTACCTGTTGCATGGCACAGCACAGGCCAGGGGAGACCCTGAACAGTATCATGGTCCACCTCCCGCAGCTGGGGTCATCCACAGCCACCCAAGCACCCAGAGGTGCACCCTGGCTGTACCACACGTCCACAGAGGGACTGGGCCTTGGCTGCCCTGGTGGCAGAGGTGTGCCTCCTCAGGGAGGAGGTGCATAATGCAGCGTGAACCATCAGCCTGCACCTAGAGGCCCTCACAGCAGCTTTATCAGGGCACAGGCAGGGACCCCCTGCACCACACAATGACTCCCTGTCATGTACGCCCTGTGCTTGGGTGGATCACAAAGACTGCAAACTGCAATAATGTCTGATACCATTGGCAGGATGTACATATGTTGACACCATTGTCCAATAAATATTTTCTTGTTTGTAAGCACTGTGTTGTCCAGTTTGTGGGGGCAGAGCAGCACATCTGTATGAGTAGTGTGGGGGTCCAGGGGAGGGGAACCAGGGGAGGGGATCCAGGGGTCCATGGGCATGGTGAAAAAGGGACTACAGTAGTGGAATGGCAGACCGGAATGGCCAGCCTGCATGGGTATGGCATAGGGCCCCTACATATCTGCCTATAGTGCTGTGCGTCTTACCCGGGTATCACGATCTGGGCATCCCTGCACCCCTAACATGCCTTCACTCAGAACTGTGCGGGTATGGCGCCCTATGGTGGCAAGCTGTCACAGATATCCATAACGCCAGCACCCAGGGGCCTACGCATGTACCAGATATGCCTTTGGATGGGTCGTGGCCCTGCTGAGTGCTCTACCCGTATATGCATAAGAGGACCGACATGGTAAAGTGAACACCACCTTATCGCATTGCTGCTTTATGATGGCTACCCAAAATAGTAAAAATTGCTGAACACCCTCACCTTATACCTTAAGGCTCAATCCAATACTCAGCCTTCTTTCAAACAAGAAAATATTTTTTTTAAAGTTTTATATTTTTCTATAAAATAATCGATCAATGTGCAAATGAATATGAATGGAGTAAATACGTAAATGAACCCCTGGTCTCAGACTGTTTCGGCAAAGTTCCTGCACCACAGTAGCATCGGTAAACTTGTGCCAGTATATTGCATCAATGACCAGTTTTATTTGAGGGTTCCTTTATGGACTTTCCTTAATGGCATGTTACTAAAAGTAAAGAGATTGTGCTTATCTTAAAATGGAGACAAACTGCCCCAACGCCACCTGTTTGGTTCCCAGTGTGCGTTTCGGATTCTTCTTCAGGGGGTGGGTTTGTCAGCGTATCTCTGAAAAAAACAAACAATCCCCAGCATTCACAGCACGTACACAATAAATATAAGAATATAGCAAGAATGGTATTAGAGGTCGTCCATTTTGCTAGTTGTACCGATGAAGATACTCATACCTATTTTGATGCGTAGAAATGTCAGAGAATCACAAAGAGAAGTGCAGCCGTTTCAACTATGGCGAGTTCTTCTCATACTGCTCTAGGACGCCGCGCATGCGGAATAATGACGGTGTGGAGCCCTTTAAACATTGAGACGTTTACGTCATAAAATGATGTCATGGAAAGAGCCGTCTTTTGTAGGGGAATCAAAAAAATGGTCAACAGGGGACGCTCAGATGCAAGCTCCCCATTCAACCATATTGTTTAAACCTCCAGGATGAACTGTTTGAAGACGGTAAATCCATTGTTGTTCTTGTATTATTGTGGTTTTCTCTCGAGTGTTGCCTGACCTGCCAGCTGCAATCCAGTCTACACAAAAAAACCGAAGATCTTCGAACACATGTCCGTGACTGAGGCAGTGTTGTACAATTGATGCCTCAATCGTTTTGCACTTTAAACGGCTCTTGTGCTCATTGATATGGACTCGTAGTGGGCGCGTGGTCTTGCCAATGTAGAGAAGACCGCAAGGACATCTAATACTATATACAACGTGATCTGTCCCGCACGTCGTGCTGTGTCTCAATTTAAAGGAACGGTCATGGTAAGTAAAGTGAGTGAGATCTTCTGAAATAATACATACATTACAGTTACCACAGGGACGATGCCCTGCTTTCCTGTCCATTCCAGACGATGATAAAGGTCTCAACTTTGCTGGACTAAGTTGTTCCTCTGCTTAGTGATCGCTATTCTGCCATGCAGAACACCTTTGGCGGAAGACCCAGACCCCTGAATCCCTCCAACACTTCAATTCTTATCACCAACACTATCATTCCCTCATCCTAGAAACCAAACGCTCTTAATATTCCAGCCTCCTCTCCTCCACACCTAATCCCTCACGTCAAGTTTATCTGGTTCTTAAATCCCTTTCTTCTCTACATCCTCCCCCAACCCACAGCACTCAATCCTCAGCTCCTACTCCCTCGCAGCTGGCCACCTACGTTGCCACAAAGGTTCAGCATCTTTGCTCCTCTCCACTTACATCCCCTCCTCCTCCCTCACCCTCCTCCTCCACACCCATATTTCATGTCTGGTCCTTTTTTCATCCCATTACTTCCTCTGAACTCTACTATTTAAAATTTTATAACATTTATAAAGCGCTACCAACGCAGCGCTGTACAGGCATATAAGAGTGATGGTCCCTGCTTGTTAGAGCTTACAATCTAATCAAGACGAAAAACACACAGAGCAAAATTCTAGTTAGGGCAAAACCAGGTTAGTTGTCTCCCATTACTACTAATAGTACTACTGCACATTTCTATTTAAACACTACATTACATTACATAACAATACATTACATCAGGTTACAATACATTACATTAAGGGTTACAATACAGGCAAGCTGGGCATCATGGGCTACATTACAACACATCATGGGATATACTTGGAGGATGCTTACATGGTGACGTTTCGCGTGGTTCCGCTGCATCTGGCCAGTTCTTCGGTGGAGTTGCTGGAGTGAGGGGGAGGAGGAGGCTGCGGCCTTTCCACAGTGCCGTGCCTAAGGTCTATTTCTGCCACGCAGAAAACAACCTGTCCTCTCGACCCTATTCCCTCAAATTGGCTTCTGGATCCGTCCCTTGCTCTTCTTCTCTTCCTACTCTCCATGCTCAACTCATGTCTTGCTTCCGGTACTTTCCCAACCCCCTGAAAACATGCTTTAGTCCATTCCCTTCCTGAGCAGTCCTCACTTAACTCTAGTATCCCCACTCACTACCACCCAATTTCTAATCTTCCGTTCATTTCTAAGATCCTCAAAAAGGCTGTCTTCTCCCAACTCTCTTCCCATCTATATTCCACCCATTTTCTGCATCCATAACAATCGGTTTTCGCCCTGGTCATAGCACCGAGACCATCCTCCTTTCCTTCCTTAATGAACTTCATATTTCCCACGATCGTAGTGACATTTCTCTAGTTGTCTCTTTGGATCTCTCAGCTGCTTTTGATCTTGTCGACCACACTATCCTTCTCTCTCGCCTAAGGGATGCGGGTCTCTGGAGTACTGTATTCTGTTGGTTTCATTCTTTTCTTTCCTCTCATTCATTTTCTGTTACCTCTGACTCCAGCACCTCTGATTCCTTGCTTTTACACTGTGGGGTCCCCAGGGCTCCGTTCTTGCACCACTTCTCTTTAATGTCTTCCTGGTTCCCTCACTCTTCTGATGCAGCAGTCCGGCGTCTCAGCATACTACTATGCTGATGACATTATTTTGGTTCATCACACTTCCCCCATTAACCCAGATCTCTCATCTCTCAATACCTGCTTGTTTCATGTCACTAACTGGCTGTCCATGAATCTACTACATCTTAACACCTCCAAAACCTCTGCGATGTGGTTTACCCTTGGTAACTCTTGCCCTGCAATATCCCACATCCTCCTCGACACCCCGATCCCACTTGTATCATCTTTTCACTATCTCAGTGTGACTTATCCTTCCATGATCACATCTCTGCTCTCACCCGCCAATTTTAGTTTTATTTCCGTCAAATCCACACTGTGAGCACTGTACTGTCCCCATCTCTCGCCACTCTTCTTCTCTCTTTGGTAATCTCTTGATTTGACTACTCTTTGCTGGCCTCCCCCAATATCAGCTTCAGCGCCTTCAGATGATACAAAATATTGCTGCCCGGATTCTTTCTCGCACCATCTGTTACAGTCATATTACTCCTCACCTCATTCACTTACATTAGTTACCTGTTCCCTACTGCATCACTTACAAGCTTCTAACTCTGACCCACAAGGCATTCCACGCTCACAACCTGCAGTATTTGACCGGCTCACTGCAGTTCCATTCTGTGCCTCGTAGTCTCAGATCTGTGCATGTCAACTGATTGCATCTTGCCTCCCCAGCATGTCTACATCTGGAACAGACCTATCATTCTGCCTTTTTCTTCCCAGGACTCTCTCTCTGGAACTCACTTTCCCCAGCCTTCCGTCTAGAACAGTCATATTCCAAATTCAAGGCTCTTCTCAAGACACATCTCCTTCTGCTCTGCCTATGACCTTCCCTCTCCTGACCCCTGATAACTTTTTCGGTCATCCCTCTCTCTCTTCCTTTTCTTTCTCTGGTATGGTTGTGTGCTTTTCTGTCAACATTTGTAATTCCTTTCTATTTCTGGCCTTGGCCACTATGCATTTTGCTTTATTGTAAACCACGCTGATGTTTCGAAAGTGCAGCAAATCAAGTACCCTAATAAAGATAAAGATAAAATGTGCTTTCAAGATGGGCCAATACCTCCAGGAGTCGTTAGGAGGATGAGAACAGCTGGGTGATGCAGAAAAACAGTGAGAAAACTGAAAGGGGATATTTTAAAGGCAACCAACCTTTTTGTTAGAATGGTAAATAAAAGGTAAAAGGAAAAGGAGGCCACTATGGTTCTCAAAAGAGGTAACTGAAAAGGTGAAGAAAAAAAGGGAGGCCTTCATGAAATACAAGAGATCCCAGAGAGAGGAAGACAGGCATCAAAAAACTTGGAGAGGCTGGCAAAGTAGTCAAGAAAGCAAAGATACAAAAAGAGGAAATAGCCATTGCAATAAAATGGGGGGGGGAGGGGGGAATAGGACATTTTTCAAAAATGCTAGTGAGAGAAGGAAGGGCAAAAGTAATATTGTCAGACTTAAGGGTGAAGGGGAGGCATATGTAGAAGTTGCTGAGTATAAAGAAGAATTGCTTATATTTCCGTTCTGTGTTCACAGATGAAGGCCGGGAGTAGGACCTCAGAAAACATCCACAAACAGGAACAAAATCGAGAGGCATCTCAAACAATTTTCAGAATACTGTGTTCGTGAGGAACTAGCTAAACTAAAAGTGGACAACGTGATGGGACCAGATGGGATACATCCAAGAATACTTTAGGAACTTGGGTACATTCTAGCAGCTCCACTGACTGACCCGTTTAATGCCTCTTTGGAGTCATGGGTGGTGCGAAAGGACTGGGGAGAGTCACAGGTGGTCCCTTTACACAAAAGCAGAAGTAAGGATGTGGTTGAAAACTAAAGCCGGTTACTTTAACCTCGGTGGTGAGTAAATTATTGGAAATGCTGCTGAAAAAGAAAATAGCAAAGTTTCTGGAGTCCAACGGATTACCGGATCTAAGGCAGCATGGATTCACCAAGGGCAGATCTTGTCAGACAAATCTGATTGATTTCTTTGACTGCGTGACCAGGGAGTTAGACCGAGGGAGAGCCCTAGATGTGGTGTATTTAGATTTCAGTAAAGTCTGACACCATTCCATAGAGGTGACTTTTAAATAAACTGAGCACCCTGGAAATAGACCCTAAAGTTACTGCTTGGGTTAAAAATTGGTAGAGTGGGAGGCGACAAAGGGTACAGGTAAATGGAGTTCACTCTGAGCAGAATGAGGTTACCAGTGGAGTGCCACAAGTATCTGTCCTTGGGCTAATTCTTTGTAACATCTTTGTCAGTGATATTGCAGAAGGGCTGACTGGTAAGGTCTGCCTGTTTGTGGATGACACCAAAATCTGCCAACAGAATAGACACCCAGGAAGATGTAGATAACATGAGGAGAGATCTAGCTAAGCTTGAAGAATGGTCTAGAATTTGGCAGCGGAGATTTAATGCTAAAAAATGCAGTGTCATGCATTTGGGCTGCAACAATCCAAGGGAGCAGTACAGTATAGGGGTGACATATTTCTGTCCATGAAAGATGAACCGCACCTAGGCGTGATTGTGTCTGATGATCTCAAAGTAGCTAAACAGGTAGAAGAGGCGTCGGCGACAGTGAAAGCTAGAAGTATGCTTGCGTGCATAGGGAGAGGAATGGCCAGCAGAAGAAAGGAGGTGATAATGCCTTTGTATAAGTCTTCGGTGTGACCTCATTCGGAGTATTGTGTGCAATTTTGAATACCGTACCTTGAAAAGGATATAAACAGGTTGAAGTCGGTGCAGAGAGTAGCTACTAAAATGGTTAGTGGTCTTCGTTATAAAGCATATGAGGTCAGACGTAAGGACCTTAATATGTATACTTTAGAAGAAAGGCGGGATAGAGGAGACATGATTGATTCATTTAAATACCTCCATGGCATAAATGCACAGGAGGAGAGCCTCTTTCAATTGAAGGCAGGCTCTGCTACGAGGCAACATGGGATGAGGATGAAAGGGGATAGATTGAGGAGTAATACGCAGAAATATTTTTTTATGGAAAGAGTGGTAGATGCATGGAATAGTCTTCCAGTGTAGGTGGAAAAGATGAGGACAGTATCTAAACTCAAAGCGCATGGGACAAATACAGAGGATCTCTAAAAGAAAAAAAGGGACTCTTGTAGTGGTTGATATGGAAGGGCAAACTAGATAGGCCATGTGGTCTTTTTTTGCCGTCATGTTTCTATATTTCTAAGGGGTATGTTTACTAAACCGGGCTAACGGTTAACCCGGGCTATCTGCAACTAGGTCCCATTGAATAATATGGGCCCTAGAGGCAGATAGCCCGGGTTAACCGTTAGCCCGGTTTAGTAAACATACCCCTAAGTGTATACCGCCAGGGCATTCTACCTATTTATAGCTTAATTCTCCAGGGCAAAGTTTTCAAATGGGTTAATTCTGCATATATTAACCCACATTACTGCACTAAGGGAAAGCAAAATGCACAATACCCTCCAAAAAATCCCTTAGAATAACCCAAACCTACCACAAATTCTAATAAAAATTATTATGATTAACCCTCTTAACACACTCCCAGCACAAATCATCATGCACAAAATTTCCTTTCTTTTAATCATAATAATTTGTATTAGAATTTGTGGTAGTAAAAAAGAAAAAAAAAAAGGAAATTTTGGGCATGTTGATTTGTGCTGGGAGTGTGTTAAGAGGGTTAATCATAATAATTTTTTGGATAAGTCAAATCTTTGTATGGAGAGACATATCTCTGCTCTTGAGAATCCTGTTAAGGTCTTTCATTAACATTCTGCCAAGAGCACCGTGTCATCAGATTTCTTGACTGCTTGTCATTTCTTTATTGATTATTGATCCAAGCAGGTAAAAGTTGTTCATCATGGGAGTCATTCTGAGCAATGAATAGCGGGTGTGGACGTCCCGTTGGGACATCCATCCTTGCTATTCAAGACCTTTCTCGTCCCCATCCTCCTTCCCCACGCGTTGTACAGAGAAGGTAGACGTGGGCGGGAAAGGGGCTGATCGGCCTTGTGCGTCCGGGGCCGGCAACTTGAACAGGGAACTTATTCCATCTTGGAGGTAGAATAAGTTCCCTAGTCACCGGGGGATGGCAGGCCTGGGGGGCAGGGGGGACCCAAGGACATTCCCCGCAGCCCGACCCTGGCCTTAGGTGGTCAGGCTGCCCGGAAGCTATTGCAGGAGCCAGCGGCAGGGGATCGTGGCTTTACAATGGAGCTGTGGTGCCATGGCAACTGGACGCCATGGCACCACGGTTCCATTGTAAAGCCCAGACTAAGTTAGTCAGGCGAGGCCTGTACTTGCAGGCTGGGCTGAATCGCAGTGCTGGCTTGCACGTGCAGGCCTATTCACAATTCTGATCCCACGGGGCTAGACGTGCCCCACAGGATCAGAATCGCGACTCCCTCTGTGCTTCCGGATCCAGCTAGGCGCACAGAGGGTTTATACGTAAGGGATGGAATCGGGCCCTATTTCAATTTCTTCTCTATCAACGATGAACTTACTGATAGTAGTTCTGTATTTATTTCTATGAAACCCTTTCCTCCTTCAGCTTGATTGATGTAGATTCTTCACATATACTGATTTTTATAGATCACCTGATAGGCATGGAGGGGTTTTCATGTTTGCAAATCCAGTATTTCAAGGTCTCTAAGAGGCCCATCTACAATTGCAAAGTTACATGAGAGTATAGGAATTGCCAGGTGATTAACTGCTTGTATCTTCTTTCGTGATGTTCAAGCATTTTTCAATAACATCTTCTGCAATATTCTTTACTGATCTCTTCTCTTAATCGCTTTTGCTTGATTTTTGATCCTTTCTTACTCCTCGATATTTATATATACTGTGGTGACGAGACGGTAATAGAGCCCAAGAAAGTGGGAAAAAACAGCCATTCACTTCTGAGCAGAGAAATAGTTCAGGGAGTTTTAGGGTTAAAACTCCGGTTAAGAAAAAAAAACTGCATTCACAGAGCTGTTGAGAGTGAGCCACCCCCAGCTCCAAGGTAACCAGGGGAGGTGACGAGGAATGCTTGGGGGTGGAGTTGGATGCCATAGGAAAGTCTCACTCATATAACCTCAGGGAAGCAGGAAGGAAGGGGTATGCATCCACCGGGGAGGAGGTTTCCACCAAGAAGGGAGAGTCTACCAGGAGAGTAGAGACTTCCAGAGAGTCTGGTGAGGAAGCAGGGAATGAGGAGACCAGGAGAAGACCTGAGAGAGGAAGGTACTCCAGCAGCTATCTCAAGAGAAATCCCTATTGCACTCAGCATACAGAAAACTCTAGCCCTGAAGAAAGCCCAGCTGGTAGGGGAATTACAGCTGGCCTGGAAGACAGGAAAGTTCATTCTGTGGGAGATGCTGTTTCTGAGCAAGGTACGGGACTGTCTTTAAGAGAGCTTGGGGGAAGTGTTTCATCTTCAGCAAAGCCTGGGAAAAGACTAATTGCTGGGAAAAAGGTGAGCACATTAGAAGCCTTAAAGAATCTGTTAAAAAATAATGAACTCCTCTGTCCTCCCACTGTTACTCAGCGGGCAGAAGAATCCCAGTGGGGAAAGGTTTTAAAGTTACTAGAGAAACTAAAACCTGCTGTTTCACACACTGAGCCCAGCCAGGTGCCAATTGACCTAGATGAGGAAAGCATGCAAATAGATGAGTGTGTTTCAGATAACGTTTCCTCTGATTCTGAAATGGATTGCTCATTTTGTGTAAGCCAGAAGTGACAAGGCTATAGGGTTTTAAAGTTGTAAAAAACCCAGAAGCTTTCCTAACTGCATGACCTGCTGGAGAATTGGGTTAAACGAAGTGCTAACGTTTTGAGCT
This sequence comes from Ichthyophis bannanicus, assembly GCA_033557465.1. Taxonomy (NCBI): domain Eukaryota; kingdom Metazoa; phylum Chordata; class Amphibia; order Gymnophiona; family Ichthyophiidae; genus Ichthyophis; species Ichthyophis bannanicus. The sequence goes on along the minus strand of CM066035.1, from coordinate 672,264,310 downwards.
GAACAGAGAGGTTCAAAGGGGTCATGTGGAGCCTTGAACCCAAAATACAAATGTTAGCAGCTTGAAGAAAAGAATATAAATGTTAGCAGCTTGAAAGTAAAGAATACAAATGATAGCAGCTTAATGTGAAGAATGCAAATGTTTAACAGCTTGAATTGAAGAAGTTAAGGTGCAGTCTAGAGCGCTGTGGAAGCCTGGGTTTGTGCTAGACCCAGTTGGGAACCTGGAGCTCGGATCTCTGCTGAAGGAAAAGACTTTATTGCTGGTTTAAAACAAGCTGTCGGAAACAATGCTGCATTGACTGTTCTGAAAGTTGCTGTGAAGTTTTGTTGCATTCTGTTTTTCAATGGAGAAGTATCCGACTTTGCTTTGCTGTATATTTGAACTCCTTAAAAAGAAGTTCATTGGCTAGGAAAATAAAATTATAATAAATTTCCTGTTTGCCTTTTTGAAACCCCTCGGCTATTCCTTATTGCACAACTACACTATCCAGATGCTGCGGCTCTGGACCTAAGCTGACAAAAGGGACATTACGAGGTACGTCCACTTCTCCTAGGCAACCGCCTAGCCAGTAGTGGGTGCTACAATACTTAATGTCACAGTCCTCAGTCAGGGAGATGTTTTCAATTATGCTCAATTTTCCTCTAAGAAAGGTTGTCTTAGCACATTAGTTAAGGCCAAAAGTCATCTTGATGTCATCTCAGAAGCTTTTTACTACATTGAGTTGTTCCGCTTATTATTAGTCACTGGAACTATAGAGCTTCAGGTCAACTTTAAACAGTAAGTATGATGTTATTTCTAGATTGTTACTTTTTTTAGGATTTATATATTTATTAAAACATTTATAGTAGTCAACTAAAATCCTAGACAGGGTACAACAAAACATACATAAAAATTCACAAAACATATAATACAGATAAATCCATTCTTCCCTAAATGTGTATGCCAAACAATTCATGAATACACTCAGTGGATTAAGTGCCATACAAAGTAGTAGTGGTGACAGGAATCATCCTGAAATATTCCTCACTGGATCTTAATATTAGGAATGACAAGCTGTCCATCTTCACACTTTAGAAAGAGTGTAGTTTGCCACATTTTCATGGTGAACTTGATACATTCAATCAAGATAGGGGGTAAGCAGTGGATTTCCCCAGTCCTATTTAATAATGGTTTATGAGCTTTTCTTCTGGGAACTTGTCCAAACCTGTATTAAACCAGCTACACTAACAGCCTTTGCTGCATCCTCCGGTAATGAAGGATGTATTAAGAGCTGTTAGTATCACTGGGTTCAAAACAGGTTTGGATGAGTTCCTGGAGGAAATGTCCATAAACCATTATTAAAGAGGACTTGGGAAATCCAGTGCTTACCACTGCGACAAGAAGCATGGAATATGTAAACCTTTGGGAATCCAACAGTTACTTGAGACCTGTAAAGGCCACTGTTGGAAACAAGATACTAGACTTAATGGACCCTTGGTCTGACCCAGTATGACATATCTTCCTGTTGTTGTTAAGTGCCGTCGAGTCGATGTCGACTCATGGTGACCCTCTGGATAGTTGACCTAAACTGTGTTCGGCCTTCAGTCCGGCAGCTCATTGTTGATAGAGTGGCACCCATAGCTACTGTTATTGTATCGATCCATCTCATTGATGGCCTTCCTCTGCTGCATTGACCTTCTACCTTGCCAAGCATTATGTCTTTCTCTTACTATCTTTCTCTTTGCATGATGTGTCCAAAGTATGTCTTGTCATCTGAGATTCTAAGAAAAGCTTAGGTTTGATCTCCTCTAATTCTGACTAGTTTGTTCTTTGGGCAATCCATGATATACGCATTATTTGTTGCCAGCAGCATAATTCAACGGCATCAATTTTCTTCCTGTCTATCTTTTTCACTGTCCAACTTTCACATCCAGATGATGTTATTGAAAATACCATGGCTTGAGCAAGTCAAATCTTTGTTTGGAGAGTCACATCTCTGCTCTTGAGAATCTTGTCTAGGTCCTTCGTAGCCATTCTGTCAACAGCAATGTGTCACTGGATTTCTTGACTGCTTGTTGTTTCTTTATTGATAGTTGACAACTTTAACCTACTTGGATCAACTATTTCAATTTCTTCTCCATCAATGATGAACTTACTGATATTGTCAGGATCTTTGCCTTCTTAATGTTAAGGTACAGGTCCATTTTAAGACGATGTTCCTTGATCTTGAGAAGCAAATGTTTCAGATAGTCTTCACTTTCAGCCAGTAATGTGGTATCATCGGAATAGTTAAGGTTGTTGATAAGTCTTCCACCTATCTTCACACCTCTGTTGTCTTCATATAGCCCTTCTTCTCTGATGATTTGTTCTTCATATAAATTAAGGAGGTAGGAGGAAAGTGTGCAGCCTTGTCATTCACCTTTGTTGATTTTAAACCATTCTGTTTCTCCTAGTTCCATTCAAACTGTTGCTTCTTGATCAATGCAAAGGTTGAGCAAGAGAACTATCAGGTGTTCTGGCATACCTATGCTTCTTAATGTGACCCAGAGTTTCTCAAGATTTACACAGTCAAAAGCCTCACTGCAATCAATAAAACAAGTATGGATATCCTTTTGGTATTCTTTTGTCTTTTGAAGGATCCATCTCACATCCGCGATGATGTCTCTCGTTCCTCTCCCTTTCCTGAACCTTGCTTGCACTTCAGGCAGTTCTCGTTCCAGGTATGGTTGTAGTCTCTGCTGAATAATCTTGAGTAGAATCTTGCTAGCACGTGGTATCAGAGTGATTATGTGATAATTTCCACAGGCAGTCGGATAACCTTTCTTCAGTATTGGTATAAACACAGATCTTTTCCAATCAGTTGGCCATGAATTTGTTTTCCAAATTTCCTGGCAGAGCCTTTTAAATATGGTAAGAGCTTCATCTGATTGCTGTAATACTTCAGTGAAAATGCCATCAATGCCCGGTGCTTTGTTCTTTGATAAGGCTTTCAATGCTGCTTCAACTTCTTCTTTCATCACCAATGGTTCCTGATCATAAGGTACAGATTGAAACGGCTGTTGGCATACTTGATCTTTATGGTATAATGACTCTTTATATTCTTTCCACCTTTTCTTGATCTTCTTACATCATTCAGCATGGATCCTTGAGCATCTTGTAACATTCCAATTCAAGGCTGGAGTTTTTTCTTTAACTCTTCGAGTTTTAGGAAAACCAATCATGTGCTTCCTCTAATAGTTTATGATTTTATTTCCTTGCATGAGTCATTGTAGTACCTCTCCTTTTCTTGTCTTGCTGCACGTTGGCAATCTCTGTTAAGTTCTGTGATTGCCTCTCTTTCTCCTCTAGCTTTAGCTTCTCTGCTTTTCTTGGCAATTTTCAGAGTTTCTTCAGTCATCCATTTTGGCCGTTTTTGCGTTTTCACCTTTTTTTAGAGGCTTCTCGCTTTCTTCCAACTCAACCTTCTTGATGTCATCCCATAACTCTTCTGGAGCTCTGCCATTTGTATCTAAAGCAGCAAATCAATTTTGCAGGCAGTCTTTAAATTCCAGTGGTATATTCTCAAGGTCATATTTTGCTACATTCATGAGTGGCTTGCTGTTTTTCAACTTTAACTTGAGTTTGCATACTAGTAGTTGGTAATCTGTATCAGAGTCAGCTCCAGATTTTGTCTTTGTTGATGTTATCAAGCTTTTCCATCGTTGACTTCTACAGATGTCATCAATTTGGTTTTTATACAATCCATTGGGTGAAGTCCATGTGTACAGTTTGCGCTTGCATTGCTGGAAGAAGGTGTCTGAGATGAATAGATCATTGGTCTTGCAGAATTCTATCAGTCTTTCTCCAGCTTCATTTCTGTTGCCAAGTCCATATTTTCCAGCCAGTTTGCCTTCTTCTTTGTTGCTAACATTTTGCGGTCCAGTCACCCATGACTATCAGGATATCCTCTTTGCATGTTCTATCAATTTCAGCTTGAACATGTTCATAGAATTCATCACCTTCTTCCTCTTTTGCAGCTATTGTTGGGGCATATACCTGAATTAGTTGTGTTGATGGGTACTCCTCGTAGACAAATATAAATTAAGCATTCACTAACTGCACTGTACTTCATTACAGTTCTTATATGTTTCTTCTTAATTATAAATGCAACACTATTTCTTCTTTATCTTTCATCTCCAGCAGAGTAGACCATATGATCATCAGATGCAAAGTGCCCGATGCCAGTCTATTTCAGCTTGCTGACACCCAACAGATCGAGTTGTACATGTTCCATTTCATTTTGACCACATCCAACTTCCCTTGGTTCATGCTTCATACATTCCATGTCCCAATATGTAAGACATCTTTGCAACTTCTGACTCTCATTTCATGTGTAGTTACATCAGTAGTCAGACAGATCAAGGGCTTTGATCCAATCACATCATAAATGCTGGCTTTACTCTGAGAAGTCTACAGTTCATCCCCAGTAGCCAATTGAGTGCCTTTTGACCTGGGGGATTCATCTTCCAACAGTATAGTACAATTTGTTTTGTAACTAGCCATTGGGTTTTCATGGCAAGATACAGAAGTCGATTTTGCCAGGCCTTTCTTCCACACAGGTAATTCTAGTGTTTCAGTTGTCACAGAAATGTGATCCTCTGCCGCCAACACTCTCCCATTGTCCTGCTGCCCAAATGACATATCTATGTTCTTATATTCTTTATTTTGTATATTTCAAGGCTGATTTTATAAGGAGGTACATAAAAGTATGTGCCATCAATATGCATACGTCACCTATTTTCAAGGACTTATGCACATGAATGGGCACTTAGGTGGGTGCTATTTTGTAAATGTAACATGCAAATTTTTAGTGTGGGCGTGCACAAAGGCGGAGTTTGGGCAGAGCATAGGCATAATGCAAATTTATGCACATACTTATTAAAATACTATAAACATACATATATTCATAAAAAACCTAGGTGTGGCATTTATACCGGCCATACAACAGACATAAAAGACTTAAAGACTCATCTCTTAAATTTGGCCTTTGAGAGCTATATGGGATAGGAGGATGACATGGTCTCGGGCACTATCTAATTTTAGGTAGTCTTTTTTTCTCTGTTTCTCTCCTTTCCTGTCTGAATTATGACATTTTGTTCTTAGCTTTTTATTTTTTATTGCCATATAAACCACTCAGATACTGGAAGGTGTTTGGCAGTATAGAAAGTTTTAAATAAACATAACTGCCACAACTAGTTTCACAGGTGTTCTTACGCCACTTATGCCCCTATGCACGTTTTTACTTTAAAAAATAGATCTCAAATATGCGTTTGCTAATGTAGGAATATATATAATTTCCCTATTCAAGGTAATTTATTATCCAAGTGTGCGGGATATTATCAGAAACTTTCTTACAGTCAATCCATGCTATACTGAGATTTCTGCTTTTCCTAGCACTGGTCACGATGGCTTTATTCAACATGGCTTGGTCATTGATTTGATATGCTTCCCTCTTACTGCTCTTCTGCTCTATTGACATAATGTTATTAGAAGTTATATTCTGTCTGCATTTATAGGTAGATAAGTTATTGGTCTGTAATTTTTGGGAGCAATACTTGAATTGCCCCTTGGAAGAAGAAGTGTTCTTCCGCTTCATATCTTGGCAAATTTTGCACTTCAGCTGATACTTTCAATTTATTGTTGGAACATATGAATTTAAGGTCTTCTATTAATGAAGCATGTTCCAGTTTGATGAACATAAGAAATGCTATACTGGGCCAATCCAGGACATAGGTACCTGGCAGGTTCCCAAGAATGTACATAGGTTCCACAATGTTTGTCCCAGGGTAATCAGGGCATTTCCTGGGTCCTCTTTAATAATGGCTTATAGACCTTTCCTCCAGGAACTTGTCCAAACCTTTAAGTCCAACTATACTAACAGCTTTTACTACATCTTCCAGTAACAAATTCCAGAGTTTGATTATTCATTGCATGAAAAAATATTTTCTCTTATTACTCTTAAATGGGTTGCATTGTAGCTTCATTGGATGTTCCCTAACCTTTCTACTTTTTGATGAAGTAAACAACCTATCAGTGTTTACCCATTCTATTCCATTGCATTCTATCATATCTCCCTTCAGCCAACTCATTTCCAAGTTAAAGAGCCCTAACCTTTTAAATCTTTCCTGACAGAGGTATCCTTCCATCCCCTTTACCATTTTGATGGCTCTACTCTGTACCTTTTCTAATTCTGCTATATCGTTTTTAAGATATGGCAACCAGAATAGCACCAATATTCAAGGTACGGTCGCACTATGGAACAATACAGAGGCATTATAATATCTTTGGTTTTATTCTGCATTCCTTTCCTTATGATTCCTAGCATTGTATTTACTTTCTTGGCCTCTGCTGCACACTGGGCAGAGAGTTTCAATGTTATATCCACGATGATGCCTAAATCTTTTTCCTAAGTAGTGGTTCCTAATGTGGAGCCTTGCATTGTGTAATCATAGTTTGGGTTGTTCTTTCCTACGTGCATAAGGTTGCACTTGTCCACATTAAATTTCATCTGCCATTTGTACGTCCAGTCTTCCAATTTATTAAGGTCTTATTGTAATTTTTCACAGTCCTCGTATCTTAACAACTTTAAATAATTTTGTGTCATCTGCAAATTTGATCCAGGTCACTTATGAATATGTTAAAAAGCAGCGGGCCCAGCAGAGATGTTTGGATCTTCCTAATTATCTTTGACAATCTTATTCCTTTTAGATACCCATCCATCAAGGTAACCTTTGCATGCAATGATTTATTTTTGCTTCAATGCCCTTTTTCCAAAGGGGGGTTGTTATTTTTCTCTCTTTCTTCTAGCCCTGTGTTTTTGTTGGCAAAATATTTTCAGTAATAATTTTTGCTGTGCAATATTGTATTTGATTTATGTATAGCTAATAAGATGCAATGTGTGCTTTTGAGTCAATGCTGACTCCTGGGTTTTCTTGGCAGTGTGACCTTAAGTAGATTACCAGTCCCTTCTTCCGAGGCAATGGAGGGGTAAGTGACTTCCCCCAGGCCCAAGGAGTACTAGTGGGAATCTCACGCAGCTATTTGACAACTTGATCAGAGGGATTGACAATATAAAAAAGGGCTTCCTCTTCATCTTTGTCTATCTCCTCTGCATTCGACATAGTGGCACACGGCATCCTATTAAACAGGCTCAAAGACACCGGTCTCCACAGCACACCACTTAAGTGGTTTCAGTTCTACCTCAGTGACCAGCAACAAGTCAAAGTTGGAGCAAACACCTACACCCCGTTTGATGCAGAACAGGTAGTACCACAAGGGTCTGTCCACTCTACTCTTCAACCTTTATCTACAACCAATCTGTGGCATCTTCAAAAAACATAACATCCAAAATGTCATATATGCAGATGACATTATGGTATATACCCCAATCCACCTAGACCTACCAGACTATACATCTATGGCAGAATGCATACAATAGATGATCGATTGTCTATCAAACAACAACCTAAGCATCAACTTCAAAAAGACAGAGGCTCTAATTATCACATGAGGCACATCCTTTACTTCCCCCCTCCCCCCATAATATCAACCAACCTGGCAAATACATCTATACCAGTAAAGGAAGAAGTGAAGTACCTGGGAGTTACTTAGACTGCAACTTGAACCTAAAAGCACACATCAACAAAATCACCAGAAATGTATTCCACAAAATGGCCACTATCTGAAAACTCAAACCTCTCCTCAGCCAAGACCATTTCCGCACAGTGCCAAGCTGTCATTACGTCCATACTTCACTACTGCAATGCCATTTTCAATGGCCTACCAAAACAAACTACCCTGCCTCTGCAATTAGCCCAAAACACCGTCGCCCGAATCATCTCTGGTTCTGCAAAATTTGACCACATAACACCTCTCTTATACCAGCTCCACTGGCTCCCAATCCCCTCACTGGCCAAATACAAGACAGTCTGACCATCTTCAAAATCCAACACAACATGTTGGCTGACATACTCCAAGACCTAATTTGCACAAAGCCAAACAATAGACCACAAAGACAGAGCACCATAGACATCATCCAAACACCCAGCTCATTCACCAGAGCCAATAATTCTACGACCAAGAGAGCTCTATCTCTAGCAGCACCAGCCACTTGGAACTCTCTTACGGAGACACTAAAACAGGGGGTTTCAACCCAATCCTCGGGGAACCCTAGACCAGTCAGGTTTTCAGGATTCCCAGAATGAATATGCATGAGAAAGATGTGCATGTTCTGCCTTCATGGTATGCAAATCTATCTTATGCATATTCATTGTGGGAACACCAAGCACAAACAGCACACTGCCACAAATAATAGCAGGGGAAAAACCAGCCCAAAGACGTGGGCAGTAAAAACGTAACAAACTTTATTGATCCTTATTCAATAGCTCTCCTAGCATTCCACATTCCGGACTACTCCCATAGCCTAAGCCCTCCCCCCAAGTCCTTATCATATGCTGTCTGGTAATATGTATATATGCCACAATGTAAATTAGTTATGCTTGCTAGCATTTCCCACATGCCACCCTTACCCATACCACAAGTTCTCTGTTGTTTGTTGAGTTTTACTTTAATCCGCTTTGATTTTATGATAAGGCGGTATTAAAAAAAACCTGTTAAATAAATAAATAAAATAAATCAAACCCTGGTGTCTTGTTTATTAAGCCAGCAGTCTAACCACTAGGCTACTCCTCCACAATAGAGAGTGCTTTTGTACAGGTTATGCCTTATTCATCTTAGTTATTGTACTCTTTACTTCAGGTGTTCAATTCAACTTCAATAATCTTTCCCTCAAGTGGAACCCAGCATTTTAATTTCTTTCCACATAAACCAGGAACTCAACCATTAATCCCTCCACTTCTGGGCCTATCCCCTGCTTTTCTTCTTCCTTGTCAATTGACTTCTTGGCATGTTCTTCATTTATCTTGTTCTTCTGCATTTCTGGATATCCTATTTCCATTTCCACCTTAGTTGTACTTCCAGTACTCAGTTCCAAGCTTCCTTTTCCTCTCTAATTATCAACCTTTTTTCTGGTAGTCCTTTCTGGATCTCTTTTTTCTCTCAATGCATAAGTTCTTCTTCTTGTACTCCTTTCTGAATACCCTCCTTCTCCTTGTAAACCATCCTTTCTTCTGATGCTCTATCAGACTCTGTCTTTCTCTTCCTGCACTGGTGTTTCTTCTGTTGTCCCGTTCGGAGGCTACTCTTTGATTTTGGCAAATACCTTTCTTCTAGTACGTCCAGATAGGTCTCCTCTTTCGCTATTTCTTTTTTCACAGAAACCCTCAATTGTTTTAAGATGTTATCACTCACATACTTCTTTGTTTTGATATGAAAAATCAATGATGTTAAATTTGCATCATTTTTTGTGTTTGTCTTGTAGCATTATTCCTCTTTCTTCCAGTTTTTGGAAGCTCTCTTTATATACCTTCTAGACTGAAATATAGGGGGCCATTTGAATGCAGCTAATCCTCTTAACTTTTCATTAACTTCAGTGGCTTATCTCCTGCCACATTGGGTCCACGAACAAGTTCACCATGACCTTTATCTGTGGCAAGGGTTTTATCTTCATCTGCAGTATGCACACTATCACTACCACCATGTCTAATCCTAGTGCATAAGCTATGGTTTGGCAACTTCTTATCCTGGGCAATGTGCAGGATATTCTTCCTTTTCTTTCCTATCATACTTTAATTGTAGAGTTGCCTTGCCAAGATTTGAATGCATGGTTCATTGTCTGTCTCGACTTTCTCTCCTCCCAAACCCTTCTGGACCTATTGCAATCTGGCTTTTGTCCTCTACATTCTAATTAAATGGCTCTTGCCAAAGTCTCCAATGATTTGTTCCTGGCCAAATCAGAGTTCCTTTACTTGATCCTCATCCTTCTTGACCTTTCTGCTGCTTTTGACACTGTTGATCACCACCTTCTCCTCGGTACCCTGTTCTCGCTTAGTTTTAAGGGCTTTGTTCTGTCCTAGTTTATTTATTTATTTCACATTTCTTTTATACTGCCTTTCAGATTATCAAGGCTGTTTATAAAGAACAGTAAACTTGTTATACATGGAATAGTGAATATAGAATGTAGTACAAGAACTAGGAGACAGGGGGAGAACATATTAGGAGGGTGGTATGGTAGAACTATGTACAAGAGGAAGGTATTTATATAGGGCTAAATACAGGGGTTATACTGAACCTGAAAGCATATTGGTAATGGGAAGGGAAGCAGGGGATGAAGTATTCTTGGAATAAGAAGGTTTTTCATTTTTTCAAAAATCAGTGCAGTCATTGGTGTCTCTTTAGTGTGGCTGGGAGTGAGTTTCAGAGTGTGGGACCATATATAGAGAAGGATCTCAGGCAGGTTGCTTGGGTGCTAGTTGTCTTGAGTATTGGAATGTTGAGCAGGTTCTAGTTGTTCTGTCTTCTTGATCTTGCACTAGTTGGTTTTTGAATAAGGTCACAAAGGCAGCCTGGAGCTTGGTCATGGATGGATTTGTAGGTGAGCATGATGGATTTGAATTTGATTCATAGTTGAATAGGGAACCAGTGAAGAGTTTTAAGCAATGGGGTGATGTGTTTGTGTCTTGGTGCCTCTGTTATAAGTCTTACTGAAGTGTTCTCAGCCAGCTGGAGAAGATGGAGGGCATGTTTTGGGAGGCCTTGAAGGATGGAATTGCAGTAGTCCATTGTGGGGTGATTATAGCTTGGCATACTTTCCGGAAGTGGCTGGGGTATAGGTGTGGGTGAAGGTTGTGGAGAGTCTTCATCTTATAATAGGCAGTAAATCTGATATTCTTTATGTGAATCGCATGTTCAATTGCTGATCCAGGATGACTCAGAGGTATTTGATTTTATATTTGACTGGGAGGATTTATCTTGTCGAGTGTGATTGTTTTTTTGGGGTGGAGGGTGAAAGAGGGATCTCTTGAGATGAACATGGCTTCAGACTTTGCATAGTTTATTAGGAGATTGTTTTTTTAGCCATTCTGCCACAGCATTGAAACAGGATTTTGTAGGGGTCTAGAGTTTGGGTTGGTTGTACAGAACAACATCTGATCATCAGCACAGAAGTTGTACAGGATATTGTGTTCTTTGAAGATTTTGCATACTGGTTGGATGAACAGGTTGAAAAGTAAGGATGATAGGGATGACCCTAGGGGTACTCCCTGCTGGAATTTGAAGGGTTTTGGACCTTGCGTTTCTTGTTCTTACTTATTATGTATGGTCAGTAAGTTATGAGCAGAACCAGGTCAAGGGGGTGCTGCTTATGCCAACATCTATAAGATCCCAGATGTTGAGGCTTTAATGGAAGAGGCTGACTTGGACTTAGTGATGGTTATGGAGACATGGTTCATGGATAACCATGACTGGGATGCAATTATACTAGGCTATACTTTATTCAGGAAGGACGAGTTAGGAAGAAGAGAAGGTGGAGTGGCACTTTATGTAAAAAATATTATTAAAGCTATAGAATTGCAGGGCTTAAAGGGAAGAGAGGAAACACTGTGGGTTAATTTAGAAAGAGGGAAAGGGAAATCCATTTGCACTGACATGATAGACAGACCACCCTCACAGGGAAGAGTGGGCAGAGATTTAATAGAAGACATATACAGTATTGCCATGAAAGGAGACGTGCTACTGAAAGATGATTTCAATATGTCAGATGTGGAGTGGCACATCCCTGCTGCGGTGTCTACTAGAAGTAAGGAGATCCTGGATTCTCAACAGGGAGAACTATTCAGGCAATTGGTAACAAAACCCACACGTGATGGGGCCATACTGGACTTGGTGCTTACCAATGGCGAAAGGGTATCTCATATTACAGTGGGACATAATCTTGAATCCAGTGATCACCAGATGGTATGGTTCAGTATTAGGACTAGAACTGATAAAATATATTCAAAAGCAAGGGTCTTAGACTTTAGGAAAACTAACTTTGCCAAGATGAGACAATACCACGAGGAGTCGTTAGTGGGATGGGAACAGCTGGGGGATGTAGGAAAACAGTGGGCAAAACTGAAGAGAGATATTTTAAGGGCAACAAACCTTTTTGTTTGAAAGGTAAATAAATGTAAAAGGAAAAGGAGGCTGCTATAGTCCTCAAAAGAAGCTGCTGAAAAGTTGAAGAAAAAGAGAGAGACCTTCATGAAATGCAAGAGATCACAGAGAGAGGAAGAGATATATTTGAAAAAAAACTTAGAGAAGCTAGCAAAGTAGTCAGGAAAGCAAAGGTACAAAGAGAAGAACAAATAGCTAATGCAAGAAAATGAGGGGATAAGACTTTTTTAGATATGTTAGTGAGAGGAGGCAGGGCAAAACTGGCATTGTCAGACTCCAGGGTGCAGGGGAGGAATATGCAGAAACTGATGAGGATAAAGCAGAATTGCTTAACAAATATTTCTGTTCTGTGTTCACAGATGAAGGGCCAGGAGCAGGACCTCAGAAAACACCCACACACAGGAACAGAAGTGACACGGATCTCTAACAATTTTCAGAAGACAGTGTTCTTAAGGAACTAGCCAAACAAAGTAGGCAAAGCCATGAACTGGGATGGGCATATCCAAGAATACTGAGAAAACTTGGGGAGATTCTAGCAGCTCCACTGTCTGACCTTTACAATGCCTTTTTGGAGTCGGGAGTGGTGCTAGAGGACTGGAGAAAGGCACATTTGGTCCCTTTACACAAAAGTGGACATAAGGATGACATTGAGAACTACAGGCCAGTTAGTCTAACCTCTGTGGTTAGTAAATTTTTGGAAGAGAGAAAAGTGAGATTGCTGGAGTCCAATTGAAAAGTGAGATTGCTGGAGTCCTTTTCCGTATCCAGTTGAAACTTCTTCTTCTGATCTATGTGCATTCATTCTGCTGCTCCTCATAGTCTTTCCTCTCTTATTTCTCCCTACACTCCTCCTCGGGAACTCTGCTCTTCTAGCAGATTGCTTTAATCTGTGCCCTTCTCTTCCACTATAAACTCCAGACTTCGATCTTTCCACCTTGCTGCTCCTTATGCCTTGAACAAACTACCTGAATCAGTACTCAGGCTCCATCTCTAGCCATCTATATGGATCCTGAACCGCTTAGTCTCCTGCTCTTAAACTATGTGTTTCCTTACCATTCCTCTAGACATATCCTAGTTCCCAGCTGTTCTGTAGTCAGCTTTGACTAGATTGTAAGTTCTGATGAGCAGGGACTGACTTTTACACATCTCTAGAGTGCTGCATACGCCTTGTAGCACTATACAAATGATGATTAGTAGTAGTAATAGTATATAGATTTATATGTCAGTTAATGGGATCAGCATGTGAAGGTACTTAGCAAGACTTGAGGAGAAAACATTAGGACCAATATTCAGAATCCTTACCTAGACGGCCAACAGTAGGATGTCTGGATAAGGGTGCTGACCGCAATATTCAATGATACTATTCAGATTGGGCCGCTGAATATGTACAGGCCACTTCTGTACTATCAGTGCAGGAGGGTCTCATTGGAGGGGCGAGGGTGGTACCACTGCTATTCGGATATGTGCCAACTTATCTGGATAGTAGTGATTTTATGTCAGCACTTATATAAATGACTTAGGCCACATGTAAATCAGGCCTAAGTTGCTATCTCGATAAGTGCCAATTGAAAACTGTCATTTATCCAGGTAAGTCAGCACTTTTCCGGATAGCGGTGCTCAGTCCAGATATTCTACTACAGTCTCTTTCAGAACTGCTGCTGAACATCCAGATAATAAAGGCTGTGCCACTGTCACTGTACAACCCATTGAATATTGTGCTTTGTGAGAATTGTCCTTTTTATTCTCTCCCCCTAAGAGATACTCAGAAATTCCGCAGCTGCTGCTGATGAATTTTATTTTGCTTTCCCTTCTGATCTTTCACTTTCCAGTGTGACAAAGGCTTTGATGTTCCATCAGTGCTATTTGTTTCTTTTTAGATTATAGATATAAAAGCAGATTGAGTTATATCATTCATCTCAATCGATGTCTACCTGATGATAGATTGCTCCTAGCAAATGGGTCTCCTCTCTTGATGAAATGTGTGATTTGCATGTATCTGTAATTCATAATTGTGCATTCAGGAGTTCTGTGTGCGTCTGTTTTAATATCCCATTGCACAGAAACAACAAAGCACACATACTGGGCTTAATTTTGAGCTGGGGAGGCCACCATTTGAAGTTAAGATCCAGCTCTATTCAGTGGCACTATCGGTTTAAGCAGTGTCACTAAATATACGTTTAAGTGATAACTGTAGCAGCAACTATTTGTTTAATTTAGGCCTGCTATTTCCCAGCTCCATTGTCATTCTTCCCTTACTGGACCCTTATTGTACAGAAAAATCTAGCCATTTAGTGACTTATATCTATATGCAAGTTATTCAAATGATTTTTCCATTTGCTGACAGATGGCAAAGGTATATCAGTCAGGCCATACACATTTTGGACCTGATATTTAAACTTCCTAATTTTCAAAGGAGTTGTGCAATGACTGTGGCATTTACCGCAATATCTGGATATTCAGCACAAGTATCTAGATACTGGCTGGTCCTGAATATCCAGATTATGCGGTGTAACTTGTAACTGCGCCTATAGTGCCCCCCAGCAAAAGCATGTAGGGCTTAAGCGACCTGTTATCCTTCCTGAACAGCTACTTGACTTTTCCATGAGGCAAAGCCCCCTGGGAAATGTAGTTTTTCACTGTCCAATGAAGAGTAGTGTGAACTCAAAGTGGTTTTCAGCAAACAGGATGTATTTCCCTTCCGGGCGGATTTCAGCGTAGAAAACAAAGGTACCAAAACCATATACTTCTGGCAAAGGACAAAATAAAAGTCTCCAACAGAAATAGCTTAACTTCAGCAACAAACATTTGCTTCCCAGCAATTAGAGTAAAACAGTTCTGTTCCTCACAGCTCTGTGCTTTTTATCTTAAACTTCTGCAGTTTTCTGCAAGGCTTAAATTCAGCGCAGGGAATATATTTCATCTGACCTTGTAATCGTACAATCCATCAATTCTTCAGATACATTTCCTAGCCCTGGCTCCGTTTCCATTAGCTCCTCATGGGAGTTAGGTAAGAATGTTTGTAACGTTGTTTCTGGGGCCACACCCCTCCTCTCTATCTTAGGCTTTATATCATATTCCTGAATCAGGTATTGCTGCAAATGGTCATTATCAGTACAGGTATTATAAACACAGTCCCAACCTTCTGGATAACTAATATCACACCGGTTATTAACAGCCCTATTTAAAACCCAGTAAGAACATAAGAACATAAGATATGCCATACTGGGTCAGACCGAGGTCCATCAAGCCCAGTATCCTGTTTCCAACAGTGGCCAATCTAGGTCATACGTACTGCGGCGACCCTGCCCGGCTTAAGGGGTTAAAGGCAGGAGCAGCCGCTGGTGCTTCGTGAGGGAAGAGTAAAACCTTTACCCCAGGAATGCTGGGAGTTGTAGTTTCAGTTCTTCTCACTCCGAAATTAAAGAAACTGTAGTTGTGGGGTTTCTTGATAATAAGTATTTTATTAAAGCAAAGGATAAATGTTCCATCACATGGCATATAATAATGCAAAACAAAGGTGCTTCAAAAGGCTAACAGAAACTCAGGATAAATGCAACTCAAAAAGTATATTGCTGCTTTTCACTTTCCAGCCAATTACTCTCTTTTGCCTCCAGAGGCCAGTTAGGCTCACTGCAGCCTCTTACGGTCACCGTTACTCTCACAGTGCTTGGGAAAACATGTGCACGTAATCAGAGCTTCTTTCAGCAATGCAAACAACAGCTTTGTAACTCTCAGAACACAGACGGCAAAAGCATTTCCTTCAGCTTGACTTATCTATACAACAAATCGTACAGTCCATTTGTTCACAGCCTGGTAAGTCTGTATTACTCTCTGTTACTCCTTCAAGCTGTAAGGCATTACTAGCTTCTTGTGAAATTAGCTGTTGTCTAGCTTGCAACTCTAAGAATTGTTTAAAGCTTTGAAGAAGCAATTCAGCCTGTTCCTTGTGAGATAGGGTACTATTATCTGCTATAGAACTTCCCTTCTGCTCAAGGCTGTTTGTCTTCTCTTCTTGTAAGTTAAAGGCATCAGAATAGTTGCTAGTCTCTTTGGCAATCGTTTCATAGATAGGAGAATTATCTTTATATTCAGCTTGGCAAGCGTGTGGCAAATTACTCACTTTTTGCACAGCCCTTCTGTCTTCAGACGGCTCCAAGGTTCTCCAGCTGTTCTGTTTGTTGCTCTCCGGCACAAACGACACTTCGGAGAATGATTGCTCTTTCACCTGTGCTTGCCTTGAAGGCTTTCTCTCCCAAGGCGTTGCCTTCCAACGGCTATCCAATTCAAGGTTAAGTCCTCTCTCCGTGGGACTTCTGCTTACTTCCCTTGAATAGAACTGTGCAGGTTTTCTTCTTATGCCAGGTTCCCAAGTATCATTAGACTCTCCTCTGGCTTTCCAACCATCCTCTTGTTTCTTCCTCCTGTATTCCTTCCTGGGCTGCTTCTTCTTCAACTCATTCCCATACTCGTACTGAGTCACAGCCTCCTTCTCGTTCCTCCTCTCCTTCTGCTCAGAGCCATGCTCTGGTTTAAAAGTACGTTCTCTTTTGGACACGCCCCTTCCCAGGGCTGGGTGTGCCCAATCAGACCTGCAGGACTCCTCCCCTGGGCTGGTCTCCCTGCTCAGCTCTGTGGAATAGAGTCTCTCTTTTTTCCTTGCCCTGTCATTTTGGTGTAAATCCTGCTGTACCTCAGGATTTTCCTCT
The DNA here is from genome assembly GCA_033557465.1 of Ichthyophis bannanicus. Lineage (NCBI taxonomy): Eukaryota > Metazoa > Chordata > Amphibia > Gymnophiona > Ichthyophiidae > Ichthyophis > Ichthyophis bannanicus. The sequence continues at coordinate 672,247,532 of CM066035.1, read as the reverse complement.
GTCTCCATAGGCTCAGGAGGGCGCTGCTCACCACAGTACCTAGCAATATCCCCAAAAGACACAGGTTCCACAATGCTTGTACTGGGTCAAGCATTGATTATCCTGGGTCCCTTTTTAATAGTGGTTTATGGACCTTTCCTCCAGGAACTTGTCCAAACCTTTTTTAAACCCAGCTACACTAACAGCCCTTACTACATCCTCCGGTAACAAATTCCAGAGTTTGATTACACGTGAGTGAAAAAATATTTTCTCTTATTTGTCTTAAATAGTTTACCCTGTAGCTTCATTGCATGTCCCCTAGTCTTTCTATATTCTGATAGCGTAAACAATTGATCCACGTTTACCCGCTCCACTCCATTCATTAATTTATAGACCTCTATCATATCTCCCCTCAGCCGTCTCTTTTCCAGGTTGAAGAGCCCCAACCTTTGTAGCCTCTCTTCATAGGAGTAGCCTTCCATCCCCTTCACCATTTTGGTGGCTCTTCTCTGTACTTTTTCTAATAATGCTATGTCCTTTTTAAGATACGGTGACCAGAACTGCACACAATATTCAAGGTGCGGTCATACCATGGAACGATACAGATGCATTATAATATCCTTTGTTTTATTTTCCATCCCTTTCTTTATGATACCTAGCATTCTATTTGCTTTCTTGGCTGCCGCTGCACACTGGGCAGAGGGTTTTAACATGTTATCCACGATGACTCCTAAATCTTTTTCCTGGGTGGTGGTTCCCAATGTGGAACCTTGCATTGTGTAACTATAGTGTGGGTTGTTCTTTCCTAGGTGCATAACTTTGCACTTGTCCACATTGAATTTCATCTGCCATTTGGATGCCCAGTCTTCCAATTTATCCAGATCCTCCTGCAGTTTTCCACAATCCTCTTGGGTTTTAACAACTTTAAACAGTTTTGTATCATCTGCAAATTTGATAACCTCACTCGTTATTCCCTTTTCCAGGTCATTTATGAATATGTCAAAAAGTAGCGGACCCAGTACAGATCCCTGGGGTACTCCACTATTCACCTTTTTCCATTGGGAATATTGGCCATTTAGCCCTACCCTCTGCTTTCTATCTTTTAACCAGTTCCCGATCCACAATAGTACACTGCCTCCTATCCCATGACTTTTTAGTTTCGCCAGAAGTCTCTGATGAGGGACCTTATCAAAAGCTTTCTGAAAGTCCAGATACACTATATCAACCAACTCACCTTTGTCTACCTGTTTATGCACACCTTCAAAAAAACATATCAGATTAGTAAGACAAGATCTTCCTTGTCTAAAGCCATGTTGGCTGTCTCCAATTAGGCCATGACTATCTACGTGCTGTGTAATTTTGTTCTTTATGATGGTTTCTACCATTTTCCCCGGTACTGACGTCAGACTCACCGGTCTGTAATTTCCCGGGTCACCCCTGGAACCCTTTTTAAAGATTGGTGTTACGTTGGCGACCCTCCAATCTTCAGGTATTACAGATGATTTTAATGAAAGTTCACAGATTACCAATAGCAGGTCCGCAATCTCATATTTCAGTTCTTTCAACACTCTTGGATGTATACCATCCGGTCCAGGTGATTTGCTACTATTCAGTTTATCAAATAGTTGTAATATATCTTCCCGGTGTAGCGATATTTCTCTAAATTCCTCTGCAGTATTACCTTTAAATACCACTTCAGTTTTGGGTAACATCCCTACATCTTCCTCAGTAAAGACCGAAGCAAAGAATTCATTCAGTCTCTCTGCTATAGCCTCGTCTCCTCTTACTGCCCCTTTTACCCTTCTATCATCTAATGGCCCAACGGACTCTCTCACAGGCCTTTTGCTATGAATGTACTTGAAAAAGTCTTTATTTCGTGTTTTTGCTTCCATAGCAAGTTCCTTCTCAAATTCTCGCTTTGCGTGCCTTATTAATGCTTTGCATTTAACTTGCCAGTGCTTGTGCTGTTTCCAGTTTTCTTCGTTTGACTCTTTTTTCCATTTCCTGAAGGATTCTTTTTTGGCAGCAACAGCCTCTCTGACCTCACCTTTAAACCATGCTGGCAGTTTTTTGGACTTTCTTCCACTTTTCTTAATGCATGGAATAAAGCTGGTCTGGGCTTCGAGGATAGTATTTTTAAATAACACCCAAGCTTGCTGTAAGTCTTTAACCTTTGCAACCGCTCCTTTTAGTTTTTTCTTAACTATATTCCTCATTTTATCATAGTCTCCCTTTTGAAAGTTAAAAGGTAGTACTGTGGATTTCTTTACTATCCCTCCTCCACTAATTAAATCAAACACGATCATGCTATGATCACTATTGCCAAGTGGTCCCAACACCCTTATTTCTTGTACCAGATCTGGCGTTCCACTAAGGACTAGGTCCAGTATGGCTTCCCCTCTGGTCGGTTCATGAACCAGCTGCTCCAAGAAGCAGTCATTTATTTCATCTAGAAACTTTATCTCCCTAGCTTGTCCTGCCGTAACACTGACCCAGTCGATACCAGGGTAATTGAAATCACCCATTATTACTACTCTGTTGTGACTTTTGTTAGCTTCCTTGATTTCTTTGAGCATTTCATCATCCATTTGTTCATTCTGGCCAGGTGGTCGATAGTACACTCCCACTGCCATCACCTTCCCTTTTTTACATGGGCTTACCTCTTTGCCTGCTTGCAGACTGTTTTCTTTGAACTTTTGAAACAGCTGTGGGTTCAAAACCTGATTTGTAAAATGAGTGTTGGAATTGCCTTCCTGGCTTTCTCTTCTCCTGGTTATTCTTACAATACTGCAGACAGTCGGGCCTGCTTCTGCTATCTTCTTCTCTGGAATAAAGCTTTATAAATGGCTCTCTCTCTGCCCTTAAACTTGGCTCTGGTTCTGGGCTTTTTCTCTGCCTTATTTCTTCCGCAAATCGCGGAATGAATCTGCGGTAGTACCCTACCAAGCCCAGAAATCCTCGCATTTGCTGTTTATTAATAGGACGTGGAAAGTTTTTTACACTTTCAATCTTGCTGGCTAAGGGTTTTACGATCCCTCCTCCCACCATGTGGCCTAAATATTTAACTTCTTTACTGGCGAAAAGACACTTCCCAGGGTTTATAGTTAAACCTGCTTTCCTCAGGGCCCCCAGAACTGCCTCTACTCTGGGCAAGTGCTGAGCCCAGGTAGTGCTATAGATGATGATATCATCCATGTAGGCCCATGCGTATTCATGATGGGGCCTCAAAACTTGATCAACCAACCTTTGGCAGGTGGCCGCTGCCCCGTGAAGACCGAATGGCATACGTCTGAACTGAAATAACCCTATCGGGGTGGTGAAAGCAGTCTTGGGTTTGGATGCCTTGGTCAGTGGTATTTGCCAGTAACCTTTGGTGAGGTCCAATGTGGTCAAATACTTAGCCTGGCCCAATTTATCTAACAAATCCTCAATTCGAGGCATAGGGTATGCGTCAAATTCTGAGATGTTATTTATTTGCCGAAAATCTATGCAGAAGCGAAGGCTCCCATCTGGCTTAGGCACTAATACTATAGGGCTGGACCATGGGCTTTTAGACTCTTCTATAATGCCCATTTTAAGCATGTCCCTCACTTGTGCTATGACCTCTGTTTTCTTTGCTTCCGGCAACCTGTAGGGTCGTTGCCTGATTATCTTTCCGGGTACAGTGATAATCTCGTGGGCAACTATTTTGGTTTCCCCCGGAAGCGTCGTCAGGACATCTGAAAACTTATCTAATACTTTTCCTAGTTCTTGTTGCTGTTGTAAGGACAGCTCTGCACCTATGCGTGGTTCGGGAGTTTTCTTCCAATCGGCGGGCTGTGGGCCAAAATCGTCTCCCTTTCGTTCCTCAGAGACGGCGGTCAAACTTTTTAATTCCGCCATGCCAGTAGATCCGAATCCTTCTTCTCCCCTCCCCGTAGGTGCCAGTGAAGATACTTCCTCCACCTCGGGGAATCCCACACGCTCGCATATCATTTGAGCGATTCTATCACCTGTTTTTATCTTGAATTCTTTCTGACCAAAATTAAAAACCAAAACCTTTATTACCCTTCGGTAATCGGGGTCTATGACTCCGGCCCCTATATCTAGGAAGTATTTAGCTGCCAAGCCCGACCTAGGAGCTATCCGCCCATAACATCCTGGTGGGATTTGTACCTTTATCCCCGTGTCTACTAGGGTCTTTCCTCCTCGGGGTATCACACTATCCTCGGCGCTAAATAGATCATATCCGGCAGCGGCTTCTGAAGCTCGTTGCAGACCTCTGGCCTGGGCCGAAACCTTGCAATATTGGAGTACAAATTTTTGTTTCCCGGTAGTTACTCCCTTTCCTTGTGATGCGTGTAGTTGGTTTATTCTACCAGGTTTCCCTAACAGAGGACTGGGGACTTTGGTTGCAATGGCCTCTAACCCAGTTAAACTCTGTGACACTCCCGTTACTTCTAAGGAGTCTGCTTTACCTGGGGTGGGTACTAAACTCGTTTTGGCAGTGAGACCTTCCTCTAGTCCTTGGTTAAAAGGGGGCCAATCCCTTCCAAGGACGACCTCTTGCGGCAGGCGTGGTACCACTGCCATCACTACCTCCTTTTCTGTCCCTAATCCTTTTACAACCAGCTCATACAGGGGATAATGGGAGGCTGCCCCGTGTACACACCGTATCCTAACTTGCCCCACTGCTTGACTCGGTGCTGATTGGGCTTGTATGGCCTGCCAGAGCCGTTGGGACACCATACTCTGGTCAGCACCAGAGTCAAGCAGTGCCTGGGTCTCTATGCCCTCTACTTGTACCGGAAGTAAAAAGCCTGCATGGATTTTCTTTCCATCGCCAGACACCAATGCAGTACGTAGGATACAATCTTTTTGAAAATGCCCTAATTTCCCACATTTAAAACATTTCCCTTTAACATTGGAAAAACCTGCATTTTCATAAGGTGGTTTACTTCGTATATTCTTATCTAAACTAATGGCTCTTGTCGCTCCCAGAATGCCTGATTTCGAGGTTTTTGCAAACTCGGCCTCGAAATATCGTTCCGACAAGATGGCCGCTTCCTCTGTGGTTTTACAATTCTGCAGCATGAGAAAAGTTTTTACCTCTGCTGGTACAGCTTCCATATATTGTTCTAAAACCACATTATCAAGTATGGACTCTACAGTCTTCTGTCCTGGGTTAAGCCATTTCCAGGCTAAGCCTCTTATTCTGTAGTACAGTGCTTTAGGGGTTTCTCCAGGCTTTAATTTAGCCTCCCTAAACCTGCGCTAGTAGAATAAAGGGGTTAGCCCTAACCTATCTCTTACGGCTTTTTTGACTTCACTGTAATCTAATGCCAAGGGAGCAGGCGTTGATTTATAAGCAGACAAAGCTTCGCCTGATAGGGACATCGCGAATCTTACGGCCCACTGCTCTTTAGGCAGCCTTATGGCCTCAGCAATACGCTCGAACGCATTTATATAATCGTCCAGGTTATCTGTAGGAGATAATTGTCCTAGCGTGAGTGCGCCACTATTAGGTAGTCCTACCCCTTGGGTATACATAGGCATGTCTCTCGCTGGCTCCTGCTGCTGCTTCACTAGCTTCTCCATGAGCTCTCTGAAAGGCTTTTGCTGTTCATGGATAGCAGCTACAGTTTGCTCCTGCACCCATCAAGTCATCTCGAGCTGCTTTTCCCATTGTAGGGACATCCACCTCAGCAACTCCTGAGGATCCATCTTGGATATCTAGATGCCTGTGGAAAACAAAAAAAACCACCAAGTGTGGCCCAAAAAAAAATTTCCTCCCCTCTTTTTTTTTTTCCAATACTGTGCACTATATCTGTGCACTACCCCTTTCTCTGGTTTATCCCTCCACACCCGTGCCTAGCCACCATTACCTGGCACAGTGCAGAGTCAGGCACTGAGAACGGTAGCTTCTTTCTTGACCGATTTTCAGCCGAATAGTGGATCCTTCTGCTCCTGGATGTCAGCTTTCCCTCGCAGCTGGGACCTTGTCCTTCAAGTGTCCTTTAATCCAGGCAAAAATCCGTACTACTACGCCATCTTGTAACTTGTAACTGAGCCTATAGTGCCCCCCAGCAAAAGCATGTAGGGCTTAAGCGACCTGTCATCCTTCCTGAACAGCTACTTGACTTTTTCATGAGGCAAAGCCCCCTGGGAAATGTAGTTTTTCACTGTCCAATGAAGAGTAGTGTGAACTCAAAGTGGCTTTCAGCAAACAGGATTTATTTCCCTTCCGGGCGGATTTCAGCGTGGAAAACAAAGGTAACAAAACCATATACTTCTGGCAAAGGACAAAATAAAAGTCTCCAACAGAAATAGCTTAACTTCAGCAACAAACATTTGCTTCCCAGCAATTAGAGTAAAACAGTTCTGTTCCTCACAGCTCTGTGCTTTTTATCTTAAACTTCTGCAGTTTTCTGCAAGGCTTAAATTCAGCGCAGGGAATATATTTCATCTGACCTTGTAATCGTACAATCCATCAATTCTTTGGATACATTTGCTAGCTCTGGCTCCGTTTCCATTAGCTCCTCATGGGAGTTAGGTAAGAATGTTTGTAACGTTGTTTCTGGGGCCACGCCCCTCCTCTCTATCTTAGGCTTTATATCATATTCCTGAATCAGGTATTGCTGCAAATGGTCATTATCAGTACAGGTATTATAAACACAGTCCCAACCTTCTGGATAACTAATATCACACCGGTTATTAACAGCCCTATTTAAAACCCAGTCTTTGGGCTTACCTCTTTGCCTGCTTGCAGACTGTTTTCTTTGAACTTTTGAAACAGCTGTGGGTTCAAAACCTGGTTTGTAAAATGAGTGTTGGAATTGCCTTCCTGGCTTTCTCTTCTCCTGGTTATTCTTACAATACTGCAGACAGAAAGGCCTGCTTCTGCTATCTTCTTCTCTGGAATAAAGCTTTATAAATCGCTTTCTCTCTGCCCTTAAACCTGGCTCTGGTTCTGAGCTTTTTCTCTGCCTTATTGAGCGTTCTGTTAGGCGTGCCACGCTTTCTCTCCCCCGGTTCTGGACTGGGACTCTGTCTGTAGCTCTGCCTTGGCCTGGAACTCGGACTCCTCCATGGTCCTCCTCTTGGTCTATTAGCTGATCTGCTAATTGCTCACTTGGGCTGGCCTCTTACCGGAACCCTTGGCTGGCCTTGTAGCTGAACTCCCAGCTGAGCTTGTGATGGAGCTTTTTGTGGAGCTCCTAATGACCACCCCTTCCTCTCTACTGAGGCCTCTTTATGTGTCTGACTTCTAGGGCAGTGCCTGACTCCTCCTCCTAGCAGGTGCTCTAATTCAGCTGGTGACTCTTGAGCTAACTGGCAGCAAGGGCGTGTTTCTCCCCCTTGTGTCTGGTTTCCGTGGCGACTACAAGCCATGTGCTTTTGTTTACCCCCCAGCACTGCTTCTAGTTCTTCCTCTATGGCTCTTTCTAAAGGGCTGGAGGGACCCACCATGTCACAGCGGTCACTATCCAGGTAATTCCCAACCTTACCCGGATAGCAGCAATTTTTAGCCACTATCCAGATAGGCAAATCGATTAGCAATTAGTCCTGTTTTGTGGCCAACCTAAGTTCTATGGATAGCCTATCCTGATAGCAGCTGAAAATTGCAACTCTCCAGAAAAGGTTGGAAGTTTCCCGGATAGTGGTCGGTACTGCTCCTGAACCAGTCCGGTACTATGTGAATAATGCCAAGGTGATCTGCGATAATAGTGGTGCTGAATATCTTACTTAGCACTCTTATCCAGATAGCCCCATTGTATTCCCCATAAGGGCTTTTAAATATTGGGTCATTAATTTAAATCTCTTTTTTCTTTAATCACATTGGGCCCGATTTTCATTTAGGCAGGCTAAGCGCCGCATTGGCGCACAGCCTGCCTGCCGACCCCCTTAACCTGGATTTTCATTTCCGCAGCGATGTAAATGAAAATCCAATCATGCTGCACAGGCCAGCAGTCACCGAGGCTAAGTGGGTAGCAGCGATTTTCGATGCGACCCGTTCAGCCCCAGTGCCTTAAAGAGCGCTAAGCGGGCAGCATCAAAATTCACTGCTACCAGCTTAGTGCCATCCCCGCCTCTGCTCTACCCCGGAACGCCCCAAACATACCCCAATGCTAAGCAGATAGCATCTGGGCGCATTAGGAACTTAACAGGGATATTCCAAAGGTACTACTCCATGTAGGTGCCTTTGAAAATCCCAATTAAGGCATTTACACAGGTAACATGTGCTATTACCCATGTAACTAGTCAAAAACTATAACATAAGAACATAAGATATGTCATACTGGGTCAGACCAAGGTCCATCAAGCCCAGTATTCTGTTTCCAACAGTGGCCAATCTAGGTCATATGTACCTAGTAGTTTCCCCAAGGGACACAGGTTCCACAATGCTTGTATTGGTTCAAGCATTGATATCTTGGGTCCCTTCTTAATAATGGTTTATGGACCTTTCCTCCAGGAACTTGTCCAAACCTTTTTTAAACCCAGCTACACTAACAGCCTTTACTACAACCTCCGGTAACAAATTACAGAGTTTGATTACACGTTGAGTGAAAAAATATTTTATTTTATTAGTCTTAAATAGTTTACCCTGTAGCTTCTTTGCATGTCCCCTAGTCTTTCTATATTCTGATAAGGTAAACAATCGATCTACGTTTACCCGTTCCACTCCGTTCATTAATTTATAGACTTTTAGCATATCTCCCCTCAGCCGTCTCTTTTCCAGGTTAAAGAGCTCTAACCTTTTTAGCCTTTCTTCATAGGAGTATCCTTCCATCCCCTTTACCATTTTGGTGGCTCTTCTCTGAACCTTTTCTAAAATCGCAATATCCTTTTTAAGATACGGCGACCAGAATTGCACACAATATTCAAGGTGCGGTCTCACCATGGAACGATATAGAGGCATTATAATATCTTTTGTTTTATTTTCCATTCCTTTCCTTATCATATCTAGCATTCTATTTGCTCTCTTGGCCGCCGCTGCACACTGGGCCGAGGGTTTTAACATGGTATCCACAATGACGCCTAAATCTTTTTCCTGGGTGGTGGTTCCTAATGTGGAACCTTGCATCGTGTAACCATAGTTTGGGTTGTTCTTCCCTAGGTGCATAACCTTGCACTTGTCCACATTAAATTTCATCTGCCATTTTGATGCCCAGTCTTCCAATTTATCAAGATCCTCTTGCAATTTTCCACAATCCTCTTGGGTTTTAACAACTTTAAATAGTTTTGTGTCATCTGCAAATTTGATAACCTCACTTGTTATTCCACTTTCCAGGTCATTTATGAATATGTCAAAAAGCAGCGGACCCAGCACAGATCCCTGGGGTACACCACTATTCACCTTTCTCCATTGGGAAAATTGGCCATTTAGCTCTACCCTCTGCTTTCTATCTTTTAACCAGTTCTTGATCCACAATAGTACACTGCCTCCTATCCCATGACTCTTTAGTTTTGCCAAAAGTCTCTGATGAGGGACCTTGTCAAAGGCTTTCTGAAAGTCCAGATACACAATATCAACCGACTCACCTTTGTCCACCTGATTATTCACTCCTTCAAAAAAACATAACAGATTAGTAAGACAAGATCTTCCTTGTCTAAAGCCATGTTGGCTGTCTCCCATTAGGTCATGACAGCAAGATTGACAGCAACATATCACATGCACTTATGGAATGTGCCTCACTTTTCACTATAAAAGCTCAGTAAGTTAACAATTAAAATCTTTATGCAAATGTCACATTTTACTTATATATTGTGTTTCTAAGTATAATTATCCATCATGTTCCAAGAAAGTGGTGATAACTAAAAATAAAAAAAGACATAAAAAACTGTTAATGCATAAGTACGAAAGCAGGCCAATTATAGAAAATGCTAAAAATTGCCTCTTTACAAACTGATCCTCCATGTTTTCTGAGCTTTTCAATTACCTGTCTTATGACTTTTTATCCCCTATTTCTCAAGTATGTCCTTTAAACTTCTCTTAAGGAAGGATAAGAGATATAAATGCATTCACTTGTCTACTGGAGAAGGAGTATATTTCTCCAAGTTTTGTGATAGGAGTTCTTTACAGAAGATATTGCTCTCTCTCTCTTTCTTGAACTATCCTATCGTGTTATCATTTTTGATAGCATACTGGAGGCTTAAATATCACTCTACCCTTTTGAGGTCAATTAACTATCCCACAGCAAGCTCAGCATTCCACAATAATGGAAGTCATTATATGATAGTAATGCAGTTTAAACAGAATTCATATTTTTAATTTTGGGGCAATTTTAAAGCTGTCCACAATGAGAGAAAGTCTGTGAGTTCTTTGAACTGCAGACTTTGTACAGAGCATCAGAGAAAGTACTGTATATGCATAATTTTGTTTAGAAAGCTGTCGCACATGCATGCGTTTGCACCTCCTTTTCTCTGCATATTTTTTCTATAGAAAATATAGATTGTAACTTTGAATAGGAAATGTGCATGTTATGAACATCCTCACGTGAGAATGTCCCTTCTTAATAAGACTGGCAGTACGCAGGTTATGAACATCACACATATTTTTAGCCATACTGAAGGAAGGCAATGTTCAGTCAGTTTTTGTGGGTAAATCACTGTTTCCCCACATAAATCACTCTGAAAATTGACCTTTTACTACAGGAACGAGAAATATGTAGATCGCAGGCCATTTCTGACCTATTGTAGACTTTCGTTTAGCTCATCGCCCTCGTCTGTAGTCCCTATCTCCCAACCCAACCCAACCCTGCAGACAATGATAGTCACAGCAGATGATGATAGATCACAACAGGTACAGCTTTTTCTGCAGGATATAGTGACAGTTCAATGTGCAACTGTGTGCACTCCTTTGCAGCAGACTGAGTACACAGTAGCCAGAAGGAGTCCATTATTGAGGGCTCTAAGCTAGGCATGAGCTGCCATTGAGCCACTACTGCTGGCACCAGGCCCACTCTGCCCTTGACCTCCAACTCTTGGTCACTCACTCTCACAATTGTACTGTAGTCCTGAGTGCTGATCCTAGCAAGCAACGAAGGATGCAGCTTCTAGCTTTATATTACTGCTGTGCTCCCCCTCTTCTTCCTAATGATAGCATGAGCAAGGGGGTCAGAAGGAAAGAAATGAAAGTAGAGGGGGTGCAAAAGTATGGGTCATGGGTATGAACAAAAGAAAAGTGAGAGCACTGGAAGGGTTGTGTGGAGTGAGGTGGGAGAGAGAGCATGAGAGACTAAGAAGGGCTAGATGAGGGTGAGGAGAGAGCAGAGGGGTCAGAAAGGATGCAGGAGAGCTTGGAGAGAAGTGATAAGGCTTGTTGGTGGTGAGGCGAGAGTAATTAAGGGGATCAGGAGTGTGAGAGGATGCAGGAGGGTGGGGGAGAGTAAGGGTATGTAAGAGGGTACTTAAGGATGGAAAGAGAATGATGCCACAATGCAGTGACCTTCCCTCCCCCAAAAAAGGACCAAAAAAATTAAATGGACTCCTAAGAAATGTCAGGAAAGCGTAGTTACTCACCTGTAGCAGATGATCTCCAGGAACAGCAGGAATTTAGTTCTGGGTGACAACGGGTACCGACGGAGCCCGCTCGGGAAGCTCCCCAGCTACCAATAGGAAAGCCTTTGGGAGCAGTCCACTGTGCCTACGCTGCTGCCTTCCCACTTTTCTAACTGACTCTCCTTAGTTGAGTGTATAGCTGAAGAGAAAGGAGAGTAGAAAGGAGAGAACCCTACAACTCCTTGGGGAGGTGGACGGGTTGTGAGGACTAAATTCCTGCTGTTCCCGGAGATCACCTACTACAGGTGAGTAACTATGCTATCTCCAGGAACAAGCGGGAATGTAGTCCTCACGTATGGGACTCCCTAGCTCCCAGATCTCATTGGGGTTGGAGCTTGGATGGGTTCATTGACCTCAACATCCCCAGAATGGAGATCTCGATTGAAGTGGGCAGGGGGTAGGAGTTGTGTTATGCTCCAAAGAGATGCCGGAGGACCGCTTGGCCAAAGGCCACATGCCGGCGGGAGTCCTTGTCTAAGCAGTACTGGGCTGTGAATGTATGGATGGAGGACCACGTAGCAGTTCGGCAGCTTTCAGAGATAGGTAATGCGTGAAGGTTCGCCACAGAGGTGGATATTGCTTGAACGTTGAATGCAGTGATGTGTCCAGTGAGGGATAATCCTGCATTGTTGTAGCAGAGAGATATGCAGTCCGCTATCCATTTCAATAGGATGCATTTAGAAACTGGAAGTCCCATATGAGCTTGGTCAAAGGCGACAAAAAGTTGAGATGATTTCCTTATGGCCTCTCTTCTTTGTATGTAGAAAGCCAGAGCTCTTTTGCAGTCCAGAGTATGCAGAGTAGCTTCCACTAGGAAGGCGTGTGCTCTGGGAAAGAATACAGGAAGGATGACTGATTAATTGATGTGGAAGATGGAGACCACTTTCGGAAGGAAGTGGGGGTGTGTTCGTAAATCACCTTGTTGTGGTAGAAACGCGTGTAGGGGTTGTGAGCCACCAGGGCCTGCAGCTCATTGACTCGTCTGGCTGAAGTTAAGGCTATGAGGAAGAGTACCTTCCAAGAAACATAGAGTAGTGGAGCAGTGACTAATGGTTCGAAGGGTGGTTTGAGCAGTTGAGCCAAAATGACATTGAGATCCCATGCCACTGGGGGTGGGCGGAGGGATGGCTTGGTAAGCAGGAGACCTCTCATGAACCATGCAACCAAGGAGTTGGAGGAGATAGGTTTATCGTTCACTGGGTCATGGTAAGCTGAAATTGCACTTAGGTGGACTCTTATTGAGGATGATTTGAGGCCTTGAGAAGAGAGGTGCCAGAGGTAGTGGAGTAGTGTCGCCACAGATTTCTTAAAAGGATTGTGCGCATTTTGTGAGCACCATGCGTCGTATCTACACCACTTTAGTGAATAAGCCTTTCTCGTGGAAGGTTTCCTGGCACAGAGGAGAATACTTATGACCTCCGTGGAGAGAGGAAGATGCCACAATGCTGACTTTCAGGAGCCATGCTGTTAGGCGAAGGGATTGGAGGTTGGGATGGAGAAGTGTTCTGTCGTTCTGAGAGAGGAGGCCTGGTGAGGATCCCAGTGGGATTGGTTGAGTTTGAGAATGTTGGAGGAGGAGGGGGAACCAAGGTTGGTGGGCCCAGAAGGGGGCTATGAGAATCATGTAGCCCTTGTCCTCTCATGGCTTGAGAAGTGTTTTCAGGATCAGAAACGCATAGAGAAGTCGCCGATTCCACGGAATCATGAATGCGTCGTTGGACAGACTGAGGTTTGTTGGCAGCTTCAAGCAAAAGCAGGGAAGTTTGGCATTGCACTGAGTATCAAATAAGCCTATCCACAGAAGTCCCCAAGTTCCGAACAGGCGGTTGGCCACCTTCTGGTCTAGAGCCCATTCGTGAGGGTTGTCGCGAGCACTACCCTGGCGGTAAGTAGTAGTCAGGGCAGGTCGGACATAACTATATAGGGAGGAGATTGGCCAGTAATCCAGAGGCCCAATTGGCTTTTGATCCTGTTAGTTTCCTGGATCCTAATCTTCCAAAGAATTCAACTGCACAAGTGGTGGGAAAATAAAGGCTTTTATTTCCCCTTCTCACAAGGGTTCAAAGGATTGGGCAATAACAACAACGCAAATGTCCTTACTTCAGGCAAGAAAAAGTAAAACAAAAGTTTAAAGCAAAACTGTTACTTTCACAGTAGCGCTGGTATTCACACAACAGGAATGTTCTAGGCAGTAACACATACAGCTTACAAGCCTGGCAAAGATTCTAGGCTTCCCGTGGTACAGTACGTACAGTCCATTTCTGTATCTGAAACCTCATTTGCCAGTTCCACTTGCATTGGCTCATAGGCGGAAGCCTCTGACTCTGAGTCCCTGAGTTCAGGTAGGTTATAGTCAGGCTTCTTATATAGCTCTTCTAGCACAGCCCAATGTTCTGGGTAACTCGTAGGGCGTCGGTTCTGTGCTGTTTTGTATGGAGGAAATTCCTCTCTCCTTAGAGGTTTTATGGCAGCTTTATAAAAACATTTATTATTCAAACCTTTCTTATCAGATAAACTTTTCCTATAGCTTGTATCATAAAAAGCTTTACCTTGGGAATTTGGCTTCTCTGTTTCCAGTGAAGGTTGAGGCCTGTACCAGTTTCTCCGTTGGCTTGCCTGTACAGCATGGCTTAGGTCTTCAGGCTGTGACCCTGTTGGTTTTGGACAACAGTTGCAGCAATGCCTTTGCCACTATGGGCAAACAGCTTTTACTCCCCTGTGAGCTGAGACCTTCCCAGGTTCCTCCTTAGCTCTCAGGCAATCACCTTTCACTCTGGGTGATCTTCTGGCAGTGGAATATTCAGGTTTGCACTCTAACCTCTTTTCATCTGTCTTGCCTTCCTTCCTGCTGCACGCTGTCCTGCTGCATTCACTCTTGCTGCCTCCTCTCCAGCCGTCTCTCCAGCTGCCTTCACCGCTGCCTTTCCCGCTGCTCTTTCCTCCACTGCCACTTCCTCCTCCTGCTTTCCAGTCTTCCTCCTTAAGAAGTCCTCCTGCGCTTGAGGATTGGAGGTTGGCTGGCATTACCTCATGATCAGTGGGGCGTGGTTCCTCAGTCACTCTGGAGTCCCTCTTGCTCCCTCTATCTGGTTCCTCCAGATATTGCAGCTTGTATGTACCTTTTTCTTTATTTGAAGCATTTTCCTTTCTCTCAACCAGGTCTGCTGGGTGACACATCCCCCTTCTTAAAATATTACGGGCTGGGGAAGCCTCTTCCACACAGCACGTAATACACGATACTGGGATTTTCTGCAGCTGACTGGCATTGTGCTTCACTCAATTGGTATCCGCTTGTATCCCTTCAGGGTGGAATATGTTTTCAGCAGAAGCTATCAGAACTAACCGTTCATGCCAGGGCCGAAGAACATTGACGTGGTAGACTTGTTTATGTCCTTTTGTATCTTGGACCAAGTAGGAAGTAGATCCAATGGGCTTAATTACCGTGTGAGGCCCCTTCCACTGGGCTTCGAACTTAGGTGTAGCGCCCGACACTAAGATCATCACTTTCTCTCCGACCTTCAATTGTCTGGGTTTGGCATGCCGATCATAGTATCGTTTTTGTTTTTGTTGACTTTCTTCCAGTTTTTCACCTGCGAACCAGGAGGTTCGTTCCAGGCGAGTTCTTAGGTTCTTCAAAAATAGGGGTACGCCTATTTCTTCATCAACGGGTTCAGTCCACTGTTCTCTCAAGACATCTAATATGCCTCTGGGTGCTCGTCCGTACATGAGCTCATAGGGCGAGGTACCTAATGAACTTTGTTTTCTTTCCCTACAGGCATATCAGATGAATGGCAACATGGTGTCCCACTCCGTCATTTGGCCATCCAAAGCTCGTCGAAGCATTTGTTTTATGCTCTGATTTAACCGTTCCACCAAGCCATTGCATTGGGGATGGTAGGCGACAGTCTTTAGGTGGTGGATGCCAAAAGCGTCCCAAACCTGAGCGAGGTATTTTGATAAAAAGTTACTACCTCTGTCCGTTAAGACCTCCTGTGGGAACCCCACCTCGCAGAGCAATTTGATTAGTTCCACAGCAATAGACTTTGCCGAAATATTTCTCAGTGGTACTGCCCATGGGAAACGTGTAGCCTGGTCAATAATCACAAGGATGTATTGGAATCCTCTTGGAGTTTTGATAAGGGGTCCTACTATGTCTATAGCAAGTCTTCTTACTGGGTCCGAGATTATGGGCATCGGAACCAGTGGTATTTCTGGTGGCCGGTTAGGAGTTACCCTTTGACAAGATGCACAGGATTCACAAAAGCGAGTCGTTTCTCGGAAGACTCCCGGCCAATAAAATCTGGCTAAAATTTGATCAAGGGTGCCCTGTGCTCCCTTATGACCCCCTACTGGATGGTCATGAGCCAGACGTAAAACCAGCGACTTAAAAGTGTTTGGGACCACTAACTGCTTCCGCACAGTTCCAGTTCGAAGGTCCTTACATTCCCGATATAATATGTCCTCTTCCATAATAAATCTGGGGAATGAATTCTTTTCTTCTCGAGCATACTCCAGTGCAGGTGCTAACGCAGGGTCTGCCCTTTGTTCCATCTTGAAGGAAGGGAATTTTTCCATCAACTCTGCCGGTACCCATGGCATCCCTATCCCAGCTTCCAGGTCGGCTCTACCTTGAGAACGGCACCTTCTTTCTCTTCGTCTCTCAGCCTTAGGTTTTCTTACCTTCCTCAAGGGGTCACCCATTAAGTCTTCGTGGGACGGCAGGTCTCCTAAGGTGGTGTCTCTAGAACACGAGGGCTTTTCAGCATCCTGGGTATGCGACCGTGTGGAAACTAGAGCTTCCTTAGGATCTATAGACTCCTTGATATTTTTCTGCTGAGGACTGAGACTTTCAGTAGGGTTATGGCGAATGCAAGTGGCACTTAGCACTGCTGGTGGAGATAAGCCCTCTTTCAGACTTCTCCTGAATTGTGGCCAATCACGGCCTAATACCAGCTCCTGGGGTAATCTAGGCACCACCGCTACTAGCATTTCCTTCACAATGCCTAGTCCCTTAACCCACAATTTATATACAGGATAGCGGGTAGCTGCTCCATGTATACATTTTATTTTTACGGTACCTTCTGGCTGATCTGGAACTGATGAACCCTGATCCTTGATCACCAACCATAATCTCTTTGAAATCATAGTTTGATCAGCCCCAGAATCCAGGAGTGCTTTTACATTTATGCCCTGAATCTTGACATTCAATACAAAGCCTTCACGTATTGTCTTTGGGTTCTCACCCACAAGAGCAGTACGTGAATAACACTGTTGTTTCACATGACCCTTTTTACCACAAGAAAAACATTTCTTAGTATTTTCTTTTACCACAGGTTTATAACTTTTTGAACCAGTATACATGGGTCATGAGACATTTTCCAATTTCTGCGCCTCCATACCTATTACCAATTTGAGAGTCTCCACCTTGGGTTGGGTGACTCTTTCCGCTTCCAAATATCGCTCGGTGAGAGCTATGGCATCTGTAGTGGTACGGCAATTCTGCAGAATTAGAAAATTCTGTACTCTACTCGGTATGGCTGACATATACTGTTCCAGAATTATCACATCCATCAAAGTATCCACATTTTTCTTTTCGGGCTGTAGCCACTTGTTTGCTAGACTACGTATCCTATGGCCTAGGACTTTGGGCGTTTCATCATCCCTGAGGACAGTAGCTCTAAACATCTTATTATAAGATATAGGGGTAAGACCTAAACGATCTCTAATGGCTGTGACTACCTCCTCATAGGTATTTGCTAGAGCTGGGGGCATCGCCCTATATGCAGCAAGCGCCTCCCCCGTGAGGGACGCTGCGAGGCGTATGGCCCACTGCTCAGGTGGCCATTTAGCAGAGCATGCAATTCTACTGAATGAGTCTAGGAAATCATCCACATCGTCATTTGGACTTAGCTTCCCTACAACGAGATCATTGCATGTACAATGTCCACTATCTGGGCTGGTTGGTCCGGTTGCCGTCAGCTTCTCCGCGTTGGCCCTTTCCATCGCCTCTCGCTGATATGCCAACCAATTCTCCATGGTCTGCAGGACCAGTAGCTGTTGTGCCTGCATGGCTTGAAGGGCTTGCGCTTGGTTTTTCTGTGCGAACTCCGCCTGTTTGTCAAACTGGAGTGCCATCCAGGCACAAAGCTCCTTCGGTTCCATACTGCACCTGTATAAAGGGAGATAAGAAGAAAAAGAAAACCAAGTGTGGCTCTCCTAACAAAAGCTCCTCTTCTTTCCTTTTTTTTTTTTTTCTTTCCAAACTTCCCCCGGATATCCAACACTACTCAGGCTTATCTACGTTTTACCTGACATTAGTGTTGACTCCAGCTCTGGAATATAAGTGTTGTCCTGCTTCGCAGTTCTCCACTTCTGGGGTCGCAACAGGATTTTCACCTTTCAGGATTTACGATCCATTCCGGATTCCGACAATTCCATTCCAGGTTTTTTTCCTTCCGCTCCGGTTGACAGCAGATTCGTTCCGGGTTTTGTTTTTACACTCCGGTTTTCCAGATAGTCCAGTCCGGGTTTTTATTTTTAAACTCAGAAGTTTTATTTTTCTTTTCTTTTGTGGTTGTAGGCTCCAATCCAATATCCAACAACTACGCCATTTTATGTCGCGAGCACTACCCTGGCGGTAAGTAGTAGTCAGGGCAGGTCGGACATAACTATATAGGGAGGAGATTGGCCAGTAATCCAGAGGCCCAATTGGCTTTTGGTCCTGTTAGTTTCCTGGATCCTAATCTTCCAAAGAATTCAACTGCACAAGTGGTGGGAAAATAAAGACTTTTATTTCCCCTTCTCGCAAGGGTTCAAAGGATTGGGCAATAACAACAACGCAAATGTCCTTACTTCAGGCAAGAAAAAGTAAAACAAAAGTTTAAAGCAAAACTGTTACTTTCACAGTAGCGCTGGTATTCACACAACAGGAATGTTCTAGGCAGTAACACATACAGCTTACAAGCCTGGCAAAGATTCTAGGCTTCCCGTGGTACAGTACGTACAGTCCATTTCTGTATCTGAAACCTCATTTGCCAGTTCCACTTGCATTGGCTCATAAGCGGAAGCCTCTGACTCTGAGTCCCTGAGTTCAGGTAGGTTATAGTCAGGCTTCTTATATAGCTCTTCTAGCACAGCCCAATGTTCTGGGTAACTCGTAGGGCGTCGGCTCTGTGCTGTTTTGTATGGAGGAAATTCCTCTCTCCTTAGAGGTTTTATGGCAGCTTTATAAAAACATTTATTATTCAAACCTTTCTTATCAGGTAAACTTTTCCTATAGCTTGTATCATAAAAAGCTTTACCTTGGGAATTTGGCTTCTCTGTTTCCAGTGAAGGTTGAGGCCTGCACCAGTTTCTCCGTTGGCTTGCCTGTACAGCACGGCTTAGGTCTTCAGGCTGTGACCCTGTTGGTTTTGGACAACAGTTGCAGCAATGCCTTTGCCACTCTGGGCAAACAGCTTTTACTCCCCTGTGAGCTGAGACCTTCCCAGGTTCCTCCTTAGCTCTCAGGCAATCACCTTTCACTCTGGGTGATCTTCTGGCAGTGGAATATTCAGGTTTGCACTCTAACCTCTTTTCATCTGTCTTGCCTTCCTTCCTGCTGCACGCTGTCCTGCTGCATTCGCTCTTGCTGCCTCCTCTCCAGCCATCTCTCCAGCTGCCTTCACCGCTGTCTTTCCCGCTGCTCTTTCCTCCTCTGCCACTTCCTCCTCCTGCTTTCCAGTCTTCCTCCTTAAGAAGTCCTCCTGCGCTCGAGGATTGGAGGTTGGCTGGCATTACCTCATGATCAGTGGGGCGTGGTTCCTCAGTCACTCTGGAGTCCCTCTTGCTCCCTCTATCTGGTTCCTCCAGATATTGCAGCTTGTATGTACCTTTTTCTTTATTTGAAGCATTTTCCTTTCTCTCAACCAGGTCTGCTGGGTGACAGGGTGGAGCAGCCTGCTGAGCTTGTCTGCTTGTAAGTTGTCCTGACCTGGAATGTAGATTGTCCTGAACAGTATGTGATGCTGAATGGCCTGGTCTCAGATCTGGCATGCCTCCGTACAGAGGGGAAGAGAGCCCGTACCTCCTTGTTTGTTGATATAGAACATGGCCACTTAATTGTCTGTTCTTACGAGGACAGAACTGTTGGCGAGAAAATGCTTGAAGACTTGGAGAGCCCATGACACAGCTCGAAGTTCCAAGAGGTTTATCTGTTGTGTGGACTCGAGGGGAGTCCAGTGGCCTTGCATGGAGAGAGTGTCCAAGTGAGCTCCCCAGCCGAGTTTGGACGCATCCATTGTTTGGGTATGTTGGGGCTGGGGGTGGCGGAATGGAGATCCCTTAAGGAAATTTTCGTGGGTTGTCCACCATTGTAGTGATTGTGCCATGTGTGGTGAGATGGTGATGGACTCATGCAGACCATTGGTCCACTGGGTTAACAGAGTCCACTGCATTTGGCGTTTGTGCAGCCTGGCATTCAGAACTACGTGTAACGTGGAGGCCATGTGGTCCAGCAGCTGTAGCAAGGATCGTGCTTGCACCAACCGGCGTTGTCACATGATCTCTGCTAACAGTATGGGTCTCTGCATACGGTCTTGTGGGAGATAGGCCTTGCATTGGACGGTGTGCAGGATGGCTCCTATGAACTACAGCCTTTGTGTCGGAATGAGCTGTCATTTCGGAAAGTTGATCACAAAGCCTAGGGATTGCAGGAGGCCTATGGTTTTGTGTTGTGCAGAGGAGAGCTCCCCAGGAGAGTCTGCCTTTATGAGCCAATTGTCTAAGTATGGGAAGACATAGACGTGGCAGATCCGAAGATGGGCCGCCACAACGGACATGCACTTTGTGAAGACTCTTTGGCACTGAGGCGAGGCCGAAGGGGAGCACCCTGTATTGATGTGTCTCCTGACACATGAATCGTAGATACTGCCTGTGAGAAGGATGGATTAGAACGTGAGCGTAGGCCTCTTTGAAGTCTAGGGAGCAAAGCCAGTCATTTTGCTGCAGGTGAGGAAGGAGAGTCCCCCAAGGAGATCATCTTGAATTTTTCTTTTACAAGGAACTTGTTGAGATCTCGGAGGTCTAGGTTAGGCTTGAGGCCTCCTGATTTCTTTGGAATGAGGAACTAGGGAGAATAGAACCCCCTGTGATGTTCCTGTAGGGGGACCGGTTAGATGGCTCCTTGAGAGAGGAGTGAGGCAACCTCATGATGTAAAAGGGTGTCGAGATAGTTTTTGGATAGGACTTGATCCCTGAAACGATAAGGGGGATGTTTTCTGAAATTGAAATTTATGAACGATAGACAGTGTCCATTTTTCGGAAGTTATAGTTTCCATTGAGAGCCTTTCTGGAATAGTATCGTGGTATGGATGGGACTGGCCATGCTCCCCATGTAAGAGTCAAAATGATGGTGTTAAGGCAGCTGGCTGAGGTTGAGATATTTGCTTAGCCAACCATGGATTTTTGGCTTGCTTAGCTCCCTGTTGCTTGTGTTGAGGATAGGCTGGTTGGGAGTAGGCTGGGTAGTATATCCTCTTTTTTTGGATAGAAGGCCTTTTTTGATTGAGCCTTCTTTTTGGAGGGATCCAAAGTTTTTCTTGACAATCTCTTGAGGGCGGTGTCACCGGTTTCAAGTTCTCTTGCTTTTTCCCTGCAATTTTTCCCAAAGCAGTTGTCACCTGTACAGGGGATATTGGCTAACTTGTCCTGCACCCACTGTTCTAAGTCAGATGCCTGGAACAAAGCCAACCGTCTCACCCCTATGGCTATGGAGGAGGTTCTACTATTCAATTCAAAGGCGTCAAAATCTGCTCTGTTGATGAACATAGAGATGTTTTGAATGTGGGCGAGGACTGCCTGAAAGGTAGGGCACTTCTATTCAGAAAGGATGGCAGGAAGCACTCCCAGTCTTTGTTCAACTCTTTAAGGAACATCCTCATATACACGATGTACGAGTTGATCCTGCTGGTGAACATGGAGGCCTGGAAGGTGCGCCTCATGAAGGAATCAAGGGTTCTGGATTTGCAACCCAGAGGAACCGAGGCATGGTTCTTGGAACTCTTTAGGTGCACAGGTGGTGTTCTCTTCAATCCTCCCTGTTGAGGGTAAAGGCCAAGGCAGAGAGGCTCACATCCTGGAGATGAATGCATGGCTGCGTGTATGGTGTCATCGAGAGCGTTTTGGTTTCCTAGACCATGGGATGCTGTTCCAAGGGTTGCAGAGCAGAGATGGCATCCATCTGTCCAAGAAAGGTCAACGAGTCTTCAGTAGTAGACTGGCTAATCTACTGAAGAGGGCTTTAAACTAGATTTGCTGGGGATGGGTGAAGAAAGCCCCCAGGTAGGTGATACATTAAATAACTTTATGGAAATGGGTAACAGGGGTAACATATGGAAAGCAGTGTGTATAAATGCCCATAGCATGGGAAATAAGATCCCTGAAGTTGAAGCTTTGGTGGGAGTGGCTGACTTGGATTTAGTGGCAGTTACAGAAACATGGTTCACAGAAAACCATGATTGGGATGTAACTATACCTGGCTATACTTTATTCAGACAGGACAGGGTAGGAAGTAGGGGAGGAGGAGTGGCACTATATGTAAAAACTACTATTAAAGCTTTGGAATTACAGAGCATAAAAGGGATAGGGGAGGCATTGTGGGTTAAACTAGAAAGAGGGAAAGAGAAATCTATTTACATTGGTGTGATATACAGACCTCCCTCACAAGAGGAAGAGGTGGACAGAGAGTTAATTGAAGACATGTGCAGCATTGCTAGGAAAGGGGAAGTGCTACTGATAGGAGATTTCAATATGCCAGATGTTGATTGGCACATTCCTGCTGCAGTATCATCTAGAAGTAAGGAGATCCTGGATTCTCTACAGGGAGAACTATTCAGGCAATT
The DNA here is from genome assembly GCA_033557465.1 of Ichthyophis bannanicus. Lineage (NCBI taxonomy): Eukaryota > Metazoa > Chordata > Amphibia > Gymnophiona > Ichthyophiidae > Ichthyophis > Ichthyophis bannanicus. The sequence goes on along the minus strand of CM066035.1, from coordinate 672,225,132 downwards.
AGTAACAGACCCCACACGTGAAGGGGCCATACTGGACTTGGTGCTTACCAATAGTGAAAGTGTTTCTGATGTTGTAGTGGGAGTTCATTTTGCATCCAGTGATCACCAGATGAGCTCTGAGCTCTTTCAGTATCCTGGGATGTATTCCATCCGGTCCCATGGCCTTGTCCACTTTCAGTTTTGCAAGTTGTTCTAACACATCATCTTCTGTGAATGGTGTGGTATCTACTCCATTCCTGTTTTTATATTTAGGAGTCACAGGTGGTCCTTCTCCAGGATTTTCTTTAGTAAAAACAGAGCAGAAGTATGTGTTTAGCATTTTCGCTTTTTCAATGTCACTTTCCATGAGTCTGTTCCCAGCACTTCTGAGTCCTGCAATTCCACCTCTGATTTTCCTTCTCTCCCGAATATACCTGAAGAAAGTTTTGTCGCCATATTTCACATCTTTAGCCATCTTTTCTTCTGCCTTTGATTTTGCTATCCTTATTTCTCATTTTGTCTCTTTTAGTTTGATCCTATATTCCTTTCTGTGTTCCTCGGTTTGCGAGCTTCTGAATTTTGTGAAAGATGTGGGTTTTGCCTTTATTTGAGCAGCCACTTCTTTGGAGAACCAAATAGGTTTCCTTTGCCTCTTGTTTTTGTTTACTTTCCTTACATATGTATCTGTTGCCCCTTTTATTGCAACCTTTAGTTTAGCCCATTGCAATTCCACTTCCCTTATCCCTTCCCACCCTGCCAACTCCTCCTTCAGGTACTTGGCCATTTTACTGAAGTCAGTGTTTTTGAAGTCTAGGATTTTGAGCTTACTATAATTGGACTGCATCTTGGCTTTTATCTCAAACCACACCATGTGATGATCGCTGCTGCTCACAGGGGCACCCACCTGGACATTCGACACGTTATCTCCGTTGGTGAGCACTAAATCCAGCATCAAGCTTTCCCTGGTTGGTTCCATCACCATTTGTCTAAGTAACGCATCTTGGAAGGTATCCACAATTGTTTTTCTTTCTTTCCAGATTTGCAGAAGGAATACTCCAATCCACATTGGGTAGATTAAAGTCACTCAATATAATGACTTCCCCCTTTGTAGCTATTTTTGCAATATCTATAATCAATTCTCTATCTATTTCTTTGCTTTGAGTCGGAGGCCTGTAGACCACACCAGTATGGATGACAGTGCCATCTCCTCTTTCCAACATAATCCTTAGTGTTTCTTCTTTTCCCCATGTCGACTGCATTTCAGTAGCTTTAATATTGCTTTTGACATATAGGGCTACTCCTTCTCTGTTTCTACCTACTCTATTTTTTTTAATAGATTATAGCCAGCTATGGCTATATCCCATTCATGAGGCTCGTTAAATCATGTTTCTGTTATGGCCACATTGTCCACGTCCATTTCCACCATTAGGGCTTCTAGGTCAGGAACTTTGTTGGCTAGGCTTTGAGCATTTGTGCTCATTGCTTTCCAGCATTTGTTAACTGTCTTGCCTGTATTTTGCATTGATTTTGTTCTACACACCTCTTCCTACTTGTCATTGATGTGTGTTTTAAAAGTGTGGCTGTTTCCAGTGTTATTCTGCTTTTGCCGGGAGTGACGTCCTGAACTTGTCCTTCCCTATCTGTCACCCCCTTTCTCTATCCTGTTCACATACTACCTGAACTTTTCACTCAGGATCCTTTTCCCTGCAATGGAGAGATGTAGTCCATCAGCACAGTATAGCCTCTTGTTGATCCATCTGTTTCCCCAGTTGCCTATAAATCTGAATCCTTCTTGTTTGCACCAGGTCTAGAGCCATGTATTACAGTTGTATATGCGATACAGCCTTTCTGCCCCCTTACCAAGAACAGGTAGAACTTCTGAGAATGCTACAGTGTTAAAAATGGGCTTGAGTTTCTCTCGCAGAGTCTGGAAGTCCCTTTGAACTGTAGAGGCACTGTTAAAAGCCAGGTCGTTTGTACCCAATTGGATAACATCATCAATTTTGGAGTGCTCACTTTTTTCACTAACTATACCAACAATTTGGTTTGTATTCCTGCTGGCTGAAGAGGCATTTGACCATCTTCTCTCCTTTGAACTGCGTTTCCAAGTTGGTGCCTCTGATTATGGAATATCCAAGTAGTAGTAGTTTTATGTTTTGTGATTTTTTTTTCTTCATATTTGGTGCAGTAGATTGGGCATTGATGCTCTCATTTAAGGGCCCTTAAATTTTCACAGATAGGGCACTCTCATTATCCAAGGCAGAGAAGGTATCATGCAGGAATATCTCTTGATGTATAGGATGTCTCTGTGTTACAGGTCGCAACCTTCCAGAACCCACTGTGATCCATTTGTTCCTGGGATGTTAGAGTCTTTGTGGGAGTGGTGGTGGATTTAGTTCCATTTGTACCCTAGAAGAGGTGTGTTTAATTGCAGCTAGTTCTTTCCTTAGAAGAGTCAATTCTTTATGCATAGCAGCTAACTTGAGGCATGTAGGGCAAGCTCTTAGGTTTCAAATGATTCTTCTCAGAATGAAAGCACCACAGTTATTGCACTGAATACATGACATGCTGATTATGCAGTCTTAGGAGAAGGAGAAAAGGTGGGTGTAACACCTAATTAAAAGGACAGATGTCAACGTATATGACGACTATATAGGCAATGCAGCCCTGGGGTGGGTGGGAACCTAAGTGTCGCTGGCCAGTGGGTTTTACATGAACTGAGGGCACACTAAGTTATCTGATTTAAAGGCTATGCAAGGAATGTAGGCAGTCAGAATATTCCTAAGAACGTATATACAACAGTTAAAATCTGTACTAGGAAAAAAAAAAAGAGGCAATAGTAAAGGCTGAAATCTTAGCTGTGTGGACTCTCTTGAAGCTGTCATTGTATGTCCTCTAATCTTTCTACTTTTGATGGCGTAAACAACCAACCTACATTTACCTGTTGAACTCCATTCTTTAATTTATAGGCCTCTATCATATCTCCCCTCAGCAGTCTTTTTTCCAAGTTGAAGCGCACCAACCTTTTAAGCCTCTCCTCAAAGGAGTATCCTTCCATACCCTTTACCATTTTTGTCACTCTTCTCTGTACCTTTTCAAATTCTGCTATATCCTTTTCAGGGCTGGCCCGTCCATTGAGCAAGAATGTTTTTTGCACAGGGTCCCGCGTTTCAGGGGGCCCCGCGCAAAGAACATTCTGCTTTTTTTCAAAATTAAATTTAAAAAAAAAAAAGCTGGCTGCTACCACTGCCGCTGCCGCCACGGCAGCAGCAGAATGGAGTGTCCTGCGGGGCCCCCTCTGCCTGGCTGAGTCCCTCCCTCCCTCTGCGACGGCTGAGCCCCTCTTTGCCGGCTTTCAGATTCGCGAAGGGAGAGTGTCTCCCTCGCGTCTCTGTTAAGCCTGCAGGGGCAGATGAGAAATTTGGGGGGGCTAGGACTGGAAATGGGCTGGGGGGGGGGTTAAGACTGGAGGGGGGCTGATGGGGTTAGGTCTGGTAATGGGCTGTGGGCTGTTGGGGGGGTTAGGACTGGTTATGGGCGATGGGGGGCTAGGACAGGAAATGGGCTGATGGGGAGGGGTTAGGACTTGAGGTGGGCTGTTGGGGGGGTAGGACTGGTAATCGGCTATGGGGGGGCTAGGACTGGAAATGGGCTGATGGGGGGGTTAACACTGGAGGTGGGCTGATGGGGTTAGGACTGATAATGGGCTGTGGGCTGATGGGGGCTGTCTGGTAATGGGCTATGGGGGGGGGGTTAAGACTGATAATGGGGCATGGGGGGGCTAGGACAGGAAATGGGCTGATGGGGAGGGGTTAGGACTTGAGGTGGGCTGATGGGGTTAGGACTGGTAATGGGCTGTGGGCTGATGGGGGGGGGGTTAGGACTGGCAATGGGCTATGGGGGCTGACTGGAAATAGGCTGATGGGGTTAGGACTGGAAGTAGGCTGATGGGGGGTTAGGACTGGTAATGGGTTATATGGGGGCTTAAACTGAAAATGGGGTGATGGGGGATTAGGACTGGAAGTGGGTTGATGGGGGGGCTAGGACTGGTATTGTGTTGGGGGGTTGCTAGAACTGGAAATGGGCTGATGGGGGGCTAGGACTGGAAATGGGCTGATGCAGGGACTAGAAGAGAATGGATGCTGGGTGAGGCTGGAACTAGAAGGCAGCTGAGGTTGGGGGAGGATTAGAATGGGATGGGGCTGGGAGAGTAAAATGGAGAGGGGAAAAATATTTTGTGTGGGAGGGATAAAAAATCTACAATTGGCCGGGTATTGGGAGAATAAGTGGGGATTGAGGATGGAGGGGTAAAATTTGAGTGGATGAAATAGGAATGAGGAAAGAGCAAAAGGAGAAAGATTAGTATGTTAAAGCAGATGTAGAGAGAGAACGGAAAAAAACTAGGAGAGAAGAAAGGACAAATGGACAGCAGACGATGGACAGTTAGCAGAAGACACGAAGAAACCAGAAGAAAGTGGCTGGAGCAATTACAGTTGAAAAAAATGCACAAAAGGTAGAAAATATCTCTTTATTTTGAATTTATTAATTGGAATATGTCAGCTCTGGGAAATGTGCATCATTAACGTCTGCGCTTTGTTTAGTACAAGAGGAAATTAATTTATAGTTTTATTTCTACAGTGTTGTTGTACATTCCAAGTTTGACTTTTGGGGTTCCCAGTTTAATTATTGTCTTCCTATTTCTAAATTGTGATTCCTTGTTTGGTGATGGTCTATGTTTTGCATGTGTAATTGAGCTGAGGTATTCTGTTTATGTAATTCCTATTTGACATTGCCACTTGTTCTCTTTCCCCAGTAGGTCATGTATAGTTATTCTCTGAAATGTATTGGTTTAATATTTGCAGTGTTGCCTTTTGATAGGTAGGGTATGGTGCTTTGTGAGTCCTGGTAGTGCTGTTAGGATACGGCGGGTTTGCTATGGGTTCTAAATGGGCAGTGTTTGTAGTAGTTCCTAATGTGTCTGGCGGTTGGCACTGGATTATAGTAATGTAGAAATCTTTTAGTCTTTCTTTATCCATACACTCATTAAGAGGCATGTTTACTAAAAGTTAGTATATGGTAACATTATGCAAATATTTATGCAAATGAGGCCTCTTATGCAAATGAGGCCCCGCACCGAGTCTCCGCACATGGCCCCGCACCCCCCTTGGGCCGCCCCTGATCCTTTTTAAGAAATGGTGACCAGAATTGCACACAATATTCAAGGCGCAGTCACACCATGGAATGATATAGAGGCATTATAACATCCTTGGTTTTATTCTCCATTCTTTTCCTTATGACTCCTAGCATTGTATTTGCTTTCTTGGCCACCGGTGGAGGGTTTCAATATATTATCCACAATGATGCCTAAATCTTTTTCCTGGGTGGTGATTTCTAATGTGTATCTTGCATTGTGTAACCATAGTTTGGTTTGTTCTTTCCTAGGTACATAACTTTGCACTTGTCCACATTAAATTTCATCTGCAATTTGGATATCCAGTCTTCCAATTAATTAAGGTCCTCTTGCAATTTTTCACAATCCTCTTCCATTTTAACAACTTTGAATAATTTTGTGTTATCTGCAAATTTGATTACCTCACTATTCCTATTTCTATGTCATTTATGGATATGTTAAAAAGCAATGGGCCCAGCACAGATCCCTGGGGTACTCCATTGAGAAAAATGGCCATTTAGACCTACTTTCTGATTTTTTATCTTTTAACCAGTTCCTGATCCACAATATTACACTGCCTCGAATCCCATGACATTTTAATTTCACCAAGCGTCTCTCATGAAGGACCTTATCAAAGGCTTTTTGAAAATCCAGATAAACTATATCAACTGGCACACCTTTAACACTTTATTCACACCTTCAAAAAATATAACAGATCAGTAAGACAAGACTTTCCTTGGCTAAATCCATATTGGCTTCTCCCATTAAACCATGACTATCTACATATTCAGTCATTTTTATTATGGTTTCTACCATTTTGCCCGGTACTGATATAGAGTAATTACTCACCTGTAACAGGTGTTCTCCAGGAGCAGCAGGAATCAGTCCTCACATATGGGTGACGTCAGCGCCGATGGAGCCCTCGTGCGGAACATTTCCCCAGCTTTCAAAGAAAGCCTTTGGGAATGCTGTGCGCAGGCGCGGTCCCCTTCCCGCCCAAGGGTGCCATCTTCCTCAGTCTGATGACATAGCTAAAAGACAGCAAAAACAAACAAAATGAATCCTATGAATCATAAGCTGAAAAATAAGCTCCCTCTACAGCGTCAGCATCCATGAAAGAATCCTTTCTGAGAACGCCCCTGTACAGTAGCCCAACACAAGGGCCGGAGGGTAGGAGTTGCCTAAACCTCAAAGAGATTACGGAGTACCGCCTGTCTGAAAGCACTGTCCCTACGGGATTCCCTCTCGAGGCAGTAGTGAGCCGCAAAAGTCTGGCTTGAAGAACAGGTAGCGGCCCGGCAGATGTCTGCCAATGGAACAGAGCGGAGGTGGCCTACTGACGCGGCCTTCGCCCTGACACGGTGGGTCGTGACTCGACCCTGCAAGGAGAGGCCAGCTGCCCTGTACGCCCAGGCGATACATTCCGCTACCCAAAGGGACAACGTACGCTTGGAGACAGGCAACCCCAGTTTATTAGGGTCAAAAGATACGAAGAGCTGAGCAGCCCTTCGATGCCCCTGCGTACGGTCAATGTAAAAGGACAACGCCCTTCTACAGTCCAGGTTATGCAGGACTGTTTCAGCCCGGCTGGCATGCGGCCGGGGGAAGAATGTTGGAAGAACCACCTCCTGATTGAGGTGGAAGGAGGAGACAACCTTCGGAAGGAACTTAGGGTGAGTCCGCAAAACCACCTTGTTCTTATAGAACCGTGTGTACGGTCTATAAGAAACCAGATCTTGTAGTTCACTCACACGCCTGGCCGAGGTAAGAGCAACTAAGAACAACGTCTTCCAGGAAAGGAAGCGTAAATGACAGGTAGCCATCGGCTCAAACGGTGGCAAGTAAGTTGCTGCAAGACCACATTCAAATCCCACTCAGTGGTTGGTGGACGGATCGGAGGCTTGAGCAAAAGCAGGCCTCTGAGGAAGCGGGACACCAAGGGGTGGCCCGACAGAGATTGGCCCTCTACCTGTGAGTGGTGTGCTGATAGAGCACTGAGGTGGACCCGAACAGAGTTGGATTTAAGGCCTAGGTCCGAGAGGTGGAGCAGGTACTGCAGCACCACTGGAACCAGGCATGAAAAAGGATCCTCCTGGCACTGAGCACAGCAGGTGGAGAACCTACGCCACTTGAGGGCATAAGATTTCTGGGTGGATTGCCTCCTAGAGGCCAAAACTACCTCTTCCATCTCCTTAGGAAGAAGTAAGGGGGCTAGAACTACCCTTTCAGCAGACAGGCCATCAGATTGAGGGATTTGAGGTTGGGGTGCAGGAGAGCTCCCTGATCCTGAGACAGGAGATCGGGTTGCACCCCCAGAGGGAGTGGAGTGTCCACCGCCAAATGTAGAAGGACTGGAAACCACGGTTGCCTCGGCCATCTGGGGGCTACCAGAATCACCGAGGTCTTGTCCTGAAGAACCTTGAGCAAGGTTCGGGCCACTAGAGGCGTGGGAGGAAATGCATACAGTAGGCCCGTAGACCAAGAGATTAGAAACACATCCGCTGCTATTCGCAGAGGATGCGGTTGTCTGGAACAGAACCTGGGTAGCTGACGGTTCAGTGGACTCGCAAAGAGATCGATGGTTGGCAGACCCCATCTTAAAAAGATCCCTTGGACCACCAGAGGATTCAACTGCCATTCGTGAGGCTGTAGAATCCTGCTCAATCTGTCTGCCAGGCAATTTTTCTGACCAGGCAGATAAACTGCTTTGAGAAACATGTTGTGTTTGCTTGCCAAGGAGCACAGGGCCTGTCCCTCCTGACACAGAAGTTTTGAGCCTGTGCCCCCTTGCTTGTTCACCTAGAACACTGCCACTTGATTGTCTGTCTGAACTAAGACAGACTGGTGAGAGAGGACATGAGAGAAAGTCTGTAGAGCTAAGTGGATAGCTCGCAATTTCAACAGATTGATCTGCTGTGTGGACTCCCAAGGAGACCAGAGGCCCTGAGTGCAAGCCCCCTGGCAATGTGCACCCCAGCCCTGAAGGGAAGCATTGGTTGTCAGCACCTGTGTGTGAGGAGGCGCCTGAAAAGGCACCCCCTGGACCAGGTTCGGGAAATGCAGCCACCACCGTAGGGAGGCTGTCAGCAGTTTGGACACCCTTATCTTGTCTTTCAAGTCGCCTGTGGCTTGGCATCACTGAGCAGGTCGCATGTGCAGGCGGGCATTCGGAGTTACATGGACCATGGATGCCATGTGGCCCAAGAGCCTTTAGAAGTTTCTGGCGGAGACCAGAGAACCGCTCTGGAACTGATTGGCCAACGCTATCAGTCTGTGGGCCCTGTCCTCGGGCAAATAAGCCTTCGCCTGGAGGGTATCCAATCTTGCCCCTATGAACTCCATGTTCTGTGAGGGGAGCAAAGTGGACTTTGCGAAGTTTGCCATGAAGCCTAGATGCTGAAGAAGAGAAACAGTGCGAAGGGTGGCCTGGCTGGCCTCCTGTGGAGACTGACCCCTGATGAGCCAGTCATCCAGGTATGGAAAGACAAAGATGCCCTGGTTTCTGAGATAGGCCGCCACCACCGCCAGGCACATGGTGAAAACCCTGGGGGTGGAGGCGAGGCCAAATGGAAGTACTCTGTATTGAAAATGATTTCCTCCCACTACAAATCTGAGATATTGTCTGTGGTTTGGATGAATGAGGATGTAAGTATAAGTTGTTGATATGGAAGGACAGACTAGATAGGCCATGTGGTCTTTTTCTGTCATCATATTTCTATGTTTCTATGTTTCTAAGCATCCTTTAGGTCTAAGGAGCATAGCCAATCTCCCTGCTGGAGGTAGGGCAGCAGTATCCCAAGGGTAAGCATCTTGAACTTTTCCCTCTCCAGGAACTTGTTGAGATTTCACAAGTCTAGGATGGGCCTGAGGCCTCCTATCCTTTTTGGTACCAGAAAGTACCTTGAATAGAAGCTTTGGCCTCTCAGGTGGTGAGGCACCGGTTCCACCGCCTGCTCCTTTAGAAGACCTGCCAACTCCTGAAGAAGGAGGTTCCTGTGAAGAGGGAGTTTTGGAGGCTCCCCTGGAAAATAGGAGGGGGGTAACTGGTTGAAGTGGAGCAAATAGCCATTTTGGACTATGCTCAGCACCAAGGAATCCCCTGCTATGGCTGACCACCTGTGGGCATACAGTGTCAGCCGGCCTCCTGTGCTGAGAGGAGCCAGCTGAGGAGGAGAGGCTATGCAATGGGAGTCAAAACCCCGCTCCCTGCTGTGCAGGAGCCGGAGCTGATGGCTTGGGGGTTTTCTGCCTACGGGGCCCATGTCCCTGCCCCTTGGCCCGCTGACCCTGATGGGGAGCTGCAGAGGCCTGAAAATGAGGGTAGGATTTGTAGGCAGTAGCCTTCCTCGGGTAAAAGGGCTTTTTCCCCGAGCCCTTCTTCTGAGAAGGGGCAGAAGTTTTCCTGGACAGCCTTGTCCTGGTGAGAGTCTCAGACTCGAGTTCTGCAGCCTTTTCAGCCATGGGTTTGCCAAAAAGGTTCACCCCTCGGCAGGGGACATCGACCAACTTGTCCTGTACCCATGGCTCAAGGTCCGATGACTGTAGCCAGGCCTGACGGCGTGCACCGATGCCAGCCGCAGCTACTTGGGCCGAAGCCTCAAAGCCATCATAGGCTGCTCGAGAGATAAACTTTGAGCACTCTCGAATCCCAGATGACAAAGACTTAAACCTCTGCAAAGGTTCCTCGGAGAGGCCAGCTGAGAACACGGCAATCTCCTTTGCCAGGTCCAGAAGGTACATGCCCATGTACAGCTGGTAAGTCTGGACACGGCACGCCAGCATAGAGCCCTGGAAGCACTTTCTACCGAGGGCATCCAGGTTCCGGGCCTCCCAGCCGGGGGGCATCAAGGAGTGCATCTTCTGACTCTTCAGACGATGCATGGCCGATTCCACAACCATGGAGTGGTGCGGTAGCTGTGCCTTCTGGAACCCAGGGCTCTTACGGACTCGATAAATGGAATTGAACCATTTGCTGAGAACCGGCGCCAAGGCTGGTGCCTGCCACATGCGGAAGAGCAGCCATTCCAGTATCGGAGGAACCGGTACAGTAAAGACTCCTTAGGCGGAGAGTCATACTGGAGGGCCTCGAGCTCTTCGGCTCGAGGCTCCTCCTCGGGATCTGCGGGGAAGGCCAAGGCTTTTTCCATGTCCCGAACAAAGTCTGAGAACCGGGTATCCTCCGGTGGGGACCGTCTCTGAGGCTCAGACTCTGGTGAGTCCGATGGGGACGCACCGGGTCTGGAAAGTATCCGGGGACTCCTCGTCCTCTGTCTTCCACTCTGACCCCTCCGAGGAGGAATCGAGCAGCTCCAGCCGGGCGGGCACCGATGCCATCCGCCCCGACGCCAAGGGCACCGGCGTCGATGACCTCGGCCCCGAGCGGGAGGCCGAGGGGGACCTTGGCCAAGGATTGACTCGAGACCGCATCGACTTGGACATCGAGGTCCCGGTGGTCGGGGCAGATGCACCGGTCAAACCAGCGATCAGTACCTGCTGCTGCTCCATGAAGGCAGCCAAGCTGCTCTCCAAGGCCGTCAACCTGAGACTCAGCTCAGGAGACTCAGCAGCCCCCGACTCGGGCCCCGACGGCATCAGGCCCGACATCGGCTCCCCCGGAGGGGAGTCTACGAGGACAACAGCAGTCACGTGACTCGGGGACTCCGGCTCCACTCGAGGCAACTTGGCAGGCCTCTCCGACTCCGAGGACCCGGGACAGCGGTCAGGGCTATGCGACCTGGCCCTCGAGGAGCCAAGAGCGTTCACTGATGCCGCCCTCGCGGGTTTCTTCTTCCTTCTGTGTTCCCTTGAAGGAGACCCCCTTTCAGAGGAACCTCGACAGTGCTCGGGGTCGGACTCCTGAGATGTCGAGGCCTCTGACGAAGTCCGGGCCCGGCCGGATGCGGAGTCAGAAAAGAGTCTTTCACGCTGATGTTGACGGCTCCTCAGCGCCTTAGAGGACATTTTGCCACATGGGACACAGACCACTGGGTCATGGTCGGGCCCGAGGCACCGGAGGCAGCAGTCATTTGTGTCAATTAGAGACATTAGCTTCTTACACCGATCACAGTTCTTGAACCCGCTGGCAGCCATCAGGGGAAAAAGGGCCCCTGCAAGGTCAAAAGACTGGACTGCCAGTGAAAAAGAGAAAAAAAGCGTGAACGCTAGTCACAAAGGACAAAAATCGAAAAACTTAGCTCCGGGCTCGATACCGGTGTACCGGGCCCAGGCGGGAAGGGGAACCGGCGTCGAACCGGGCAAAAAACACGAAACCACGCAGGAAAATCAACTTTTTACTGGGTGACAACGACACACGTCCGTCGGGCTCCGCAGAAAAAAGAAGACTGAGCAAGATGGCACCCTTGGGTGGGAAGGGGACCGCGCATGCGTGCTGCATTCCCAAAGGCTTTATTTGAAAGCTGGGGAAATGCTCCCCACGAGGGCTCCGTCGGCGCCGACGTCACCCATATGTGAGGACTGACTTCCTGCTTGGTCCTGGAGAACAGGCTAACTGGTCTGTAGTTTCCCTTGAATCACCCCTTAAATCCTTTATAAAAAATTGGCATTACATAGGCCATTCTCTAATCTTCTGGTACCACAGATGATTTTAATGATACTTCACAGACTACTAATAGGTCTATAATAACATATTTCAGTTCTTTCAACACCCTTGGATGTATACCACCCAGTCCAGGTGATTTGCTACTCTTCAGTAAATCAAATAGTTGTTTATATCTTCCCAAGTTAATGATATTTCTTTCATTTCTTCCCATACATCACCTTTATATACCATTTCAGGCACATGTAACTTCCCTTTATCTTCTTCAGTAAAGACCAAAGAAAATAATTCATCCATTCTCTTTGCTATGGCCTTGTCATCCAATGGTCCAACTGACATTTTCACAGGGTTTTTTTTTGCTATGAATGTACTTGAAAAAGTCTTTATTATGCATTTTTGTTTCCATGACAAGCTTCTTTTCAAATTCTCTTTGCCTGCCTTATCAATGTCTTGCATCTAACTTGCCAGTGCTTATATTGTTTCCCGTATTCATCATTTGGCTTTTTTTTCCATTTCCTGAAAGATGCTTTTTTGGCAACAGCAGCCTCTCTGACCTCACCTTTAAACCATCCTGGCAGTTCTTTGGCCTTCCTTCCAGTTTTCTTAAAGTATGGAATATATCTGGTCTAGGCTTCCAAGATAGTACTTTTAGACAATGTAATGTTTGATGTAAATCTTTAAACTTTGAAGCTGCCCCTTTTTGTTTTTTTCTTAACTGTTTTCCTCATTTTATCATAGTCTCACTTTTGAAAATTAAAAGGTCGTACTGTGGATTTACTTGCCACCCTGCTTCCATTTATGAAATCAAATGTGATCTTCCTATGGTCACTTTTGCCAAGTGGCCGCAAAATCCTTATCTCTTGCACCAGATCCTGTGTTCCACTAAGGACTAGATCCAAAATAGCTTCCCCTCTTGTCAGTTCATGAATCGGCTCCTCCAAAAAGCAGTCATTTATTTCACCTAGAAACTTTATCTCTCTAGCATGACTTGCTGTGACATCGTCTTACATTGTCTTACTAATCTGTTATGTTTTTTTGAAGGAGTGAATAAACAGGTGGACAAAGGTGAGTCGGTTGATATTGTGTATCTGGACTTTCAGAAAGCCTTTGACAAGGTCCCTCATCAGAGACTTTTGGCAAAACTAAAGAGTCATGGGATAGGAGGCAGTGTACTATTGTGGATCAGGAACTGGTTAAAAGATAGAAAGCAGAGGGTAGGGCTAAATGGCCAATTTTCCCAATGGAGAAAGGTGAATAGTGGTGTACCCCAGGGATCTGTGCTGGGTCCGCTGCTTTTTGACATATTCATAAATGACCTGGAAAGTGGAATAACGAGTGAGGTTATCAAATTTGCAGATGACACAAAATTATTTAAAGTTGTTAAAACCCAAGAGGATTGTGAAAAATTGCAAGAGGATCTTGATAAATTGGAAGACTGGGCATCAAAATGGCAGATGAAATTTAATGTGGACAAGTGCAAGGTTATGCACCTAGGGAAGAACAACCCAAACTATGGTTACACGATGCAAGGTTCCACATTAGGAACCACCACCCAGGAAAAAGATTTAGACGTCATTGTGGATACCATGTTAAAACCCTCGGCCCAGTGTGCAGCGGCGGCCAAGAGAGCAAATAGAATGCTAGGTATGATAAGGAAAGGAATGGAAAATAAAACAAAATATATTATAATGCCTCTATATCGTTCCATGGTGAAACCGCACCTTGAATATTGTGTGCAATTCTGGTCGCCGTATCTTAAAAAGGATATAGCGATTTTAGAAAAGGTACAGAGAAGAGCCACCAAAATGGTAAAGGGGATGGAAGGATACTCCTATGAAGAAAGGCTAAAAAGGTTAGAGCTCTTTAACCTGGAAAAGAGACAGCTGAGGGGAGATATGCTAAAATTCTATAAATTAATGAACGGAGTGGAACGGGTAAACGTAGATCGATTGTTTACCTTATCAGAATATAGAAAGACTAGGGGACATGCAATGAAGCTACAAGGTAAACTATTTAAGACTAATAAAAGAAAATATTTTTTCACTCAACGTGTAATCAAACTCTGGAATTTGTTACCGGTGGATGTAGTAAAGGCTGTTAGTGTAGCTGGGTTTAAAAAAGGTTTGGACAAGTTCCTGGAGGAAAGGTCCATAAACCATTATTAAGAAGTGACCGAAGATATCAATGCTTGACCCAGTACAAGCATTGTGGAACTTGTGTCTCTTGGGGAAACTGCTAGGTACATATGACCTAGATTGGCCACTGTTGGAAACAGAATACTGGGCTTGATGGACCTTGGTCTGACCCAGTATGGCATATCTTATGTTCTTATGTTCTTATCGACCAAGTCAATACCAGAGTAATTGAAATCACCCATTATTCCTGTGCTATAACTTTTGTTAGTTTCCCTGATTTCTTTCAGCATTTCATCATCCATCTGTTCATTCTGGCCAGGCTACTTCCCCACTGCCATCGCCTTCCCCTTTTTACATGGAATTTCTAACCATAGAGACTCTACAATGTATTTTTTTCCTGCAACACTTTTAACCTATATGACTCAATGCCCTCTCTAACATAGAGCGCAACCCTTCCACCAAGTTGAGCTTCCTTATCATTGTAATACAGTTTGTACCCAGGTATCACAGTATCCCATTGGTTGTCCTCCTTCCACCAGGTCTCTGAGATACCAATCATATCTAACCTCTCATTTAGTGCTATATATCCTAACTCTCCCATCTTATTTTTTAGACTTCTAGCATTTGCATACAGACATTTTAGAGGTTGTATTTTATTCATATTAATCTGGTTATCAGTTGAGTGGGGTAATTTGGAATCTTTCAGCTCTGTACTTAAAGGCATCTGGGTTACTTTTATCTTTATTGAAACCTCTCTGTTGGTATGCCCTAACTTTGCTCTTTTGCTAGTATCCTTCAAGGATACATCCTTCCAAATCATGCACTTCAGGCGACTATCGGCTTTCCCCTATTATCTAGTTTAAAATCTGTTCTTTCTCCTTTTTAAAGGTTAATGCCAGCAGCCTGGTTCCATCCCAGTTAAGGTGGAGCCCATCCTCTTGGAAAGCCTCTCCCTTCCCCAGAATGTTATCTAGTTCCTAACAAATCCCAAACCCTCTTTGCACTATTGTCTCATCCACGCATTGAGACTCCACAGCTCTGCCTGCCTTCTGGGTCCTGTGTGTGGAACAGGAAGTATTTCAGAGAATGCTACCCTGAAAGTTCTGGATTTCAACTTCCTACTTAAAAGCCTAAATTTGACCTTCAGTATCTCCCTCCCACACTTTCCTGTCATTGATGCCAATGTCTACCAAGACAGCAGAATCCTCCCCAGCACTATCTAAAACCTTGTCTAGGTGGCATGTGAGGTCCGCTACCTTTGCACCATGTAGGCATGTTACTTCATGATCCTCATGTCTACCAGTCACCCACCCTATATGCCTAATGATCAAATCACCAACTATAACGGTCATCCTAACCCCTCCCTCATGGTCACATGGTTCTGAAGAAACCTCCTCAGTGCAAGAGGGTTTTAAATCTCCTGGCGGATAGATCCTAACTACGGGATCATTTCCTGCCACACTGAGGTTATGTTCTCCTTTCACGTGATGTCATTCTTCCATGGCAACAGAGAGGCTGCCAGACTGGAGGTGGGACTTCAGTACTACATCCCTGTAAGTCGTATCTATGTATCTCTCTGTCTTCCTTATGTCCTTCGAGTCTGCTACTCTAACCTCCAGAGATTGGATTCATTCCCTGAGGACAAAGAGATCCTTGTACCTAGTGCACACATAAGACCCCTCACCAACTGGGAGAAAATCATATATGTGGCACTCAATGCAAAAAGACTGGATAGCCCCCATCTTGCTGCTGGACTGCTGTCTGCATCTTAGTTTTAAGGTTTTGTTTAGCAATTTAAGTTGTTTACTTAAAGTTGGTAGGGATACTTGTACTGATACAACCATACCAATTAAGTCTAAGGGACTTTGTTCACCTCAAGATTAATTAATGCTCTGAAATTATTCAATCTATTCCTAGTGAGGATAATCAGCTGAACCCAAAAGTGAATTTGACCACCTCTCCCACTTTAATAGGTTTAAGAGCCTATAAAGCTAAGATTATGCCTGAGGTGTAAGGGAGTTGGGATGTGGGAGGGAATTAACACTTTGTAAAGGCTGGCTAGCTACATAGGTCCCAGACTTGTGCTTCTAAGGTAATCTGTTAACAATTTCCTTGATGATTCACACAGCCCTTGGTTTGATAGAGGAACCTTTCACATTGCCCCTTTGATCTGTCACTTGGCTTTAACACCTGTTTACAACAAATATCCAGATCTCTTGCCTCCTAACTGGAAGGCCTTTTTTGTAAAGGTCTCTAGAAATAATTTCTTTCTTTCAACTCAAAGAAGAGTTAACCTAGTCTTCTTTCTATGCTAAGCTATCCTCTGATTTGATTTAAATTAAAAGCTCTCTGCTGATACTAGGCCCTGACTGAGTTTTAAATTTAAACTAAAAGCTTAAACCAAAAGCTCTCTGCTGAGTTATAAATTTAAACTAAAAACCCTCTGCTCGGTTTTAAATTTAAACTAAAAGTTCTCTGCTGATACTAGGCCCTGACTGAATTTTAACTTTAAACTAAAAGTTCTCTAATGGGATTTAAGCTTAAATTAAAAGCCCTCTGCTAGGTTTTAAAAATAAACTGAAAGCTCTCTGCTGAGTTTTAAATTTAAACTAAAAGCTGTCTGCTGGGTTTGAAGTTTAACCAAAATACTCTGCTGATGCTAGGCCCTGACTGAGTTTTTAATTTAAACTAAAAACTTAAATTAAAAGTTCCCTACTGGGTTTTAAATTTAAACTAAAGCTCTCTGCTGTGTTTTACATTTAAACTAAAATCTCTCTGCTGATACTAGGCCCTGACTGAGTTAACAAATACACTGGATTCTAAAATACACAAATTTATAAACTTTAACCCAAATAATTTCGCTTTCCCCAAGATTTAGGGAATTTTCCATAAGTAAATACTTACAAGTGCAGATTTCTTTCCAGCAGTAGCAGTCCCTTTGTATAGTCCTTCAAGACTGAGAATCATCGAGCTCTGGTTGACCTATTATGCCTGTGCTTCTAAGGTATTCTGTTAAAAACTTCCTGGGTGATTCACGCAGCTCTTGGTTTTATAGGGGGAGTCTTTCAAATTGCCCCTTTGATCTGTCACTTGGCTTTAATACCTATTTAAAACAAATTCCCAGATCTATTGCCTCCTAACTGGAAGGACTCTTTGCAAAGGTCACTAGAAATAATTTCTCTCTTTCAACTCAGAGAATATTTACCCTTTTCTTCCTTCTATGCTAAGCTATACTCTTGATTTGATTTAAATTAAAAGCTCTCTGCTGATACTAGGCCCTGACTGAGTTTTAAATTTAAACTAAAGGCTCTGCTGAGTTTTAAATCTAAACTAAAATTCACATGAGAATAGTAGTTCCTCCTCTCCTCCACTGTTCCCCATTTTCAGAGGTTAGGGGCCTTCTTACAACCTTTATGAAGGCAGTCAGGGTAGCCTGGATGAATCAGAAGCAACATAAGTAAGGCAGGAGAGGTTACCAGCCATTATGAGGAGAGCATTTACATCACACCAACAGCAGGTAGGAGACTGGAGTGGGAGGCAGAAATTTCCTCTTTTTGTGCACACTCTCAATCTCTATCTCCTCATTCCCCAGTAGTAGACCCTGCTCATAACTCCTACTAGTTCCACTATTACATGCTAACTCATGCAACTACCCTGCTTTCCCTACCCTAAATCCAACCCTAGGTATTTACAGATGGGCAACGTTCACATGCCAGTGCTTTCTGCGACAGAGTGACCTGATTCCCCCATGGTTCTCTCCCTTCCATATTTCCTTTTGTACCAGGCCACATCCTCTGTTATTTGAAGACCCTTACTGTCATAGAAGAGAGATGGTTCTAACTGTGCACTTAAGAACATTTTCTGCTTTTCTAAACTGCACTCTCCTAAAATCTAGCAGCTGTCCTATTTCTTTCCTTCCTGAATAACTATCTACTAGGCTTACTTGTATATCATTTGGAAGCAAGCAGGAAGGGTCAAGAAGAAAGAAGAATTGAGTACTATCAGTTTAGTATGTTTACACTATTTACAACCCATTCAGGAAATAGCATTTTTTTAGATTTTGTGCATACTAGTATGACCACACGCTTAGGCATTTTTTTTATGTACACAATTTAAATTTTATTTTCATTATATTTTATTGTTGTTAGTTTTATTCTGTTTTGTTATTATACTTTTTATTTTTTTTGCAGTACTCTGCCTTGTTTACTCTTTACTAAGCTGTATTAAGAGGCATATTTACTAAATTGTGTTTTAACAGTTACCACGTCTTTTAGCACACGGTAAACAGTTATTGCAGGATTATGGTAACCATTACTATACACTAAAAATGCGAAGTGCTATAAAAATCCCACGTTAAACACTTAGTGCGTGATGGGACAGGGACTGGGTGGGTTTAGTGGGTAGAGTGTGGGAGCTGACTGCACAATGCAGCTTAGCACAGACATTATAAGCATGCTTTTATCATGAATGGTGCAGCTGCCACCTCAATGGGTGGTGTTAGGTGCACTTGTAATAAATGTGGTTGCAGTTTTAGTGTGCTAAGGTGCTGCCCCCAACAAGTAGCATGGGTTAGATACATCTCCTACACTAATTTTTTGCACTTAACACATGCTAAAGTGTCAAACCCTACCACACTTTAGTAAATATTGATTTTATTTATTTATCATCAATTCAAAGCAGTTTACATATAACAGTTATAGCAACAAGCTTTACATAGAACAGGGAGTTACAATTGGAGGATTACATGGGGCATAAAGAATATATTTAACTTCTCAATTATATACAGCTACATTGTTGCAGATTGGATGGGCTGAGCAGTTACATTTAACAATGGTTGTCTAAAAACAATAATTGTTGCAGTGTGCTGAGTTCAGAGAGATATACATGTTGGGGAAGAGATATGTGGGGTTTTAGGCATCCTTAAGATATAGTCAGAATATTGAGACGTAAAGGGAGTGGTGTGATGCTAATGAGGGAATGGTATGATGCTAATGAGAGAGACAGATTATTGGGTTACTTCCTAAGGGGCATGCTTACTAAGGACTGTTAAGCGCGCACCATTTGCGAGCGTGAAATGGCAGCGTTAGAGGCTCGAACATCTGTTAAAGGATGGAGTGGGGAATAGGTATTCCGGCGGTAAGGGTGCTAGTGGCCGGTTAGCAGGCATTAAGCAGACATCAGGCAGTAAGGGTGCCTAGTGTGCACGCTAATGCCTGTTAAGGTTGGTTGCCTTAACACAGGATAAGGGAGCCTTTCTGCAAGTCACAGTAGAGCTGCTGGATGGAAGCCAAGGTAGTAGCTTACATTTGAGACAGTGACTGGGAAAAGAATGCGGGAGGCAGTTGACTGTAGCAGAGAGGGGTGCACATGTAATCCACTATGATGTCCGTGGGTAGCACAGGAATGGGAAAAAGTGTGCCATGGAGTAGCCACCATGGCCACAATGTAGGCATAGAAAGAATGCCTGGGCAGCAGTGGTGACCTATACACCAGCTGCAGGTGAGGAGGGAGTAAAACACCACATTGTGGACCAGAGTGTAGCAGCTGGCAGGAGAATACATGATTGAACATGATGGATATATACTCTATTTTCATTTCAATCTATACTCCCTTCAAGTTATCTCTAAGTTTAATACCCTATTCTATGTATAATGTTTTGTTTGCCGTGAACCACTTTGACTTTAGGATAAAGCGGTATAGAAATGCTGTTAAATAAATAGATGGG
The DNA here is from genome assembly GCA_033557465.1 of Ichthyophis bannanicus. Lineage (NCBI taxonomy): Eukaryota > Metazoa > Chordata > Amphibia > Gymnophiona > Ichthyophiidae > Ichthyophis > Ichthyophis bannanicus. The sequence goes on along the minus strand of CM066035.1, from coordinate 672,205,567 downwards.
CCAAAGGATGGATGGAGGTAGATGAGAGTGCTCTATGGCCTTGCTGACCTCACAAATGCAGCTAACCTCAGCTGTAGTTTGTGTGAAATAGTTGTTGTACCATCTATTTAGGTTTCACAGCTGTCTCAGCTGCTCTAACCACCATACAATCTTCCTGACACAGATGCATATAACAACTGCACAAGTAAGGAGGCTATGAACCAAAGACATAAATAGCCACACATCTGTACAAGTTGCATGCAAACACAAAGTGCTCTTTGACAGATAAGATCTACACTCATACTTTATGGTGGAACAAGGTCACTTGCATGATGCTGCACATCTGGTATCCACTCATCTCTATGAACTGATGTCTCTCTCATATTGGCCATATGGAGCAAGTAAGGATGTGGGGTGATCTGTGCAAGTGGGCATCCCAGGAGTGTGATGTGCCTGCATGTACTGCATATATATGATGGAGCAAAAGATGGTCATTCACAGTTATCATGAAAGTGTCCAATCATGTACAACTCATGTGTCATGTATCTACAGGATCAAGTTGTATGACAATTTGCAATGTGCAGCAGCAGAGCAATAAAGTCATGCTGTTAGATGACTATGATGGCAATGTGCATGCTTGCAGAACCAAATTGCATAACACAAATATAATAATAATAATTATGTGTGTCCTTAAGTCAATGCTGACTCCTGGTGACCCAATAGCTCCTGGGCTTTCTTGGCAGTGTGACCAGAAATATATTGCCAGGCCTGTCTTAAGAGGAAATTGAGGGTGAAGTGACTTGCCCAAGGCCACAAGTGGCCTGTTTCTTACTGAACCAGTGTGCTAACTATTCTGCTATAGTTCCACACCTTTTTTTTATAGCACTCTCTAGAATACACCAGACTACAGGTCCCTGCCTGCAATGGCTTAAACTTTGGACTTCAAACAACCTGGCAGACACGTTCTGAGACAATTGTAAACCACACCTAGAGCCTGCCTGCAGTGGTACACATGAAGTACGGACTGCATTGGACACTCAGTATTGCATTTGCATAACAGACACACAGCAGCAGTATGAATCTCCTGTCTAAAGGTCAAGCCACATGTGAGGGCTAGATGCCCTTCCCTCCACTGTAACTTCTAGTCCAAACACAATTCACACACAAAGGTCTGCTAGGCTACAAATGTGGTACTAATCCCTGACGCAGCATATGTGCAGGGTATGCATTCCCTTGTGACCTGCTGTACACTACAAGATAAATACTTTTGCACATACACAAAATTCAGACCTCATTCATGAACCCATGAGGTCCATCCCAGACAATCCTGCCTTTTCCAGGGGGCCAGGCACACTTGCTCCTTTGTCATACAAGACAAGCCAATACTGGGCAATGCTCCAGTGATGAGGGCCGCCACTATGGCTGCAATTTGAGCTATGCATGCTGGTATAGGTTAGCCCCTTTATTTTCCAGGATGCAGGTATAGGTTAGCCCCTTTATTTTCCAGGATGCACCTCATAATCTGAGCACCTATATGCTTCTTTGTACCCTATGGAGAATGCCATGATCCATCATATCAGCTCTGGAATGTGCAGGCATGTTGTATGCTTTATGGACATAACAGGCACCACAACTGCAAATGATCTTTTTCACTGGCCACCCTGAATGTGAGGAAGGGCACACATCACCTGGTACCCAGACCAAGCACTGCAATAGATGATCTCTCCAGGTTTTAGAGCAGATATATTCTACTGCTAGAATGCTGCAGGTGTTGAGTGAGATATGTCATGCTAGACGTTTTGTACTCTGTACAACTGCAACATGTTGGAGTGACATACCATCTGACCCTTGTGTCCTGCACCCATTGGCTAAGGACTCTCATGTAACATCTTATGTCAAGCTCTAGGGTTCAGGCAGCAGTTTTCAAGGAACCTGAGTGCAGCAAGTGGTGCCTAGGCAGGAGGGGAGTGCTGATGCCAACCAGCACAGACTGCCAAAACCATATTTACCATACAGGTACTCCAGAAAAGCAGCTCTCCTTGATATCAGAGAAATCAATTTAGCTAGATCGATCACAGTCAGCTTGCAGATATTGTGCAACACTGGATTGCATCAGCCACTCAGATACCATCTGTGCCAGGCTGGCTAGTCACCACCCACTGCATGTACACATAGCCACAATGAAGGCTCCATACAGACAGCACTGACAACCAGCAGCCTGACTAGTGATAAATAGCTGTGACATGGTCACAGCTTAAGTCACAGTGAGAGTATCTAATCTCTGACTCGAGTACATCCTGTGCAAACTGCTCTTTTTTAGACAATACCCAGAATCCCTTGCTCCTCATTTGTGTATCCTTTTAGTTTGAACTTAGGGACAAGCTAATTCAATGGCAAGAGCACTGGAAACTGACCCAGAGGCAGGCTGTGAGTGCATGATGGCCCACAATGGCCTACGTCTGTCACATACCAGAAGACTATGTACCCCTATACATCTTTTGGCAATAAGCATTGAACATAATGCCATGCTCGTATTCCCAAATAAGGTCATGTTCCTAGCCATAGACACTGCAAAAATGGCCAGTGCAACACATGTACTCTCCCATGCTTCGGATACAGTTCCCCCCTCCCCCAAAGAGCACATGGAAGCATGGCAGGTTGGACATAGGGTTAGATATTGGTACAGTTGCTGGCTACACATACACTGCCATCCCCAGCCTCTTTGTACCAACGTCCTTGTGGTTGTCACACCTGGTGCCTGTGGAAAGTGGGTGAGGCTATCATGCAGGGCCTCTGATGTGAAACATGCAGAGATTGGGTAGGCCCTCAGAGCTTCTGTGCATCTGAACAGAGCCTCTGGCCGGCAATGTAACCTACCAGGGGCACATTCAAAACATGTATGGGACTGTGCCCCCACCTCCACACCAACATTCAACTCCAGGCACTGCCTTCCCACATGGTGGCAGGTGATGCAGAGATCAGCATGACATCCTGTGGCACATTCCTCCTGCTGGAACTGTGCACGCACCATTCAGAGGTCAGTGTCCCACTGTCACAATAAGGCAAACCAATGCATGTCATCTCTGTAAACATAAGGCTGGCTGTTGTTATGGAGTACTACATGAATGCTGTAGTCAATGATTAGTAGACAGTGTTGAGATCAATGTTTATTTATTTATTTTGACAGTTTTTTATACCACCTTATCCTTCAATCAAAGTGGTCACAACACAATTGGGGGATACATTTAACACAAGGGGATATGAGACACATACACTAATACTTACAGGGAACATGGGCAATGGAGGGTCATGTTAAATGTATACCTAAAATTGTGTTGTTGACCACTTTGATTGAAGGATAAGGTGGTATACAAAACTGTCTAAATAAATAAATAAATATTGTGTGAAGATGTGCCTGAGATAGACATGACTGTATGTGCATACTGTGCATCGAGCTAGGAGACCCCCACATTGAACTCTGTGACTGCAGCTTAGGACAAGAGCAAGTCATATGCAGCTACATGGCAGAATCTTTCCTATCTCAACAACTCAGTGACTCCATTGAACATTCAGAAAGGCCTGCCCTCCACGTCAGCTTAGCTCCCAATAGGCTGCAGCTGCACCAAAGGGGCTGACAGTGTTGCCGTGGATACAGCTATTCTGTAAGCTGCCATTAATCAGACCTCTCATCTGTACTGCCAGGTATGTCCTGAGACCTGGAGGCTTAGTCAGAGGTGAGGGTTGCTGCACACACACGTGATGGAGCTCTCCCTGGTGAGACCGTGTCCCCCCAGCTCACTCCAGTCAAACCAGCAGGTGATATGGGAGTAGTACAGCAGTGTTATATTGGGAGGTAAGTGTAGGGGCATGCTGGGGGGATGGGCCTTGACGATAGTGTAACTTGGAATGCATTGGCATGTCACAGCTTTGGGGACATGTGTACAGGCACAGTTAGTCAGTCAGTAACTCCCACAGGTTGCAACTACTTGCTGAAAACTAACCTTAAGCCTATAAATAGTGTCTCAAACAGTTTGTGGAGTTGCAAAATAACTGACCATGCAGCATGTTATATGCACAGCCAGAAAGCCTGAGCATCACACACATGCACTGCTACAGCTCACAGTCCTTTGGACACCCCCACCCTCACATGACCCCTCTGTCCAAAAGAGGTGTAAGTTGGCATTCTTACTTGGCCCTTAGAACTCCTGTAATGCTTGGACATTGCTAACGTCCGCTCTGCATGTGTGCATGCTATCAGCACCTGCACACATCATTGTTAAGGCCTGCTCAGTGTGTGGGTACTATTAGTGCACTCTGCCATCCAGCAGGTTTTGGTGCAGCTTCTCAGTGTGGCTGCAGACTGTCAGGACTTATGCTAGACGAGATGGGGAGGGTTGCACTTGCACATACAGATATGGAAATATAAGATAAAGCTAACATACCTGGACATATCACTCTTGACCCACAGGCTGGTCTTGAACCCTTCTTTATCACACACAGTGGCCATATGTTAGGAGCCACAGAGCAATGGGGGAGTGTGGGTGCATCACTCCATGTGTATATATGTGGTCTGTCGGGCTGCATGAGGGCATAAGCTGAGGTATGCCTCTATTTAGCTCTCTACAGGATCTGTGCCACACCTGTCTGACAAGTTTTGCTAGACAGGTGTGAGAGAGGATCATCTTGTTAGGTCTGTATGTAGCTGGTTCAACTGACGTTCATGTCTTACATATGGGATCTGTCAGGTCAGAGGGGTAGGTCAGAATACATGAACATATACATTCAAGACCATAGATGACCTAGCAGAGTGACCAACTTAACCATTTCCTGGTGTGTGCTTAAGGGCCAGTCCTGAAATAATCTCAAATGGCAAACCACAGCAAGTAGTTTAGATTCCCATGTGGCTCAAAGGGATGTGGCACATAACTGAGTGTTTACTCATGAAAGGGTCACCAGTTCACACATAGGTCATGGTCATCATTTGGTAACTGAGAGAGCAAAGTGGTGTTTTTCCTCTGACATGGGGTGTTATATTTCCTAATCTTCCTATCTCACTGGCATATTTTTCCCCCCACATGCACATATCCAGTCAATATTTGCTTGTGGGGGGCATCCTGACCCAGTCCTCTCCTGTTGAAGTGCTGAGACACTACATATTACTCCAGGATGTATATGTCATGGGTGGACACAGCCAACCTGGGCACCACTTTGGGACTGATGATGTATCCAGGAAACACCACATGCACATTCAGAGCCTGACGATGATAGCGGTTGCCAGACACCACTTCCCAGTTGCTGAGTGTTATAGGTGCCACGTGTGCTGTGTATCAGTGCAGTCAATTATGCTTGCCCACACATTCTCTCACACTGCAGGTAAAGGGTCATGCACTGTTGTCTCTCATTAGGAAATGCATCAGTCATAAAGCAGCAGCTCATGGCTCACAGTCCCAGGGCTGGCCCACAGACTAGGATGCTGCCTAGGAATGCAGACTCTTGTGGGCAACTAGCCAGCCAATCCATCCCTCCCTGAAAGCATGGCACTGCTGTCGCTTCAGTGCTGTGGGTGGCCTTAAAGCAGCGGTGCACGTGGGTAGTTGGAAGGGACAGGAGCGGCATGCCGTGAGCAAATGTGATGCAGCCTTAAGCCTCACCACCACACAACAGGGAGAAATCACCCTGCGGCCCTCCTCCCACAGATGAGACAATAGATGCTGAGAGGGAGGGGCGGCATGGAGAATCCTCCCTTTCATGCTGCGGCGAGCCTCAAGGCAGAAGTGTGGGGGGCAGTTTGCATGAGGGGGGGGAGGGGGAGGGGTCTGCTTAGGACAGCAGAAATCCTTGGCGTGGCCCTGACAGTACCTGATGGTAGCAACTGGCAAATTGGGTGCAGCCCAATCCACCTACTGCAGCCAATGATGTCTGGAGAAAACAAGAAGCAAAGTTAGGTAGAGGTCTCGGATGCTGGCCGAGCCCAGGTATGGCATGTGATGAGCCAGTCAGAGGGTGCAAGTAAGGCCTCAGATGTTCATACAGCTGACTTCTACCCCCCAAATTAGGCCGATGGAGGGTGGGCATTTGGTCCTGGGAATGGCCAGGAAGGGTTGCTGTATCTCATATGATACACTGCCTTCTACCCTGAACCTGCCTTTCTGAAAGGACTCATGCATGACTGTTATGCAGACAGCTGACCCTGCACATGCTGAACCACCTGTGGGGGGGGGGGACCACTGCACCTGTGACCCCTGCAGATGATACAGGTCACTGTCTCACTCCCATGCAAGGGACTTTTGCCATTGGCATTGCTATATGCATTGTCATAGAGGCCAGTTGACTACTCGGCTTTTGCTGTGTAAATGTGTTCTGATGCACACTGACTGTGCATTGGGACATGCATTGGCAACTAGTGTGGGCCACTCTCAGCACAGGACATTTAGATACACTGTACATCTGATATTAGATTGCAAGTGGGCAGGATCGGGCACAGTGTAGGCATGGTGAGATCTGCATAATTGGCACATAGTTCTTACCATGGACTAACTGCCTTAGCACGGGATCACCTACCAGCACTTCAATAGGTGCTGTAACATGCACCTGTGCTAACACCATATACAGTAGGTACTCCGCTTTAGCTACCAGTGATATGCTTGGCCATGCCCCTGACAGTACACATAGCAGAGTTGCACCTGACACACAGGGCAGGAATAATGATATCTTCTGTATCTTTATCTTTTATCTTTATTACAAGATTTGATATACCGCCTATACCAAGGCGTCTCGGTGGTTTACAAAAATACAAAACTACAGATAATGCTGGAAGAAAGAAAGGAATGTCAATATTAAGGCAGGAAAGAAAAGTGGAGAGAGGTAGGTACAACAAAAAGGAAAGGGAGAGGGGTAGTGTTGCCTAGGGATAGTATCAAGGAGGGAGGGAGAGATTAAATGCAAGAGAAAAGAGCTGACTTTTCAGTAAGATCTTAAAGCCAAGGAAGGAAAGTTTGAGACAGAGGTGGGGTGGGAGATAGTTCCAGAGGGAAGGGCCAAGGAAAAAGAAAGCAGAGGAATGGGTAGATTCGAGATGGGTGTGCATGGCAGATGGAAAGAACAGGCGGTTAGCATGAATCTGTCGAAGGGAGCGCTGAGAGTGTGCAGATGAATGAGGTCTGAGAGGTAATGTGGAGTGTTGGTATGGATGGAGCGGTGAACCAGAGTGAGGATCTTATATTGAATGTGGTAGGAGATTGTTAGCCAATGCAGGTGGATAAGTATTGTGGTAATATGATCAAAGTGGGTGAGAATGCATGCTGCAGTATTTTGAAGAAGTTGGAGACGTGTAGCTGATATCGGGGAAGTCCAGCAAGAATGACATTACAGTAATCTATGTGGGTCATGACCAGAGACAGAAGAAGGGTAGTCAATGAATGGGGTGAAAGAAATGATGAATGGAGTGGATCTGGTGGAGAGAGAGAAAAAAAAACGCTGAATGACAGATGAAAGATGGTCACGGAAAGAAAGGGAAGATTCAAGGGTAACGCTGAGGTAGCGGAGAGTAGGGACCAGTGGGATAGGAATCTGGGCCATGGATGGAGCAAGAGAGGGAGCATGGGTGGAGAGAGAGAATCAGATGGTGGCGGTCTTAGTGAGATTGATATAGAGATAATTGGAGGCCATCCAGGAGGCTATAGTGGAGAGATAGGTATTCAAGGGGAAAGGATCAGGAGTGGAAGGGTTGGTGTGATGGACAAGGAAAATATCATCTGCGTAGTAGTAGGCTGAAATGCCATGTTGCTGGATGATGAGAATGAGGGGACCAGGAAGACATTAAACAAAAGGGGGCAAAAACAGAGTCCACAGGTTAGGAGGATGTTTCGGGAGGAGGAGGAGTCAATACGGACAGAAAACGTTTGGGAGGCGAGGAAAGAGTGGAACAAGCGAATGACAGAACAGAAAGACCTGTAGAACGGAGAGGAGCAGAAGAGAGGTCTAAAGAGACAGCCAAAGAAATGTGTGGTGTGAAGTTCATTGAGAAGGGAGAGGATGATGGTTTCTATGCTAAGGTCGTGGCAGAAACTGGATTAACGGGAGTTTTTCAAGAACCTTAGAGAGAAAGAGAAGAATAGAGGTGGGGCACCAGGTGGTGAGGGTGGTAGGATCAAGGGAGGGTTTCTTAAGAAGTGGGCAGATAATGGCATGGATAGAGCTGCTGCCACCACCACCCCCACCCCTACATGCTGCTAACATGACTGCATAATGGCAGTGGTGGTTGCACGAATCCTTTGTGACGGCAGCAGCATGCATGTGTACTGCCACTGCCAAAGCAGAGTCACCCTGGACATCGCAGAAATGCACCCTAGGCAGCCACCTAGTCCATTTAGGCAAGTAGCCAGCCTCACTGAATAGCTCACTTGACCTCACCTTTGGCACTTTGGCACCAACATAGTGCCCTTTATTAAACAGGAACCATGTTGTGACTGCCAATGGCCCACTAATATCACTAATTTTAGGGCTCCAGTCTGGGAGGTGCACACTGCATAAATGCGAATAGGCTCTCTCTGTGGTGTTTAATGCTAAAAAATGGCTCTCTCCCTCCAAAATAACCCCTTAATACCAGTTTTGAGCTGGCGTCAAGGTTCCCGGCAGATGCACCTCTAACCTTTGCAAACTGTTAGTGGCGTTAGTGTTACACACAGTTAACACCCCTTCTCCACTCCTTTGTAACTTAATGGCTGAGAACATGTTACCAGCAGTGTTATTGGTGTTTTCCGCCACAGTAACCGATACTGTGCGCCGATAACATTAGTGCACATTAATTCCCATGCTGTTAGCATGCATTAACCGCCATATTCAACAGCTAAAGTGGAAGGGAAGCATGTAATGGCCAGGGAATGGTTGAGGACTGTGCTGTGCAGTTAATGCAGAGCTTGTTAACTGCAGAAGAGGAGGAGCCTAGTGGTTAGAGCAGCAGATTGGAGTGAGGGAAGCCTGGATTCTAATACTACTGACATTCCTTGTGGCCTTCAGCAAGTCACTTAAGTCTCTATTGCTTCAGTACACATTTAGATTATAAGTGCGATAGGGAATTACCTAAATGTGGCTTGCTTTGAGCTATTACTGGAAAGGCTTATGCTAAAAACAAATACTGTAAATAAATCAAACATGACTGGGCAGTTAATGTCACTTCAAAACCTATAGCTAATACAGATCCAATGATCCAATCCAACACGATTCCATCCACCTATAACCCAACCATTGTAATAAGTACAACAAAGCCTACCCTACTACTCAATTTCTCTGCAGTATCTACTAAAGAAATTGAAGACACCATCACCTCCATCAATCTCACCACTGCCCCAAATGACCCTTGCCCAGCAAGCTGGATAAAGGAACTTCGACATGAACTAAGCCACTCATTATGCAATATAACCAACCAATCTCTACTAAGAGGCATCTTCCCACAAAGTTTAAAACACACATCAATCAGGCCCCTACTAAAAAATAGTCGCCTTGATACATCCAAAGTTGAATCCTATAGACCTATATCGAGTATCCCCCTGCTGGCCAAGATCATCGAGAAAATAGTCCAGCGACAGATCCAGCAACACGTCGACATTGAATCACCTCTCGACCCAGCTCAACATGGCTTCAGAGAATCGCATGGGGTAGACACCATCTTAACTACCCTTTTCGACAAATTAATCACAGGAATTAATAATATACACCAAGGCTTCATCCTTATCTTCCTCGACATTGCTGCCGCCTTCGATTCTGTGAACCATGAGATACTATTACAGCGTCTCCAGGAAAAAGGGCTACAGGATACTGCGCTACAATGGTGTGAATCATACTTAACCAATAGATGGCAGCAAGTAAAAACAGGCACCACCTCTTCTGAACCTTTTCTACAGAAGCAGGGAGTACCCCAGGGATCATCCCTGTCTGCCTTACTATTTAACATTTATATGCAGCCTATCTGCTCTCTGATCCGCTCCCTAAATGTAGAATGCCTGGTGTATGCTGACGACATACTACTATACATTCCATTTACTATTGAGCAGCCCGATTTCTCCCCTATCATCAGATGCTTTGATGCAGTTGCTGAATGGCTCCTCACTCAAAACCTGAGGATCAATCATAACAAGACTGATGTCCTCTTTGTCACTAGGAACCAGAAGTTCGTTACACCTCCTTACCTGCAAGTTAAAAATGCTGAACTCAAAATAAGAGACACAATCCGATATCTAGGAATTACTCTAGATCGGCGTCTGGACATGACAACCCATGTAAAGGCCGTTACAAGATCAGTTTACCACAAGATACGAACCCTCCGCCACCTCCGCCCTCTGCTAGATTTCTCTGACTACCGAACGATATTTCAGGCCTTAGTAATCCCACATCTCGATTTCGCAAACATCATCCTTCATGGTCTCCCACAGGCAACCCTCAACCCGCTTCGGCTGGCCATGAACTCAGCTGCTAGGGTCTTAACAGGTGTATCAAAAATGGAACATATAACACCAGTGATGAAAGTTACACTGGCTACCACTACAAGCCCGAATCCAATACAAGGTACTAGTCATGACTTTCAAGGCACTGAACAACCAGTCTCCTACACCTATCAGCAACCTGATTAACAATATTCCTGAAAATAGAATAAGACGGCCTGCACTACTCAACATGTTAATAGTACCCAAATTTACCACAAGGTGCACAAAGACAACTACTAATAGAGCTTTCTCGATTTATGCTCTGACAACCTGGAATGAACTTCCCACCTGGATTCGATCCATACCAAGCCTCACTACATTCAGAAAAGAAATAAAACACCATCTATTTCAAATCTACTATCCTGAAACCAGTCCTGAAAAACATAAGTCGCAGGCATCCATCCCCTGCTCTAATTATCCCAACGCTCTAACCCAACACGAAAATGGTTAGCCGCCCTCTCCCTATGGCTGTATCCTGTCCCCCATCCGATCTAGCTATAACCAAATATCAGTTGTATTTAACTCTATGTAAATTTATGTGTATATATCTTGTAAATAGTTTCCCCCGTTATGACTGTACCCTTGTTCTATGTAAGCACATTGTGTTATGTAAAAAACATTGTTGCATTGTTCAGTTGTAATGTAAACCGCACTGATCTTAATAGCGCGGTATATAAGAAAAGCAAATAAATAAATATAAATAAATAAGATGCCTTATTTGTCATAGACAATAAAGAGAGGCAAGTATAACAAAGGAAACTTGTTTTTTTTCATGGTCATACTAGCATCTAATGTAACTCTTAAGCTGGATACAAATTTTGTAAATCATCGCCATGGCAAGGTAAATTTGTAGAGTCCGAGACTTCCAACTAATGCATAGCGACTCCAATACCGATAGTCAAATTTATCTTAGTGTGGTCCAAAAAGATTCTGGCCTAAATCTGACTGCACAAATTTTGTGTAGTCAAGTTTGCAGTCACACATATTAGAGCATAATGCTATAGCCGAGCAGATGCATAAATAGAATGTGCAGACTTTTCCCTTTGCGGGTACTAGCAAATTTTCTAAACAAAAGTATGATTGTAATTTCATTTTAAAAATTATCCCATGGAATTTGTATATACATATTTACACCTACTGTTTGTCAACCACAACTTTCTGAGTTAGTATTTATGCATACCTGTGTATTTTATGAAGTACCAATGGGAATACCAGCCTCTCCCCTGGGAACACCTCTGCTCAGTTTGGGAAAACCTATGCACCATTGACTTTGTTCTTTTTAGGATATTTTGAGATTAAACTTCTGACAGAGTTGATATAATTGATAAATGGATTTTTGAGGTTCACTTTCAGTTTTGTGTAATATACGACTTGTAACTTGGTCATCAGCAAAACCTATTGAATTTGGAAATACATTGAAAAGTTCGTGAAATACCAGGGGTAACTGAATTCTTCCATTTTTCAGGAGGTTCCATAACACAGACATTAGACAGTTCTGATGATGAACATTTGTCTCTTATTAGGGAATAGCTAATAGAGAGTGTTGTAGAATATCTCAGGCTGTGAGTTTCGAAAGAGACTCACTGGGAATCCATATAGAAGCTGATTCTATATGAATTGCATGGAACGTTACGCATGAGTTACACAAATAAACCCTATTTTCTAGGACTTACACACATGACTCACTTGGGTGCTATTCTGTAAGCGTGCATATAACTGCCCATCATGTGTATTTTCTGGTGGGTCATGACTGACGGTAGCACTTTGGCGGAGTGTGGGCATGGATTTTCCAGACGCATGTACGTTATAAATGATGTGCGTGGTCGTGCCTAGGTTCCAGCACGCCCAGATGCCCCCATTTTATAACATAAAGCACATACCCACTTTACCTTATAAAATAGGCCTGCACTGCATGCACTGAGCCACATGTTGCCAGTACAGGGGAATGCAAAATTACCTCACAGCGGCAAAATATTTTAACATCTTTGTTAGTGATATTGCGGAAGGGCTGTCGGGTAAGGTTTGCCTCTTTACAGATGATAACAAAATCTGAATAGAGTAGACACCCAGAAAGGAGTAGATAACATGAGGAGGGATCTAGCTAAGCTTGAAGAATGGTCTAGAATTTGGTAGCTGAGATTTAATGCTAAAAAAAATGCAGGGTCATGCATTTGGACTGCAAAACTCCAAAGGAACGATAGTGTAGGGGGGAGCACTCCTGTCCACAAAAGAAGAGCGAAACCTGGGCGTGATTGTGTCTGACTATCTTAAAGTAGCTAAACAAGTAGAAAAGGTGATGGCAAAAACTAGAAGGATGCTTGGGTGCATAGGGAGAGGAATGGCCAGCAGAAAAAAGGAGGCAATAGTGCCTCTGTATAGATCTTTGGTACAACCTCATTTGGAGTATTGTGTGCCGTTCTGGAGACTACACCTTCAAAAGGATATAAACAGGTTGGAGTTGGTGCAGAGTGGCTACTAAAATGGTTATAAAGCATATGAGGACAGACTTAAGGATCTTAATTTATATACTTTAGAGGAAAGGCGGGATAGAGGAGATATGATAGAGATGTTTAAATATTTCCATGGCATAAATGCACAGGAGGAGAACCTCTTTCTTTTGAAAGCAAGCTCTGCTACAAGGGGACATAGGATGAGGGTGAAAGGGGATAGACTCAGGAGTAATATGCGGAAATATTTCTTTATGGAAAGAGTGGTAATCGCATGGAATAGTCTCCCAGTAGAGGTGGTAGAGATGAGGACAGTATCTCTTGACGGAAGTTTCTTGACGGCAGTTTTCATCGGCGCATGGGACAAACACAGAGGATCTCTAAGGGAAAAGGGGACTATTGTAGTAGTAGATATGGAAGGGCAGACTAGATAGGTCATGTGGTCTTTTTCTGTCGTCGTGTTTCTGTATTTCTAATAATTAACACTAAATGAGAGATCTTATTCAAACCCTCTTCTCAAGGAGTGAAATTCTGGATTTAACTCTTGCTTTTTCATTGATAGCTTAGGGTGAGTTACATTCAAGTACAATAGGTGTTTCTTTATCACCAAAGGACTTTGCCAACTGGTTCCAGACAGGCTTGATCCAGTCCTGGGTTTACCCCATTGCATGCAGAGATATGTAGTTCTGATTTCTCAATTGCACTCCATAAGAAAAGCAACACTACAAGTCCCTGCATGCAATGGGGTAAAGCCAAGACTTTATCAGGCTTGTCTGGCACATCTAGAGCAAGGTACAACCTTACTTACAATCCAAACAGCCACGGTAAATTAACATGTTTTGTGCTGCTTTAACACAAGAAAATTTAGTACATTAACCTGTGTAAGCTCAGCACTACGTACGTTCCAATTTCCAATGCGTAAGACATCATGAAATGAGAGTCAGAAGCTGTAAAGATGTCTTACGCATTGGAACATTGAACGTACGAAGCATGAACCAAGGGAAGTTGGAGGTGGTCAAGAATGAAATGGAACGTGTACAACTTGATCTGTTGGGTGTCAGTGAACTGAAATGGACTGGCATCGGGTACTTTGCATCAGATGATCACATGGTCTACTATGCTGGAAATGAAAGACAAAGAAGAAATGATGTTGCATTTATAATAAAGAAGAAACTTGCAAGAACTGTAATGAAATACAATGCAGTCAGCGAATGCTTAATCTCTATTCGTCTACGAGGAATGCCTATCAACACAACTATAATTCAAGTATATGCCCCAACAACAGCTGCAAAAGAGAATGAAATTGAAGAGTTCTATGAACAAGTACAAGCTGAAATTGACAGAACATGCAAACAGGATATCCTGATAGTCATGGGTGACTGGAACGCAAAGGTTGGCAAGAAAGAAGAAGGCAAAGTAGTTGGAAAATATGGACTTGGCAACAGAAATGAAGCTGGAGAAAGACTGATAGAATTCTGCAAGACCAACGACCTATTCATCTCAAACACCTTCTTCCATCAACACAAGTGGCGACTGTACACATGGACTTCACCCAATGGATTGTATAAAAATTAAATTGACTACATCTGTGGAAGTCAACGATGGAAAAGTTCTATAACATCAACAAAGACAAAACCTGAAGCTGACTGTGCTACAGATCATCAACTACTAGTATGCAAACTCAAGCTAAAGTTGAAAAAGAGCAAACCACTCATGAATGCAGCAAAATATGACCTTGAGAATATACCACTGGAATTTAAAGACTGCCTGCAAAATCGATTTGCTGCTTTAGATACAAATGACAGAGCTCCAGAAGAGTTATGGAATGACATCAAGAAGGTTGTGTTGGAAGAAGGTGAGAAGTCTCTACAAAAGGTGAAAAAGCAAAAACGGCCAAAATGGCTGACGGAAGAAACTGAAAATTGCCCAGAAACGCAGAGAAGCTAAAGCCATAGGAGAAAGAAAGACAATAACAGAACTCAACAGAGATTTCCAACATACAGCAAGACAGGACAAGGAAAAGTACTACAACGACGCATGCAAGGAAATAGAAGCAGAAACTATTAGAGGAAGAACAAGATCGGCTTTCCTAAAGCTACGAGAGTTAAAGAAAAAGTTCCAGCCTCGAATTGGAATGTTACAAGATGCTCAAGGTTCTATGTTGAATGATGCTTAGAAGATCAAGAAAAGGTGGAAGGAATATACAGAGTTTTTATATGATAAAGATCAAGTGGACCAACAGCCGTTTCAACCTGTACCTTATGATCGGGAACCATTGGTGATGAAAGAAGAAGTTGAAGCAGCATTGAAAGCCTTATCAAAGAACAAAGCACCAGGCATTGATAGCATTCCCATAGAAGTATTACAGCAATCTGATGCAGCTGTTACTGTGCTTACAAGGCTCTGCCAAGAAATATGGAAGACAACATCATGGCCAACTGACTGGAAAAGATCTGTGTTTATACCAATACTAAAGAAAGGTGATCCAATTGACTGTGGAAATTATCGCACACTCACTCTGATCCCACATGCCAGCAAGATTCTACTGAAGATTATTCAAAAGAGACTACAACCATACCTGGAACAAGAACTACCTGAAGTGCAAGCAGGGTTCAGGAAAGGGCGAGGAACGAGACACATCATTGCGGATGTGAGATGGATCCCTGAAAAGACTAAAGAATACCAAAAGGATATCTATTTGTGCTTTATCGACTATAGCAAGACTTTTGACTGTGTAAACCATGAGAAATTCTGGGCCACATTAAGAAGCATGGGTATACCAGAACACCTGATCGTACTCTTGCACAATCTGTACATTGATCAAGAAGCAACAGTTCGAACGGAACAAGGAGAAACAGAATGGTTTAAAATAAGCAAAGGTGTAAGACAAGGCTGTATACTTTCCCCCTACCTGTTTAATTTATATGCAGAACAAATCATCAGAGAAGCAGGATTGTATGAAGACAACAGAGGTGTGAAGATTGGTGGAAGACTCATCAACAACCTTCGCTATGCTGATGATACATTACTGGCTGAAAGTGAAAATGATCTGAAACATTTGCTTCTCAGAATCAAAGAACATAGTCTCAAAATGGGCCTGCACCTTAATGTAAAGAAGACAAAGATCATGACAACTGGCATAATCAACAAGTTCATCATTGAAGGAGAAGAAATTGAAATTGTGAACAACTTTAACCTACTTGGATCAACTATCACTAAAGAAGCAACAAGCAGTCAATAAATCAGACGACGCATTGCTCTTGGCAGAATGGCTATGAAAGACCTAGATAAGATTCTCAAGAGCAGAGATGTCTCTCTCCATACAAAGATTCGACTTGTTCAAGCCATGGTATTTTCAATAACATCATATGGATGTGAAAGCTGGACAGTGAAAAAGATAGACAGGAAGAAAATTGATGCCTTTGAATTATGGTGCTGGCGGCGAATACTGTGTATACCATGGACTGCCCGAAGAACAAACCAGTCAGTACTAGAGGAGATCAAACCTAAGCTTTCTTTAGAAGCTCAGATGACAAGACTTCGACTTTCATACTTTGGACACATCATGCGAAGAAAGAGATCATTAGAGAAAGACATCATGCTTGGCAAGATAGAAGGTCAACGCAAAAGAGGAAGGCCAGCAATGAGATGGATTGAGACAATAACAGCAGCTATGGGTAGCAGTCTGACAACAATGAGCTGCCTGACTCAAGACCGAACACAATTTAGGATAGCTATCCAGAGGGTCGCCATGAGTCGACTCCGACTCGATGGCACTTAACAACAACAAGCTCAGCACTGCGGGTTAGTAAATCTCACAGTAAATTTAGTTTTGTGTTGCTACCACCAGGAATATTGCATTTTTTCAGTCACAACGATTCAAAGATAGCTGGCCTCAAGTCAGGCTGCTATCTTTTAAAGGGCTGAGCTACAATGGCAAAATAATAGCCCCCCACCCCAACCCTAGCCCTTAAAAATCATTAAGGAATTGCTTATACAATGCTTGCATATCTCGCAAGTCTTACAGTAACTTTTTTTTACATACATGGGGTTCTGCAATGAACACATTTACCTCGGTCTGCCTAGCATGGCTATTTCTGTCAGCAAAGCTAGCTGATAAAGCCATCATAAATCAGACAAACAGTCTTAAAGGGAAAACTCAGGGCTAGCTCATTCAGAGTTCTGTGAAACATGGTTCATTCAGAACTGCCAATCTCGGATGAGTCCCCAAATATGTAGGAGAAGTTATTCAGTATCAAATAAATATATATAAATATATATAAATACTCGGTATGTCCAGGGGCATTCGCTACTTTCCCCACTTTTCCCAAGGTTCTATAGGTCTTTCTGGCAAATAAACCACATGATAAAACAAAGCAACCCTATGTTTAAAGATAACTTAGACTTTATTACTGAGAGAAAAATAGAATTAGCATAAATTAGTTTTCTGAGGTAGTAAGTTATGGAGCCCTAACGATTACAAATACAAAGACAATTAATCACTGTTCTAGCAGCCAACGTCATTGATTTGCTTTGCACTCAGACATACAGTACATTATCTGTCTGTCTAAGCTAGACCCAACCTCGGGGGGGGGGGGGATGGGGGGGAATTAAGGACCAGTCCTTTTGCTCTTGCCAGAACAGTTGTGGCTATATCCAAAAAGTTGTCTTAGGATGGCATGAAGTCCAAACTATAGCAGTGGTCCAACCGGCAACAGGCAGTACAGCCGAGCCGCGGGTCTGTGGGAGAGATTCACTCCGTCCTGAGGTTAGTCTTCGTCCCTGATGCAGGCAGGCAGGCAGGCAGGCAGTAGGGCTAAGAATTGCAGAAAAACTGCCAGAGACAGGCTAAGTTACAGTTCCCAAGCAGTATATCAAAAGTTCTGCAAGTCTGGAAGTGTGTAGCAGAAGAAGTATGTCCAGAGGAAGAAGTGTGTAGCAGAAGTAGTGTGTCTCTCTGCATCCAGCATATAATTCTTTCTCCTGACCCTCTTGTCATGGCATGGTGATTGGCTGGTCTCAGATACTGTATGTCATCTTCAGTGAATCCTGTAATAGTGGTCAGGTGGTCCTTCTCTGAACAAAGGTCCATGGTTCAAGAAAGATGCTGGCATTCAGATGCATACACTGTTGCAAATCCTAGGCCCAGTGGCATAGTCTCTGGATGACAGAGAGTTCACTAGCACTTAGGTATGAACAATGATTCTGCTGAATTGCTTGGTCTTCAAGGTTTAATGCTGGCACA